>JAGPOW010003182.1:16177782-16225681 GCA_030014935.1 Caiman crocodilus | reverse complement strand
TCTTCCCAAGGTGGAGAACCTTGCATTTATCGGCATTGAACACCATCAGATTCTCATCCACCCACTTGCTGAGCCTGTCCAGGTCAGCCTGGATCACCCGCCTGTCTTCTGGTGTGGATGCTTTGTCCCAAAGTTTGGTGTCATCGGCGAACTTGGCCAGTTTGCTTCTGACTCCAGTGTCCACATCATTACTGAAGATGTTGAACAGTACGGGTCCAAGGACAGAGCCTTGGGGGACCCCACTGGTCACAGGACACCATGATGAGTGACTGCCATCAATTACTACCCTCTGGATCCGACCACGGAGCCAATTTTCCAGCCAGTGGATCCTGGAGGATCCAAGGCAACAATTGGCCAGTTTCTCTAAGAGGTGATCATGGGAAACCAGATCAAAGGCTTTTTTGAAGTCAAGATATATGACATCAATCTCTTCTCCCTTGTCCAGATGATAAGTCACCTGGTCATAGAAGGAAATGAGATTGGTCAAGCAAGACCTACCCGCAACAAATCCATGCTGGCTATCCCTTAAGAAGTTGGCGTTGGCCAGTCCATTAAGGATGGCCTCTTTAATAAACTTTTCTAAGATCTTCCCAGGATAGAAGTCAGGCTAATGGGCCTATAGTTAGCCAGATCCACATTCCTCCCTTTCTTGTATTTATATTGTTTGCTCTGCTAACTGTAGCATCACACTGGTGGCTCATATTCATTTTATGGTCAGTTATGACCCCCAGGTCCCTTTAGGATATGTAAGTTTGTCCTCCCCAGATGGAGCACTTTACACTTCTCAGTGTTGAAAGGCATCTGATTCTGGTCTGCCCATTTAACTAATCTATCTAGGTCCACCTGGATTGTCAGCCTACCCTGATATATGGCTGCACTCCCCCAGAGCTTAGTGTCATTGGTGAACATTGCTAGTGTGCTTCTCACCACCACATCCTGGGGTGATGTGTAGGAGGTGCATGGGGGTGCATGTGCACCCCCTGAGAGTGCTGATGTACCCCCTGTCAGGTTGTACTGCCTGTTCTGCCGATGGACAGGGGGGCAGGCAGGAGCAACAGTGCCTGGCCTGTGAGTGTCGGCTGGGGAGTGGGGTCACCAAGAAAAGCATCCACGCTGCTTCTGGAAGTGGTGGCAGAGCTCCAGAAGTGGTGCAGCTGCTTTTATGGTGAGTGAGATTGACACCCCCACAACCAGCAGGATTGGCCACCAGAGGACCCCCCCTCTCCCTAGTCAGCGGGTTTGCCCCCCCCGGCCACTGTTTGGTGTTGGGGGGGGCACATGTCCCCCCTGACCCAAGAGGCACCACACACCCATGCCCACGTCCAGATCATTGGTGAAGATGTTGAAAAGCCCTTTTCCAACTACCGAACCCTGGGGGACCCCACTAGCTACTTTCCACCGGGTCGACACAGATCTGTCTATTAGTACTCTCTGGATCTGACCCCGCAGCCAGTTTCCCACCCATCTGATCGTTGAATTGTTAAGCCCATAGTTCCCTAGTTTTACCTTGAGATCCTTATGGGACACCAAGCCAAAGGCCTTCTTGAAGTCCAAGTAAATGACGTTGACCTCACCTCCCTTATCCAGGTGCTGAGTAACCTGGTTGTTGAAGGAGATGAAGTTAGTCAGACATGACCTACCCACGACAAAACTTTGCTGGCTGTCATTCAGAATTTTGCCTTCTACTAGCTTATCACATATGGACTCCTTGCAAAAAATTTTGAGGATTTTTCCTGGGATTGAGGTCAGGCCAACCAGCCTGTAGTTCCCTGGGTCCTCTCTCCTCCTCTTCTTGAAGATGGGCACAACATTGGCCCTTTTCTGGGACCTCTTCTGAGTGCCACAAATTCTTAAAGAGGCTTGCCAGAGGTCCTGCAAATCAAATCATAGAATTAAAACTGATGATTGATAGGCTGGCTATTAGGGAATAGGTTTATAGATTAGACTTGGTCAAAAACATTAGATTTTGGAGGGAATTAAACCGTTTTCATTGTTTTTTAAACTGTATTTGATAAAAATTAAGTTTGTGGTAAAAATGTTTGTTTTTAAAAAAATAAAAACCTAATGTTATTTTGGAAAAGCTAGCTGAAAATTGTTTCCCCCACAGAAAAGCAAGATTTATTCAGAGTGTTTGTCAAAAAAATGAAAAATTTAGCAGGAAATGACCATTTTCCACAAAAATCCATTTTTCATTAAAAAATAATTTGGGTGAAAAAATGTGAGCAGTTCTAAGGTACATACAAATCCCCATGAAACATTTGTATCTGTGAGCAACTACTCTGATTATCAATAAAACTGCATAACATTTTTAATTAGCTGTTCGCATGTTTTCAAAGAAGTTCTTCAAAAGTCTCTTAATAACAGGAGGTGAAATTTTGGGCTTAGCCTAGAATGTTTTGTGGATGGCTTACTAGTTTCAGGTAATTTTGTCTGAGTTTTGGGAGTTTGTTTGGACCCAAAAGTGGATGGGGGAAAATCATGTGAACCCAAGTCAATTAAATCAGGGCAAGTTCGAACAAACCCAGTAAATGAAAATTACATTTTACTCAGTGTGATTCAAATACATAGATCTACTGAAGCCTTAAAAGCTCTGACCCACAGATTCAGTGTCTTTAGTCCAAATACAACACAGGACTGAGAATGCTGTATGCCATTGCCTTCAAATAAAAGAGAGAGAAGCAGATGGCCCAAAGAAATCAGACCATGGAAGACTAGGTGTGAAGCTGATAAAAAACCCTATATCTTGTGTATGTCATTTTTAATGAATGATCAACAAAGCTTGCTTCTACAAGCCAAATTGTGTGAGCTCTCCCCAGCTCTTTGCTCCACATATAAAACTTTGCAAATAAAATAGCCTGGACCTGGGAAAGATGGTTTTTTCCATCCACCAAATAGCTAGAAATTGTGCATATCCACAGATAAAGAACACCTTATTCTAAAAACAAGAACATCTTGGTTATCTGACAACTGAGCCTGGAAGCAGTCCAACACGCTCGGTGCATCTCCTGCAGGGCATACTACTGCTACAATACAGCGTGTTTTGGAAATAATAACTCTTGATTAACAGTGCTCAGTGGGGTGGAAGGAAAAATAATTAGAAAATGTTTTAAAGCGCCATCTGAATATAATCCGTGGGCAGTGATTTCAAGCAACCTGCCAGCCTCAGCAATATCAGAAGATGACTCACATGCACTGATGAGATAAAGGAGGGAAAGAGAATGGCAGCACCTGTGAGTGTTGCAGGAGTTACTGTTTCTTGAAAAAAACCACTCTTTCTCACAGTTTTGTAACTTGTTTTTTTTCTTTAATGGCCCTAAAGAAGAAAGTAGGCATTTAGGGCCAGCTGGTATAAAGCAGCATAGCTCTAGGAAAGTTAATGGAGCTGTGTTGATTTAAACCACCTGAGACTATGCCCAGAACTTGGTTTGGGGGGTCTTATTTTTTTTCCATAAGAAGCTCTCTCAGCATTGGCTTAGTCCTAGCAGTGGAATGTTCCCATTGGTTTAATTGCAACAGGGGTAGATCAACGCTGATAACCAAGCCTGTGTAGGAGCACTTCAAATGCTGAGCCAAGACCTACTAGCAACCACAGGGAAGACTTCTCCCTAGAGAAACCATCCCAGGTATTACAGTTAATACAGTGCATGCTGGGACAAGCACTGGGGAGTTTTAGGAGTGAGTGGGGAGTGCTTAAAGTTATGAACCCCTGTAGCAAGTCTCTAGAAACAAATCCAGCAGTGTTTCTCTGCCCAGAGATCTCTCTAGCAGCAAAACTGCCTTCCCAGCTACATAGAGGGGACGTGGAGAGAGGGGGACTGCTTAGCCCCCAAGTACTTTAATGTCAGGAACTCTGTCCAAAATGTTTGTGGATACAATTTGTTTTTTACCTTCTTGGTGGATGGATTAGGCGACCTGTAATATGTACAGTTTGCAGCTCTGATCAAAAAAACAATTCTGGCCCTCTCCCTTCTCCCACAGCGCTGTGTTTTGGGAGTAAACATTAAGCAAAGCGTTGCAGAACTAAAAGTAAAGTGGAACCACTAATCAGTTTCTGATCAAATAAATCCTGCACATCAGCACAACACAAAAGCATTTAAACATGAAGCTGGTGTATGTGCAGGAAGAGATGATTTTATTGTGAACTAACCTTAAAAAATAGGAGAGAACTGCAAGCATGATGGCTGGCTGCTGGTGACTGGTGATAAACCCACCTTACTAAACGTGTTAGTGGGCTGAAAAGTGCTGAGCATCAGCAACTTCCATTGTCTCCAGGCCTTTAATACACGAGTTTGATATTTTTTTCACTTTAGTTTTATTTCTATATCCAGTTCCCCAATGTCTGCTAGGCAATAAAGAATCATTCTTGGGCACTTGGTTTGAAGTCACTCACCCTGCAGTTCGGTGCTGTAGCTATCACTGTGCTTGATACCAGCTATATCTGCTCAGAATCTCATTTCCTATAGGACGTACTTAAAAAAAAATACTGATAGCTGTCCAGACTGGGGGCATCCCAGCCATATTGGGCATCCCCTTTCAATAGGGCAGAGACAACAATAGACAAGTGATTCTCAGTGAGGGTGCCTTGAGATCCTTTCAGGGGTATTGTGGAGTGCCATGCAATGTTAGCACTGTTGGGTGTACAAACAAAAATCAGAAGATAAATCATTTCAGATACGTATAGCAGTAAAAAATCTGCTCTGTTGTGATCTGAGTCCTTTGCAATAGAAAAATTCTGCCTTATTTTTCCATAGTCAAAAAATGAGTAAAAACCATGAGCTGGCACCTTTTGAGTGGTGCTTTAAGCCTCAAAAGGTTGGGAACCACGGTCATAGGTATTAGAAAGCAGTGGGTATCATGTGCATTATTATATTGCTCAATGTTTTTGCTAAATACTATCTGTCTTATTCTTTGGCAAAACTTGTGCATCTCCCCCCACCAGTTCTGCCCCTTGCCAGAGATCCCATATGCCCTTATTTTTGCTTCCTCCACATGATCAACTTGTTAGATGTCTCCATCTGTGTATAACACACTAACTTTTGAATGCTGTATCTGTTCAAGCCCTGAATCTCAGTAACTGGATCTCCCTTGATTTTAGGAAGCATCAGAAAACTGGTGTGGGCAGGGAGAGAAACCAGGAGTTTCTGCCCTCTGTTTATCTCCACTCCAATTTTAAGTATCTCTGCAATTGTCTACAGATCATAAATCAAACAAATGATTGATGCCACTCATGAAATCCTTCCAGTCTAGCAACACCCCTCTCTCCTGTCTGCTCTTTACCCCAGCAAAGTTGAACAGTTCAACACCCTGAATGGCTCCTCTCCCATGCAGATAACTATCATGCGTGGGAGGAGGGTGTAGTGGGAAAAGGAGTGTCCTATAATACTGGGGGGAGATGTTGAGGAATGCAAGACTCTGGTAATGGAAGTACACAGAATATTAATCAGGGGCTGAAACTGGAAGACTGGTGTGGAGGCAAGGGGAACAAACAGAGGGATGAGGGGAATGGGGACAGAGAGATCCTGCAAATGCAGGACACGCAGGGGCTGGCGGGGTGGGGGCGGGAAACGTACCATCTGTGGTATGGAGGGAGCTGGGATTAAGCATCTGCACACAGGGCCTGGGTACAGGAGACACAAGGAGGTTTTAGGGGGCCTCTGGGAAGATGGCACAGAGAGCTCGTGAGTAGGAAGGAAGGGAAGCAATGACCGTGGTGTACAGGTCCACCAAAACACAAGATTCTCTGGTTTAAGGAGCTGATTGCTATTTGCTCAATTAAGGTTTTGGGTCTTGGGATTTGTTTGCTTTACAATGCTTGGAATTTAAAGGAGGAGGATCTTTTTCAAGTGCATAGTAAGTACAAGTTGATTTTTTTTCTCTGCCCCTCGGGCAGGGTCCAGAGGGGTTGCCAGCTTGCACTTCTGTGATTGTGCTTAAAAAAAAGAACAAGAATCCACTATTTTATAATATCTAGGTGACAATAGCCTGGTTTCACAGATGATAAGTTAGCGTGTGATCCATTCTGTGAGACCACGATTCCCGAGGGCCTGTCTAAACTTTTGCATCCTGACTTCTTTTTCAAAATGTTTAAATGGGATCTTATTATTTTTATAAGCAAAAGAATATGATTCTATTTAAGGGCTCAAGAAGGCTTCAGAGAAAAGTGCTCCTCCTTGCCAAGTGTGCTGTCAGGGTAACACAGGTTTGCTCCCTGCAGCTCTGCCAGAAGACGTGCAGGCAAAATACTTGCTGTGAGATCCAAGGGGTTGGGCCTCAGGACCAGCCAGCTGCTTTGTGATGCTGATAAGTGTCCATGTTCACGATCTTATCCCACAGTAGATGAAAACTAAACCACATTGACTTTAAGCCTCAGTGAAAGATGACTTAGCTCCCATGGCTTAGTTTTCATTTGCTTGGGGATAAGAGAAAGCATATGGACAAACTGTGCATTAACTGATGTACAATAAATCTCCATCCGTTCTATCTCCTAATAGCCAAGCCCATTTTGTCCCAGTGAGAGCGACTTGGTAGTGATGAGAAATACCCAAAACAGAACTCGACCGAGAGTGCTCAGAAATCCCTTTTTGTCCTTTGTTCCTTCAGACGAGACCTGGAGGTCCTTACTCCAGGAAGCCATTCATTGTCCTCAAAGGGAGTTTGCCTGTATAATGTTCAGCGATTCCAGTTTTTGCTGATAAAACAATTGTGAATTGTCTGATTTGAAAACCCCCAAATCTGTGTTTTTCCATGATTAAAATGAAATGCTACTCTCTATATGTAGGGTTTCTCACATTTTTCTCCTTTGATGGAGAAAATCCAGGCTTTTTTCTTTAAAATGAGAAAATCCGGGTTTTAACATGCTTTTCCATGGTGAGTAGAAAACCCAGATTCCTGATAATGACTGAGGACTGTATATACTTGGGGCTGGACTCGATGATCCTCCAAGGTCTCTTCCAGCCCTAATGTCTATGAAATCTAATGTTTAATGTCTGTACCGGTATAACCCTGGAGTAAATCCAGTGAAAGAGTGAATGATAGCTTTGTCAGTAAAGTACTAGCCTGGTACTCAGGAGACCTAAATGAACTTCTGGGCTCTGCCACCAACTTCTTTGGTAAATCAGATAAACCTAGTTGCCAGCCTGGTCCTCTCCCCTTTCTTTCACCCTCTGTCTCTTCAGACTGTAAATTATTCAGAGCACAAACTGTAGCACACTACCTGCTTGCATAATCCACAGGCCAGAATTGTATATGTCCCTATCCATGCCTGACCCACAGAGGATGTGGACCTGTTATAGCTCCCAGCTGGCTAAGTTGGCTCTTTACTTCAATTCCGGCTTTGAGTACTGTAGGTTCCCCCCGTCAGTCCCTGGCATTTGCCAAGATAGCAGATGTCACTTTTGTACAGAGCCTAGCAAAATGGTACAGTGATATTTCTCAAGGCTTGTAAGAGATGATGCTGCACTACAAGCAATAATAATCAAAGAACATGCAATCTGGTGTAAGGATCCCAGCGCTTGACCCACAGTGTTGAGGCTCCAGAGGCTAGGCTGACTGGTCAAAAGGGGATGCCATCTATCCTGAACTTGTGTTTTTGCAGCTTCCTTTAATTTTTCACCTATGATCCTGTGCTTCATACTATATTTTATTTAATTTCCACCCTCACTCCTGAAGTTTTCAGACATCAGCTCATCCCTCTCCCCCACCCTCCCTGCAAGTCTTTTTATACTTGCTCCCTCGGGCTTACCATTTTGACAGAGCAGAACGCCGGTGTTAGTTTTCTCACTGGGAGTGACGCACTGAGGGATTTGAATGTGGACCAGAGCCAGTGAAGGAAGCATGCTGTCAGTGTACCAGTCAGCATGGTGCCAAGTCCTTCCCAGGCACAGTAACTTTCCTCTCATTAAAGTTGCTGTGCGTCAGAGGAGGAAGATGGAAACATGGCAGCAGGTACGTGGTTAAAAACTGAACCGGCAAACCAAGCTGCACCGCGTGTACATGATGGATGATAGCAGTAGCGTGGTAGGTCTCCACAGGACAAATAAGGATCTCTATTGTTGTCTGGCAATTGTTCTTTCCCACCTGTTCCCTGGGTTGCCAAGTTTGTTTCGTATTGGATCCCTTTTTTCCACATGCACTTGTTCAATGTCCTGGAGGTCATTCAGTGTGATGTAATGAGGGACAAATTAACCGCATGAGGAGAAGCTAGGAGACAAGGGTGACTTTCACATGCAGAAAGAAATGTGGCTTGTTATAGTTTTGTTCTCTGCTTGGGGATTGATGGGAGGCCTGTGGACGAAGGATCAGGATGCAGATAAAAGACCTGCAGGGCAGATAGTGGAGGAGAGGCATGGTGGGAAATCTCTGGTGTGTGTGACACACCAGGGTCACATTGTCTGTGGCCCTGTCCTAGCCTTATGGTATTAATGGAGGTTGCCCCTTTCTAGTTGGAGAGGCCTGTGTTTCTAGTGCTGGAAGGCCTGACACTCAAAGGCTTCCTTAGGTCTCCCCGATGGTGTAGAGAGCCCTTAGTGTGGGCTATGCATGTGGGTGGCAAAAACAGTGTTCTTAAAATCTGTACTTGTACACCCCGGTAAGTCAACACAAGTGCCATGCTGGATCATACTAATTGTCCATCTCTCCCAGTAGCCTGTTTCCAGCAGAGGCAGGAGTGGATGCTTTAGGGGGAGAGCACTGAATTGGGTATATTGAGGGTGATCTATCCCCTTGTTCATCCTCCCCTGGCATCGACCATCACCGATCTAGAGATACCAGAGGAAACGTCTCTGATTATTGTGTTTGACATCTGGTAATAGCTCTATTACTCATATGTTTCTCCAGTCCCGTTTTTGAGCTTGCTTAAACTATCTGCCTCCAGAACCTCCTGCGGTAATGTGTTCCACAAGTTACGTATGCACTACATAAAAAAAGTATTTTCTCTTGTTAGATGTAAACCTGTCTCCTACTAATTTCAGTGTTCTGGTATTCTGGGACTTGGTGAACAACAATCCCCTATTCCCTTTGTCTATGGCCTTTATGATTTTATAGACCTCTATCATATCCCTGTCAGCCTTCTTTCCAAATTGAAGAATCCTAGCTTTTCTAGGCTAGGATCCCAATATGGCGATTGCTCCATACCCCTGTCCATCTTGGTTGCTGTTCTCTGTACTTTTTCTAATTCTTCTACATCCTTTTTAAGATGTGGAGACCAGAACTGCATAAGATCTGGGAGTGCCATGGATTTGCATAGTGACATGATGATGGTTTCCATTTTGTTTTCAGTTCCCTGATTCATGGTGCCCAACATGCTGTGTCCTTCTACGGCTATGTGTTGTACTCAGAAGCATGGATAAATATCTCTAATGGACATTGTGCCACACATATTTGGGCATCATGGAAGTCTGGGTGTGCAAAATGCAAACTTGGAGTAGCTGAAATAATGCAGGATCTTTAATTACAGTGTGCTATGGAAAACAATTGAGTTTTCTCCAATACATGTCTGTCCTCACTATAAACCTATTATGGTTCTCAGGCCTTGATAAAGTAGCTCTTATTATTCTGTTAGGGTCATGTTCTGACCAGGTTATGGGTCTGAAATATCAATTTAGCTTATCAACAAGCCTATGGATTTCAATAAGACTGTACGTGGAAGAAGATGCCATGCAGCATGAATAAGGCGTCTGGCTCTGGCCCTTGGTAGTCATTTGACACACAATGTTTTCACTTGAATGTAAAGCTCTTTGCTATGGAGAACTTTCACTTAAAGCCCTGTAGGACTGGGCTCTGGATTCTTTCTGATAAATCTTTTATCAGTAAAAACTACAATTAGCCTGCTGACCCTTCAGAAGTGTGGCAAAATTTTTCTTTGCTTTGTACTTATACAAAAGTAAGACATAAAATTAACTTTATCCTCTTCTGTAGGGTGGGGAAAAAAGGTATGGCTGGAAAACCAAGTGTAGCAGGGGTTCTGAATTGTGTGTGGCTCATGCAATCCAAATCATTAAGTAGGCAAACCAAAAAGCAGAAGACAAGTGGCAATTAGCTGCAATAGAGATGATTTCAGATCATTACTTCTTGGTGATGTTTGTTGTTGTTTAGTCCAATATGGTAGCCTGGGAGGCAGTGCAGCCTATCGCGTATAACATAGCAGGAAAATGCAAGTCAGGACTCCTGGGTTTTTTTCCTGGCTCTCCCATAAACTTGTTGTGTGACCTGTGCAAATCTGTTAACCTCAGCTGGTGCATCTTCAAGGAAGATGCACTAATATTTACTTGGCATGGGAGTGGTGAAGCTTAATTAATGTTTCTAAAAGCTCCTGAAGAGCCTCAGGAGTAAAAGTGCAGTATAGATGTATAACTATAGCATGCCCAAGGAGGGGGTGGAGTAGGATGGGGGGGGTGGAAATATTTGATCCCAGTTAGATTTCAAACAAACATAAAAATGCCAGATTTGCTGCTACTCTAGCAAATGCGGGGAACCTCAGAAGGAAAGGCTTCATTAGGAAGCTGATTGCAGCTTCCCGAGTCTCGAGCCAGTTCTGTGCTGGTGCCAGCAGGATTTAGAGCAGCCTGCAAACTGCTCTAAAATCTTCCTGGTTGGTAACCACTTCCAGTATAATCCAGCCATAGCCTGGCCCCTTCCCAAGCCCTACGCACGAGCAGCAAGGGGGGCTGTTACCTAGATCGATGCATACTAGAAATTCCATGCCTGGGGAGATGGACAGACCCCAGCATAAGAGAAATAGATAGCACAAAGTGGGCAGCATGGAGACTAGGACATGGCTCAAAAAGAAAACCAGGTAATAAACCAGAGCTGTGAGTACTACCATATTTTCCTGTTTACCACACACCTCCACCTAAGATGTACCGCTTATTTTGGTGAAGGCAGAAGAAAGAGAAAAGATACTTCTAAGAGTCATAGCCATGTAGATCAGTGACAGAGACGAATATTCAGCTTGATCACCTTTACTTTCCTGCTTAACCAAACACTGAAACCCTATCTGCTGCTGAAAACCTTTCTCCAAGAGTAGATCTGTGATTTTGAAAAGAACTAAAAACAGTCTGCAAGGCTGTGAAACAGGAAGAGAGAGCAGGAGTAGCTAAAAGACTGAAAAGCTGAAGAAAGGTTAACTTGATTAGCAGAACATCAATACCATTAAAAAGAAGAGATGATTGTTAACACCTGTGGAGTGACAAACACGATAAGTTAGCTCAGCTTCCTAAATAGAAATATCACTGTTCTTGCCAGCGGAAATCAAAGCAGAGTGCTTCTATTCCAGGCAGAAAATTAGCTTCCCACACCCCAATTTGGGGGCGAGGAGGAGGAGGGGAGGGCTGATTTTGAGGGGCAAGGTGTGCATGTGTGTGCTAAACAAGTAACTATATTTCTCTTCAGCACTGAATAGGTCAACCAGAATATAATGAATGAGTTACTGAATATCAGCAAACTCTCATTTCTTTTAGGCAGTTAAAAAGACTTACCTCAGAGGCACCACAAAAATTTGTCACCATGAGAAGCAACTATTCCAAAGCACCTTCTCATGTCATCATCTTGTCGTGTCCTTGTCATAAAATAGATGGGGGGTTTTTCAGAATCATGCGTAAGCAATAGCTCTTTCCATTGCTGCAGCAAGGTCCCCCTTCCTACAAGTCTCACCAAAGAGTCGGCAAAAGAGCAGGCGCTCTCCAATCTGCAGTTCACTGCGCTCGCGTGTATTCGTGTCATTAGAGTACCCCGATTTGATCATGTTTGTTTCTGATCTTCCGGCTTGTAAGCACAGGTGGTTCAGGCATCTCCAAGTTGACCAATTTGTATTAGCCCCCTGGGAAGGTCTTCTTGGGGCTCCAGGTACATTTTAGAGCATCTGATTGCATGTAATCTTTCCTTCATGACCTCAGTTGTGTCCTATCTGACATCATGTCCAGGGGCACAACACTGGTCACACAACTCTTTTTTGCACTTTCAGCCATTTGGTTACTTCTGTGTGACCATAGAGTTGGATGCCTGGGGTCTTCCATCTGCCATGATCTTTCTTTTTGGCTCACTACCATTCTTCTGATATCAAGTGGTACAATGCCAGTCAGTAAGTACAGGCTACCCTTTGGTGTCGGCTTTAGACACCTTGTTGTTGTTTCATGACAGCCGTCATTTAGAACTGGGTCTAGTTTCTTGGCATGTTTTCATTTCATGGCATGAGACAATATCCCGTGAGTGTTGGACATTAATTGAGATCAGGCTCTTTTTCCTGTCTTATTCCCCTAAGCGCTTCCTTTGCTTAACAGTCAGGTCGTCAGGTAAAACTTTAAGCTCTGTTGTAACAAAAATAGTTTGCTATTTTTTAATTTAACATGTCAGAAACAAGCCAAAAGGACTGTGAATGGTGGTGGTCAGGGAGTTCAAGTTGGCTTTGGACTGCAAGCAAAAAAGAAATGTGGGCTTGCACTCCCTGATAGCCAATTACCAAGGCAAGCCTGCAAACACCCACAGCATATTTCTCTTTTTTTATTTCCTGGAACTGTTATGATTTCAGAATTTTGGGATCTTTATAAATAGATTTGGCCGCTGGACATGGCCAACAATCTGAGTTGGCAAGATCCAGTTTCAGGGAAGTGTGGTTCAAGTAAATTTATGAAGAATGAAATTTAACTGGATCAGTGAGATGTTTTGTTGGTTGCTGGTATAAAAAAATGGCTCTTAAAGTGACTTTTTAAATTCTCCAAGCACATAGCTAAGATCCAATAATCACTAGGGTGGACTGGTCCCACCCTGTGAGGAGAAACGCAGGTTAAAGCGAGCTCCAAAAAAAGAGATGACTTGAATAACAGGAATGAGGGATGAACATGGCGGGGTGGGGGCGGAGAGGGCAGGAGGTGCTGGGGTGGGAGATGTCACCTGACTCTCAGGAAACATTTTTTCTAATTGCTTCTCTGTGCCATAATCGCTCAAGGCTTTTAAACAAGATTGGCCAAAGCCTGGGAGACCAGAACAAATCCTGGAGTGATTTTTAGAGGGGGATAGGCAGGGTAAACAAATGAGTTTTCTGAGTGTAATCCACAACCAAGCAGGTATTTCAAAAACAAGGATTTCAATATCCATTCAGCAAAGTGATGAACTTGATGAAAACATGGTCTTTGGATGGCCAGGTGCCAGGTTTCCTTCTCCGCATCAGAACGGCGTAGCTTGTGTGAATAGGGCGATTTTAGCCACCGGTGGTATAAGTCTGCTAATTCTGCCCTAGGTTGTGGTTGTTAAGGTGCAAGTCACTGTATAGTGAAAACAGTCCATGGTTTTCAATGTTATGCTCCAGAAGGTCCCTGTATTTTTGTCATGTTCTGAAATAAAACATGAAAAGCATTTTGTAAAAGCAACCCTAAGTTTTCTGAACTGCTCTGAGCCCGGAAATGTCACAATGGGGAAAGTGCCAGGGACATTTAGTGTTGGTGCACAGAGGCCTAGCTGGACAAGGAAGTCTTCTGGCAAGCGGGTCACCTGGATTTAAGTCTGCAATCCAGATCAAATAGAATAAGGATGCATACCAGATTTTCCCACATCCCAGCAGAGTGCACTCACCATCCAGTGGTTGGATAAAATGGGAACACATGCTAGCCAGCCTCCTGTTCTTTCTATCCCATGGACAAGGCCTGAACGCTTCAGGAATGCAGGCTAAATCGGGCCCTGCTGGTGAGATGGACAGCAACCACCTGATTCATAGACGTAGGGTTGGAAGGGACCCTGTAGATCTAGTCCGACCCCCGCCTGGGCAGGAGAAAATACTGGGCTCGTATGACCCCAGCTAGGAAATCATCAAGCATCCTCTTAAAGACCCCCAAGGTAGGAGCCAGCACCACTTCCCTTGGAAGTTGGTTCCAGGTCCTAGCCGCCCTGACTGTGAAGCAGTGCTTTCAGATGTCCAGCCTGAACCTGCTCTCAGACAACTTGTGGCTGTTATTCCTAGTTACTCTGGGAGGTGCTTGGCAGAAAAGGGTCTCTTCCATTCCCTGCTGGTCCCCCTGGTAAGTTTATAGATGGCCATCAAGTCCCCTCTCAGCCTTCTCTTGTGGAGGCTGAACAGATTCAGGTCCCATAGCCTCTCCTCGTAGGGTCCGCCCTGCTGCACCCTGATCATGCGAGTGGCCCTCCTCTGGACCATATTGGCCACATCCCTCCAGAAGCGCAGCGCCCAGAACTGGACGCAGTACTCCAACTACGGCCTGACCGATGCCGCATAGAGGGGGAGGATCACCTCCTTGGCCCTGCTCATGATGCATCTGTGGATGCATGACAAGCTGCGGTTGGCCTTACTGACCATGTCCTCACATTGGCAACCCATGTTCATTTTTAGAATAAATAATGACTCCAAGATCTCTTTCTGCCTCTGTGCCTTTGAGAGGGGGGTTCCCCCACCTGTAGGTGTGCTGCTGGTTCTTACTGCCTAAGTGTAGCACCTTGCACTTGTCAGTATTGAATCCCATCCTATTCTCATTTGCCCACCCCTGTAACCTGTCCAGCTGTATCCTGTCCCTCCCTTCTAGCGTGCCCACCTCGCCGCAAATCTTGGTGTTGTCAGTTAATTTGAACAGGGTGCTTTTCACCCCCTCATCCAAGTTGCCAATAAAGAGATTGAACAGTGCAGGCCTGAGGGCCGAGCCCTGGGGGACTCCACTGCCCACATCCTTCCAGGTCGAATATGACCCGTCCACCACCACTCTGAGTATGACCCCTCAGCCAATTTGCAATCCAGCTGGCTGTGTAGACATCAATGCCATAGTCACCTAGCTTTTTAATGAGAATGGGGTGAGTAATTAAAGAGGTACACTTAGCCATGAGCTAGGGTCCAGAGACATCTAGACCCTAGAAACCTAGATCATTGTGAATTGTAGGTACCTCTGGGTTTGGACACCAAATGGGCATTTTGCAGGTACTTACTGGTACATAAATGTTGGATGTTTGTGTCTGAGTCTCTTAGTGGACCAGGTCCAGTGTAACTATTGTAGCAGACTCCTGCAGTGTCAGGCATAATCATTATAGCCAGCAAAAGGTTTTCTCACTTTTAGATAGAGAGTCACAGGCCAATGGGGAGGGACAAATACAGGTAAATAGGCATACACTTAAAGACAAGTAAACAGGTAGTGATCAGTACTACTGGAATACATATATTACACTATATCTCATTTCTATGCCAGGTGTGAAGTACAGAGACAGGCACTGCACTGGGCCTGGGAGTGAGACTGGCAACTATTTATATATATTTTATGCTAAGAAGGTGAATAGGCTGTACTGTATGTAATAGCCTTACAATGTTTGAACTATAAATACGTTCATACCCTTAGATTTCCCCCCCACCCCACCTCCGCCCCACAAAATGACACCTCATTCTTATGTGAAGCCTGCGTGACTGGAGTATATATAGAAATTTATAACCTTATACCGTACCACATGGTATGACAGACCACAAACATTAAAGCACACATACCCACACATCCTTAGTCAAACTGGCTTTTTTCATGGAGATCCTAAGCAGATCAAGTCCTCATTGCAATAAGCTGAATTTAATGCTCGTAAAAGGTGTTGTCTCGAAATGCCTGGAGACTGACCTCCCTGTGCACACAAAGGCTTGGTAAAGAACAAGCAGTGACACTGCAAGAATCTGTCTTGCTGCCAGCGGACCTCCTCGACCCTGACCTGGATAGACTATTTGTAAGGATTAGGAGGGAGTTCATTCTCTGACCCATTAAATCCTTGGCCTCACTGCTAAGACAGGTGACACACGCTTAAGCCACAGAGCCCAAGCTGTGGTGCGTCTCTCCTGGGCCACTCTTACAATATAAAGGGACCTTGAAGCAGATGGTGTTTCCCAGCTGGATATTTCTTAGCATGAGGAATCCACAGCATGTATGGAGTCAAAATAACTGGCTCCTACTCCATGAGCATTGACTCGTCCCCTGCTACAGTCCATAGTGTACAATGCAGAAATTGTGTTGTGGTTGGGAAGGCAAGCAAGCTCTGGCGTACCATCCTCGGGTTTCTCTGGTTGGGGACTGTTACTAACCAACATGCTTCAGAGCATCCCTGTGGCTTCTCTAAAGCATTGTCTGGAACAGAAATCAGCAGAGAAACAGACCATATAAATAATTTGCACTTGCATCTTAGATGATAAACGTTAAATGCATGCTTAATTTTGGAAGGCAATGATCCTCTCTCAAGGGCAGTAGTGATACATACACACCCTCACATCCATTCTTTAGCAGGCTGGGAAGGAAAAAAAACAGTGCAATGACTCATCCTCGGTTAATGGAATAAAGCAAATTTGAATTAAGTTTACAACTGGTAAAACGAACAATGATTATGTTTAAGTTTCGAAGCCTGGAGACCTTCATTAAAATATGTTGAAAATATGATTAACCAAAATGAGACAGTGCACCTGGATTAGAACAAAAGATATCTTTCAAACCTCTATATCTCATCTATCCAATATTTGTTCAGCCAGGTACCCAATAATGTTAGTCTACCCCAGAAAGATGTTCCAAAGTACTTAAGTATATGCTGAGCAGGGAGAGAAGTCTAGAGAAACAAATCTCTCTAAGAATATTGGCTGCTTATCCTCTCTGGTGGGCCTCAGATTGGACATCTGTTTTAGCTCTGCCAAAGTCAACTACCATTTTGTCATCAGAAAATGGAGGGTCTGTTGAGAGGGAAGACCCTAAATTATTTAAGACATTAAGACCATAAGTAAGACCTTGAAGTAGACTCAATGAATATTTTATGAATGAAATAGGAGAGGAAAAATCTGACTAAGACAGGACTGGACCTTGAATTTGGGACCTGCTCTCTTGCTTGCAAATGGTGTAGTATGTGCAGTATAACAGGTTGGTTTATATGACACTGGCATTGATAGCATTTTTAATGGGTTCTAGCTATTTAACCACAAGTATTAAAACAAAAGCTCAAGTGTTCAGAAATGGCACTTTGCATGCCTGTAATCTGCTGTCAGTCATTTCATATCAGTGCTATAAAAAAACACAAACCCAGTGGAGGTAATACTAATGGACAGCTTAATACCAGAATCTCAGACTGCTGATGCCTACTAATTAACTCAGCTGACCCAAATTAACAGCTTTCAGAGTTATCTATGACCTAAAAAGGGTAAAGGAAGGTGCTGAGATTGCCCTAAAAATCAGCTTGCATATGGCAGCCACTAGAATTGACCATAGTGAGAAGACTTCCCTGGTTGAGCAGAACTGAGCTCATTGGGTTCACCTCAGGGCAGTCAGTGTTGGTACTAGTTGGTGATAGGGGAAAAAGGACCCCTGTACTTCTGTACATGCCAAAATAGCCAAACAAAACTGTGAGCCTTCCTACAGAGTGAAGAGAAAAGCAGCATAACCCTTTTACCACACGGCTAATGTGACATGCAACAGCACAAGATCAGGGCTAGACTTTTCTCTATGGTCTATACAGATCAAGGGTGGCAAGCAAACACCACGATTGATGGGAATCTGACCCAGCCACTTGGCATGATTGTGTCACAGCAATGGGCAGCCTGCCGTGTATCCTGACCAGCACCTCATTGATCTACTAGCCCACAGACTCATCTGTGCAAAGGAAGGCAGGCACTGAAGCTGCAGTATTCATAACCAGCTTTACACTGGAGTCCCTGTTTGGTTCTGAATGTGTGTTTGTTGGCAAAATGACACATCTCAGATGCACGCAGCCACCTTCAGCTGTTTCATGATGGGCAGCCACTTGCAAACGAGTACGATTGCCTTCCAAGGATCTTAATAGTGAGTCTGCAGGTGGCTCCATAGTCCAATTCTAGATCCACATGTCTTGCTGCAGCGAGGACAGGTTGGAATTTGTTTTTACGAAGACGCCGATATTTGTGCATCAATCCTTCCAGCTAATCCAAAGGATCTTGTGAAGGCACCATTGGTGGTACTTTTCCAAGCTCTTGAGATCTGTTCTGTATGTGGTCCAAGTTTCCGAGCCATACGGCAAAGTTGGAATGACAATGGCTCAATAAACCAAGAGCTTCATTTCAGCAAGGATGTCATGATTTAAGAAGACTCTCTTACTTAGATGTCCAAAGGCCGTGCTTGCACATTTCAAGCGGTGTTGTTTTTCCACATCAATCTCTGCCTTTGATGAAAGATAGCTTCACGTTCTCCAGCAATTCTCCATTGATTTGAATGGAGGTGGGGTTTGTTTCTCCATTTGGAGCAGGCTGGTAAAGGACTTGCATTTTCCTAATATTTAGAGTTAGGCCAATACTCTAGTAGGCTTCCAAGAAAACATTAAGAATGGTTTGGAGGTCCATTTTGGATTGAGCAATGATAGCATTGTCATACGCATAGTGGAGCTCCTTTATGGATGTTGCTGTGGTCTTCGTTTTGGACTTGATGTGCTGTAAAGATCATGTCCACAGTTTCTTGAGATGGTCTGAAGCCACTTTGAGATTCTGGAAGAATTTCTTCTGCAAGCGGGAGAAGGTGGTTAGCAAGGACACGGGCAATGACTTTCCCAGCAGTGGCCGACAATGAGATGCCTCAATAGTTTCCACAATTGGCTCTTTCCCCCTTCTTAAAGATGGTAACAATCAAGGCATCCTTCAGGTTGGCTGGGATTTCTTCCTTCTTCCAGATTTTAAGGATGAGACTATGAAGCTGACACAAGTTCTTCTTCTTCTCCTTTGACAATCTCTGCGGGCATTCCACCAACACCGGCTGCTTTGTTAGTCTTTATTTTCCTGATGGCACTCCTGACCTCTGCCAGGGTAGGTGTACACTCACTGAGGTCTTCTCTGATTGCTTCAGCTATTTAGACATGTGCCAGCCTTTGGCACATTAGCTGTTCATTGAGGTGCACACATCAAGTGCATCACAGCTTTCCCACGTGAGACAAGCTGTTTCAAGCAGTATTTATTACAACAGGAACCCACCTGCTCTCTTTCCTAACTGGTATGCATCAAATGGGACTATCAGGCCTATAGACAGAGTTTTTCTTCAGAAATCTCTCTCTTTTGTGTTAAGTTTCTTAAATCTTCTGACTCTACTTTAAGGAGGTTTTTCTTCCTCTTGAAAAGGTTATGCTTCTGGGTGCTCTCCAAACAGATTTGACTCTCTGGCACAGCCGCAGGTGTTGGAGGACAGATCTGGTTTCATATATGCTTGGGAAGGATGAAGTTTTAATTTAATTAGTGATGGGTTTTGTAATCAACATGTTTCTTGTCCTAATTGTCTTGGGTTCTTTATATTCAGTGTTAAACTCTGGTACAGGTTGATATAGTTAGACCTGTTGCCTGATGAGAAATGAAGCAGCATTGATTTAAAAGGAGATGGGAATTATTTAGCAGCATTAGCAATGAGACATGGGATATATGTAATGCTGCTTGCAGACAAGGTTCCCAGTTGCTGATATGTGCTAGGCTTCAGAACAGTCTCTTGAGGAAGTGGTAGGAAGCAGTACAGAAAACCATAGAAAAAGTTGGTGGGCCTCATCCAAGTCCCACAGAAGTAGATAGGGAATCTTTGCATTCCCCTCCCTCTGAAAGGAAAGAGGGAATCTGGTCAGGTCTTAAGTGTAGAATTGGGCCTTAATTGTTCCCCCTTAAATAAAACTCTCTCATTTAAAGCGCCTAAAAACTTCAAGTCTCATATCTTATGGTTTGGGCCCACCTCTACATCCAACCAAGGAGCCATGATCAAAATATAGAACCTCACACCCAGTGAAGCCAGTGGCCCATCCAGATCAGAGTCTCGTCTTCAACAGTTTTCAGTATCAGATGCTGAACATTTAAAAAAACCCTGGGGTGGGCACTAATGGAATAACCTGTTGATAAGTGTGAGCTTCTATCTATGCCTTAGAGGTTGGTTTATACCCTGACACATGAGTTTCTAATCTTTTCCTCAGGATTTCTAGCATTGCCTTTATCTCTATAACTGTCTAAATCTTTTGGGGATAAATTTTATTAATCTCTTTTTAGGGTAGTGGCTGATAATGTGTTGCATTTTAAGAAATAGAATTTTCTCCTAATTGTTCTTGTATTTTTGTCATCTCTCAATTTCATTGCCCTAACACAAGGGAAAAAGATCATAAAGAAGTAGTCCTGCTTTCTTCCTAGCATTAGCCATGCTTTGTACTGCCACCACATTCCCTCCTTACCCTGAGCTAAGTTGCAAGATTCATCTCAGGCAGAAACCTTGAGGTGGAGCTATACATTTTCAGTGGGCATATCTGTACATTCATTAATGCACCGTAATTATGGCACATTAAGTTTAGGACCTGTAATAACAGTTACTAATTTAATGTGCCGTAATTGATGCTACTGTGCAGTGCTGGTGCATGTCTTTTTTGTGATGCTGATGTGCAGTAGACTCATTCTACTGTGTATTAGTGCCTTAGCACGGCTCTTTGCTATGTTGTGCTAACACACAGAAGAATTAGTTTACTGTGTATTTAGCACCTTATGTAGACATGCCCAGTGTCCATTTCTGGATTTCTTCCAAATTTTCTCATAGGATTGCCAGGACTGAGCACAATATTTTTAAAAGCCACTGATTCACAAGAAGAACTAGTAACTTCCTTGTTGTTTTTTGCTAACGTAGTTATGAATTGAAATGACCAATGACTGGAGAGGAAGAAACCAGCAAGTTAGGAAAGTGCCAATAAGTGCAGCCCCTTAAGCCACCCCTGTTCGTTAAATTCCCCTGGAGGCTGTGAAATTGTGCCATATACAGATTTGGCCACTGAATCTGAATCATTCTGCAGTTGGCAAGACATTTCTGTTTTCTGCATGCTTTACCCAGCTTCTCATGCGACAGGCTTGGGTGACAGATCTGTAGGAGAAGAATGAAAATTGTCCATGTGTGGCCACTTGTATGCCAAACTTTCAAACTTCATTTCCCTGAAGCCTGGCTTGCATGGAGATTGACATAACTGCAAGTCCAGCATGCATAAAGAGCAGTTGCCCAAGTGTTTTGCAAGGAAATGACAATTGTGGATGCACACCTGTTAGTTATTCAGTATACATGAGAGAGAAAATGAGCTCTACCGGTTCTAGTGTGCTGATGACCCACACTACTATGTTGCCAGCTTTGTGTATGAAAACAACAACTTCACCATGTTTCAGTTGCTAGGAGAATTCTTTCTCTCCGTCTCCTTCCTCCAGCAATTGAGAACTGTAGCAGTTTGTGGGTGACCGCTTCAGGAGGGAGATCATCTGTGAAGCCTTTTAAGGCCTTATTAGTTAGGGATAGAAATTACACACAAACCAGCATACGGGACCAGAAACCAGTTCAAATCTGTAATGCAACAGAAGTTCAGAACACATAAACCACTTCCAAAAGAGCTGAAACCAGTTTAAGATAGACCTGAATGAATGTAGTATTAGACTCAACTGATTTAGGTTAAATCAGTTCATTGAACTTCTGTCCCAGATCCCCTTCAGAGTCAAGCTGTCTTCTCCAGCCAAACAGGGAGGCATGCTCTAGTGCCCCCCAGCTTCTGTCCTGGGCCACTGCAGGCATTTCTGGAATCAAAAGTGAATGCTTGCTTACTTGCTTATAGTTTCAATCTGTGCAGTTTAGACTAACCTGCAAAGATTGAATCAATTCAGCCTTAGGTTTTGACTGTCTGTACTTAGCCATTTGTTATAGCCAATTGTCACAGCCCTTCCCCCACTCTTACAAAGGGATAAACCTAGCTGCGTTCCCTGCATCCTCCTGACTCTGTGCAGTCTATTTCCACTGCAACAATAGCCATCTCCAAAGGGACTCCAAATTTATTTGATTAAGGCCAGCAGAATTCAGCCAAGGTTTTTCTTTCGAAGAAAAAAAATCCCTCAGGAGTGTTTGTTTCTGTTGCCTTTAAAAAGCAAAATACAAAACCAACACAGATGAGCTAGATCCTCAGTGATGGAAATTGCCACCATGTTGAAGCTATCAAGTAATACCCAGTCTTTCCTCATCTATATTAAATAGCTTCTGTGAGGTTTCCCCTGGTATTTGAAGGTCTGATTTTTACTCTTATTTCTCTGATTGCCCTGTCTAGGTACTCCTGCGGTATATACCCACTCTTTCCTGCCATGTCTCGATTGATTTTGATGTTATCATTTGGGAGGTATTACTGTTGCAGTAGGACACTGGCAATCTATCTAGATTTTTGTCTGTGTTACAATCTCTCCTGGGGCTCTCTCGAACAACACCCAAGTTTTAAATCATCAATTGAATCCAAGTCTTATATAGGTTGAACAATTCTCTTTTATTATTCATTTTTTTTCTTCTTGCATCCACAATCAGTGCAGTCAGATGGATTGTGGCTATTTCAAACTGTTTTATATACTTTTAATTTTCCCTTCAGAAACACTTTGTTGAATCTCATCTTAAGTAATAAACAGTTATGTAAAGGTAACTACAGAACTATTTTTTAACATGACAGGAGATTTTACTTTCAGTCTCTTTCTTTCTCCTTTTTTGAGATCTTATCTCGCCAAGTCCTTTGGGACACTCCCACTTCTTTTCTGTAAGGGTGTGGGAGTGGCCGAGACTCTGGCTCCTCCTCCCCTCAAGCACCCTTGGAGCACAATCATCCCCAATCAATGTCAAACAAGAAAAGAAAAGAAAAGAAACTCAGCTTTTGTTGAACCCAATGAACATCCACAGCTCCCTCTTTCTCATGGTTTCTGTTGATAGTCCTCTGCTCCCCGGAGCGATCCAAGAGTTGACTTATTTTTCCAGGGACTCCAGACTTACTCCTCCGGTCATGCCTTCTCCAGCACATAGGACCGGCTCTTGGGATTTCTCTGTCCCAAAAGTTTTCCATGGCTTTTCTTCCTCAGAGCTGTTGTTCACTCCTCTCTCTCTCCACGCGCCATGCTGACCCTCGCCAGGACTTTCAATTTTAAAGGAACAGCTGCTCCGGAAATGGCGTTCTTACCACGCGATCTCTTTTCTTGTTTGACGTATCTCATTTACAGCCAGTCCCTTTTCACAGCTTTCATTTGTTTTTGTTTAATGGTTGGTTGGTTTGTTTTGCATTTTTTTCCCCATTAAGATTTGTAAACTGAATTTAAATAATCAGCATTCCTAGTTTCAGGAGTTCAGTCGGAGTCTAGTAACACTTTTTTCTCAAGGGCTATATAGCAGCAGTGGCTTCATCCACTTCTGCTTTGCCAGAAGCCCGTGATTTTGTTGCTGCTTTCCTGCAAATCCCACAGCTGCATTTTTAGTAGCTTCTGCTTAGCAGCGTCTCAAGAATGTGGATATGGCATAGGAGCTGCTTCCATCATTGATGGAAACCCTTATTCAGGGAAAGCCAACAGTAGTAGATTCATTTGCCCTCGCTATCTTTTCAGTTCTGCTGTTCAGCAGCCTTTCCATGATTAAAAGATTTCATTCATAGTTGGCCTTCTCACATTAAGGCCCAATCCAAAGCCACTGGGCTTTGAATCAGGTCTTTTAATAAGCTCCAAATCCTGTTCCCATAGAGCAGCTCAGCAATCAGGCTGAGGGATTCACGGGGGGACTCAGGGAGGATCTAAGCTTTTACACAGGGATGGTTGGGAAGAATGAATCCTCTTAGGCGACAGAGAAATCTCTGTCAATGAGAAATCAATGAGCTGCTCATTGGTACCAAGGCAGCACAAACCTCTTAGAGAGGATTCCAATTTGCTTAGTCCAGAAAAGTATGGTGAGTGGATCCACTTTGTGGTAAATCTGCCCACCTGATCTCAAATCTGGATCCAGGAATATAGTCTCTTTCCCAGCATGTATATGTATATATGGAGGTTGGAACCTCTTCTATTCTATATTTTATTTATATAGGAATATAGTTTTTGTGCCCAGTGTATGCGTACACACACATGCACACAGGGGGAAAAAAAACTATATTCCTACATAAATAAAATATAGATTAAAAGAGGTTTCAACCTCCTTCCCTCTTGTTCCACCACAGAATCACACCAATTTCATGCTTATGAAGAACACCCCCTGTGCCATGGGAAGGGTTTACTCTTGTCCTGTGTATCAGTTGCCTGAATGGATGAACTTTTTCTCCATTAGGCTTTCTTCTGAGGTTGTTTTAACCATCTCAGGAATTATTCCTTATCACACAAATTCCAGCCTGTCGCAGCATTTTGAAGTAAAAGAAAAAAAAAGTTAGACCCAGGTACTGCCGAGGTAACCCCAAACTGCAAGCTGTTGCCAAGATATTTGCTTACTCAAAGCCGAAGGGAGGTGTTACTTGTTTGGTGTATATGCTCCAGCTCAAGTTACCACCTTACTGTGAAAACATTAGTCGTGCTTCCATTAAGATGATGGCTCATCACCAGTAAACACAGGTTTTCATGCCATCTCAGAATGCCTCTAAGCTGCCTGCCCATAGGTACCGTTCCCCGCCCCACTCCCCGTTTAACGACCCCAAGCAGTACGCTGACCTGGAATATCATGCAGCCCAAGCTCTCAAAGCAATTTTCAAACAATTCTGCATTGGTCCCAAGAATCTGCCTTCCAACCTGGTTAAAGGAAAGCAGCCTCATTATCTTTGTTGTACAAAAATAGAAACCAAAGCAAAGAAAGAAGTGATTCACATAAGGTTACACAGGAAGCATGGGCCCAAGCTGGAAATCTCCCGATTTTTTTTTTTTTTTTTTTTTTTCTTCTCCTATTCGTTAACCACAGGAACATTCTTCCTTTACCCACTGTTTCCGCTACTTCAGTAATGTGGAATTTACTGCAGTTGCTACTAGGCAGTTGACACCTCCAGAAAATTTTCCATGTAGAAACCTCTCCTGCTTTATTTGGGATGCATTTTCTCCGTGAGAAAACAAGATCTGTAGTATCATTTTTCTTTCTTTTTTTTTTTTTAAATCTCTGTCTCCTTGCTTGTTAAACTGTTATTGAAGTCACAGATTTGAAAACTGACATCTTGGGGTGCTCTCTTTACTTCATTATAAAATAAAAGAAGAAACCATGACATACTTCTTCTTGTATTAATGCTGGAACTTTCATAGAGAAATAAGGCTGAAAGAGATCTCAGGAGATCACTAGTCCAACCAGGTGATCCTTGGTATTATAAGCATCGTGCTCTAATCTGGTGGTTCTCAACCTTTTTTGGACCAGAACCCATTTGTAAACATTGACGGCCAGTCCCAACCCAGTGCCTCTCACTCCCAACCCAGTTCCTCCCCACCTCCAGGCTCCAGCCACCGAGTGTATGGGGCAGAGGGTGGATGTGTGGGGTACAATGGAGTGTATGTGTAGCCAGGGGGGGCCCCAAGCAGCCCATTGAAGGCTAGAGCTCTGACTACCTGCAAGGGAAAAGTTAGAGTTTCCCACATTATTCTCCTTTAAAGGAGAATCCATTGTCAAAGTTTGTTCATGACCCTTTGGTGGTGGGCCAGTAGGGGTGATTCCTGCACTGAGCCACCCACCTCACTGTGCCCAACCACCTACCGAGCTATGAGCATCTTCCCTGGGATGCCTACGACTGGCTGACCCCATTCCTGGACCACACTTGCAAGCCTGAGGTAACCACTGCCACCGCCCAGGGCTGGCCGTTGCTCAGGCCCTGTGCCCCCTGGGGTACACAGACCTTACAGACCTAGAGGGTGCTTGACCGACAAGATCTTGGGGTGCTTCCTTTAACCTGAAGTACAGAAAGTAGCCTCCCTTAGTCTCTTGGGTCAAGGGAATAAAAAGGCATGTCCAGTCCTTCTCAAGCATATATCTCAGAGCTTGTTACAGTAGGTAGCTTTATTGGGTAGAGACGATAGGCTTGGGGAGGAGTGCAAGTCAGAGAAGTATCAAAAGAATACCCTGAGCAACATTGGCAACATGTGGGGGGTGTGCACAGGTGCACATGCACCCCCTACAAAAAGGCACTGCCAAAACCTGTGGGTGGTTGCTGCTTGGCACTCCCCTGCCGCCAACACCACTGGCCGTGTCTACGGGCAGTCGGTGATTGATGTTGGCGGTATCTGGAGGTGGTTGCTGACCCCTGGTCAGTGCTTGCCAACCCCCCCCATGCTGCTGTCACCAGCACCAGCAGCATCTGTGGGAGCTCCCCACTTACTGCCGCCATGCCCCCCTAGCTGCCGGAGGCGTGTGTCAGTCATGCTGAGCAAACAGAACCAGCCTGATGGCCATTTAATACTCTTCTAAATTACTGTAAGCTACCTTTCTAGTTAAGTTTCTGGTCATTTACTCACTTCAGCATCCCAGAAGAGAGTGAGGATTGCAGAGGTTCAAGTTGCTGTGTAAAAGTCCCAACATGGCTCTCCTTCTTCCTGGAGAGCCTCTCTCTTAAATAGCTTTCCTGACCTCACCTTTCAGACCCAATCAGGGGCAGGTGTGGTTTGAGACTGACCAACCAATTTGAAAAGCATTACACCTTGACCTAGACTCAAGCCCCTATCCTCCAGGGCATGATGCCAGGGCTCAAGATAATAGAGGCTAGGTAACTCGGATCACATTGGCCATAACCTGGGGCAACCAGATTGACAGACAGGTGAGAAGACCAATAGAAAGAAAAGGGAGAAAAAAACAACCCTAAAAGCTGGAGGCTAGAAGAGGATACTTCCACACCTTTCATATGTTCTTGCAACCCACTTTTGGGTTACCACCCAAAGGTTGAGAAGCGCTGCTCTAGCCAACTGAGCTAAACCGCCAATAGCTAAATAAGTAATAGTAAGTGTTCCCACACACATGCAAGGCCTACAGCATAATGATGTAAAGCATAAACCACAACTACCTCTCATTGATGGCTTGTGATGAGAGTCCTTTATTTCTCTCATCCTGTCACCCATTTGGATCACTGCAAGGGATCAAGAGAAAGACCCTCTCTCCTGCCCAGTAACTCCATTGATCAAAGGAGTTGGTGGTAGTGAAATAATATATAGGGTGAAAGATGGGGAGCATGTGCCATGTACACCTTCAAGTGTTCCTTTCATTTATTGCTATCGTTTTGTGGGTTTTAGTGGTGAATTGATCATCTGTGATTTTTATGCCAACACCTTTTCAAGAAATAATGAATGTTAGGACTCAAGTTGCACAAAAATTTCGAATGAGAACTTTTTGTTTAAGGCCCAAACTTTGCTCTGTTACTACAAGATTATAGAAAGAACCGCTGGGACCAACCTGTAAACATGACACCAGAGCTGACCTCAGCAGTTGAGCTCCTTAAATGTAGCTCTTAGCATAAACAACTTCAGGAAAAGCAACTTGTGCAGTAAGATTATGCATTTGGTTAGTCAACTTTTCTCTCTGTACCCATGACTTCCTCCTCCTTGGTAAATTGAGGAACCTCTTGTATACAAAACATTTGTGAAAGACACTTGGCTTGCAACGGTATCAGGGTCCATGGGGGCATAGTAGACTAATGAACTCAATGAACTGGCCAAATTAATTCCTGACTTCATAATGCCAGTTGTTTCTTTCTATAGCTCACCTGGAGATTGAGGCCATGAGCTATCACTGCAGACCCCAAAGACCATGAGCCAAATTATGGGCCTTACACAGACAAAACCTTTTTTAAATAGGAATGTTGCATGTCTATGCAAAGTATGCATTGGCTTCGTAATTTTTATATCATCAACTGATCTGTTCATTTTGCAGCCTGGGGACAATTTGAAAAACGGCAAGTATTTCCTAAGAGAATTTTTTAAGAGAAACCATTTTAAAGGAGATTTTTAGATTTTGATATGAAAATTAAAACTTTTTTTAAAATCAAAAGAGTGGCATTCAAAGAAAAAAAAAATCCATGAAAACAGGCAATTATAAATTGTCAACCATGTATAGTATAACATTGAGGAATGACTGGAGGTTAAAACTAGAGCTATTCAGAATTCTCTTTTTTTTTTCTTCAACTCATATGAAATTTTCACTTTTTGAAAGTTAGGTTTCCTATTTGAATAAGAACCAAAAGACTGAAATATGAAAAAAATGTAACAGAATAGAAAACTGAAAAGTTTCAAATTAGAAATGCCAGTGCAAACAATCCCAGCATTTCTTAATAAAGCAAAGCTACTTTAAGTCAACATATAATGTCTTTTAGTTGGAAATGAAAAGCATGGCTTGATTTTAAATTTGCTTCTACACAATATTTTCCCAGTTGGAAAATTTTAATCAAAATTAACATTTTCTTTGAGAAATAATTGAATTCATATATTCTGAGGTGAAATCTCTGTGGGGGGGGGGAAAACAACCAGTTTTAGTTGTGCCATGTTGTTAATGTTTTTGTTAATGGTGTTTATATGCTGTTAAGCTGCTGCGCTAGAAGGCACACGGCGGTGACGCTGTAGAGCATCGTGGTGAAGAATTCTCCTGCCTGCAGAGACAAGTCGTTTTGTTCCTAGAATAGCATGCTACAGAAAAGTTGCAGATCCTGTGCTCTCTTGTGGCAAAGCTGCTGTTATTTTTGTCTTCCCTTAAACTCAACATTGTTCTAGGCTGAAAGTGCCTGTTTTGCTTTTTTACATGAGGACATAGCATTTTATTAAATGTAACTTGTTATAGCAGTTTTAAAACAAAAAGGGGAACAGATTCTTGGAGTGTGAAGCACAAATCGTTTAGTGGAAAAAATCGAGACAAAAAATTGGAGGAAACCGCTCTGAAAATACGTCTGAACAAATAGCTGTGCTTTGTAACTTTCTGTATTGAGAAGTTGCCTAGATACATTGAAGGGGGGGGAGGCTTCTATATATATCTATATATAGGTCAGATATATATCTAAAAGCCAGTTTAATGTTTATTGTTGGAACTCAGAATGTAAGCTTAGACACTATTTACAGATGTTATGGGCCAAGCAGTTCCAAAAAACCAAACAGCGAGAGAGATTTGTGAGTTCTGCTTTTTTCCAACTATGTTGCCATGTCTCCACTGATGGGGAATGTAGATAGCACTCTTATCCTGAATTCGCTACAGGTTGCAGCTATCAACATCTGTAGATGAACCAGCAGGAGGGCTGGATGCATGCTGCAGAAATTAAATAAAACAAATGTATGGCTGTTGGATTTGTAAAGCAGTTCTCTGTGGTTTGGTTTGTAATGACTTTGTGGAGGCATCCTGAGGCTGTCTTTTCTACTGTGTTTAGCTTCTCACACTGCATCTAGCATCACTGCCTTCCAGTGTCACATTGGTGATGTCGTTTTGGACAGCAGTAGATCTGTTGTTACGCTGTCCGACGCGGCCAAATGGAGCTGGATAGCAGACAGAACTCGACCTTCCTCTTCCAAAACCTCAGGTCCCTACTGCTTGAGGTGACTGTCTGTTAGCCCTTGGTGCTGTAGGGTGTATGATGTACAGGAGTGGTACAGCCTGCAGGTGGTTTTCTTCACCAATACAAAGGGCATGTTTGCTGGTCCAGCTGTGTCTACGCTGGGAGTGCTTTGTTAGAGTAGTATTCAGGCAATGTATCGAGAAAGTGCCCGTAGTGCAGATCTTGCATAAGTTTTCAGGGCAGCAACCTTAAATGAGTAACCCTTTTCCTTGCAACGCTTTTCCTTGAGCTAGGAGATTGCACAGCCCAGCAGAATCTATGTAGAAAAAGCTTCTCTTTGTTTGACAAATCAGAAACTTTGGTTGAATGTTTCTAATACATGTAGCCTGACTAAATCTTTCTTAAACATGATTCTCTCCTGTCCCCCTCCCTCTTCAGAAACTAGACAACACCAAAAGTTCACAGCGCCTTAGAAGAAAAATCCCCTGAGAAAAACCTCAGCCCTGGCGGAGTCAGGAGGGGAAAAACAGAGGGAGAAAGAATAGAAAAGGAATGTGCTGGGGGAACTTGGGAAAAGGGTTTTGTACGTGTGAGCCAGTGACTCTTAAACAATATTAACTTCTTAGCAACACTGATTCTGTTTTGTTTAACTAACAAAGGATACTGTAAGCAGATACATGCTTCTGGGCAAGATAAGGGTTTGTGTTGGACAGTTCTTTTATTGGCTCAACACTTGACAGTTAACTTGTATGTAGCTATTAGATGAAAATAGATTGCATATTTGCTTCTAAGCAAGTCAGCATTTAGATAGAAGGCCCGCAGTAATATTTCAGTCCCAGTTTGTAACTGTTAATATGCTGGGCCATATTCTGTCTTGACACACATCTATGCTAGTCCAAGTGAACAGATGAGCAGAATCTAACTTGTGCCCCTCCATAGAAGTGTAACATGTTTCTTTATATCTGAAGAGCTCAAAGGTGGGTAAGCTTTTGTATTCTCTATTTATCAATGGGGAAAGTACAGAAATTAAGTGACTTTTACAAGTAACAAGTTGGACTCAGAGACAGAAACAGAGAAGAGACTTTCCAAGTCCTAATTCTCTTTTTTTGAACATTAGACAAGCATTGTTTTTCCATAAAAAGCTCAAGGATTATGGCAGTAGCAGCTTTGCTGAAAAGTGTGTGTGGTATTTAAAAGGCATCTGAGCAGAGCTGATTGGGAAATTTTTTGATGAAACACTTTATTACTGGGAAAGTTTGACCCATTAAGGTGAAGAATATTGCTACAATAGTATTCATTTCAACAGATTTTTGACCTGATAAGATGCTAGAAAAAGTTTTTAAAATGTCAAACTGTTTCATTAAGGCATTTTTTAAGAAGAAAGATGCCTAATGTTGGCTTTTGTTTGTTTGAAATTACTTTTAGCTTAGAAATTACGTGGTTGAGAGAGAAATAAAACATTTATATTCGCCCAAATTAACTTTTCAGATAGTCGTCATAATTTTTTTTTAACTGAATTTATGTATGTGAACAGGAATTTTCTTTACTTATCGCATATTTCCATGGGCTAAGGAAGCTGTTTTGCATACTGCCCTATCACTGACTACTAAAATCAAGAAGAAGTTTCCCTGTATACCAGCTTAATTTGCAATAGCCATATAATATTTATCTTTTTTAATTCTTTTATCCCAGGCCTAGTCAGTTCTATGGAATAAGTGTCCATTTCACAACACCTACTATCCCAGGTGCTGCTTTTCATAGATTTCATAGATTTTAGGGTTGGAAGGGACTTATTAGAGTCCGACCCCCTGCCTGGGCAGGAAAGAGTGCTGGGGTCAGATGACCGCCACCACGTGTTTGTCCAATCTCCTCCTAAATGTCCCCAAGGAAGGGGACAGCACCACCTCCTTTGGAAGTATATTCCATATTTTGGCAACCCTCCACATATGCACCTCAAGCAGGTCCAAGGAGGTGATCCTCCTCCTCCTCTATGCGGCACTGCTCAGGTGCCAGTTGGAATATGGCTTCCAGTTCTGGGCGCCGTGCTTCAGGAGGGATGTGGACAACATAGAGAGGGTCCAGAGGAGGGCCACTCGCTTGATCCGGGGACAGCAAGGCAGACCCTACGAGGAGAGGCTATGGGACCTGAACCTGTTCAGCGTCCACAAGAGAAGGCTGAGAGGGGATCTGGTGGCCATCTATAAACTTGCCAAGGAGGGCCAGCAGGCAATAGGAGAGTCCCTGTTCCTATGAGCACTACCAGGATAACAAGGAACAACAGCCATAAATTGACTGAGAGTAGATTTCGGCTAGATATCAGGAGGTGCTACTTCACTGTCAGGGCGGCTAGGATCTGGAACCAACTTCCAAGGGAAGTGGTGCTGGCTCCTACCCTGGGGGGGCTTCAAAAGGAGGCTAGATAGACACCTTGATGGGGTCGTTTGACCCCAGTACTCTTTCCTGCCGTGGCAGGGGGTCGGACTTGATGATCTGCTCAGGTTCCTTCCTACCCTATCAACTATGAAACTATTACTTCATCACATTGACAGCTCATGTTCATTTTGAGCTCAACTACGACGCTGAAATCCCTTTCTGCAGTTGTGCTACTTAGAATGGCACCTCCCAGGCTTTGGGAGTGTTGATGATTCTTCATCCCCCTGTGCAACACATGACATTTGTCCTTGTTAAACTGCATCCTATTCTGTTCTGCCCACTTCCCCAGCCTGTCCAAATCCACCTGGATTCGCTCCCTGCTCTCTAGTTTATTTACCTCCCCCCATAGTTTGAGGTAGTCTGCAAACGTGGATAGGGTGCTTTGTGATCCCTCATCCAAATCACTAATGAAAATATTGAAAACTGCCAGTCCTAAGACAGAGCCTTGGGGGACTCTGCTACCCACATTTCTCCAGGTAGAAACTGACCCATCCACCACCACTCTCTGGGTGCATCTCATAAGCCAATTTTCCATACACCGGACTGTGTAATAATCTGCATTGCAACTGTTTAGTTTATTTACAAGAATTGGGTGGGATACTGTGTCAAAGGCCTTTTTAAGATCTACATAAATAACATCAACTTCTACTCCTTCACCCAAGCATTTTGTGACTTGGTCATAAAAAGAAACCAGGTTAGTCAGGCAGGATCTGCCTGCTATGAACCCATGCCGGTTGCCCCTTAGCATTATTTTACCCACTGGTCCCCAAAAAATGTGACCCTTTACAATTTTCTCAAAGGTCTTGCTGAGGATAAAGGTGAAGCTAACCATTTTATAGTTACCCGGTTCCTCCTTCCTCCCCTTCTTGAAAATAGGGACCACATTGGCTCTTTTCCAATCCTCTGGGACCTCCAGGACGAGTGCTCAAACAGTTGTGCCAGCGGATCCACTATGACTCCAGCTAATTCCCTAAGTACCCTAGGATGGAGATCATTAGGGCCTGTTGACTTAAATACATCCAACCCATCCAGGTGCCCCTTTACTAGGTCAGTGCTAACAGGGGTTGATATCTATCTTGCACTTACTTAAAGTCCCATTGGGATGCATGCTTGTCCCAGAGCATAGTTGCAAAGAAATCATTTGGGAGCTCCACTTTGGCCATCCTATCTGTTACCAGTTGTCCTAGTCCATCTTGAAGGGGCCATATGTTGCCCTGCACTTTCTTTTTTGCTTCCTATGTATTTAAAGAATGACTTTTTTTATCCTAAACTTTTGCTGCCAGCCTAAGCTCCATTTCCTCTTTGGCTCGCCTCACTGCTTCCCTGCAAGCTCGAGCCAAGCAGGTATACTCCTCCTTGGTGGCTGCCTCCACAGCCTGTAGGGCCCTCTTTTCCCCTCCAGGCTCTCCTGGATTCCCCTGCTCAACCAAGAGGGTTTCTTTCTTTCTTTTTTGCCCCCCTTTATGTGTACTGGGATGGTCCCTTTCTGTGCCTGCAGGATCAGTCCCTTAAGAAATGCTCACCCTTCCTGGACTCCCATCTCTCTGATGCCTTTGCCCATCAGTCCCTCCCTAACTAATCTGAGCTTGTTGAAGTTGGCCTTCCTGAAGTCTAGCACTTCCACACTATTAGTTATCTTCCCCACCTTTTGCCGGATAGTGAACTCTATCAAGGTGGTCACTATCCTCTAGTTTACTTGGTACCTGCGGATCTCCCACCAAGTCATCCTGTGTAGCCAGCATCAAATCTAGTAAGACATTTCCCCTAGTGGGAACTTTTGCCTTCTGTGATAGGTGAAGGTCCGATAAGCAGGTTAGAAACTTTTCTGAATGGGCAGACCTGGCTGCCTGTTTCTCCCAGCAGATGTCTGGGAAGTTTTAGGTTGCCCATGACAAGCAGGTCCTTTACTGACAGCCCCAAAAGATAGCCAGACTAGCGAACTGAATTCTTCTCTCACTCCTTTCTGGTCACTCCATCTAATGATCCAGGCACCTCAAAACACAAAAAGGGAAGCAAAGCTTGTGTTGTTATTATTGCCACTTGTGCGCATGTTCTGTGGATATAAATGCAGGATTTCAGCCTTCAAGACTTTCAAACCAGAGCCTCTTTCCCCAGTCAAAAAAATTATAATAAAAAGCCTTGCTTTTGAATTAAGTGGCCCTATCTCTTTGCTCAACATCTAGCACAAAGCCTATATTTCATCTGTTGGTAATCGGGAAAATTAAATAAAGCTAAAGTTGCAGACCATCTGCATTGAGTTATTAAAAAAAGTCCCTGTGAAATTCCCAGAACAGGCATACAAAAAGGGCATCTTTTCGATATGAAAGTGACTTTTAGCCCATCTGCATAGCTAGCCATTCTGTTGAGAGATATCTGAACTGTACGGTTTCCTTTGATTACTACCCATGTCGCTTTTTAAATGAGAACCACACCCACATTTTACTCTGAATCATGTGGTCAAACAAGCTCCAAAATCACAAAGGAAAGCTGAGCTGAGATGAACAGAATTCTCCTAGCTCAGGGGTGGACAAACTACGGCCTGCAGGCCAGATCCAGCCCACCAGCTCACTGGATTCAGCCTGCTGGCAGGTACCCACCAATTCATTGCATCTGGCTCCATTGGCGGCTGCCCCTGCTGTGCTCTGCACGGGGCCGAGTCCTGCTGCTCCTGCCTGGGGCAATGCCTGCCCGGCCTCCACTGCCGGAGGGCACCAGCCCCAGCCAGCAAGCACAGCTTCTGGGCAGGGATCTGCTGGGCTGGGCTGGCCTCCAGCGACTCGTCCTCCTGTCCCTGCTGCAGGTACGGAAGGGAAGCTGCAGTTCTGAGAGGAGTGGGACTCTGCCTGCAGCTCACTCTGGTCCTGCTCATTAGGGATGTGTGAAACGGGCCCTATTTGATTTGGATTCGGCCTGAATTAGGGACAGTGATTTGATTAGTTGATTCGGATCACTGTCCCTGATTCAATTTGACTGAATCCAAATCTGAAGAGTCAAAGATGAATCGTCAAATCTTTCCCAATCAGCAATAGATGCAACTTGAAATGGCTTTTTCTACGTACCTCGAAGTACCAGGCATGGCATGTGATTGCTACGATGGTGGGGCAAATGGAGCATCCCACAGGAGCATGGGTGGGGAGCCTTCCACATGCTTGGTGGCAAATCTGGAAGTGGACAGGAAGTACTTCCAGTCCACTTCTGGGTCTGCCAGGGAGCACGCAGCCCACCCCCCCCCCACGCACTCACTCCCTATAGCTCAGGAGAGATTATTGCGGGGGAGAGATTAAAGGGTCTCCTGATTTGATTTGGATTCAGAGACTCAGTCACCGAATCAAATCAGTAACCAAAGCTTCACACAGCCTTATTGCTTATACATAGCTGGATGGGGGAACGTGTAGATGGAGTGGGTGTGGAAGGAGCATGGCTGCTCACAAAGCTCTGCCAGGCAGGAACAGGACAGGCAGGTGGGGTGGGCGCCTTAGCAGGGGGCTAGAGTGGGCTTGGTTCAGGCCCACCAGGCAGGTGCAGGTACAGCCGGTGGGGTGGGAGTAGCAGCAGGAACCAGTGAGAGCTTGGTCAGCCCCACAGGACAGGTGTGGGACAGAGACCAAAGTTGCCAAGCTCAGCTCCCTGTACCCACCTCTCCTCCTAGGGGTTCTTTTGCTGCCTGCAGGTGTTAGCTACTTTTCCTGCCTTTGCAGTGTGCTGCGAGCCAGGCAGACAGCACTGGTCCCCCTCCTTCTCCCTCTCCCTTGCCCACAGATGAGCTGGGCTTAGCCACATCACAGAGCAGGCAGGGGGAAGCTGGGGTGGGGAACAGAGGAGGAAGCCCCCTGACATGCACACACCCAATTCACCCAAACCTCAACCACATCCCACATGTACACCCACACCCCCTCACACACCTCACCATACCCACGCACACACACCCAGCGCTGTCCCGGACCCCACTATACTCACCACCTACATCCTGCCACGCACATCCACACATACACTACACTCCCCCACACACCCACCCTCATACATCCCACCCCACCATGCCTACACACACCCCCTATGCCCCGTCACATACCCCATCCTGCCTCCACACCCACAAACATCCAACACCGTCCCACATGCCCCATATGCCTCCACATACCCCACCGCACCCACACAGATCCAGCAGTCCCACACACTCAACACCTCAACCATACCCCCACAAACACCCCACATATACCCCTTTACCCCATCACACACAATATACAAGCAATTCCATGACAGGAGTACTTCCTAGGCAAGGGGAGAGCCTTCCATTGGCAAAGGTCAGGGGTTGGGGGTGGGACTTGAAGTCACAAGATGGCGACCAGTGAGCAGGGCACACATCAAGGGGCAGGGCTACTCTTGTGACCCTCAATAGCTCACCAAAACTTGTTTAGTAGCCCGCCAGCCAAATAATTGCCCATTCCCATCCTAGCTTCACATCAGAACTCAGAAAAAACACAGTTCTTACAGGATTCCAGTGCAATTCCAGAAATTATCTCATTTTTGCACAAACCGGGCTCATCCGAAGAGGCTTATGAGCCTTGCTGAATCTTTCAATTACAGCATTACGTAAGCATTTTGATGAGACCAAGGAGGGTTAGCTGCAAATCTAACCTTGTTTGGTTTAGATAAACCAAACAAGGAAAATAAACAGTTTTGTCAAATGTATGTTCCTTGTTTGGTTTTTCCTACAGATTTGCAGCTCACCATCCTAGGCTAACATGAACCAGTTTATTCATGGGAGAAACTGAAAGCACAGATCTTACGTGCGATTCAAAGCAAACAGTCACTTTTGGTGATTTTTTGGTAACAAACCTGAGTCAAAAACAGCTTTGTAAAATGCATGGCTCAGGATTGTTAACAGAATCATGTGTTAACAATCTTGAATCATACCTTTAATGAAATTGCTTGTTTACTGTGAATGATGAGTATGCACTCTCCATTTCAGTTTCTCATGTCCCTGCAACTGGTTTGTGTTAACCTCTCTCGCACGGGTTTGGTAAGATTAGTTAATGTTTGTACAACTGCTCATGGAAGTGCTTTATATTAGGTATTGTAAGCCTGCTCCTTCCTACATACCTTGCATAAACTGATGGCGAATGCTGTGTTTCCTTTAGTAATCTACAAATTATCATAATGCAACAAATTTTGCTTCCTTGGGTATCTCATATCTTCAGCTGTTGCAAGAGAGGAATATTGAGCCTGAACTTGGTTCCTCACCATTTTATCTTTCAAATCATCTTCAGAGGAAGTGCCTAATTCTGCCTAGGGTCTGGACAAGTGAACAGCTAACCATGCAGTGAAAGCAGGCAGGGACTTTGCTGTACTTCAGCTACTTCACACCAAGTACTAATTCACATGATTTTACTCTATGGTTCAACTTGGCAGAATTCAATTTTTATTTTTTATCATTTTGATGACTAAAACCAGCATTTGTTTTTAAGCATTTGTTTTGATTTTTATCAATTTTAATGTTCAGGATTGTATAAAATTAGGGATGTTTTCCTATTTTTATCAATTACAATTTTTCAAGATTGAGTAAAATGAGGTGTGTGGGTGAGGGCAGACAATCTAGTAGTGACAGTATACTGTTAAAAGCTTTATAAAAATCGCATATTAAAATGTAAAAAGTAAATATCCATAAATTAATAAATCATTCCTTCTTAAAATCATTCTGTTCATTCATCAGGAAAGAGCCAGGCAGGCAGAAGCCAGAAGAGGATGGCAGCGGCACTCCCAGAGCTGTGGGAACCAGGGAGAGGCAGCAGCCACCCTCGGACCTTCATGCTTAGCTGGTCCATTCCGGCCCAGGTAGGACCCTATTGCCACCCAGCTGGAGCCTCAAATACTCTCCCCATTTCCCAGGTCTGGGCAGGGCTTTAAGTAGCCTGTTTTCTCCCTCCAGCCTGCTTCCAGCACCTGTGGAGAAGCATCTGATTGCTTAATTGAGGAGTCATTAGCAGGGATCCTGGTTTTCTGTGATAAAAAGTCACAAATTCTCTGATTTAAAAATGGCAAATTCTCTGATTTAAAAAATCCCAAAATCCATGGTTAAAATTAAATGCCTCCCACATCCCTGCTGGTGTCCCTCACTCGCCGCCCACCCACAGCTCCCCATCCCTGCTTGTGCCCCTTGCCCCCCAGCCCTGCTAGAGGGGGCCTCCAGCTACCAGGGCTATGGGGCCAGGGACCCAGGTCTGCAGCTCCCTGCCTCCAGTGGAAAGCAGCAGCTCCTACAGGAGGAGCATAAGCCAGCTCCCCCACTGCTGCTGCCTCCTGCAGGCTCGGGCAGGGCCGGCTCCCAGTGGCAGCGTGCATTCCCGGGGAGCAAGGGGACCTGCGCCCTCCAGATCTGTGTGGGGGGTGGGGGCAGGAAAGATGTGCACTGCCCCCGTGCACACAGGAAGTGTGGCCAGGGCAGTGTGGAGCTTGCAGCAGCAGGCAGCTTTCGTGTATGACCCCGCTGTGCCCTGCTGCTCCAGTCGCACGTGCTGCGCTCTGAAGAGCCTGTGGGAAGGCAGCAGGGCAGGGAGCACAGCGTTTGTGACCCAGGGTTTGCAGCTGGCTGGGCACTCTGGCTGGCAGGGTGTTTGCAGCCTGCCTGCTCCCGGCTGGAGTGCTCAGCCGGTTGCAAACCCCTGCTGCTCCCGGTCAGCTGCAAACCCCACCTCTCAGCCCGAGTACCCAGGCAGAAAATACCCAAGCTAGCTGGGGGCTTAAGGAGTGGGGATGTTTGCAGCTGGCCTGGCACTCCGGGCCAGGAGTGGGGTGGCTGCAAACCCGCTCCTGGTTGGCGTGCCTGGCTGGCTGCAAACCTCCCCGCTCCTTCAGCCCCTAGCCAGCTCCCCCCCCAGCCCTGCCCCACAACCCCCAAGCCCCACTTACCGTCAGCAAGAGGAGTAAGCCTGAAGCAGCCTCCAGTAAGAGCAAGTGTCAGCCCCTCCCTTCCCATCCTGGCAGGGTTGAGGGTTTCCCCACCCCTTTTGCAAACAGCTCTTGTAGGCTGGAACTCTGCCAGCCTGCAGAGCTCTTTGCAAAAGGGGGAAATCTGCAGGTTTCTCTTCTAAAAGGGAAAAGCTATGTTTTCTCTGATTAAAAATGGGAAATCCGTGGTTTTCTCTGTTTTTCCTGGGAAACAGATAACCTGGATCCCTGGTCATTAGACTGCCTATTGTTTTCCTCTTTAGCCTCTCTGCCACGCTCTCTCTTTCTCCATTGTGCAGTAACAGAGGTAATGCTTCCCTGATACAGTCCCCTTTCTATACATTTCTATTATTACTGCTGGGAATAATTTTCCCTCTGTCTGTGATTGTGTGGTGAACTCTCCATTTATTGATGTTTATCAATACAAACTCCAATCATGCCAAGCCTATCTGTGGTAAGCAGAAGCCGAACTGTGGTGGCTTAGCTCTCATTCATGCAAAGTTAGGCTTTGATATGCCTTTTTTGTCAGTTTTAATCAGACATGGAATTTTAGCTTTCAAGTACCATGAAGCAGTTGATGCTGCCTTCTTTTACTCCCCTGATAAATTTCTCATATGGCCATGTTATTAGTCCTTGATATGATTTCACTGTACTGCAGTTGCCCTGTAAAATAAAATGAATATAGGACTTTCTAGGAAGGTATTTCCAGTATCTTAGAAAACTTAAACGACATCTTGGGTTTTTTTATATGCCTTATCAAGAATGGTGAAAATACTAATCCAAGCACTACAGACCAGTAGACCATTTATTTTTTGTTTGTGACAATGGCTGCCTCAGGGACTCCTCAAAGGAAAATGTTAAACCATCATAATGTTGTATTCAGAGTGGAACTTGCTTCTTGACTGAGTCCATGATCAACTTATATCCTGAAATATAGAGCGTAGAAACATTACTGGTAATTTCTACCCTATCTCTTGTTCTTGCACATCTGGGATGAAATTCCGACCTTCGTTAAACTTATCTCACCCATCCTAAACAAAGTTGCCTTCTTACCATTGATAAAAAAAAATCTAGCCCTATTTTCCAAAACTGGGAGGATGTCTTTCTCCCAGTTGAATGGGGAAGAGGAGGGTGATGTTTTCCTACTATAGAAATATATACATTTTCCTAAAAGAAGTGCAAAGCTCGTATGTGTGACCTTATACTGAGTACAGCTCCACGGCTTCCCCAGCTCATTAATGCGAAGGAAAGGTTATTTTCTGGAGCACTGGGATAGAGTCAGAGGAGGTGCCTCTAAATACAGAATTTGGAAATCTGCAGCTCCAATGGCAGGTCTTTCTCTTCTGCTTCAGTAGTTACCCAAGGGGAATGAAGCTTTGAAGGATCCTCTTGAATAATGATGCAATTTTCAGAGACAGCAGTGGGACCTCTGGTAGGGAAAGGAAAGCCCAAAAGAACCAGGAATTTAGTTGAATGCACTTGGCATACAATCCAGACTCTGTTGAAGCCAATGGCAAAATGTTTGTTGACTTTAATCAGATCAGAATATTACCCAACTCTGGTTCTTGTCTGTCCACCTATATTTATTGTTAAAGGAAAGGACTATCAAGGAAAGTTTGAGTTTACTTCTAGTACTGATCCTGGTTTCATGATTGGTGCCAGAATTCTTGAATTACAAAGATAAGGGCCATAAAAGGACCTATAGATAACTCCATTCTGAGAAACCCATTAAAAGAACTGCAATGACAAAGTCTTAAGGTCACCTCTTCATTTCCTTAGTCACAGCTAGAGCTCACAATGCCTTTGTCAGATGTAATGAGATGTGGAAAATACCTATCGAGTAATTTTCCTGTCACTACTGAATTATACTCAATTGTGCATACTCCTCTATGGGTGTTTCTACACAAGAAAATCATAGTTCCAGTGCAGTTCCAGAAATTATCTAATTTCTACACAAACTAGGCTCATTCAAAGAGGCTTATGAGCCTTGCTGAATCTTTCAATTATAGCATTACGTAAGTATTTTGATGAGACCAAGGAGGGTGAGCTGGAAATCTGTAGATAAACCAAACAAAGAAAAATAAACAGTTTCTACACATGATGCTTTACTGCACAGTAGCCTAATCTACTGTGCAGTAAAGCATCACCATGTACTGTGTAGTAAAGCATGTAATCATGAGCAGCAGCTACTATCCAGTAAATTAGTCTACTGTGCAGATAGCTTGTACCTGTAAAAAAAAATAACTGCATAGTAACTACACAGTAGTGTTCGTGTAGATGCTGACCAGAAGCAAATTTGCTCCCAGTCAACCACACCATCAGGGTACCTGGTCCTGGTGCTGCTCAGCTCCCAGCTCGCCCCAAGAGCTGGGAACTGATCAGTACATGGGCTGAGTCCCTCTCTGTTCCCCCACTGTCCTAGAGCTGCAGGGCTTCTGTCTTCCCACAGGAGTAGAGAGATGAGCAACCAGGGGCTGCCCAGGAGCCGTCCCGCTGGTGGGGCAGCTGGCAGCAAGCCCTAGCTGGGTGGGAATTCCCAGCTGCCCCACTGGCAGGACAGATCCAAGCCAGCCCCTGGCTGAGCAGAGAGTCCTTAGCCAGGAGGGGTCTTGCTGCCAACTGCCCCACTAGTGGGATAGGTCCCATCCAGACCCTGGCTGACCACAGATGCCCCACCCAGGCAGGGGCCTGCTGCCAGCTGCTCCACCTGTTGATGGGGCAGTAGGCTGGGAAAGCATCCCCTCCCCTACAGCTGTTTCCCAGCCCCTGCTTTGATTCGCCAATCAGGCATGAGGCTGGGAAACAGCTGCCTTTCCCTGCCCCTCAGAGCCCAGGAGAGACCTCTGCCTTCCCTGCCAGCCTGGGTGTGCCATGCAGGGGAGCCTAGAGCTCCCCCTGGTTGCCATTTAGCAAGGGAGCAAGGTGGGAGTATCTCTGCCCTGCACTGTTCCTGTTGGGAGCAAATCTGCTCCCAATGGGTGCACATGTAATGCTGTTATGGAAAGCTTACTGCACAGTATTTTATGGCTCAGTAAGCTTTCTGTGCATTAATTGCACATATAGCTGCACCCATAGCATACACATGTAGATGCTTTCCCAGGGCTGGCTTACTGCACAAGAAGCCAAAATAGCACTAATTGTACATGTAGATATGGTCAGTTATATCCAGCTGCATTCTAGTTACTAATTGTTATTAAAGATAAATTAAATTTCTGGCAAATACAAATATTTTTCTTACATAAGTACTTAAGTGAGGCTTGTTTAACGAACCCCAAGCAGAAAGGGAATTTGATTACTACATTTAAAATCGTCAAGAGGGATAAACACCACAAAAGAACAATGTGGGCATAAGAACAAAGGGCCATAAACCAGTCTTTAATGATTTTAGGCCATAAATTAGAAAAAGGTTTTTTTTAAGAAAAGGAGTGAAGTTTTGGAAGAACTTTCTGGTAAGGAGCAGTGTGGCCAAGCAACCTAAACAGCCTTAAGATAGGACACAATGTGAGCATGATGATTGATTGTGATAGCAACGGATTGGATTCACTGGGGCTCCCTTCTCATCCTGTGGTTCTAGAAAATGCATTAAGTGACATATGTAAAGGGCAGGGAGATACTGCAGAGTCGAGACCATACAGGGTACAACTCATCATTCATAGTAACAGTAGATATGGCAGCTCTTCAGCTGGTGTGAATTGACATTGATTTCAATGGAGCTACACTATGGACACTGATAGAAGTGACATTTGTTGTGCAGTTGGCTCCCTGAAAGTGCTCTACAGCCATGCCATGACACGCATGCATGTCAAGTGCTTGGAAGTGGAGCACCTTAAGTAACTTCTATCAACCCCTGTGTGTGTTTGGGTCTGTGCCAATGCAGCCCAGGGTGGGAAGAAGGAAAAGGGAGGGGGAGAGACATGCAGGCTGGGGTTTGCCGAGCTTGAGCTGGAGGGGGAGCAGGTGGGTTGGAGCCCCCGCCTCATGCCCCTCCTCCCCTCCCCTTTCAGCTCAGGCTGGGCAAACCCCAACATGCAGCTCCCTTCCTCTCTATTCATCTCCCTCCCTTCCTGCAGATAGCACCAGAGCTGGGGAGGTGCTGGGGCAGGGCTAGGGGAGGGATGCTGCAGGCAGGTTCCTAACCTGGATCAGGATAGGACATCAGCAAATGTCTGTTGGGTTGAGGGGGTTGGTGTAACTCATGGCACTTTCTGTAAAGCACCACGAGTTAAAGCAGGGAGCTGCACTTCTGTCAACTCCCTGTTTTACTTTCACTGGGGAACTAACCCACTGGTTTCTGTTAAAGTTATTGGTTAAGGCGAAAAAAAAAGAAGGAAAAAACGGTCCATCCCTTTTGACCCAGAAATGAGCCATCGATGGGCACTGTTGCTGCTTCGCTTATATATATTTAATATATATATTTAAATATATTTCAGCCCAGCAACCTTTCCTGGCTACTAAACACCACATTTTCCTTTTTCAAAGCCTCATACCATTTTTCCTAACTGGATCCCTCTGTATTTCAAACAGCCCACCCGCCCTTCCATAGCTTGACATATCCCAGGCAGCTTTGCACTCTTCCCCTTGTTCACGTCATCCTTAATTCTTTTCCTCTCACCTTAGAAATCAATCTCTTATTTTTGTTTCCTTTCTTGTTCTGTTTTGACACATTTCTGGCACTGAGATTCCCAGGATCACCTGAAATACAGAAAGAGTGCATACTGCTCCTGCTCAATGAGACTCCAAGTCACTTTAGCTATGTGTCTTCATTAACACCCTATTGCATTGCAAGCTCCTATTTAATTTATGCTCTGCTCTCACCCTGGGATCTCTTTTGTTGTTAATCCTTTCTAGTGATTTCCCTTATTAGATATCTGTATTTCATATTATTCCCCAAGATGTATTAACTTGTGTTTTCCCATCGTGAATTTATTTTTTCTTTCTCATTTAGATTGGTAACCCCCTCTGTATTGTTCCTCAGTTTTCATGGGTGTTTGCTGTGCCTCCCAATTTAGAATCATCTTCTGTGAATTTAATTAGCTCATTCTTCGCTCCCATTCAGATCATTAATACAGTCCATCAGCAACAAGCTGGAAGGCTGAGCCTGAAGCAATGCACTCAGACGTGAAGGATCAGACAAATGAACAGCATTAAATGCTCGTAGAGGGATTGTTAAAATCAATACAGTGTCTTGCTTGGGGAGTGCTAGTGAAATCCAAGAGCTGGCAAAATAAGACGTCTCAGGTGGCATTTTTTGCAGTTGCATGTGGCGTAAGCTGCAATGAATTCATGGCCTTGCCTGTAAAAGCTGTCAGCAGAGGGGGTGAGGAATCTGGCCAAGATGTAACACAAGAACGGATTAGCATCTCACCATCTCCCTAGAAGAACACACACCATAATCTAAATGCATTCCTGGGACAGGAGGAGGAGATCTGAATGACAGAATGGAGCTGATCAACAACATGTAATCCTGGATTAAAGATAACTTGAGGGTTCTGAACCAACATAAATAGATACCCTGTAAATAAGAATGAGAGGCTTGATAGAGCCGCAGAGATCTGGGTCTGCTCTCTGACCCTGAAGTTTGGTTTAGGTCACATCACTGTGTGAGACAACTAGCATGAACACAATCCTGATGCCAAGTACTTAGACTCTCCCTCCTTATGCTATCTTGGATCTTTCCCTCAGCACCTTCTCGACCCAGAATAACTACTAGTGCTATGAGATTTCCTCCTCCTGTTTCAGTCCACTTTGGCCAATGCCCATGGCAAGTGACCAGTCCTATTTTCGTAGAGGAAAAAATGCTTATTGTACTTGTATCACAGATTCCATTATTAGCAATAATAAAATGATGATAAGGATAGTTCCTCTCTGCAGGTATAAAATTGTTAATTTGACTACACCTTGAAAAATCCTCATGAAACTGGTTGCGTTTCTCTCTATGAATGAGGAGGAGGAGAAGGAGAAGCAGCCAAATGAGAGAGAATAATGGTGGTCTGGTGAAGAATAGAGGTCTTGCTGTATTGTCCTATGTGACTGAAAGCAGAGCCAAGTGCAAAGAAGGCAAAGTGGGCTCCTGTTGTAAGTTTGTGGAGAGGGAAGGATTGAGCCAGTGCCTCCTATCACCCCTTTGGCAGAAGGCAAGATAACTTCTTGCCTTCACCCTGTTGGAGGGTCAAGGAAAGGAATCCATTGGTTGGGTTCTAGGGCCTGCTAGGGACACAAAGTGAAATGAATGAAGCATGGTTATGTTGGCATTTGGGACGCTTTGATCTTAGTTCAGATAGACAGAAAGCTCAGGATACGGTTGAAAATTGTGACCTTTAGGCGCAGACAGAAATTACATTTGTTGTGCAATACCCACACAGAAGTGCATGGTTTCAGAGTGCTCTGATTGTGTGACAAATCAACCCTCATTATATGAGGGTTCAAATGAAAGTGCTCCAAAACAGAGCACCTTCATTAACTTCTGTATGCTCTGGGAGCTGGGCTGAAGCAACCCAGTCTCATCCCCGGCGTTGTCTCAGGATGGGAGAGGGAGAAGGCAGAGGAAGGTGGTTCATTCTGGAGTTTTCCCAGCCATCCAGAGGTGAAGGACTCCAATCCACCTGTCCCTTTCCACCACCCCTTCAGCACTGCTGGGCCAACCCCAGAATGGACCTCCCTCCCATCCTGAGACTGCACTGGGGATGGGAGATTAGGGGCAGGACTGGGGGAAGAGGCTGCAAACAGCTAACATCTGTTGGATTGGGAGAGTCGTTCTAACTTGGTGACACTTTCTGTGAAGTGCCCTGAGTTAGACTGGGGAGTTGCACGTCTATCTGCCCTTGTTTATTTTCCTTTAAAATGGATTACATATTCTTCGTGGATATATAGATGGAGATATATTAGAAGACATTTCATTGGCAGATCTAGATGTCAGTGGTCTTATGCTGTGAAGATCTCTAGAGACATCAGGATCCTACTACACGTCGGAGAATATATCCTGTAAGTCCCCCACAAGAAGACCATCCTTCCTGACCTCTCCTGAAGAATCAGCACATCAGGATATCCACCTGCTCAGACTAAGACCTCAGAGATAAAGGACTTTAGCATTTCATATTTCTCAGTCTCCAAAACTCCAGAGGAAGCTTGTCAATCTGGGAATTTGTTTGTAGCATGTCTGTTCAGTGGACAAAGAAATCTTGGAAATTATGAGGCACATAGAGGTGAAACAACAGGTTTTAGTCTCTGTTACCTGCTCCTGGCTTACTTCCTTGCTCATGAAAGACAAAACCACTAAACCTATGAAGACTTGGACCATCAACGGTTTTTTTGCTCCATTTTTGTAAGGATAGTATTTGACCTTTGTATGTATTAGCGCTGGTTGTGCCAAGCAAGCAGCTCACAACAAATGAAGTGGAAAAAATCATTTTAATTAGTGTAATTGGATTACACTAAAATATTTCTGGGTGTCTGTTGTTCCGCTTCATATAAGATGTTCAAATGACATGTTCCTTCTAATTCAACGTATTCTGCAGGGATTCTGACAGGGAAGTAGGTTTGTTTGGAGGAACATTTGATTTATATTGCCCAGCAGACGTGATGAAGTGTTTAATAACATAGCAAGCAAGCTGCATGTTGCGATGGCTTTTTGTCAAGCCAGTATATTTCTTGCAAGTTGGAGGATCCCAAAGGACCTGGGTAGAGCGTGGTATCGTGTTTCTCATTTCTTTCTCAAGGAGTCATAAGGTTATAAATATTTCCTTGTTACTCGTTATCTGTAGTTGTGATCGACTACAGATATAACTTCCCTTACTGCAGGTATAACTCAGTGATTACACATTTGCCCCTGGAATCTGTCTGGAGTAAAATCTGGATGCGCATAATGGAGATCAAGCTGAGGCCTGGCTGAAAAAGCTGAGCCACTGCTTTTCTTTAGTGGTGTAGCTTTACCGTGGAAAACATTTCATTGCGACTCTGTCCTGCATCTGGTTCTCATTGGGAAGTATTACCAGAATGGGTACTACCCAGTGATCTATCCCCAATTTAGGAATATTTCACTGACAAGTTACTGCTACCCAGCTACCTGACAAGACCCCTATTCATAGTTCCCCTAATTGAGCAGTAACATCTCATAGACCCATGATTCTTTTCATGCAAGGGATTATGGTTTTCATTAGGATAACCAAGCATGTGTCCCAAATCCCTTGCTTTTAATGTAGTAAGTCCAGTTACAAATCAGCAAATCGGTGTTCAAAGGCAAGCTGAGCTGATGCAGCAGATTAAAATAATTAAAACATTGTTTTCATTCCCAGGGTTCAGTCTATGCTGCTTAAGACTAGCTTGACTTTGACTTTTATGCACACAATCTTTTTTGCACACAATCAATTTTTGTTTCCACAAATTCTCTGTGTGATGACCTGTATCTCACCTGCTACCCTTTCTAGTGCTAATGCTGGCAATTCCAAAATGTAAAGGAAAGCAGAATTATGATGGCCATGGTACCTATGTTAGCTGAGGATAGGTGAGTAGTAAGGTTTATGCCTGCCTGCAATCCATACCTGAAGTGGGACAACATATTTGAAGAAAAGTTAACAAATGATTTGTCCATATGGAAATGTGACCCCCCCAGGAAAAGAGGTCAAAGTAGAGGTATCAAGATACCAGTCTAAGAAGCCCTCAGCATGCATCTGAGGGTGAGAATGGATTGTTTTAAAGACAGTTATTAACCTTGATATTCAAAAAGGTTTTGAGGACCTTGGCTGTGTTCTCATGTTTAAGTCCTTACCTTTGACCTTTCTCCAGAATTATTATGGAAACTCTTCTTACGTTATTAATGTAGTCAATTTTGGGGAGTCCCATTAGCAGCAAATTGGTAGGGGTGGAGAATCGCAACAAAGAGAATGCATTGCACCATAAGTGTGTGCAAGAAACGAGAACACAGAAAACTAGGGAGAGCTGGAACTCGGGCAAACGGTGACAACCAGCATGAGGCATGATGAGAGGTCATCTGAGGACAAACTAACACAGAATGTTAAGTGAAGCTGTTTTGGATTGATACTATGGTATCTGAGATGAGAATTTAGCCCATGGGCTTTTGCTTTGTGGGTGAGTAGGCATTATCCCCAAACAAATTACAAATTCTTTTTAAATGTTTACTCCACTCAACTCAGTTCCATTTCCCAGTATTGTAACTAGATTTCAATGGTCAGAAATGTCTTTATGGATTTTATATACACTCCTCAGCCATAATGCGGTTTAAGGCTATTCTGAAATTCTGTAAAAATCAGCTTGGATTATTTGTATGAGAGAATTATTAGCTAAAATGCTAATATTTATATATATA
>JAGPOW010003182.1:16152460-16177682 GCA_030014935.1 Caiman crocodilus | reverse complement strand
ATATATATATATATATAATTGGTATAAATATATATTTATACCAGCATGGTATAAAAGAAGACTCCCCAAGCAACCAGGGAGTGAACAAACTGGGACAGCAAACAGATAAGTTTGCAAGCAGTACACAAGTCAGTTTGTAGATCAGTTTGCTGCCCCCCTCTTTGAGGGGGAGTCTTAAAGGTAAGCTCTTTCTTTCATTTACAGTAGCTAACCTACATAAATTTAGTGTAAGTAGCTAAAAACTTAGGAGTTAGACCAATGCTTAAGCCCCTTTCTTAAATAGAGTCCCGGTGAGGGGGAGTTCACTAGGGAGTTTGCCTGGACTCTCTCACCTTCCTTCACTGCAAACTTAGAGTGAAGAGAAGCAGGGAAAAGGAAACCTTTTGGGACCAAGGAGCAGTGAACAGGCCAGCTTACAGGGAATTTGCTAGGAAAGGTCTGTTTGGAAAGAGAGGCAGGAAGAGAGAGGCAGCAGACTGAGACCTAGATAAATGGCTGAAGGACATTGCAATGCCAAAGCCACTGCCACCACCATCTCTTCCTCGGTTTGTACCTGTGAGCTGTCTGTCCAGGCAGGACTGTTCAAGGCTGCCACCCAGGTCCTGGTTTGGCACTATGGAGACTGTGGCTTGCATGAATGCTGCATGCCCCCAGAGGCTGGTGGTGCATAGCGAGCTCACGCAGGTGACGGTGGCGCTGCCAGTGGCAGCAGTGAGCGGTGAGCTCCTGCAGGCATCTGCAGTGCCATCGGCAGTGGCACCAGTCTGGCAGTTGATGACCATCTGCAGATGCCACCAGTGGTGTTGGCAGCGGGTGGTGTAGCGAGCGGCGACTGCCCACAGGCACTGCCAGCAGTGTTGGCGATGCTTTTTTTGCAGGGGTGCAACACCAATCTTAGGGGATGCCATACATCCACATGCATCCCCTACACCTTGCCAATGGTGACTTGCAAGTTCCTTTCAGTGACAGCCAGGTGGGGAGCGCCTGTGATGTGAGCAGTGCATCCTGGTGGTGTCCCTCAGGAAACAGGCAGGAGAACTACAAGAGAAGGTTCAGAAGCATCCTCGCTATGAGAACTTCATTGATTTGATGCTGGAGGAGATCCCTAGGATTGCAGAGGGAGCTCCTGATCTCTGGCAGCAAGCAGAAATCTTCATCCCCACCTGCAGCAGTTTGCCTGAGAACATATATGGAGCCCTAGTGACAGAGGAGGAGGAGCATCTTCCACTGGCAGAAGAGCCCAGGCCTTCCCAAGGTTGGGAGGTTGGACACCACTGCCACCAAGAAGCAGCAATGGATGGTGGTGCTTGAAGACTTGGAAGTGCTTGGCATCCATTTGCCAACCTGACCTGTTGTCTTAGGTCTGCTGCTTGCCTGGAGTCTGGATCTGCGGTGTCACAGAAGGATTCCTGAGACTCATCTGGCCCTCTGACTACCAGTCCCTGCTGCTCATCCATGTGAGCACCAATGATACTGCCAGGGATAACCCTGAGCAGATCAGAAGTGACTGTAGGGCTTTGGGTGCAAGGGTGAAGGGGACAAAGACTCAGGTGGTGTTCTCTTCGATCCTTCAAGTCAAGGGGAAGAGCCCGGGCAGAAGCGCACACATCCTGCATATCATGATATCAATGCATGGCTGCACAGATGGGGTCACCAGCAGGCGCTGGCTTCTTCGACTACAGGATGTTGTTCCAAGAAGAAAGCTTGCTAGGAAGAGACAGGATTCACCTGATGAAGAGCATCTATGCAGACAGGCTCGCTAACCTAGTGAGAAGGGCTTTAAACCAGGCTCTCAGGGGGGTAGAAGACCAAGCCCTGAGGTGAGTGGGAAAGTGGGTGACCTGGAGGAAGTGGAAGCAGAAGGGGACAACAGAGAGGCCACCCCGTACTTCCTGACAAAACCGGACAACCTGCTAGTTACCTCCGGTACCTGTACATGAAGGCACAGAGCCTGGGAAACAAGCGGAAGAAGTAGAAGACCTCACACAGTCCTGGAACTATGACGTGAATGGGATAACTTGGTGGGATAGCTCGCATGACTGGAGCACTGTCATGGATGTGTCTAAACTGTTCAGGAAAGACAGGCGATGGAGAAGAGGAGGAGGAGGAGGAGTCACACTTTATCTAAAAGAGCTGTATGATTGCTCAGAGCTCCAGTACGAAACTGGAGATAGGCCTGTTGAAAGTCTCTGGGTTATGGTCAGAGGGGAGAGCCACAAGGGCGATGTCATGATGGAGATCTGCTATAGACCGCCAGACCAGGGGGATGATGTGGGTTAGGCTTTCTTCAAACAGTTATTGAAAATTTCCAGATCACAGGCCCTGGTTCTCATGGGGGACTTCAATCACCCTTACATCTGCTGGGAGGGCACTGCAGCAGTGCACAGGCAATCTAGGAAGTTTTTGGAGGGTGTTGGGAACAACTTCCTGATGCAGGTGTTGGAGAGGCCACTTAGGGACCATGCTCTTCTTGACCTGCTGCTCACAAACAGGGAAGAATTGATGTGGAATATGGAAGTGGATGGCAAGTCGGGCAGCAGCAACCCTGAGCTGATTTGAGTTCAGGATCTTGAGGAAAGGAAGGAGACTGGCAAAGTAAAGACCCTGGACTTCAGAAAAGCAGAGTTTGACTCACTCAGGGAACTGATGGGCAAGATCCCCTCCAGAAGACTAGGCTTAACAGGGAACTCTTCAGTGAGCTAAATCACAAAAAGGAAGCTTACAAGAAGTGGAAACTTGGACAAACAACTAGGGAGGAATACAAGTGTTGCTCAGGCATACAGGGATAAAGTCAGGAAGGCCAAAGCACAATTGGGATGTGAAGGGTAAGAAGAAGGGTTTCTATAAGTATGTCAGCCACAAGAGGAATATCAGGGAAAGTGTGGGTCCCTTACTGAATGGGGGAGGCAACCTAGTGACAGATGAGGAGGAAAAGGCTGAAGTACTCAATGCCTTTTTTTTACCTTAGTCTTCACAGGCAAGGTCAGCTCCCCGACTACTGCACCTGACAGCACAGTTTGTTGGCTGCTCACAGTTCTGTTCTGCATACAGAACAAGAAGCAATGGTATAAAAATGCAGGAAGGGAAGGTTAGGGTAGATATCAGGAAAAACTTTCTCATTCAGAAGGTAGTAAAGCAGTAGAACAGGTTACCACTCCATCCTTGGAGGGTTTTAAGACCTGGCTAGGTAAAGCCTTGTCTGGGATGATCTAGTTGGGGCTGGTCCTGCTTTGAGCAGGGGGTTGGACTAGATGACCTGCTGAGGTCCCTTCCAACCCTCATTTTCTATGATTCTCTGAATATATTTAGAGTTTCAATGCGATCATTCTGCTTGACTTGCACATTTAGTTCATTATTGAACCAGCCTCAGATTCTCAAAGACATATGGCAGCATGATTAACTGTTACACACCTACATTGAGCGCCCAATTCCTCTTTAAAAGTCCCATTCAAGGAAAAAAAACAGAGGCAGAAACTAAGAAATGCTACCACCAACCTGGTACATGTGATTTTGCAACAAGGTCATTTGTCAAAAATGTGGCAAAATCTAGAGCTGGTCGGAGAAACCTTGAGGGAACCACTTCCAACGGACTGTGCAGGTCTGCTAAAATCAAAACACTTCGCAAACACCATGTCAATGTCACTAGAATTTCATTTGGGACAGGAAATTGGGGGGAAGATTGTGAAATAACCCATTTTGACACGTTCAGCTGGAAACATTTCAATCTTCTGTCTTAAAATGACTTTTGGCTTCAGCTATTTAAAATGTTGGATCGTGTTATAATGGTACGCGTCGTTTTTAAAAATAGAAATAAAACATTTAGATTTTGTCAGAACAAGCATGTTGTGATGGATTCCAAATGAAAATGTGCCTGACTCTTCCAATGGGTTGAGCACTGGACTGAGAAGCAAGAGACCCAGACAGGCAATATCCTTGACACTCCCACTGATTCACAAGTGACTTAGGGGCAAGTCATTTAATCACTTTCTCTGCTTTAGCTCCCTCAGCAAGTTTAGGATCCAGAGATGAAATAGATAAGTGCTAAATATTAATTATTTTGTTACAGAACCAAGAGGCAGGATCTAAACTACAAGTCTGTGCCCCTTTAATGAGACCAGGACAGAGAAGCAAAATTAGTCTTTCCTTTCCTTTACCCAGGTCAGAGAACTTCTATAGCCTGAATATATGATTCATTTTATAGGGTGCTAAATAAAGATGCAGGGAAAGTGATAGAGTTGCAGGACATGTATATGCCTGCCTTGCTTTGCAGATTGAAATCACACTCAGATAGGTAGCAGTACTGAAGGAACAAGTAGAGAAGTGAGGCTGGCACCATAGCCTATGAAATACAAGCATCTATTCAGCAGGGCTTAATTGGCACAGAGACCTGATACACATCAGTTGAATTAGAAGGCTGGAGTGTAAATCTGGCAAGCTTCAGATCACAGTGTCCTTGAGTTTAAAAATAGTGCCAGCCCCTACCTCGTCACTCTCCACTGTTCTGTAGCCAGCAAAATGTGAAATGAATTGTAGAAGCTTCTAATGTCAATGTTCAGGAGACTCCCTAGTTGTTTGTCCAAGTTTCCACTTCTTGTAAGCTTCCTTTTTGTGATTTAGCTCACTGAAGAGTTCCCTGTTAAGCCTAGTCTTCTGGCACATCACAATGGTTTGTTCATATGTCCTCAGTAAGGTTTCTTAAAACATGGAGCATAGTGTACAAAAGCCATCCTCATCTTATCCAGAGAAAGCAGCTGATCATTCTGACTTTCTCTGAAGTGCAAGTGACAATTATCTCTTTGCCCATCATGTACTCTCTGGAGAGATGGAGGAGAATTGGCTAGTGACTGAGAGAAGCTGGTAGGTTCTTCTAAAAAAAATTGCTGTGGAAGTCCCCTGATCTCGGACAGGAAATATATAAACATTGCAAAATGTCTGCAGGCCAAGAAGCTGGTTCAGGCCTCTCTGGGCTAAGGGTAAAGTGATTGTTGTTTTTACATCAGGACCAAAGGTCATCTTACCTCTGTGGAGGCTATGCAATTCTCTTTCCCTGCTTAAAGATTATCAACGTGTCATATCTATGCTGTCTTAGAAACATTGTGGACTCAAGCCCAGTCATTGATTTGAATGCCATTGCTCCTGATTTAAGATTGAAGGCATAATATAGCCCTAGAGCTGCCTGTATCATCAGCAGTAAAGTAATCAATGATTCTGGAGTGTCTTGGCTGTCCCATTTTTCATGGAGACTCCATGCATGGCATCTGATAGATTGGTCATGAATTGGTGATAGGTGGCACCCTGTTGAGTGGACACCACATGCATGATGTCATGAGAATGCAGCTATATTGCATCTGAGTAGGGACATAGACACAGACAGACCCAGAGTGGTATAACTGTGTTTGTGCGGTACTGTGCCCAGGCCAGCTAATTAGTCCTGTCCTTCAGTACTCAGAAGGGGCCTAGAGCAGGCCATCTAGTCTGACCCCCTGCCAATGGCAGGAATGAGTGCCAGGGTCACAGGACACCAGCCAAGTACCTATCTAATCTGCTCTTAAAGATGCCCAAGGTAGGAGCAAGAACAACTTCCCTAGGAAGCCGGTTCCACATCCTAGCCACCTTAACTGTGAAGTAGTGTTTCCGAGAGCTGCAGCTCCTTTTGGGAGGCCAAGGGAGGTGCATCAGTGTTTGGATAATGTGGGTTGAGTGGGCATAAAATGGGAGTCCCTTGCTAGTGGGTTGTGATTTAAAAGGTTTGGACTTGCAAGGACAGACCAGTCTTTAGAGGTTGAGGCTGTAACTAGGGGCCTCCTTGGTGTTCAGTAAGAATGAAACAGAAATCTGTTGCGGGAGGGTAAGGGTAAGAGAGCCGTGCCTGGTTCTCCAGCCTGTGGGTAGGGATGTTTCCAAGGCAAATGTACAGGGAAGGGGATAAAACACGTAGTAAGGAGGCAAGTGTTCTGTGGGCTTCAGGTCAGGTCATTATGTCGACACAATAACTGAATTTGGTATAAATTCCTTTCCAGAGATTTGTAGGGTGTCTGAGGTTATAGCTTGGCTTTTCTTCCTGGGAAGTAGGTCTCTAATCCGCACTGGTTCTGCTTTGTTACTGGACTATTTTTGTTGCTCATCAGTTGTGTGTAACTTTCACATTAATTCCTAGTTCTCTCCAGTGTTGGGACTGCAAGCCTTGCATGGGTACACTTTGGAAAGTGGCAGGAAGGAATAAAGCACTTTTCTCCTGAATGAGCTGTGCACATTCCCAGCCCTTCTATGTTGGATCTGTAAAGACTCTGAGAATCTAGTTTAAACGGTCATGACAGGCTGCAAAGAAGGGACATGGAGGAGTTTGCTGACCAGAGCTACACCCTGTGAGGCAAAGTAGCAGATGCAATGCAGGGTGTGCACTACTCCATGTTTCCACGTGTTATACCTGCCCTCAACACCGTTCATCTGCACAGACCGTTCAGTGCACAGACCCTGCTCAGCATGGGAGATGGCTTCAATCCATGCTCAAGTTACATGAGTGGGAAGTTCTGTCACTGCTTATTCTGCAGCTCGCTCTGATTTCCCTTTTATTATTAGTGCTAGCTGTTAAGTCCCAATCACTCCTTCCTCATTGCATGCTTTACAAACTCCATTCCTCTCCATCCAAATTCCTGTGGTTAAAATATTCTCACCCCTTGATATGGCCCTGTCCCCCTAATCCCATCACTAGCTCCCTTTCCATTTGCACATCAGGTCTAAGCTCCTTGTCTGCACTTTCACAGCTCACAAGGCATCCTTACTAGCTACATCTCCGCTCTCCTTTCCTCTCCATGATGTGAGTGTGGACAGGCATTTTTCACGCCTGTTACTTTATGAAGAAAGAGGCTGTGGGGGAAGCGGTCTGCAGGTGTGGCAGGGGCCAATTAGAAAGTCACCTGACTAGAAGGGGACCGGGGTTGAGGCATGTAAGCCCAGGGCCTGAGCTGGTCAGGGAGTCCAGCCCTGGGAGCCAGAGAGAATGGTGCTCTTGGCAGCAGAGCTCCTGAGATAATAGCTGGGCTCCAGTAAACCACTCTAAGCCCAGGAACAGGAGGCAGGTAAACCCATAGCATGGGGAGGCAGGCGGGTGGGCCCATAACCTGGAGAGGAACTGAGGCCATGTCTCGAGAGGGCTGGTGATGAATAACAACTGGTGGTTCTGGAAGGGACTAAGGAAAGGTAAGGAGGTATGACACTGTAGCCAGCAGGGCAAATAATTCACTGGCATACATCAATCAAAGCATCTCCAGCAAAACCAAAGAAGTGATTCTTAACCTCTACTCGGCATTGGTGAGACCACAGCTGGAGTACTGCGTCCAGTTCTGAGCGCCGTGCCTCAACAAGGACATGGACGAGATTGAGAGAGTCCAGAGAAGAGCCACCCATATGATTAGAGCCTTGCACGGCAAGCCATACAAGGAAAGGCTGAGGGACCTGGGACTCTTCGGCCTGAAAAAGAGAAGGTTGAGAAGGGGCTTGGTAGCAGCTTGCTGCTACCTTAGGGGAGTACATCAAGGGCTCGGTGACCAAATGTTCACCAGGGCACCCTTGGGGAAAACCAGGGGTAATGGCCACAAACTCCTGGAAGACCATTTCAGACTCAACATTAAGAAGAACTTTTTCAGTCAGGATGTCCAGACTGTGATTCCCTCCAGTGGCGGTGCAATCACCTACCCTGGAAATTTTCAAGAGGAGACTGAATGGTCACCTTGCTGGGGTCACTTGACTCCAGTTGTCTTTCCTGCTTGGCACAGGGATATGGACCTAATGATCTTCTGAGGTCCTTTCCAGTTCTTTACAACCTATGAGGTCCCAGCTGGCCCAGAGAGAGGGGCCAGAAGAATAGAGGGTCTGGGATCCAGGGGGAGAGAGAGCTTGAGCCCAGGATGGGCTGAGTACAGAGGGTCTAGGGCCTGAGGTCCAGCATAGGCAGATCTGGAAGTGCCCAGAGAGTGAGCAAGTGTGAGCAAGGCCTGGGGACAGGGCCCAGAGCCCATAGAGGAGTGTGTCAGTGGAGCCAGAGAGCCCAGAGTAGTCCAGGAGGGGCAGTTGTCACCAGGGTCTGGGAGCCTGAAGGTCTCACTTGCTTACAAGTGGGCACAGGGTCTAGGGAGACCAAAGCTCAGGGACCACAGCTGGAGACCAAGGGGGCCTAGGAGCCCATAGCCTAGGAGGGGTGAGGACAGGAGTTGGAAGTCCATGGCTGTGGAAGGGCATCTGTCAGTGTATCATCTGCAAGGCATGGAATGGTATTGCGGAGGATGGAGCCCACAGAATTGTCCCTCAAGGTAATGACCGTGGACACCGGTGCTCATGAGTGAGACCTGGTTTGGGAATCCCTGAGGCAGCTTCCTGTTCCTTGAAAGTTAGTAATATAAAGATGCGAAAGGGAGAGTATCCGAAGAAACCCAGGTTGGCATCGGCATAGAGGCCTCCAGGGGTGATTGCGACTACCCCGGGACAAGCACTCGCTACAGAACAGGGGTTTGGGTTGTAGCTGTGTTGGTCTAAGGACATAGGCAGAACAGTACACTTGTATTGTTATGCATAAAATAATGGGGCAAGGGTCAATTTTTCTGAGCCAAAACATCTCATGCAATGGATAAGTGTGAACTAACTTGCCTCTAGAAGGAGTTCCTTTCTAATTCCAGGCAGCCAGTGACTGCCTTATTCCCAAAACCGTAAAGATGTTTTCTTACTTCTTACATAAAGAGTTAGTGTAGTTGTGGATGTTCTTGGTGGAAGGCTTTTATTTTCCTGTGCGCCTTTAAAGCACCATATTAAGCTAAAGTAGTATCTAAAGTAATAATGAATCCTGTCTCATCTTACAACTTCTTATCGGTGATTTTACAGTTATACAGACTCAGCATTGAGACCTCTCTTGTTCTGTGAATAGTGCAATAATGTATCCTAGTGTTATTTCTAAACGTGATAAACTACAAAAAGCATATAATTATAGACTGAGGCTTCTGGAGCTGGCTGAGGAAAGAGGAAGACTTCTAGCAGTGTTGGATACGGAAAAGAGAGGTCCAGCATGATTGCATTCAGTGGGCATGTGTACACATGACTCTGACTGCGCATTTGGTACTTGCTAAAGTAAGCATCACGGTTTGTGTCCACTTCTACTTTATCACTGTAGTGACTAGCTACATTGCCATAGCTCATCACTACAACGATGTAGTGTCTTGTGTAAATACACCCAGTGAATATCAAAAACATCTCATAAGTGAATGTTTTTTAAATCAGCAGAACACAGGGCCTAAAGCTGAAGCTGATGGGGCAGATTCCTCCTTCACTTTCATGTGACTGCCCTCAAATCTACATATCACTGCCAACTTGTTAGAAAGGGTGTTGTCCCTTTGTAGAGGAGTGAAAGATTATAGCACGTCTCGCTTTCCATTATCATGAGGCCAGCAAGGGAATAATACATGGAAAAGAGACTGCTGCTATATAAGGCAGACCCTATTGTGTTTTGGTGCAGAGGTCACATAAAAAATGTTGTTTGAGTTTAGTGAAAATCCAGGATGGATTTAGTCCTGGAAAAGCAGCTCATATCACTGACTATAAGCAGAATTTGCCCTCGTTTTTCTTGTCCTTAACCTATAGGCTCCGTTGCTGATGAGCCTCTGTGAGACCTTGAAGGCAGGGATTGACCATACTGTTGCCGTGTAGAGTGGCATGTATGTCTGAAAGTATGAGCTGGATTGTAATGAAAGGTAGGACACTGGGTAAAGGGGCAATGTAGGAGCTATGTATGCCACCCCTGGAATAACCCTAAAACACATTGAGACACACCGTGCCTAGCCCTCGCATGCCAGCACCACAACCAGAAATAGTATATCTGCCTTTGTACACGGCAGCCCCGAGGGGCAAAATTTATTGCCTGGCACTTACAGCCACACTAACATGGCTCTGCTACCTCCAGTTCAGAGGCAAGCATGTGTAGAGCAGGCCAAGGCTCCACATAAGGCTGTAGAGACATACCCTGCAGTGGTAATAATCTGAGATTAGGGATTATCAAGGGTTGAAGTGGACTGAGACCCACCAACTCATTTCATACAGGCCTCCAGGAAGCTAGTAGATGGTGGTGGCTACTAGTTCTCAGACCTGAACTAGCTCCTGAACAATGACTGTGATGTAAAAGGCTGTGTGCCTTTGGGCTTTGAAATCTGGGGAGGGGGCTGAGCGCCCCCCCTAAGAGATGAGAGCCCTCCCATAAGAGACAAGAACCCCTATACCTTCCCCATAAGAGACAAGAGTCCCTGGCCTGTCCTGCACATTTCTGAGCAGCTCAGGCAGTGGTAGTGGCTCCTTCTGGCTTCCGGCTGCCACCACCGCAGACCCCACTGAGAGTTGGAGTGTAATTCGAATGCTGGCTGTGCGTCCCATAACCCTTTTCCAAATAATCCAGTCCTCCAAAAAAAACCAAACAAATACTGGTCTTAAGTGAAATATTTCTATTAGACAGTCAAATGTGTGCCGTGGTAGTTAGGCACTCGCTGGGGCTGTGGCAGACAAATCCCTAGCGAACCTTACTTCCCAGGTGGTTGCTCTAATGAATAGACTAGCAGCTGTTCTGAGGTGTGTGACTTTGTTTTTTGGGAATGCAAACTGCAGGCAACCTAAGCAAGAGACCTGTGCCCTGTGTGGGTAGCCTGGATGCCTAACTTGGGACAGCAGACTCTACTCTGGAAGAGTTCCCCTGGAGCTTACATGCTACAATGATCACCTGGAGCAACATCTAAGTACCTTGGAGGAGCTGAGTGTTCACCTCTTAATCTGAGTTGCCCATTTGTTAAATGGGAATAATAGCAATTCTGGGCCCTGGGTGTTGTGAGTACAAATACACAACATAAACCCCTGTTACAGATTGTGAGGCACTTAGATACTGCAGGGATAGGGACCAAGCAAATGCCTAAGGTAGAACAGTTTTACCTTCAGAGGATTCAACTAAATCCAGTCGGCTGCTGCTTGTATGTAAAGATCCATTGCAGGGCTCCTGTGACTCCAGACCCTAGAGCCTCCAGCAGTCGCAATGATTATGAAGATCCACCTATCCACTGATGTTCAATCTAGATCACATCCTTGTCTCATGCCTGGAAAAATGAGGCTTGATGTATCTAAATAGTTTGAGCTACATCTTCAGTTAATGTAAAGTGGCAGACTTCACTGGTATTTCATGTTGGCAACATTGAATTATTTTGCAAACCTCCTCTAAAGTATCAGTAAAAGTCAATCGACTTCCCCATTGATGTAAGGAGTTCAGCTGTAATTCCGTCAAGGAGGCAGAGTTAACAAGAAGTCATTTTAATGCACATTAACACATCTACACAAAAGCCAAAAACTTGGAAGTCTGGAAAATTTCTCACCTGGAGTTTGGTATGGAGAATAATTTATTCCCAGCTCACCTTCCATGACTCAAAAAACCAGGAAAAAAATGCAGTCGTGAATTTTAGTTGGCTTCTTGTAATCTTTATGATCATCTTGACTGGTACTGAAGAGTCAGTTAAAAATAGAATAAAGTCTCCAACAGTCTTCCAAAGAGAAATATTACAGGCGAGACTTATAAGGGAACTTTATCATTGTTTGCTAAATGTCTTCATAATGGAGTGGCGTGAAAATGCATAATACGAAAATGCTACCTTCTGAAAGTGTACTTGCACCTCTCCAGCTGGAACTGAAGAGTTTAGTGTCTTAAGAAATTTATTTTAAACAGCTCATTGCAGGTCCAAAGGATAAAGTCTACCTGTCAATTTTCATTTGAAGTGTAAGCCTTCATGGGCAGAGGCTGGTCCTTTCTGTCTTCTAAAAGCAATCAACATCTCTGAAGCATAAAACTCTGAGTACACGCATCACTTTCTGGGCACATCTACACATGTACATTTACTGCACAATAACCAAAATTGCTTTACAGTATGGGCACACATCTACACATGCGCACCTGTACTGCTCAGTAAATACGATGATTTCTGTCAACTTGAGTGTAAATTTGATACCTGCATTATGCAGGATTGATTTATGCCTGTTTAGTTGCTGCATAGTAACACGTGTAGATGCCTTGCTGCACAGTAACACCGTGTGTGGACTGACTTGGGAGTAACCTTAGTCCCAAATCAGTCCACGCACAGTGTTAATGCACCTTAAAGCATACTATATTTTCATTTAAAGCTCAGTTAGGGGCAGAGTTTCAGATCCTAGCAGCATCTCATAAAGATTGCCTCTACAGCTGAAGCTCTTATTGGCAGCCTTAGCAGATGGAGGCCAAGAGACTGCTGTCTCCTTTCTTCAAGGCTTGCCTCCATAAGGAGTTGTTCCTGCTTGTTCCAAAGTGAGCCAACCAAAAGAGGACCAAAAATAAAAGCATCCCCATATGGAATTACTGAAAAGTAGACATTGCACTTTAAATTTACCCTCGACTTTATTCTTCATTAATTTCCCACTGTAGACAAGCCCTGAGAAACTGTCTCTCCAAGGCAGTTTGACGTGCATTGGCAGGACAGCATGGCCACTGTTTCAACTCCTATTGTATCTGTTCTATTTATAAATACAAGACCTCAAATTTGGCTCCAGCACTTAAATTGGCTAGCGGGGGGGGGGGGAAAAGCCCCCAACAATAAAGAACAATTGCTATTTCACTGCTTGCACAATAGCTATTAATAATGTTAATTAACTTCCTTTGCAAGATAACACTCATTCCCTTTCCTGATCCTTTCCAGGAGTAAGAAAGAGCAAAGGAAATCGGAGACTCCATCACCCTGATGGCAACATTCAATGTCTTATCAGGCTTCCTGTTGTTGGGAGTATTGTTTTCCTTTAAAGATTGATATTTACAATGGTTACTTAGTTATCATAGTTCATTTGGTGACTATTAAAGATTCCTGCTCTGAATGCGATGAATTAACCTCCCTTTATTTGTCCTTCATGAATTGTTTGTCTTGTGCCTTGTCTGGCTCTGAATCAAGGAAAACAATGCTGGGTTGGACTTTTATGCTTTTACAGCTATTTCAGATGAGGACTCAAAGTACGTGTTTCTATTTGTTTTACAGCAAGTCTCCATTCCCACTGTTTCTGCTGATGTACATGAATATGAGGATATAGGAAAGTGGGACTGGAAGGGAATACATAAGTTCATTTGGTCCAACCTCCTGCTCAAGGTAAAATCATTCCTAACTAAAAATCCTAGCTAGGTGTCTGTCCCACCTGCTCTTGGAAATGTCCAGGAATGGAGAATCCACAATTTCTCTGTGTGAGCTATTCCACCGGTGAACCACCTCCATAATGAGACTGTTCTTCCTAATCTCCAACCTACATTGCTCTGCTGTGGTTTGAGGCCATTGCTCCTAGTTCTGTTCCCTATAGCCATAGAGAAAAATCTGCCTGCACCCTCTTTATAAGAACCCTTCAGATATTTGAAGGCTCTTGTCAAATCCCGCTTCAGTCTTCTCTTCTTCATATGTACACATGCTAGAAACAAGATTAAAATAGACATTTTCTCCATCTTTCTTAAGTGGTATGCTTTGTCCTAATCCTCTTAGGTTTGAGAAAGATTGGTGTTGCTCCCAATTACACTTACAATCCCAAAACAGCTAAGATGTGCTTGCTAATACTTTGGTGGTGAAATAGGTACATATTTGACAGTGGTTTCTGAGTTAACATTCCAGTTGGGGTGAACCAAGTAGCTAATGCCTTTCTTGGAGATGGTTATTCAAGCTGTCTGTCCATAATTTCCCATCATTGTCTCATGCTGAAAAGGTTTTCTTTGCTAGAATTGGTTTTGCTTTTTGTTCTTGGCGGGCACATATGCACACACATTAATGTGCTTTAGTTAATTCACATTAAATCTAGTACCTCCAGGCATTTATACACATGCTACAGGAATATGTGTATGGAGGGGAGAGGAACTTTAATTAGAGCAGCTTCAAGAGGCATTCTAATTAAAGTGCCCAGAATGTCTCGTGTATCAGCATCCCTGTGTTTCAAAATGACGGTGGGTAGGGTTCAAAATATGGAAGGATCAGGGTGCTGAGCCCCCCACCAGCTCCCCATAAGAGATGAGAGGCACACCACCACCCCCCATCAGAGACAAGAGCCCCCGGTCTGCCCTGTACCTTCCAGCTTCTGGCTGCCACCACCACAGACCTGCCCCCAAGAGTCAGAGTATAATTCAGACCCTGGTGATGGGTGCACTTTATGTAAAGCTCATCAAATAATCTTTAGATAAAGCACCCCCACCATCACTTTGAAGTCTGGGGATGCTGACATATGAGATGCAGGAGGCTGCTGGAGTGTGGTGATTGCCATGCTCCAGCAGACTTGATTCATCGAGTCTGCTCTGACATGCTGGAATGACAGCGTGTCAGGGCAGCCTCCCTGCTTGTGTAATGGGCACCTTCCACTGTGAGGTACTAGGAAAATGTGCACTAGCCTGTCTTAATACTCATTAACTAAAGAGCATAGCTCTTAAGTGACGCTTAATGTGCATTAGCCTATTTTAAGGCTCATGAGCTAAAAAACACTTTTTAGTGACTCTAAATTAAAATATTAAATATTAAAATAGGCTACTGTGTGAGAGTTTAAAGTTGCTTTAGCACAATGTGGAGTCTTGTTTTGGTCCAATTCCCAGCTTCTAGGACCAAAGAAGCTATTTTGCATTAATCTGTCATAGAATCACAGAGTCAAAGAAAATTGAGGTGGAAAGGACCTCAAGAGGTCACATCTAGTCCAACCCTGCTCAAAGCAGGACCAGCCCCAACTAGATCATCCCAGCCAGGGCTTTGCTGTACCAGGCCTTAAAAACCTCCAAGGATGGAGATCCCACCACCTCTCTAGGTGACCCGTTCCAGCGCTTCACCACCCTCTTGGTGAGAGAGTTTTTCCTAAATCATCAGGAAAAGGGGACCCTGAAGTCTTCTTGAGCATCTCTCACCTTGCTAAAAAAGAGAGCAAAGGTGCTTCCAGGAACGTTTCTAAGGTTTGCTTAGGAAGAACAACAGCAGGGAGAAATGAAGTCCATTTTACAAGTCATTACCTTCTAAATCTATCCCATGTCCAGCAGATTACGTTTCGCCTTATTGACTGTTTTCAACCCGTATCTTTTCTTTCCTTGGCATGCCCTCCTGTCTCTTACAGTGGTACTATCCGGTCATCACCTCATTATTTCCTGCCTTGAAAATGGACTCACTCCCAGCTCCCTTTGCAGAATCTCTCTACACCTCTTTTTGTTTGGATCCACCCAATCTCTTCGTCTCCCCGCAGTCCAGTTCACCAGCATTTTCTTGACCTGGGTCATCAAACCCGCAAAACAAGGGGTTACATTCAGGTGCGTTCTCAGGCTGCAGTGGCTGCGAAATGCGTGATAATCATTTTCTAGGGTGGCTGTTTGCTCTTGGTTTGCAGGGCTCTTAATAAAACAATAGGCCCTCGTGAGAGAGCCCATTCGGAGTTGTGATTGGCTAACGGAGAAGAGATGATTTATAACCTTGACGTTACCAAGGTTTCTTCGCTGTCTCCCGACAGGTTTACTCCTCCCTCCCTCCCACGGAGAAAGTGGAACTTTCCATTTACGGTTTCATAGGGGCCCGCTGGTTATTTGATTTCTTCCCCGTCTGCCGTCTCATCCTGAGACAGCACTTTCGACAGTCTTTTAGAATAAATTTTATACACGCGGCCCCAGATGTTTCTGCTGTGATAAGAGCTGCAGCCCTAAAGCTGCCACAGCTTCCGAGCTGTGCTGGTTTCTCACCTGAATTGTAAATGAGACATTGCTTTCTTATCGGTTTAAAAAAAATCAGGCTGACAGCACGTATACATGATGTGCAGCCAACTGCCAGCTGAGTGTGCCAGCACCATTCCTCTTACAAGAATTTTTTATCAGCTGTTTTTCATCCAATTTTAGAGAATTTCGAGCATTTTGTGTGTGCGTATTAGGAAAGGTTCCTTCTCTGAGCTATAACCACAGCACGGGTGGTGTCTCATTAAAATAACTTTATATTATGAAAATCAACCGCCATATGTATATTGCAGATAACCTCCGGCTGCTTCTGAACTGTTTTTGCTCTTTCTTTCTTCTTTTGGCATTTCTCAAGTGGAGAAATCATCAGTATTTTTTTCTGTTTCTAGTCCATTTCTCTTTCAAGGGTTCTCATTTGCTTGCAGCTTGTTTCTGTGTCTGGGTTGCGGAGAGCGTGGGGGAAGGTTTACGTGGTGTTTAAAACTTATGCAATGCGCGTAAATTAAAAAACAAACAAAAAAACCGCATTAACCCAATTCTGCTTGTCTTCTACTTCCTGGAAGCTTATTTTTAGAAATGCAGAAATGTAGGGCTAACTTGGATGACAGCGGCCCTCGGAAAGGCCTGCTAAATGAGTAACCTTTACCATTAAGACTGGCAATCAACAGAACTTAAAAATACTACAAGGTGAAATTTTTCTGGTAATTGATCTGCTTGATGCTTTATTAGCTCAACATTGGGAAACACATTTCAGCGTTTGGCCAGCTAGAGGCAGGGATGTCTTTCTGTTGCAAGCAAATGACCTTTGGGGAGGACTTGTGAGAGTTGGATTCACTGGCAGGCTGCTGGGGACAGCCAGGTTTCTATTGTTCTAAAACATTGGTTTCACATTTCTCCTGTTAGATAAGCTGCAACCATTAACTATGCTGCGAGCTACAAGTACAGCGAGAAGTCAGACTAAGCTCATTATCTGATCGGCACAGTGAGGTCCCTTTCTCAGGTTAAAGGTTTGAACATATTTTTACCAACCAAGGCTTTACTTACATTTTACAGGGCATTGTGCTTAAAAAGATAAAACAGCCCTGGCTGCAAGCTGCAGCATATATATAGGACAATGTATAAATAGCATTGAGCTATATCTGCACCGCACCAGTGCACAGAGGAAAACTAAGGGCCCACTTCTGGCCTCAGCGGTACTGGAGCAAATCTGGTGTAACTTCATTAAAAGCAAAGGGTTAGGGCTATACTGATGTTACTGCTGATTTACACCAAGATTAGAATCAGGTGCAGTGGTTTTAAACGTGCATTCAGAGGCATAAATGATTTTCGTAGGTGCGGCTCAGAGTTTGTTGGGAAATATGTAATGAGTAATAAGCAAACTTATGTGTCATTATGCAGAACTACGGTAGAAGGGAATGAACACACAAGTCCATGAGAAATTGCTTTGTCTTCCTGTTAGCTGGAAAACAGACTTAGATACTTCCTCAGCTTAGCTGGTAGATGTGGATGTAAATAAGGATGTAGAAATAGTTGCCATCTTAGCTGTATAGCGGCCTCTGAGGAGACAAGTATCCACGGAGGGCTCTCAGCCATGCAAATGACTGACTTTGATTCTGATATTCTTACAGACGGCCTAGGATACGTACCAGCAAAGGTAATGGCCATGAGCGCAGCTCAGTCCTCCTGCACAGGCATTAGCTAGCTATCCCCTTGATCTCTGGTGGAAATTACAGCTTTACTGTTTACTGGTGCATGTCATCTGCCGCTGTGTAAAATCTTAGTAGAAATGAAGCACTGTAGCTTTTGTGCGACGGTTGGGCACAGCAAGTATATAAGCGCTAACTTTGCTTAGCAAACTTGTAATAAAAATAGGAGGCACTTTGCCTCTGCAGTGAATAAGTGTTGTGCATTTGCTATCTCACAGTCAAAACAGTCAACTGACTCCTCACCCCTTGCCCCAGTTTTTTGGCAATGAGGACAAAGCAGATGTAGGATGGTGCTGGGCTACATGGAGGATTGGTCTTTTTCTGCTCTCGGTTTTACCCCAGCTGTGACGTGTTGATGGTTAGTTCGACAGAGGCCTTGGAGCAAAGCTGCTCTTCCTTAAACGTGACCTCCTAGTATGTTAGGCAAAGATTGCAGTGGTCTAGAAACAGCAGAAGATACTTTCTCTGGAGGATCGTCCCTATTGGAGGTCTGCTTTATTTTTAGAAGGAAGATGTTCTATTACTTTCCCTTTTCCTTTACCAGGTTCAGTGTCTGTGTATTGGCTCGACCCACTCATTCACTCCTCCTATACATCTAGAGCCTGATCCTCACGCAGGTGTATTAAAGGTGCTCAAGTGCATTACAGGGTCTTACAAGAAGTGGAGAACCCCCCCCCCCCCCCCTTTGGCTACTCCCTGCTCAAGGGACCCTTCCAGACATTGAAGCTGCATCAGGACTCTCCGCTGGCACTGCTTCTGATCCCCATCATAGGGACCGTACCCCCAGCACTAGGGCTCATAAAAGGTTTTCATAAGCAGAGTATAATTTAGAGCAGTTTTAAGGGTGCTCTGATTTATATGCCTCTGAGTGGATCCAGAAGTTGGAGAGGGGACAGAAGTTTGCTTTAAAGCCATCTTCACATCTGTTCCTGTCCTTACAGAAGATGTAGTAATGGCATAATTTAGAATCGTCTCTCTAGGGATTATTTTTTCACAAAGGATTTATATACCACTGCAGAGCCCTAACCTCTAAACTCTGCAGCTGAAACCTCCTGGAGCAGAGTTTCAGTCCTTCAAGGGGCAAGGTGGAGGTAAAAAAAAATAAAAATTCCTTAAGTTGCTGTCCGCCCCCTTTGCACACGTAGGGGACGTCCAGACAAGTGTGCACGTGCTGTTTCCGGTGCCGCAGACTCGTCTGCAGTGCCAAAAACTGTACATGGTGCACGTGCAGGCATTCACTGCACTACTCATTTGCAGCATGGCAGGTTTTTTTGACATCAGGAGGTCCTTGTGTCAAAAAACCCATGCCAGAAAAAGCAGGGTGGCACAGGTTGCAGTATGCACCACCTGAAACAAGCCTGACTCACTAGATACTCACTCTGGCTGCCAGCCAGGCTCCATGTGCCCAGATCACCATCGCTGGGGCCCCAGAAGGCCCCCAGGCCCCCAGTTAAGGCTGCTGGGGCCAGCTCAGGTGCTGGCCCCAGGCTCCTGTACCTCACCCAGGGCAATTTGCTGTGCACCAGAGCATGCATGTAGGGACATTCCCAGGGAACAACTAGCAAATATGTGCCACTGCTATTTTTTCAAAAGGAATATGTGTTCCCACTCATGGGGACGTGACCATAGTGTCCTCCTGACACTTCTGTTAACCAAAGGTGGTAACAGAAGTGACATCTGTTGTGCAATCAGCCCCCTGGAAGTGCTCTACAGCCATGCCCTGATAGTAGTGCACAGCTGCAGAGCGCTTTAGAAGTGACTAATTGCATGACGCATTAACCTTCATCTAATGAGTGTTCAGATAAGGAACTCCAAAGCAGAGCACCTTCATCAACTTCTGTCAGTCCCTGCATGTGATTGGGGCTGGGCTGATGCAGACCAGCCCCTCCCCTAGTGCTGTCTGCAGGATGGGATGGAGGAGAAGGGAGGGAAGGGTGCTCTGGGCTAGGTTTTGTCCAGCCTGAGCTGGAGGGGGGCATGCGGATTGGAGCCCCCCTGCCTCTCATCCCCCCGACCCCCTCCTCTTCCAACTCAGGCTGGGCAAACCCCACCCTGGAGCTCCCTCCTCTCCCTTTTCCCCCCTCCCATTCTGCAGACAGCACTGGAGCTGGAAGAGAGGGGAGCCAGGGCTAGGGGAGAGAGGCTGCAGGCTGGCAGCCTCTCTCTGCTGGATCAACTCCAAAGGGGAGCTTGATTTCCTCCTCTCCCTCTGCCCCCCAAGCAAACAGCAAACATCTGTTGGGTCGCAGAGGGGTTGGAGGGGGGTTGCTCTAACTCATGGTACTTTCTGGGAAGCTCCCTGAGTGAGAGCAGGGAGCTGCACATCTGTCAGCACCCCAAATGTAACCTTAATTCCATCTGTTGGATGCGTTAGCGCACAGGTTTTCAACCGTTTTTAATAAGCGTATGCCCGGCAGCTGGATGCAGAGCAGTAGCAGCGTGGGGTGGTGGGTGGCAGGGGCTGCCACCACATGCAAGCCCTCTCCCCTCCTGCATTAGCCCTCAGAGGGGCACTGCTGCCCTCACCCCCCACCCCTGCAAGCCCTGCTCCTGGGAGGTGGTGGCACAGGGTGGTGGGTGGCAGTGCCCGTGCATAACTCCTAGGGCCTTCCCAAGTACCCTCGGGGGTATGCATATCCCTGGTTGACCACCCCTGTGTTAGCAGTTGTCTATACCTTGCACTAGCTCACAATCATCATACAAGTGTCTATGTGCCCTCTCTCTCTCTCTCTGTGTGCTCCTTCTCAGATTTTGTGATGGATAGTGGACATTTCTGCATCTTTCTTCAGTTTATTCCTCTAAGTAGCAGCAGTGTTCTTAGACTCCTGGTGGCCCTGGGCCCACCTTCACCAGAAATAATGATAACAATAATCATTATTTTCACCATTTTCGAGACCTCTTTCTGTCCAGACCCCATGGGGCCTCCCAGTTCACCCATGCCTGTGTCCAGCCCTGTTTAGAAGGAAGCTTCTGTGGCAGTTGTAATTTCCCTGTCTCACAGAATAGCCAGATCTAGATGATTTCAATTCCCAACGATACTTCCATCTTGTGAAATAACAATTCCTAAATTTTTATTTTTATGATTTAGTGCGTGCAAATCTGCAAAGCCAAACAATAGTCTCCTCATTAACTGAGTTCAAAGTTATTAATCCTCCTCTTAGTTTGCAGAGGGGACAATCCTCGGTGATGGGTGACATTGTTAGTATCTCCCCAACTGCACGATGGGTTAGCACCGAGTCCCCAGCACTAAAGGTTGGCTGCACAAGGGCCTTGGCCTGTCCTGAACATTTTTAGCAGGGACCACTCTCACCATGCAGCTCCTGCACTCGTGGGATCATAATTAGGACCATAACTCCTAAATGATCGGGTATATAAGCATGGAACTCGGTCACTGTGTATATGGAAAGCTATTTAGGAAAAGGTCTGCTAAAGAAACATAAATTATTCAGAACTTGGATTAGAGAAACATTCATACCATAAGTCTCTATCACCCTATTTACCAGTATTGCATCACTCTTTTGATGCACTGTAGAAGGTACAAAAATAGTTTCAGAGAATGGCATGAGAGAAACAAACATGAGTTTAACCCCATGGATTTAGACACTGTACAGATATCCCTAAATGATTATGTCAGTGTCTTTGGGGAACTTCTCTTTAGTTGGTTGATCTCCAGCATAAGTGGATTTTTTTGATCTGTCCTCTTGTGCAGTGCTAGTTTTGGGTTCTGTGGTCTTGTTTTGGCATTAAAGTCTTTCAGCAGCTCGGGTGAATGTTACATCAATTGGGTCATCTGTTTCCAGGTTTGCAGGAATCAAGTGTATCATCATTTCCCAGATTTGCATAAAATCAGTTCACTTATGTAATCAGAGTCATTGGGGTACGAATCCTTGTTCTCATCATGATCTCTTGTTGTGCTAGTTTTTTGTGTGCTAAATCTTCCCTTGTGTTGTGTTACAGCAGGGGCGGGCAATTGTTTCAGCTGGAGAGCTGCTTAGCGAGTTTTTGGTGAGCTGTTAACAGTGATTAATTGACAGCCTTACCTCAAACACATTTCTTTACATCTTCCACTTTTACTACATAGATCAGACTATCCCCTTTCCTTTTGACTACTATATGACATGGCAGCATGGGGCTGGAATTTCCACAGAGACTAGCCCCAGAAGCTTGATCTTCTGATTAAGTTATCTTCCAACTCTGTCCCTTGGTCTAAATGGGAACCAAATTTTAAAACAAAGTCTTTGAGGATCTTGTTTACATTGGTCTTACCTGACTTGGTGGTGTAGGATGGGCTTGAAAACCCAGTAAAGAGGTCCCCTATGACTAAATGTCTTCATATCTTTCACTTCTCTATGAAAGCAAAAAGGCTTTTGGTATAAGCTGTAATGGCTCTAAGTAATAAATTATTGAATTACCAATGTTAATAGTTAATATTGTATAGTATAATTAAATAAATAATAATTAATGCAACAATGGATAATCACCATCTGATAAAGTGAGGTCTTGTTCACAAAAGTTTATGAAACTCTGATCAAGTTAGTCTAAGTCTATAAGGTGCCTCTCTGGCTTACCTCCTGCCTTACTTCAGACTAACATGGCTCCCTACCCCTCTCTATTGTCACTAAATTACTGGAGCTTTAGTAGGCTGCAGAGGTTTCATTTGCTTGATGCCTGTACAGATGCTAGTGAGATAATACTTAACATATTTCTTCATCTCTATCCAATACAAGTGATCTCTCAGGAGATTTATTCACTGTGCTCAAAAAACGACCCATCTCTTCTCATTGATCTTGGTTTATTTCTATTTATATTTTTCAGGCTATACCAATTGCTTTCTTAATTTGGCTTTCCATAACTTGTTCCTTCTTTATCCAAATGTAGCCAGTGCCATTCTTACATCAGAGCCGAGATCTTATTGCATCCTCCTGTGTTCTGTTGCTTCTTAGACTTGTGTCCCAAGGACCCACAGGCTAAGTATAGACAGTCAAAAAGCCCAAGGCTGAATCGAGTCAGTCTTCGCAGGTTAGTCAAAGATGAAGAGATTAAACCGATAAGCAAGTGAACAGACATTCACTTTTGATTCAGGAAATGCAGCCACATGCCTGCAATGGCCCAAGCCAGAAGTCAGGGGGTGCTAGAGCATGCCTTCCAGCCTGCCAGCCACTGCCAAAGAGAAGGGACTGAAGCTCTCAGGCTTTCAAGGCTTTTCCCTCCTCCTTTCTCCAACAGAGGGGGTATGGCCAGGCTCCAGTCAAGGCTGCCAGGTTGAGGTGAGGCAAAAGGTAGTGGCACTGAATTCATAAAAGTTTGAACAAGAATAGTTCTTTTTCTGAAGCGAGCATGTATTGAACACAGCAATTTGCAACATCAAGCACACAATAAAGAACAACCAAAAACCCTTGCCTAAGCCAGGGGTGGGCAATTATTTTGGGTGGAGGGCTGCATAATGAGTTTTGGTGAGCTGTCAAAGGGGCAACATAGCCCCACTCCTTGACAGTTATCCTGCCCCCTGGTCACCACATTGGGAGCAGAAGTCCTGCGCCCTAACCCCTGACCTTTGTGATGCAGAGCGCACAATGGAAGTCCCTCCCATTGCTGGCCCCCCCACCTGATACTTTTTTGGGGGAGGGGAGGTTGCCATCTTAGAAGCAGAAAAAAAACCAAAACAAATCATACACTAGAAGTCAAATACCTACTATAATATTTTTTTAATTTTATTACAAAAATATTTGTTATGACCTCTGATTGTGTACTGTATATAGGAGGGATTGCATAATAACTCAAAAATAAACTCACTTTTTTACATTGTGTGTGTGTGTGTGTGTGTGTGTGTGTGTGTGTGTATGGTGGGGTGTTGGAGTATGTGGGGGAAGTGAGAGGGTATGGCTGTGTAGGGGGGCATAGGGTATGTTGGGGTGTATGCATGTCGATGGGGGTTATGGGGACAGGATATGGGTCTGAGGGAGATTGGGGGGTATAAGAACCTCCCATATACTCCCCCCATGGCATGGTGCCCCCATGGTCTGGCAGCAGCAGCAGGCATGGAAGCCAGGGTGCACATGCCTGGTGCAGGCACCCATGGGGCATGGTTCCAGCCAGCTCTGCATGGGGGAAGGGAGTGGAGCCTGCCCTACCACTGGGGCTGTGCACCACATGCCTGCAGCTCCCACACTCATTGGGGAAGCCCTGTACTGGAACCTGCTGCTTCCCCTCTTCCTTGCTATGCAGGCCCCTGCACTCTGCTGGGGGTGGAGGGAGCCCCCCCCCATTCTTCCCTGCAGAGTCCAGTGCCGAGCTTCCCCAGCGCAAGGCTGGGCAGGCTGCACAGGCATGCGGTTCTCACCCCCAGCGCAGAGCTGCCGTTTCTATCGCAGGGGTTCGCGTGCCTGCAGCTGCACCCCCTTGTCAGCCAGCCTTCATTGCTCCAGCTAGGGAGCAGAGGAGCGGGACCAACCCAGAGCAGACAGCACAACCCAGCCCAGCGCTGCAAAGTAGTATCCTGGGATCCTGGGGACTGTGATTTAACTTGAAACAGGAAGGCGCTCGGGACAGAAGTTTCATAAACTGGTTGACCTAAATCAGTGAAGTGTGATACATTTAACCTTAAACCAGTTTCAGTCATTTTGAAACTGGTTTATGTGCACTGAACTTCTGTTCTGGTTTAAATCTGTAACAGTTTCTGATCACTAAAATTGCTTTATGTGTAACTTCTGTCCCTAGCCATAATGAAGAATTGTAGATATAGCTACATCTTCCTTCTGGAATGCCTAGTTGTTTTCCAGTAGAATAGGCTTTATAGCTGACTTAACACCCTCTACTGCCAAAGAGTTGGTGGTTTAGCCTTCATTTACTGCAGGGTAAGAACAGGCACATGGATAGTTACCATGGAGAAGCGGAGAAGTAGGAAGTCCTTATCCATATTTAAATTGCCAGGTTGTTTTGTTTCCTCCATGCTCTTAGTCACTTTTGTATGCTGCTTGGGAGTTATAGGGCAAATGTAGGCCACTCCTGGTAAATTAGATGCAGTGCTCTCAGCTTTGCCTCCCTTTCCCTGTTTTTCTCATATTGTCCATGTTAAATAGTCCACAGCTGGCACAGCTGCTTCTTTGGGTCTCTTGTCTGTATATATTCTTATGGCATTAATTATGCTTTTTCCTGGGCCTGTATATATGGGATTGTCCCATGCCACTGTTTGCTCAGGGGCTCTGCCCTCCTTTGCTTTCCCCAAAGGTGCATTGCCTCCCAGGAGATTAATGCCAGTTCAAGGTTTTACCCACCCCAGCCAAACCCTGACTCTACCCAGCTTTTGTCAATGCTCTGGACCACTGTAGCAGGCTCATTCCATTTTTCACATCTTCACATTCCCTTCCCACCGGTGGCCTCCAGTTCCCTTAACTCATTCACCAATCAGTTACCAGAGACTTCTTGAGGGGCAGGCTTTGCTCCATCATCATACCCATGGGTCGTATGCAGTTACTGCACAGAATCACATAGCACTACCTTTGTGTATGCCCCACTCCCCAGCTTGTATGTTTTCTCTACATCCCCACTTCAGCAGTGTGCAAGTAATGGGCAAGTCCAGGATTTTGTAAAGGGGACTGCAGGGGTGATGCTGCCCCCCCCGCTAAGCAGCTCTCCAGCCAAAACAATTGCCCGCCCCTGCACCACCCAACACAAGGGAAGATTTAGCACACAAAAAACTAGCACAACAAGAGATCATGATGAGAACAAGGATTCGTACCCCAATGACTCTGATTACATAAGTGAA
>JAGPOW010003182.1:16109716-16124550 GCA_030014935.1 Caiman crocodilus | reverse complement strand
GTTGCAGGGTTCCCCAGGGGTTGATAAACTTGGCAATGTGGGGAGTAGTGACAATGAATACTGCCACCCCTCTCCCCCTGCTAAATTCCCAAGCCCCGCATGGCCGGATCAGGGCCAGGCCATGCCCCAGTCTGCCCCATGTGGCCAGATTGGGACTGGGCCACACTCTCCCTGTGTGGCTGGATTGGGTCCCCACCTTGCTTGGCCCACACACCAGATCTGGCCCACTCAGCCTGTTGAGCAAAAAGGTTGGGCACTATTGTAGCAGACAAACACAGTATCTCTACGTGCACTCAGTGAAAACAGAAACCTTGCCCAGACCTCAGCTGATGTAGTCTCAGGTCCTTCGTCATCTCTTAATTGGATCGTGCTGTCTGTGTACCAGACTGAATCTTGAATGCCTGACAATCTGGGAGGGGGAAACATGTTTGTTAAAACCAGCAGAAAGTGACTTACGTCCACACTTATGCCTTGAGGTAGAATCCAGAGTGCAATTGAATTAATTTAATTTCTAAGCAAGCTGTGACTAGAAGCATGCAGCCTGCCAGTGCCAGCAGCACAGAAATCCATAAAAAACCATGATATAATCCTTATTAAGGAAGACAGCCAACATGGCTTACGTAACTCATTCAAGACTTTGAAGTCATGCCTGTGTAGGCTTTGTCCACAGAGGGTAACTTGGAGAACAGGGAACTAGATGGTGATGATCTGATATTGATTAAAACAATGATCTCTCATGTGACAGAAGCAGCTTCTTTCTAATCCATGCAGCCAACACCTGAGAGGGGGTCCCCTTCCTAATTACATCTTTGGACACTGTGATAATGATTCCAATACGAATAAATAAGAATAAATGAGAGAAGGAATAAAATACACATAGACACACAGATAATGATAGTATTAAGAAACACACATGGGAGAACTGTTTTAATGTATGCTGTTTATACCCAGAATATAGAATGAATCCAAAATCTCCCAGACGCATCCAGAAAAGGATTGAGAGACTCATCCCAAAGAACCTAAGAAAATTAAAGAAAATCTTAAAGGCCAGTAAAAAAAAAGCTCACAAAGAAAAGCATGCACATTAAAGGCTGTAAGACTGCTGTTCTATGTCACGTAGCCCTGCTCATGTTTGGAGCGTGCAGGTTCAGTTCTTGACAAAGTAGTCTCTTTGCAAAGCTGTGTAATGCGGCAGAGACAGCTAGGAACTAGGTATAAACAAGGGAACTATCGAGCTGTCAAGGCAATTTTCAGCTATGTTAAAACGGAACAGGATGGGCTCAGTTCTGCAGAGACGTACGCCTGGTGCTGCCCAATGGCTTTGCATGCATGTAAGCCAGTGTAGAAAACGCCAGCCATGTGCAGTGTTTGTACATGCTCACATACACAGACACGTGGGCAGCAACACTGTACCTTCATCTTTCTCAGCTCATCTATAGATTGCCCAACGCTTACATAAGTTGCATTCAGTCTGCATTCATGGATGTCACTAAGTTCTACCCATGCTGGTAACATTTATGTTTCCATAGTAACCAACGTACTTCAAAGGGGAGAAAGCAGGGGGGACTTAGAAGAGCAGAATAAGTGAACAGAATAAGATGAACCCACGATGGAAAGAAATGAATGGGTGAATGGCGGGGGTGGAAGCAAATTTGTATTGCCCTTTCATTGCAGAGATGCCTGTTTCAGTCATAGTTCCACCGTGTGCAAGGAATGTCATCCTTCAAAGTCAGGTCCTTAAAATATATACAATATCACCGACCTTGGATACTGTATGTGGTGTGGTTTTGTGTGTACGTGCCTGAGAGAGAGGGAGTTCATCCAGTGTAACCTCAACTAGCACATGATTTATTTGCTGCTTGCTCTGTCTCTTGCTCCATCAGCAAGTGTTGCAAGCCATCCCCCTCAAACTGGAAGCAGGAGCTAAGAAATTAAAGATTTAAACTCAAATTTAAATGGCACATCCATCAAGTTTCCCAAAGTGGTGTGTACAGTCCATGTCTTAGGAGAGGCAGGGAAAGACATAGTCTCAGATATTTTTCCCTTTGAAACAGCCAAATTTCTGTTAAATTGATTAACTTAAAAATTAAAAATCTTTGATACATTGGCTTTTCTACAGCTGTTTAGCAGAGTTCCCATTGATTTCATGGGAGCCATGATTTTTGCCTTTTATTATATCCCTCGGTCCTTCCTTCCCTCCTACATATTTTGTGTCACAGTTTTTTCTCCTATTTGACTTTTCTGCTGTTGCTACTTTTCCTTTTTTTGCCTTCAATGTTTTTTCTCAGTGCAATGCCCAGTCCCTCTTTAGGGATATCTTTTCTCCTTTTATCTCCATGTCCTCTTGAAGGCTCTGTTCCATTCCAGCTTCCAACAGAGAGTGCTTTAAAGACTGTGCGGGTGACTGCTGGTGTCAGCCTCCAAAGGCAAGTGGCAGATGGAAGAGAGCGTAAATTGAGTGGGAAGAGGGCCAGAACAGGCTTCTTGAGGTTTGTGTCGCATGTAATATGTAATATGGGCCTGTAAATGCTGAGTTCATGTTATGTGAGAACACAGGCTCTAATATCCAGCAATCGTTATTATATTGATATTGCATGGTATCACTGCAGGGCAGATTTAAGGCTATTTGGGTATCATATTTGCATTTCTGGGCCTTCACATGCTTGGATTTCCTTTAAGTTCTATATTAAATAAGAATATTTATAATGCTTTTATCTAGACTAAATAAAAAAACCCTGTAACAGTCCCCGCCCCTCCTCAAAATTACTAATCTGTACTCAGCTCCATTTTAGCAAATGCAAATGAGAATTCTAATGGAAATATAAAACCAAATTCCCATTCTCCAGTGAGACTATTCAATGGCACGTATATATTTTTCATTAGCTATTAGCATTTTATAGTTGGATTCGCCGTAGTTTTGCTCTTAGAATCTAGTTTAAATTAGATTGATTCCTTTTTCATTGCCCCCCTTTTCCACTTTGTTCTCTTTATTTCTCTCATTTATTTATTTATTTTTATTTCTCTGTCTTCTCCCTAACCTAATTTTGTACTGAAAGGTGGATTTACTTTCATTACATTTCAAAGGGATTACATATTGGGCACTTAATCTCCCTTACTGATCAAGAGAACAAGTTTGAACACAAAAATCAGCTGCATTCCTGAGTACACATTCAATTTGTGAAACTAAAATGCCTTATCTAGTTACACAACAGTTTAAGACCTTGACTGCTATTTGCAAGCTTTGGTCTGAGGTCTTTTTTGGATCGCATCTTCGTTTTTCTTGTTACCTTGGCAATGTGAGGATTTCAGAGACGTACCACGTCAGAGTATTATTACTCATTTGTTTGCTTGTTTTTGGTAGTGTGCTGTTTTCTATGGGAACACTAGGAGGTGCTTCTTCTAAAACCCTTTGGCTCCCCTTAAAGACAGTCTCTATGTTTAAGATCAGATCACACTAATCAGCTTGTTGTGATAGAAATTCTTGGAGTTATTTCCAAAAATATACACAAAAACCTGTAAGTTGGACAGCAGGCTTTCATCAGTTGATATATATCACTTGGTGAAGCCACTGAAGAAATTCTGTTTTCCTCCCTATAATGCCAAAATAAGTCATTGTCCGATTTTTTGGTGGAGAAATAGTTCTGATACAAAAATGACTAATTTCTGATTTAAAAAATGGATTTTTCATGAAGGTCAGTAATTCTCAACCTAAGTTTCTTTTTGAGCAATTTGAGTACTGTGAAGTTAGACCTGAGGCATTTTCTAAGTCTGCTTATGTTCTTCAAGCGTCATTCCACTCTGGAGAATACAGATAACCACTGGGTGAAACCGTTGACAACATTACTTGTTTCAACAAGGTGTACAAGAACAACCCAATAACACTGAAAATGTCTTAGAGATACAGGGCACGTCTACACAAGACACTTAATGCTCAGTAGACTAATTCTACTGTGTATTAGTGCATCATGGCAAAAGCAGTGCTAATGCACAGTAGAAGTAGTCTCCTTGCATTAAGCATCATGAAGAGACCGTGTGTCTTTGCTATGGTGCAGTAGCATTGGCTACTGCACATTTATGTAGTACCTTATTTGAGAGGTACAAAACAATGCGCAAAGTTACATTAATTCAAGTGTAGATGCACCCACAGTGTACCTACCTTTTCCTGCCCAATAGGGCTGTGCGAAGCTTTGGTTGCTGATTCAATACGGAAGTGATTTGGCCCGATTCAGCAGCCAGATTGCCAAATCTGAATCAAACCAGGAGACCCATTAATCTCTCCAAATCAAATTGGAAGCCTCCAATGTGATTCGGAGAGATTTGGAGATATTCAGCGATTCGGCCATAGACACAGCTTTATATGATTTTTCTACATAACTTGAGGTACCAGGCGCAGCTCGTGATTGCTGCGATGGTGGGGTGGATGGAGCATCCCCCACGAACATGGGGGGGGATTCCCTGCACGCTCGGTAGTGGACCCAGAAGTGGACTGGAAGCACTTCCGGTCCACTTCTGGGTCCACTGCAGAGCACACAGGGAACCCGCCCTCTGTCACACTGGTTCGGCGACTGGTGCCTCCTCAGTGGGTGGGACACCCAGGGTCCCCCACGGCCAATCATCAAGCCAGGGGAGGCAGGGGGCGGTCCTCCACACACTTAGTGGTAGACTCGGAAGTGGAAGGAGAAGTATTTATGATCCACTTCCAGGTCCGCCACCGAGCACGTGGGGGACCACCCCACGTTCCCCTGGGACACTCCATCCACCCCACCATCGCAGCATTCATGTGCCATGCCTGCTACCTCAAAATATGTATAACAAACATATAAAGCTATGTCTATGGCTGAATAGATTATTCTCTGAATCAGGATCAAATCTTCAGATTCATATTTGACTGTATCGAATTGGGACATTGATCTGAATCAGCAAATTGAATCGCTGTCCCCCAAATTGGGCCGAATCTGAATCGAATCCTGCCCACTTCACACACCACTATTGCCCAAATACAAGGTAGTATCTGGTATAATCGATTATATCAACGTATTGAAGTCAACATCTCCCTTTTCTCTGCTCAATATTGACCGCAAAGGCCATTGATGACTCGCAAGCTGATATCCACCATGTTAACTCATTGAATAAAATATTCTTTTCAGAGAGCTTGTCCTCTCCATTTTTCCTGTTCACAAGAGTTCTACAAAATATCTGAGTTTGGGTGGGAAAGGGTCATAAATATCCAAGAGATAGTCAAAGAGTTGCACAGACATGTGATTAAGCTCAACTTATTTATGAGCACATCTAAGCACTTGGATGCCTAATTAGAGATGTTGTCCTGAAACACAGCCTCTGGTGGTTTGGGGTTTTTTGTTTAAAATACATATTTCAACACTCTGCGATATCATTGTGAAAAGTCCCCTGGCCGTTAACCAGTTAACTACATGTGTTGCTCATTGCATAACAATTTTACGACACCAGTGAGATTAGCTTCCCTTTTGGTCATTTTAGCTTCTCTTCCTCCATTTTTTATTATTTATATTAGACCTTCTGCTAGGCTATCTAATCAGACTGCAGCTTGAAAATTCAACTATTGGAAAGTATCAGACATGACTATCAGAGCACATGGAGATTTAAAAAAAAATTGATAACATACTGAGTGTCAATAGCAAAATAACTTGTTTATTTCTATTCTACTTTCAGGTATATTGAGCTGCCATTTTTTTCTAATGTGATTTCTCATACTCTTGTCCTATCCCATTTAGTATTAACATTACATATGTTGGTCACATGTTATCCCAGCAGTTCTAAACCTCAGGAATAAAGGCACACCTTGTGAAATGATTTTATTCATTTCTTTTCTAAGAAAAATCATAGAGCAATTCTTCTGTTTGAAACAACTCAGAAAGAGCACACCGGGTCAGAAAGTTTCTGACACTTTGGATTCCTAGTGAAATCTCTGGGCTCATCTTTTAAAACGTGTAGATGTTTGTACACCTAGCAATGCTAATATTGCGTAGTACCCCATGGCACCCTTAAAAGGACCTCATGGCACCTTAACTGAGAATCACTGTTATCCCACTTAAATATGTCTTTCTTTTCTGAGCCTGTGGACACCTTAAAGGGAGATGATTCTTACTACAGTTCAGTTGATTTTGCTATGACTGTTTTGTCTGTTTATTCTATCGTTCTAGAGCAGAGGTGGGCAAAATATGGCCCACGGGCCAGATTCAGCCTGCCAGGCAATGTCGTCCAGCCTGCAGGCACTCACCAATTATTTGAACCCCACCTAGCCCAGATACCTTGCTCCCACTCTTGTGCTTGGAAGGACCCAGTCCAGCCAGCATACACAGCTACCAAACGACCTGCTCAGCTTCCCCAGCCTCCAGCAGCTCCTCCTCTTGTCTCTGCTTCAGCACTCACTCTGGGCAGCAGGTAGGGAAGTGGTGTGGACAGAGGCGGGAGCTGCAGCTGGGCAGGAGCCCAGAGCAAGGGGCTGGGGCAGCGGGAGCGCAGAGCCTGTGTCCGGACCAGTGGGGTGGTGGGAATGCAGAGCTCAGATGGGCAGGGTGTGGATGTGAGTGTGTGGGCTGTGAGGGACCTCCCTGCACACTCTCCCATAGTGCACAGACCCTGCCACTGGTAGCAGAAGGCAGAAGGACCTCAGGGTGCTCATGGCCCATGCAGGCACTGCTGCCTGGCAGTGCGCGGCTGCAGCCAGTTCCAGGAGCTGCACGTAGTGGCCCACCCACTTCAATCGTGTTGGGCTCCCCGTGGTGCTTGTGCAGCTCCTGGCACTTGTGTGCCAATGCTGGGAGAGCCCTGCATGATGGAGTCAGCTGCCTTCCCTGCCCCCTGCCACCATGTGCAGCTGCTGGGACTCTACCAGGAAGCAGGGGGTGAGACTCCCCTCCATTTACACTGGAGTCTCAGGAGCTGTACATGGTGGCAGGGAGCGGAGCCAGGCCACTGGCTTCATCGTACGGGACTTCCTCCCAGTGTCCTGCCAGTTCTGGGAATGGCACGTGTGCCACAGGGAGACCTGGATGATAGAGGAGGGCTGGCCTGGCACTGCACCACCATATGCAGCTTCTGGAACTGGCTGGAGCCACACGCCACCAGGCGGCAGTGCCTACGCAGGCCACAAGCACCCCAAGGGCCTGCTGCTGCCACCAGCAGGGGCTGTCTGCCATGTGGGGGGGGGTCCCCAAACTCCCCCACCCTCCCTCATGCCCCAGAAACCCCACACACCCACACCCTGCCCCCACAACCCCCCTCCTATACATACCATACCCAACAGACAAGCCACACCCCCTCGCAAACCACCCACACACTCCACAGCCCATCATCCACACCCCCCCACCACACCCTACACACTTCCTCGCACACAATTTTCAAGAGGAAGACTTTAGTTTTGAACTATTATGCAACCATCTTTATGTAAACACAAATCATGACAAAAATGTTTCTTTAAATAAAATTAAAATGTGTTATAATAGATATTTGACTTTTAATACACGATTTTTTTTTTTCTGGTTCCAAGACTGCAACCCCCTCCTCCAAAAGAAGCACTCTGGGGGCAGGGGGAGGGACTTCTGGTGGCAAAGGTCAGGGGTTATCTGGTTCTGAGATGGCAACTAGGAGGCAGGGCAGCTGTCAAGGGGTGGAGCTAACCTTGCAGCCCTGGACAGCTCACCAAAACTCATTAAGTGGCCCTCCATCTGAAATAATTGCCCGCCCCATGCACTAGAAGGTAATCACAATAATTTATTACCTGTTTCTTTTAGAGGTAAATTACTGCAGTGTAACTTCACTTACTGTAGGATACGAGCAGACAAACAAAACTGTTGTAATTGATCAGGTAAGGCACATTTGGATACAATTAGTTCCTCCCCTTCACAGTAGTATAATTGCATCCTTTATCCAGAGCTGCTGATCTCCGAAATCACATTCCTCTGCTCTTTCTACCACATTGCTTTTATCTCCCAGCAGCCAAGCAAGCAGCATAGTGTGTTCAACTTAATGACAAAATTCGAGAGAATGCCAGGGTCACCAGCGATATCCTCCAAGGAGGTATCTTTTAATTAGTTCTGGGTTGAATAGTACCAAAAATAACTGTTTTGTAAAAATATTCATGCAAAAATGCACTAAAATTGATCCATTGTGATTTATGATATTAACTATTCATGATTTGCAAGCGTTTAAGTAATGGATATAAAAACTGGAAGCATGAAAACATGTTGGAAAAATAATTGTGGGCTTCTTCGACAGAGAAAGAATGGGAGGATTTTTTTGCAGTAAGCAGGAAATTAATCTCTGCCTACAGGACCAGCATGAGATCTCTGTACCATATAAGCCCTCAGACAATACGGCTGGATGGTACAGCAGCCTAATTCTAGTTCTTTGGACATGGCCAAATTTTACCATAAGGCAGTCACTAAAAACACACTTTGAAGTAAATGTTTTTTGCTGGTCTGTTATCTTTATTAGACACCACGTAAAGCTTTGTCATTGTTGGAGACATAATAGCTCTGACTTAATACCTGTGTAAACTATGGAAGCATGTAAAATGACAAAATACTGGGGAAAAAGACAAGCAATAATGAATGAAAGTTTGGAAGAGAACGGTAATTTTCCACTAGGCCCAGTGATGACTCCGTTGTCTCTCTTTGGAAGATGATGATTCTTCTTCTTCTAAACAAATATTACCGGGTTGCTTTTTCTCTTAAGCAATTTTGTGCTTTACAGACGAATGGGACTGTCGAGTTGCCTGGAGGAGGGCAGGGAGGCCCCTGTGTGGGAATCTGACAAGTGAGTGGAGGAGGTTGAGAGCCTTGATGGAAAGCAGAAGACTGGGTGGGCAGTGTGAAGACTGGCATGGGAAAATATGCAGAGAGGGGCAGTTACGCAGAAATTTGAACAGGGTGCCAAGAAGTTAAAATTTAATAAGAACAAATCAGATATCAAATACCAGGAGAAGGCAGATACAGCAGGAATTCTTGTGAAACGTTTTGTGTAGCAAGTTCAATAGATATACAAAGAATGAATTGCATCTGCATTTTAAATTATACAACCAGGGACGTCAGTGAAACAGCAGGATGATTCATACCAGCTGAGGATCTGGTCTGGCATCCCAAAAGCTACAAACACTTCAGCACAAAGCAGCTATGAAGTTCAGGGGTCATTGCAAGAGTGCACTGGTCTTTATCCTGACGTTCTGAGAATTTCAGCTACCTGAGCTAGCGCAAGAGAAGCGCAGTTTCTCGGGTGGAGCTACACTGTGAAAAATGAGCACCAACTCATCAAATTCTACGTCTGATAGGCTGTTTTGATTCATTTGTCTTCCTCCAAACCATTTCAGTAAACTCTTGTGCATCACAGCATTTAGAATCAGTTTGGAGAATGATTCGCCCATTGCAAAAGCCTACATTTATGGACTCAAACCTCCCTCCCCTTCATGCAAATGCAAACTTAAATCTCATTTAAATCCCACTTCAGTTCTCAAGCAGATACTTGGGTCTTATGCTGGGCGATTCCCATTTTGATGACCATGTCTGCAAAGGAAGAAGCCTGCCTAAGAAACAGTGGAGGGAGACAAAAAGCAACAATACAAGAAATCTTGTGTTCAAGCAAGCATATTTTGTACTCAAGACACATGAGGTTGGGATTAAAAAGAGGCACAAATAAGAAGGAATTGGAGAGTTCCCCTTTAAGAATCCACAGCAACAAGGCAGTGCCTGAGAAATAGCAGAAATCAGATAAGAAGATCATTATCGTCTAGACTTGATATCAAGTTTGCCCCCAGGATGCCACCTGGGTAGTGTTCTACTCATCTGGCTAGTTATCTCCTTTAGACAACAGACGCTGGAAGCCAAGTTGCTGCTTGGATTAATGTTTTTGGTTTTTAGGTCTTAAAAAATTAAAAAATAAAGGCAAATTACATAAATAATATAGCTGAAATAGGCTCCTCCGATGCCTTTAAATCTTTCCAGAGCCTCTTTCAATCTTTCTTGCCCCCGAGCCTCAACTACAGTCATAGCCTGAATGCTGATAAATGGAGTCAGGAGAAGAGGGAAGGGGATAATTCCACCCACAGCTGTTTAAGTACAGCATTCACTTTCCAGACCCTCCCCTTCCACCTAAGATGGACACGTTTTCACGGGGACAAGGGGGCGAAGCATCTTCTCAGGTTCATTGGAGCCAGTCCCCATTGACTTCACTGGGGTGATTCAGTGATGTCAATCCTGGATCTGCAAGGAATTAAAAAAAGCCGGATAGTCAGTTCCAGTGGGTGCCTCTTTATGTGCACTTTGCTGTGTGGTAGACTAATTAGCTCCACAATAAAGTGCCACCATCTACACGTGTGTCAGTATTAGAGCACAGTAAAGTGCCGGGACAGTACTATCTTACTGTGAAATAATTAATTGCAGTGAAACTCCTGTGTAGCCAGTGTCCGCAGATGCAAATTGTGTCCAGTCAGCCCAGCCAGCAAGGACCAGACTCCTGCCTGCAGCCTAGCCACCCAGCTCTGCAGGTCCTGCACCCTCGTGCCCCAGCCAGCCCCCCCCCCAGCACCACTGCCAGAAGCTGACCCTTGTGCCCCCTACCAGCCTGGGCCTCTTCCACCCTGGCTCAAATTGCTCTTGTCCTGGGCGCATGTGTGAATGCTGCACCCAGGAATAGTTTACTCCGACTCCAATTGCTCCAGAGTTTATTGCTTTGCATTAATTGCTTATGTGGATGCACTCATTGCCTCCAAACTCCTCATTTGGAATAGAAAAAAAATCAGCAAAGCTAGTCAGGGGATTTCTTTCTTTCTTTCTGAAATGTGTTTTTTCCCCACAAAAAATACCATTTTTGTTAAAAGCAACATGTTCAAAAATGGCTCGGTTTCAGCAAAATTACATTCAGAATCCACTCTTTCCCCTTTCCCCCCAAAGCATTTAAATAGTGTCAGACTGGAATCGGGAAGAGTTCAGGTTGAACTGTAGGGAGAAATGAAATAAAAAGTGAGCAATTTTACCTTTTGTTGCTTAGTGTTTGATGCAACTCTAGTGGCAACCTCATTGGTTGCCAAGACAACCCCTGAGAGAAATGAAATCAAGAAGAAAAACCTGTGTAAAAAACCCTCAACCCAATAAAACAAACAAAAAACCCCAAACTATGCACTCATTTTGGTTCTCTAAACTATGCACTCAGTTTGACTGTCTGGAAATTAAATACTGCTCTCCAAATTAACACAGGTCAGTTTGGTATGTAGTAAGTAATGCTACTAGTATTAACATGACTTGCATTTAGAGATTGCCTTTCACCCTAAAGAATGTGGAGGCATTTTGTAAATTAAGGTCAGAACCTGGGTCCAGCTTCAAATTTTTCACATCAAGCCTAACTAAAAGCTGTTCATAATCCACACCTTGAGGTCTATCTAGGACTATTTCTGGCTAGCTTTGAGCTTGACCCATTGATTCCTACATCAAACATCTCCAAGGAGGTGTTGCAGAAAAAGATAGTGGATTTCACGTCCCTTTATTCTTGAAATGGTTTTGTAGGGTCAGGCAGTGGATTACAAAGTAGAGCAATTTTCCAGCTCCTTTCACTTATGCCATGACTGGACTGTTTCTGCTCAGCGAGTGGATCACATCGCTCAAGATTTTTGTCCTATGTACAGTGGAGGAGCTGAGCCCTTAGTTTATTAATGCAGGCTTACTTTCAGTTGCTCTGTTTGGATCTTTTCCCTTTCCATAAACACCCTGGAGCTTAAGGACGCGTCAGAGATTCCCATCGCATTCCATAAGAAATTGTCATTTTACACCATATATGAAGTATAAGTTTGCATTGACATCACATGCAAAAATGATTGCAGTATGCTAAAAAACACTATGTCCAGATGCCTCCCTGAGCCTGGGGCTACCACTGAGAAACAAGCATGAACTTGGGATCCTACTGCACCCTTGCCTCTAATTAACTGCCAGGCTTGGGCACATAAAAAGGAGTAAGCAAGTGTAGCTTCATCGGCCATGGGGGAGATACAGGCATGACCTAAAATGCTTTGTGACTTAAAGATCCCAGCAGCATCCGAGGTATTTGACAGGGTAAAAATGACACCACTTTAGAAAGAGCCAAGGCAAGCTCCCCACACCATTCATTTGGGTTTAGTAGCATTATCTGACAACAGTTCTAGCAAAGAGGGTTGAATTCTCCATTGCACTTCATTGATTTTGCCCTGGGTGCAATAGGAAGACACGTTCATTCCAGTACCCCTCATGGTACAACAATGGCATTAATGTAAGTGGGAGAAGTGGTCACTTTTTTTTTTCTAACTCTCTTTATTCTTTGGCCCTGCACTGCGCTTGATGTCCTTGAAAACCAGCTGGATATTAAGATGGTCCCACTGGTAAATCTGGCAGCATTACAAGAATACCCTGCTGACTATAGCTGGTATGCTAAGCATCAAGGAGGTCAAACAGGTTAATTGTGATTTCAGACTCCTCTTCCTGCATTGCGACCATCATCCTCCTTCCCTCCCTTTCCCTGCCCCGCTTGTAATTGCATGATTTGGTTCAGTATCTCCAGTACCTTTTGATTTCCAAAACAGTGCTTTTTTTTTAAATACCAGTGGAATACTAGTTTTTTTCTGAAGGGTGTCCTGAGTCCAAAAAGATTGAGAACCCCTGACTTATGATGGCTTAAAAATGACAACAGCCTTACAAATTGGAATGGGGCTCTTGAAATGATCATTCTGAGAATGAGCTTTTTTCCTGGTTTAGCTTAGCAGGGTGAGGTATACATTTGGAGCATGCAGGGACTATCTAGTTTTGATCACATTAGAAGAACCATCCTGGCTAAGTTCAAACAGTCAAAAAGCCTGAGGCTGAATTGATTCATTATTTGTAGGTTAGTCTAAACTGCACAGATTAAATTAAATTAAAACAGAAGTGACCAGACATTTACCTTTGATTCAGGAAACGCAGCCTCATGCCTGCAGTGTCTTAGGCCAGAAGCCAGGGTATGCTCGAGCACAGCTCTCTGGCACATAGCCAGCATGAACTGAGTTCATTTCTTCTTCCTGCTGCTCCCGAGATCTCCAGGATTTGCGGTCCAAAATCACAACAGCAGGACCCTGCAGGGTTGCTCATCACTTCCTCTTCCTGCTTCCAGGCACCTCTGGGATTTGTAGTCCACAGTCGCAGCTTGCAGTAAATTTGAGTGGGGGAAGGGGTGTTTAACCCCTCTCCCTCACCCCTGGCCCCAACCAGGGTTTGCCTGGGGGGGCAGTCAGCCCCCCTTCGCAGACTAAGTTGCATCCCCAGCTGGGTTTGCCTTCCCTTGACCCACTAGTCACCCAGCCCTCACTGTTCCAGCTAGGAAAGAGAGGGGCAGAGCTAGGGTGGCCATCATAGAGGACATTCCGGTTTTCTGCTGCTCTGTCCTCTACTGATGTGAAACCCGATGCCTTTATGCCCTCTATTTTTCTCCTGAAAAATAGAGGACATAAAAGCATCTGGTTTTGTGTCGACAGAGGACAACCGGACTACCCTCTATTATGGCCACCCTCGGCAGAGCCAGACCTGCTCTCTGGAGCAGGCAGCACAGCCCAGCCCAGGGTTGCAGAATGCTGGGATGCTGGGGGACTATGATTTAACTTGAACCAGGAAGGCATCTGGGACAGAAGTTCCATAAACCAGTTTGACCCAAATCAGTTAAGTCTGATACTACATTCAACCAGCTTTAAAACAGTTTCAGGCATTTTGAAACTGGTTTATGTGCACTGAGCTTCTGTTCTGTTACAGGTTTAAACCAGTTTCTGATCACTTAAACCAGTTTATGTGTAATCGCTGTCCCTAGCCCCTATGTGGTTTGGGTGTGTTGGGGGAATCTGTATTTTGGCTAGTTTGAGAAAGCTACACCCTTTATGCCATCTCATGAATCGTGGCACAACTTAACCTGATAAACATGGATGTTACGTTCCAAGTTTCACTGTCCAGGAACAAGAGGTACCTATGTGAGAGGACCATATCTTTGCAATCCATTGAGTGGGAGTGAGGTCTGTTATAGAGCATCCAGGTCCAACAGGAAACAAACCAGAAGACGATGTTGCCAGGTAGCACAGATGTGTGTATTTATGGTATGTGTGAGGTTTAGATAGTAACCTAAAGAGAAAGCATTCATGCCAGCAAGATAGATCTCATGCTTGTAGTTGGAATTGCCCCAGCTCACTTTTCACTGGGGTATTAACATTTGCTGTACTCAAGCAAAAGACAAATAGCAGCTTGAAGAAGAAGTGACCTTCAGAGATGTTCTATGCATTCTAAAAACCTCCCACTCCACAACCCTACTCCACAGGGTGCTAATTTACTATTACCTTTTTGGTACATCATTGATTATTTTAGCAAACTGAAGCATGACTATGGGCACATTTATACAAGATGCTAACTGTGCAGTAGCCTATTAACATTGTGTAGTAGCACATCACAACACAAACACTGCTAATATGTTACTGTGCAATATTATTAGGCTTCTGCACAGTAGCATCACTAAAAAGGCATGCAGTAGTGCTGGTTACTGTGCATTAATTTAGGACTTGATATACACCAAACTGTGGGCTGTGGGCTGTGGGCTGACGTGGAGGGAGAGGCTGCAGCGGGATCTGGGCAGACTGCAGGAGTGGGCGGACAGAAACAGGATGGGATTTAACGTAGACAAGTGCAGGGTGATGCATCTGGGGAGAAGCAACCCCCAGCACACATACCGGCTGGGAAGCTCCCCTCTTGCTAGCACAGTGGAGGAACGGGATCTTGGCATCATTGTTGATGCCAAGATGAACATGAGCCGCCAATGTCAGACGGTGG
>JAGPOW010003182.1:16032775-16109616 GCA_030014935.1 Caiman crocodilus | reverse complement strand
GACCCTGGCACTCGTTTCCTGCCAACTGGCGGGGGGTCAGACTAGATGGCCTGCTCTAGGCCCCTTCTGACCCTAGGTACTATGATACTATGATACTATAAACACTAAACTTAATGCGCAGTAAGTATGGCATGTTAATGAACATATAGACACACCCTATTAGTAGTGGCAGTAGTACATTACATTTTGTAACGGTCCTGTTTCAAAGATGCAATTGTATACATTGAGTAATTAAGAGAAACATTCAGAAAACATTTGTTTATCCTTAAAGCACTGCCACTGTTTCGAGTTTACATTTTTATGTCCAATGATAGGATTCCTTTTAAGTGAAACTAAATGGTTAAGAAGTCTTCTTACATTATAAAAGGCCCTTTATAGCTAGCTTTCTAGTATGTAAGGTGACTACTGTATAATGAAATAAAATGACTGTATAATGAAATGTCCATCACAGTGAAACATATTGCTAAGATACCATGTTAGCATTCTTGTTCTGTATAACATTGCTTAGCACCATCAGAGCATATGCCAGGAAAAGCAAGGGTGTGTTATTACATATCAGCTCTGAAATGCAGGGTCTGATAGTCTCATGTTAAATCTAGTGTGAGGTTTAAGCTAGAATCTTAGGGGACTGGTTGATTTTGATACAGTTCCAACACTGTTTAATAGTGCAGAGCATATGTGGCTTAATTGGGTATTGGGAAACTGGGAGTTAGCTCAGAAAGCCTTGTTATGAGCCTTTCAGATCATTTTTGCCTATTCCAGAGTTTCAGAAAGGATGAAACAAGCCTGAAGTCTTTGGCTTCCTTATATGAACCAACATTTGGCATCTGAACCTGTAACCAAATCTTAATTTTATAAAAGATTTTTTTTAGAGAAGCTTGTTATCTTTAATTGTGATTTTATAAGTTAACAAGATGGATAAATAGTTCATGCTCAGATTAATTACTCAGTGGGCATGTCTACATGTGCATTAATGCACCGTAATTATAGCGTATTAAGTTAGTACTTGTAAAAACAGGTACTAACTTCATGCACCATAATAGGCGCTGCTGTGCAGTGGTACTGGCATATGTTTTTTACATAACTAAGGTGAAGTGGACTAATTCTACTAAACGTTTAGCTCATTAGCACGGCTTTTGCTATGACACGCTAATGTATAGTAGAATTAGTCTACTGCACTTCTAGCGTCTCGTGTAGACATGCCCAGGAGGTATCCAATCTGAGAGCAGAAACAGTATCATATTTGGCATGTGACTTAAGTGGTTGACCAACAAGTCTATGAATAAGTAATACGGAATCACAGAAGCACAAAGTTGGAGAAGAATCTCATAGACCTGATGCATGATTTCTCAAAATTATTGGTGAATATTTGTGGATGGCAAAGTCATTTGAAAAATAACAGTTTGGTTTGAAAGTGGTTTGCTAAGCAAAAACATAAAAAGAGGGGCACTTAGTTTACAATTAATAGTTTTCTTAAAAATAGATGAGGCAACTCTAACAGATTTTCAGAACTAAAAGAGAAAACAAGAAACTCAATTCTTAGTAACAGATATTACCATTAAATGAGCACAAAACAAAGAATGGAAATGTATCAGCTATTTTCTGAGTGTTCAGGCCTGGCTTTCGCTTGTTCCTTGCCGCAAACACAGCACTGTAATTATCAAGCACATTCATGGGACTTTTTCCTATTGCCACTCAGCATGAGTGTGACTGAAAAGAGATTAGCCTCTTGTGGCATTCATTTGAATGTGTCCAACAGAAAACAACCTGTGGGCATATGGGAAGCTGGAGGTCTCCAAGGCTATTTTGAAGATCTCTGGGTTCAAATTTATTTGGTATTAGTATTGCAGGAAACTTGACCTTATATAATATAACTATTTGGTGGCTTATTTGGAATGAGAAAAACTCCTAGTCCAATTGCTAATGTCTCTACATCTTATAAGCTGCCACCACAAAATGTTGGTTGACACTTTCAGTGGAGATGCCAATGAAGGAATGAAAGGTATGAACTCCTTTCTCAGTCCTAGAAGAAATTCCTCTAAATCAGTGATTGACAACATTTTCTGGGAGCAGGTGAGAATGACACAGCTAGGATCCACGGCAGGTCAGGGCTAGGATCCAACTGTTACTGCTGCTGCTTCTCTCCTCTACCTGCCCCAGCATAGACAAAGCCCCCTGCTGCCAAACAGTAGGGCCATGCAAAGTTTTGGTTGCTGATTCAAGTGGAAGGAGATTTGGCCCAATTCAGTGGCCGAATCTCCAAATCAAAATTGAATAAGAAGACCAATAGAAAGGTCCAAATCAATTCGAAGCACTCTGAACTGATTCAGAAAAGATTCAGAGAGCTTCGGAGATTTGGGCAGCCCCTGCTCACTCCTGCAAGGTGCTGGACCTGGACTCCATGCTGGTAAGTGGGGGTGGGGGCAGCCATGGGGCAGGCCCTAAGAGAGCAGGTGGGGAATGGGGGGTTCATGGTGCCCCCACACAGTGCGGGGCAGTGCAGGGCAGTGTGGATGGCCCCTCCGCCTGGCAGCAGCCAGTGAGTGACGAGCTTTTTTTTTAAAGAGCTGGGAGGCTGGGGCTGGGTGGGGCGGCCAATGACACAGCTGGGAGAGCGGGCAGGGGAATGGACTGCTTGATTCGGAGATTCGGCCAATTCGGCAATGGCCGAATCTCTGAATCAGATTCGGCCGAATTGATTTGGGACAGAGATTTGAATCACCAAATCAGCTGAATCTGAATCCAAAACAAATACTAACCACTTGGCACAGGCTCACCAAACAATGCCAATGCCACTGCACACTCCTGAAGCTCTCTTGTTCTGCAAACCGAACCAGTGTCTCTGCAGGTCAGATTCAACTCATGGACCATAGCTTGCTCTAAATCATACTCAAGGAATATTTCTGTAGGTCAGGGGTGCTCAGCCTCTGACTCACAGGCCAAATCTGGCCCATGGTGCTGTGTCATCTAGCCTATGGGGTTCCCTACAGGTCCAGAAATGTGGAGGTTGGGGAGTGGTGACACCACTCCCCTGCTGCCAAATCTCCATGCCCATGTGGAGCCTTGGCCCCTGCACGCTGGATCTGGCACCCTATTCCAGTGCACAAGGATGGGCTGAGGTGGCACCACATCCTAGGGTCCAACCCCAGTGTAAGGCAAGGGGGAGGAGGGCTGCTTGCACCCCAAGACCATTCTGGCCCACAGACAGCCGAATCTAGTCTGCAGATGGGCTCTGGGCCACTCATCTGTCTCTCAGGGCCCAAAGGTTGAGCACCACTGCTCTAAATCATGTTGTCTCCATGAGATAAGTCTATGGGGGAAGCTTAGGAAGTCGTTGTCCATGCAGTATCCTTTTCTTGGAGAAAGGACTTCCCTCCCTGCAGAGCCTTCTGTCTGGTACTTCTAACAAGCACAAAATGTTATTTAAAAAAGAAATTGGAACAACATGGAATCTGTTTCTCCAAGCAGACTATTGTCATGGAAACTCACAGATGTAACCTTTCTACAGGAAATATTTCCAAGATAGCCCCTTATCTGCGACAGATTTGCATTGAATCCGAGTGCAAAATCAAGACATATTCCCTGTTTCAAGGGAGAGCAAAGCTGCCCAGCGTGCATTCACAATGCAGCGGCCACCTTTTCCTTTCACACGGTTTTCCATTTCTGTATAAACAACAGGGGATTTGAGTGAAAGATGGAAAATGAGTCCTGTTTACTTAGGCACATTCACAGTCCCATAGCGTAGGAGAGTTTCGCCTTGGTGTCCTGGCAAAATTACAAGCTCAGGTAATTACTGTGCATTCTGGCCTACTTACATGCCCCCTGCAGTTTCAATTAGACCAATTGTTTTCATTGTCCTTTCCTACACTGTTGAGCAATAATGCCACTGCCATTAAATGGCTCCTGTGGTCCCTCCTCTAAGTGGCAAATGTTTTTTCATAGCAAGGGAAGTCACGTGCTTGTACCACACATAGGAGTAAGCCTCCAGCTGGTGTAAACTTATGTAACTCCCCAATGGAGCAATGGAGATTTCCATCAGCTGAGGATGATGCCGACAGAGTCAGGCACAGCTTCTTTTGGATATTAAAGGTGCTGTGCAATTGTTACTTTTCTTCAATTATACTTATTTTTGTAGACATTTAAAGTTGGATTGCCAGACCATTGGAACCAAAACTGCCATTTACATTTACAGGAGCTGCATACAGATAAGAGGTTCAGAGTGGCACATGTAGTTTTGTACGTAGTCCTTTTTTTTTTATTCAAAATTCTGACTATTCAAAAAGCTGGTATTTAGGGACATGCTGAACCTTCCTTATTCACATAAAACACCCATTGGCCCCAACAGGCTAAACAGGACACATGATGCATTGCTTTCTGTGTTATGAGCTGCTGGAAAATGAGTTCTTTGAAAAAATCGCCTCAAGCCTATCAGGAGAATTAAGAACATGGCTAAGAGCCAATCATTACACAATACTGGGAGGTTATACGTTTACCGCTAAGCCACCACCACACTGAGTGTTAGCATTTATGACTCAGGACTGCAACATCCAGCGTATTATTTATCTTATCAGGAGAGTCGACATATTGAACTAGAGACAAGGTACAAAGGTTTCGTTGGTGTGAGTTTGAGGCAGGCTGGGTGACTCTTGATAGGTGGATATCCATCACCTGATTTCCCTGTGTCATCACATAGGTTTTCTAATAGCTATTAACACCATAAATGTGTGTACATTATAGAGGGAGAGAGTGATCATGGATCAGCCATTCAGGGTCATGGTAGCGGGGAAGGATAATAAGACCCTCCCTTTGGATCCTCCTTGAAGCTTGGGTCCATGTGTGGAGACCAGAGTGGGTTTTGTTCTCTGTAATGTGCTTCCCTCCAAGTTCTCCTCCAGTGGCAGCTGCATGTGACCCCTTACCCTGCTTGTAAAAAGTAGCTAACACCTTCTAAGATGTCATGAAATGCCTGGTGTGCGTTCCTCAATGAACTCTCATCAGGACACGAGGTGAGGTGTGAATTTGCTGAGTGTTGTGCCTGGAAAGAAAGAGCAGAAGAACATTTGTAGAAGTTTTGCTTGAGGTTTTGCTTTGTTATCTCCACGGTGCTTAGGCATATACATTTGTGGTAAAATCGAGGTCATTTTGGTTCAGGGTTTGAAATGTCTGCCAGCTAGATGTTTTGTTCTAATAGAGCTAATAAAGCCAGGCACTAAACATGTAGTTCTGGTGGCAAACACGATTTTGCCCTGACTCAGCACTGAGCATTTCCCTGGCATGGAGGAATCTCTGGGCAACACAGACCTCGTGAAATCACTCTCTTGAAGTCCTCAAGCAAAGGAGCAAGTCATGGATATGACTGAGGCAGGCATAGCTAGATTACTCTGGATTTTAGTAACCCCTGTCCTGGAGGTTATTAGTTAGTAGAAGATAGAGTAGCCTGGAAGGCTACTCTAACTTGCCCCTAGTGGCACAATGGCTTCACTTCCAAGTCAGACAGGAGGTATGGATACTGAAAACTCTTGTTCCCTCTTTCAAAGTCTGAAACAAATGCAAATAAGTTGGTCCCAGGAGGCAAATTCCAAGAGTAGAACTGGCCTGGATCTCATTTTATTGAGCTCCAATTTTCTAGACGTTTTTGCTTAAAAACACTGTTTTTTCCCCATTCTCTCAAATGTGGCTTTTCCTTAGCAAGTGTTTTTCTTTTTAAATCTCTGAAACTAACAATATCTTATCTTAACACCCTGCCTCGGGCTCCTGAATGGAGCTAAAGCTAATATACCACTTCGGGTTTAAAAGGACAGCAGTCATGATCCCAGCTCTGACATCCTCTTTCTCTTCCTTATCCAGTATGTGTTTGCAAAGTCAGTGTAATTCTTTATATGGGATTTTTTAACCCCTTCTGAGAACAATAGGTTTACATGTGTTTTTCAAAAGAAAAAAAAGGGGGGGCAGGGAGTGTCAGCTGTTTCTTACTAACAAAGAAACTTCATTGTGTGCTTTTATATCCATTCCCATAAGCAGCAAGTCACAGGTTCCCTATGGAAGTGCCACAGGAGGTAAACAAAGCAGAGCATGCAGCATTTACTACGCCTTTCTACAGTATACCAGAAGCTCAGGACTCTCTCAGCTTCTCTTTAGCAAATCACAAGCGTCTTTGTAAATAACCATTTGAACAAAAATACAACCAGAGAAATCATTCACTGTTATATTTTTTTATTAAAAGTAATATACTTTTATTAAAAGTAATAATCTACAAGCATCCCTGGGACTTGTTTTCCTATGAGAAACTACCTACCATAAGCTAAAAGAAAGGCCCACAGTCTACATATGAGGTTCAGTATGCCACCTTCATTAAAAAAAATGGACGTTTCTTTAGCATCATGTACGCTCAGGGCAGGAAAGTGCTAGGAAAGAAGCTCAAAGCAACTGAGATTCTATTTCTGTGGCTCCGCATCATCTAGTTACTATCTGGAACATTGTTTGCATATTGAGTGCTCTAGATAGGGAAAGACCATCACTGCACTGAGAAATGTATGTTGCAAAAGTCACTGTTTCACATATTCTGGTATATCCAAGCTTTGGTCAGAGCTGGACTAAGGAGATTGGAGAGCAAAAGTATCTTGATGCCAGCACTGTGGCTCCCTGATTCAGAGGCTAGTGCTGGGCCAATTCAGTCACTATGCCTACTCAGATTAACCTAAGGGTTGTTCTGCCAATGGTAAATGGTAATCAGTGGGACCCAGTAGCATTCTGGCCATACCCCTTTTCAGTGAGCATGCCCCCAGTGCTGGGGACTGGGGAAGGAGGAGGTATTAAGCCACAATCCCAGTGTAGCAGGGCCAGGCCAAGCCCTGTACTCACCAGGACAATGGCTGCCAGCATGCCTCCCAGGCGATAAATTCCTGGCCAGGCTTGCGGGAAAGCGGTGAGCCCACATTTCAATGGTGTGCTCTGCGGTGCTGCTGTACAGGCATCCAGTGCTCAGCAGATGCTCCCTAGGCTCCAGTCCCAGACTGGGATGAGGGTCAGAACCCCAGCTCCGTGCAGGCACGGGCTCCAGCCTAAAAACAGGGCCAGTGGTTGGCACAGAAAGCACTGCCTAGAGCCTGGAAAGAACAGGTGCAAGAGTTGATGGGCTCTTCTGGGGCTCTCGGCGCTTGTTGGCAGTAGTGGGGCACATGGCCCAGACCAACCCAGAACTCCTTACATAAGGCAGCACTAACCCCGGGAAAGGGGGAATGCCAGCATAGGCACTGCTCCACACAACATTACTCCATTGTGACTGAAGACCGGGAGCCAAGGCCCAGGACCACTCTGGCGCGCCGGATGAAATCCTGACTGCCGCCCTACCATGGAAGAGCAAGTAGCTTTTACGGGCTTCGCTGGGGTTTGTGATACCCCTGGCCCTATATTACCCAAAGGGCTCTGCCCAGGACAGACTGGCCCACTCGGTCTGAGCTCATAGAAAAAGCAAGCCCTAAAGAGCTAGGAGTGCCAGAGAAAAGGTGGCCAAGATATGCTCCTGGGCCAAAAGGCCTGAAGCAGGCACAGATGTGGTTATTTAAGTTATATTAGTTTATTCATTTTTTTAATGTGGTCCATATGCCACTGATTAGAGAACTGCAGCAAAGACTGGAGGGCTCAGCTGAGGTGCACTGACCCCAGGAAATGCAGTTTCTTTCTGCTGCGGGCTCGTCTTTCTAAACAAGGCCAGACACCCAGTAGAGCCAAGCTTCTGCACCAGGCACCAACAAGAACACCCAAGTGGACAGGGGTGGGGTGTAGGAAAGGAGAAGCCACACAATAGAGCCATAGATGCCATGACCCATACCAGTCTCAGCCAACTCTCTTCAGTCAGGTGCCACCTCATGATACCCTTTTTGATTACACCAAGTCGTGGCAGGTAAGATATGAAAATGGAAGAGTGTTACATCTGCTGAGCGTGTCTCACACGAGCCCTACTCCAGTGTAGCTGCTCAGCCTGGATCCCTCTACACCCAGATAGACACACTCTGAAGGGTTCTTCTGTGTGGGGAAATTCATCACTATGCTGTTTTGTAGCCCTCTGGCATCATCAGAGCATTGTAAAGAGGATGTAGTCTAGTTAAACTCTGGTCTTTTATTTGTAAAGTGTTTTGAAGATTCAGTGTGCTGTATAGTACACAGTTTTGGAATAGATTTTAGGGTAGAATGTGCCAGTAACCATGGGGCTAAATCCTGCCACCCTTGTACATTGTTGTTACTCATCAGAGACGTGCTTATTACTCATTGTGAGCATGGCTAGTGCATACAGGCCTCTAATGAGTGAACAGGCTGCTGGCAGGACTTTGCCCCTAGCCCTGCACCTAAAAAAAACATTTTGAATTCAGCGTGTGCTCTAGCCAATTCCCCAGGCATAACAGAGTGGATGAAATTGTCCTCCCTTAACTAAAATCCTAGCAGTTGCCTTTTGCACCATCTGGAGTTTGTGCAGAGCCCGATTAGGGAAGGCAGCCAATAAAGAATTACAATAATCTAATCTTGCTGTGATAAAAGTGTGAATAACCATTTTGGAGGCTGACTGGAAAATCACCACAACCTGTCAGGATAGTAAGAGAGAATCTAATGCAATGGTACCCCAACTAGAGGTCATGACCCCAAATGGGAACGTGGTACCTATCACTGACATCATGACCTCCCCCAGAGTCCAGTTCGAAAAGATGGGCTGGCATTGGAAATGGGGCCATGAGCCCTTTCAGACTGAAAACAGATGAACTTATGGGCCATTACACTTGCTACCACTGAAGTGAAAGCTATTTGATTTTATTAAAAGAATGGACTCAAATCTGGCTGGGTCTGTGCTACAGGGTTTTTCTGGCACAAGCCCACTTCAGGGGACATAATGTGTTTGCACTGAAATCCCCTCTGCTAACAGAGCTATTCTCACATCTACCAAGTAGACCACGGCTTCTACTGCTGCTGGCAGCCAGCTGAAGGCATGTGTAGACACTGCTGCACCATTCAGCCACTTCCCACGCTTTTCTCATGATCTTGTGCCTAATGCAATGGTGGGCCAGTGGTTGACTGCAGTTGTATGGAACTGCCAGAAGCCTGTACTCATGAGCAGAGATCCAGGTTTTCTGTTTCCCATGGAAACCAGAGAAAAACCTGGATTTTCCCCTTTGCCCAAGGAAAATGTGTATTTCTCATTTTAACAGAGAAACTTGCAGATTTTGCACTTTTGCCAAATGCTGTCTGCAGGCTGGCAGAGTTTCAGTCTGCAAGCGGGGCTGGAGGTAGCAGGAGAAGGGCAGTCAGGCAGGGGGTGCCATGTGCATGTACATGCACATGGCCCCAGGCAGCCCGGAGAGCAGCTCCTGCACATAAGTGGATGGGGATTGAGGCCCCCAGCAGGAGGGAGTTGGTCAGGGCCGGGGCTGAGACTGCTGCCCAGCTGGGTAACGCATGGGGCCTGAGGCCAAAATGCATGGTTGCAGGGCCCCAGCAGGCCCGGGACAGGGCCGTGGGTGGCTCACCTGGGGGGCAGGAGGGAAGGGCCGGCTCCCCACTGCTGCACACACCCCTGGGGGGCAAGGGGCAGCTGTTCCCACCAGAGCCATGCAAGGGGGCAGGCTGCCCAGTGTGGGCTTGGGCTTCTGCCCTGCTGCCCTCCTCCAGGGCCTCTGCAGCCGAGCAGGTATGACCTGGCACTGCAGGGAACAGCGGGGCCACCTGGGAAGCTTGTTGCCGCTGTGAGCTCTGCGCTGCCCTGGCAATGCATCCCCTGTGCATGCGGCAGCAGCGGCGGCGGTGGTGCAGCGTGGTGCCCCTTGCTGCTGCCACGCAGGTAGGGGATGTCCCACCAGGGCAGCGCAGAGCTCGCAGCAGCAACAAGCTTCCCAGGTGGCCCCGCTGTTCCCTGCAGCACCGGGTCACACCTGCTGGGTTGCAGAGGCCCCAAGGGAGGGCAGCAGGGTTGGAGTCTGAGCCCACAGCGGGCAGCCTGCCCCCACCCCCACCCCATGCATAGATCTGAGGGGCGTGGGTCAACTGAGATGGTGAAACACTTTCGATATTCAACACCTTTCCTTCATGCCTTCACTGTTTCCCAGACCTTCATGAGTTAGGGGGACAACTGGTTCCTCTTTCAGTTTGGGAACAAAGTCCCCTCCGCTATTTTGGAGCTCAGAGAGGTGAGATTTGTGTTCTTGATGCTCAGTGACAAGGCGATTGGACACAGTTCATCAACTAGTTGCCACACTGCAAAATGCCTTGTTTCACCATGAACGGAAATGTGACTTTTAAATGGCAAATTTTGACATATGAAAATTTGACTGGCCTACTCACATTACAGGCAGTCCTTGACTTACGGCATTTCAGCTTATGGCGATTTGCACTTGTGGTGCTCCACCATTTACGCCCGTGTTATTACTTACAGCGCTGGATCCTCGCACTTACGCCACTACAGGGACATTTACAATGAGAAAAAGAGGGCAGCAAAACAAACACCCCTGGATCCATTTCTCAAAAAGCCATCAAGTGGCCCTCAGGCTCCATGACCCTGATGAAAGTGTTCCTTCACCTTCTGATTAAATAAAAGTTTATGTGATTAGTTACTGTATTGCCCTGTTTAATCAATTTATATGCAGTACACTTTAGCAAGCTTTGTACTGTACAGTGTATATCATTTATAGTGGATTAAATAGTTGATTTAAAGATGATGTTTATGGTCATTTCTATAAAAAGTTGGGCAGCAGGCCCTTTGTCAGGAACATAACCCCCTCTTGTAACATTGTTTCTATGGGAAAATCAGATTTGACTTGCATCATTTTGACTCACAGGGCCTTTTCCAGGAACATAACCCACCGTAAGTGTGAGGACTGCCTGTATATTGGAAATTTTCACCCCAAAATAGGCTTGCTTGTGTGGAAACATGCTGTTTTTCCAGAAAGATAACTGGCCAGTTCTGCACCCTGGACAGTGGTGGTGCATGGTGCAGAAGTATTGCTAATTGAGGTTCTCTAACTGGTTCTGTGTAGCAAAAAAAGGAGGTATCATCTCCCCCAGCAGCAGCAAATCACCACCAGCTGCTCCTACACTGTGTGCTGCTGCTGCTACTTTATCCTCCCCGCTGTCAGAGCTGGAGCTGCTGCAGGGATGATGCAGGGTGCAGAGGGAAAGGAGGGCGAAGGGGGGCATCCCATAGCTCCTTTTTGGTGCCTCTTTGAGCAGCACCTGGGGCTTATGCCTTGCTCACTAACCAGTATTGCACTGCCACTTTCCAAACAAACAATTAACAACCTGTGATTTGTGCTATCCCCTCTCCCCACAAATGGCCTTTATTCAGCTTTCAGTAAAATGGAATATAATTCATGCGTTGCTTAGCTGCAAGAAAATATGTCACACACATGGGTGCAAACTTCATCAGTATCCAACACAAGGCCCGGTACATGCAGGTGTACAGTGCCAAGCATGTTGCTGAGGCATGATAGGCAAAATGCTTGCATTACTGCTTCTTCTCATGAATTAAAATAGCTTTTTAGCACTGCCTTAAAAGAAATAAAGGCCACAACTAATGTGAGGGTCTAACTGGTACAGATCTGATCTATCCTCCCCTCCCCATATGCTGCTTTTTCTTATTCTAGATCTGGGATACAAGACCCTACGTCTCTCTCTACCCCTATCATTTCTGTTATATTCATTTGCTTGGCATATAATCACCAGTTCCGTCCCCAACAGCTTAACCCAGGCCAGGATTTAGGCAGATCTTGTGTGGACCATTAATCCACACAGCTGTTAAGGCAGACTGAGCTGAAGTGAATTAGGGACATCTCAAGGAACCTGTGTCAAGCTACTTGAATAAGGGATCTGCTTCCAATTACTTAAAGCCAAGTTCTACCTCTTCTTCTACTGCGAGGGGCGCTACATGGATATGCACTATTTGACTTTCAAAGGTCTAATGCCTATTTGAACTAAGGCAACCCTATAAGGCCGGTTTTTTTCCTGATCTGGCAATGTTAAGTAGCAAATGTTTAAAAAGAAACAGACCCAAAATGCTTTAAAATGCACAATGAAACAAAACTGGAGAGGCAACCGAAGCAATCTAGTGGCTGTTACTGCCAGTCCCAGGGAAAGATCTCAAAGAAAATAGCCTATTTTGCTTGGAGATGTTGCTGTCAGCTCACAGCAGGTGCCTGATGGATACTGATTGCGAAAGTACGACAAGCAGGGGGCTGTGTTGGTGAGGAAACGGGGGCTGTGTTGGTGAGGAAAAGGCTGAGATGCCCGAGTAGGTAAAGGGGAGGTTCGCTGCTGGTTTTGGGCTCAGCTTCATTGTTTGCTGTCTGGCTGGCTGATCTGCACTTCAGAAACCCAGAGACTCAAGCCGTGGGGCAACATGAAGCCTGCCTGGTGTCTCCCACTAAATCCTGAAAGATTTAGCTGGCATCCAGTCAAGGGCTAATTCTGAACTTTTGAACGCAGGACATGTGTACATGTTATGTGTGATCCTTTTCATTTTTACAGTTATATACAGACGAGCACTGGAGGGTAAGGTTCAAGATCACTAACAGGCATCCCACAGGCCAGCTCCACAACTTGTTGTCAATCATTGACTCGAATGAAATTGCATCCAAAGTTGCTCTGCCCCTTTTCTGCTTTTCATTCTGTCCCCACGGTTGTGTCAAGGCTATCACTGAGATGGTAGGTTCCCAGCCGAACTGAATTGGATGAGCCTAATTTTTTTCACATACCCTGGTTTCAATCAGGACTAACTCTTTCACGCTCAGTCAAAAGCACTGGAGTTACCAGTGTAGCCTCAAGAGAAGTGGGAAGAGAATATGTGCGTGCCTGTGTGCGTTCTGTTCGGTTTCTTGGCAGAAGTGTGTGTCCTAGAAAACAATTATTAATAACAACAACTCTTGTTGACCTAGTGGTTAATGAACAAGCCATATACTGACAGGGTATTTGGCTTGTTAGACATACTATATTAAAATTCTGTTTCAAAATTCGAACCCCCGGAGATGATTGAGGATCCTAAAGAATTTAAGCATCTCTAACCCAGAGCCCTGTAGCTCACTGCTAATTTTTTTATGTACAGTGTGCAGAGCTATTACGGCCATTTAAAGCATCAGTCTTGGATTGTCTAGTGTTTGGAAAAGAGCAGGTTACTCGCGTTGCTTTGGTAAAGAGCATGAGGCCAGGTGTATCATTCAAAACCAGTGGCCTGGCCTTTTTAAACGCAGCTTAGGGCAAGCGCTGGGGTGAAGCATGCCGTGGGAAGGGAGATAACGCAAACATGAAAGTAGCACAAAACATGACAGCCTATAAACCACAGGAAATAAGGGACAATACTGTGATAAAATCCATAAGAAAATAAAGATGAATGTGTCCCCTCTCCCTTTCCTCCAGCATTGCTCTTATTTCCTAAAGTGACAGAGATCATCTGATTGTCATTTGGTAAAATCCAGCTGGTTAAGTAGCGCGTTAAGCTGGGGGGTCTTGCGCAGAGTATTTTAAAACCCTGCTCCTTTTTTCTTTCTTGATGTCCTGCCATGGGTATTGTGGTATTTTAAATCATTTCCAAGTCGCCTATTTCTCAAAGTGGGGGAGGGAAGAGGGGAAAAAAAGGCTTTTGAAGATTTAGAGCCATTAACAGTCTTTATAAGGTTTCAGACATTCTTGTGGTAATTCTTTGGTAAGCATATACCCTCGTGAACCGGACTTTAGTTTGCCACCCATGCAACTAATGGGGCTGTTCCCAAGATGTTTACTAACAGGAGGCAGAATAGAGCTAGAAAAAAGGGATGAATCTGAGCAAACCCTTCTGGTCCAACCCCGCTGTAAGTCTGGGGATTGCTTCAGTCGCGAACTAAACTGGCCACAGTAAAATGTTCACTTCTACAATGGTTCTGGTGTGGAGAGGTGAGCGTGGTTTGTATGCAGCCCCAATGTCAGGCTTCGTGGAAGCACGACTGAAACAACCTACAAGATTGCAGTGCTGTTGAGCTGGAACCTCACACATTGCCGACATTCAGCCTTGAGCCCAGATCCCAGCCTACACAAAATCCCAATTTCGATTGGATCATCTTGGAGTATAAACTCCTTGGTCTTGGACCACCTCTTCCTTTGTGTTTGTATAGCACTTAGCACAAAGGTTCCCTTATACCTAGCCCCTAATGGCTATAGCCAAAGGAACAACAAATAATAATGAGGCACAACACTAAAGCCACTTGCCCAAAACTATAGTTGCAAAGCCAGCTCTTAGGGTTACAAAATAATGAGATAAATAATAAGTGACAATAATAAGACATGGACTGATAGAGCTCCATTGACTTCATTGGAGCTGTATGGACTTCCAGCAGTTTAAGTCCATGGCTTTAATATGGCAGCAAGAGCAGGTGCGGAGTTAATGTCCGAGCTGGCGCTGGAACTCAGGGAATTCCTGGATTCAGGTCACTAGCCCGATTTTCCCAGCTTTAAAGAGGGACTTTCGTGTGAAGGAAAACTCCATGTATATCCGATTTAAGTCCAAATCCATCGGCCTTTATCATTTGTTTCGTCATTTGCCTTGTTGCCAGTCTGCTAATGAGCACAGCTAGTTATCCTCAGACAAAGGGGTTATTTTCCTTGTATCCATAATCCTCTTTTGGGGTCTCATAAGCAGGATGTGAACAGGCTTCAAAGTGAAGCATGATTGCTCAAATCTAGCCTTGAAGCCTGAAACCTGAAGGCCAGTGCTGGGGTCAAGAACACCTTCCAGCTCACTGGAAGGATACACACCCCTTGCAGGGTATCCTGCCTTAGCTACGTATAGGCAGAATGCCTCGGAGCATCTCTGCATCTCCACTTACCCCATGGCACGGCTTCTGAAACCAAACTTTGCCCTTAACTAATGCTCACAATCCCCTTTGCAGTCTATATATTATTATTCCTTTTTCTTTTTTGACAGGCTGGGAAATGTTGATACAGAAAGGTCACAGGAGTTTGTCAGGTATATTAGGGAAGACAGTGGTACAATGGGGAGTAGAAGTCACATCTCCTGAGTCTTCTTTTTTGATTGACCCACCAAACAAGTCTGCCTATTTGTAAGTAAGTATACTTCATCTGTACTGCATGACTGAAAAATTCAGGAGCAATTTTTGGGGCTGCTTGTTTTGTTCAGTCTGATTTCTTGTTTGCATTGCTTTCCAGGACCCTGTTAATGAGTCTGTGATACAGCTTCCCTCCTTTATTCAATCCAACGCTCATTTGGATTTGTAACTTTAACTTCGGGGAGGTTTGCTCCCCAAAACTAATGAATCACACACTAGATATAACCAGTTCAGTGCTCTCCCTCTAAAGCATCCATCCTTGCCACTGCTGGAGACAGGTTATTGGGCTAGATGGACTATTAGTCTGACTCAGTGGGTGCATCTACATGAGAGGCTTGATGTGCAGACTAATTCTACTGCGCACCGGCACAGCTGGCAAAAACCATGCTAATACACTAATGTTCGGTAGATTTAGTCTAATGCTCATTAACATCACTTAAAAAGCATTTATCTGCACTAATGCACAGTAGCACCAATTATGGCGTATTAAGTTAGTACCTGTTATTACAGGACATTAATGAACATGTAGATGCGTCCCATATGGCACTTCTTATGTTTTAAAGAACACAGGGCTTTATTGTCTGGGGTGTAACACCCACAGGTGTCAGATTCTCAAGAGAGTTCAGTTTTAATGTAGACACCTAAAGGACAGAGACTTCAAAGGGAAAATGCATGTCCTGCATTGCATGCCCTACATTGCTCCCAGCCTCTCATCTCTATGCCCTGTTTGTGTCCTCCACCAACTTTTGTCTTCAGGCCTTCTTTCAGGAAATGCCTTGAATGATCTACTTCTTTTAATTATCAAGCACTACCTTCTTGGTTAATGTTACCTTAAACACTTGCTAACACATCCTCCTTGAGGTCCTCCAGTGTTAGCCTCTCCAAGTAATCCATTTCATTTTGATTTAACTGGTAAGGCCAACACCAGCTGGAGTGCGGTGATTGAATCTACAGGATGCACCACCTGTTTGGATTGTACAGCCTGTGTTTAGATCATAGAATCATAGAGGTCATCTAGTCAAGCATTTCTCAACCTGTGGGTCATGACCCAAAAGTGGGTCATGACCCAAAAGTGGGTCACAAGACTATGTGAAAGGGTTGTAACAGACTTTAAAAATGGATGCTCTTTTAAAGGAAAAAAACAGGAGAAACTGTGGCTTTTCCCTTGCAGGTTGTCAGAGTTGCAGCCTGCAAGGGGCAGCTTGGGCCCCCCCTGTGCCCCACACACTGGGGGGCTGAGAGTGGGGGGCAGCAGGTTGGGATTGAGGGGCATTGGGTCGGGACTGGCCATCAATCTGTACAAATGGGTCCTGGTAGAAAAAAGGTTGAGAACCATTGATTTAGTCCAACCCCCTGCTTAAAGCAAGACCATCCCCAACCAGATCATCCCAGCCAGGGTTTTATCTAGCCAGGCCTTAAAAACCTCCAAGGATGGAGAGTCCACCACATCTCTGAGTAATGTGTCCCAATGCTTTACCACTCTCCTAGTGAGACAGTTTTTCCTAATATCTAATCTAAATGTCTCTTGCTTCTCTTCTGCAGCTCGAGACCATTGCTTCTCGTCCTGTCTCCTGAGGTAAGAGACCATTTCTTCCTTTATCTTTGCAGTCTTAAAGAACCCACCACTGTGTAGGGCTCTGAGTTTGCCCTGTTTTATTCAATTTGCTAATACATAGTTAAAATCAAACAGCAACGGATAAAAGAGATGAACAACATGCATTGTGGCTGAGATTTTTAAAGCACCTAAAGTGTTGGGATTTTTTTACACCAGACTCTAGTCCACGTGAACATACACTGGATGTCCAGATCCTAAAACTAGTTTTGAGAATCTCAGGATTTATGTGGCATCATCTTGATTTGCTTTTGTATGTGCTTTTTTACCCACTAATTCATAACAGCCCATCCTTAACAATTTTTAGTACTAGCAAGAGTGTACTACAGAGAGGAAATAAAGAGTGTTTTGGAATACCAGAGCATCAGCAGGAGAAGCCAAAATTCAGTTCCAGAAACCATAGGGTGAAAGTGGAGGCTAGAAAAATAAAGATTTCTAATAAAATAATGTCACTTCTTATTATTTATCTCATTATTTTGTAACCCTCAAAACCAGCAAGCTGAGGTTACCATATACAAACCCTCCAGGGGGACAATATTAGAACTATAGCAATAAGTCCCAAACCCAACCAAGCTGATGGGCTGGTTTTCAGCAAGGGTTATGAAACATATTCATATCTTTCAGTATAGGACTGATGGGATTTGAAATTGTACAGCAGATGATCCATGCCTCATTGCTGGAATGAGCATGCTGACCCTAGGGCAGAGCTTGAATGGACTTCAAAAGCACGTGTGAATATGCTTCAAAGTGTTATTGTTTAAATGTTCCACTCAATGGGAACTCCGGATCAAAATACCTAGCTGAGGTCAAGCAGAAAAATGTCAACAGGCATGATGAGAAAACAACATGTTCTGTCAGAAAAAAGAAATATTTCACAGGGGTATTTCTACTCTTTTGGGTTGTACAAACACTTCCCCCCCCAAAAAAGTGTCAGCAGGTTGTCATAATGGCATTGCCATTGCTCTAAGAGTAGCCAGTGCATCCTTTGTGTTTGTTGGACAGCGCACAGAGGGCAATTGTGTGGTATGAAAGCCCTGGAAAAGTGTGGTTTGTTCACAACTGCATACACTGAGGCTGCCATCACCAAAGGTTCTCCCAGCTGATGTCTGCTTTCAGCTGCAAGGTGGGTTCTGTTTTCACTGGCTTCTCCTTTAGAAAGGCAAAACTCTTCCTAATTTGAATAGGGATTTTGCCTAAAGAAGAACTCAGTGAAAACAGAGAGCCTGATCCTGGGATGACTGAGCCCAATTCTAGTTCTTTGCAAGACTGTAAGTCCCACTTACAGTGGAGTCCTTTGACACTGAAGTCCATGTGAGTTTTGTCACTGAGTTCACTTGGAAAAGTATAAGGCTTTTCCTCATACTAGTGATCCCGAAATCAGTGGGACTAGTGCCATGAATACAGACTTCTCATATGAGCAAGGGAATTTAGCACGTGACCCTTCATTCCTAGTATGTTAGACCAACACTTGGGCAGCATGACAAGCAATGATTTCAATAAGCATCATCATTTTGTTTGACAAAAAAGCTCCTGTGCTGACAAGTCATGATTCAACACGGGTGGTTGAAAAAGAATTACCGCTGCTGGAAACCATCAAATAAGCTCACAGGTCACAAAATCATTGGATGCAAAATATTGGATGCCATAGATGTAGTCTTCCTGGACTTCAGGAAGGCCTTTGACACTGTCTCCCACCCCATCCTCATTAAAAAGCTAGGCAACTGTAGCATCGATGCCTACACAGTCAGATGGATTGCAAATTGGTTGAGAGGTCATACTCAGAGAGTGGTGGTGGACGGGTCATATTTGACCTGGAGGGAAATAGGCAGTGGAGTCCCCCCAGGGCTCGGTCCTCGGGCCCACACTGTTCAATTTCTTTAATAGCGACTTGGACAACAGGGTGAAAAGTACCCTGTTCAAATTTGCAGATGACACCAAGATTTGGGGTGAGGTGAGCACGCTAGTAGGGAAGGACAGATTACAATGGGACCTGGACAGGTGACAGGGGTGAATGAAAATGAAAATGAAAATAGGATGGGATTCAATACTGACAAGTGCAAGGTGCTGCACTTGGGCAGTAGGAACCAGCAGCACACCTACAGGCTGGGGAACTCCCTTCTCTAAAGCACGGTGGCAGAAAGAGATCTTGGAGTCATTACTGACTCCAAGATGAACATGGGCTGACAACACAAGGACACGGTTAGTAGGGCTAACCATACCTTGTCATGCATCCACAGGCGCATCTCAAGTAAGGCCAAGGAGGTGATCCTCCCCCTCTATGCGGCACCGGTCAGGCCGCAGTTGGAGTACTGTGCCCAGTTCTGGGCGCCGCACTTCAGGAGAGATGTGAACAGCATGGAGAGGGTCCAGAGGAGGCCACTCATATGATCAGGGGGCAGCAGGGCAGGCCCTATGAGGAGAGGCTATGGGACCTGAACCTGTTCAGCCTCCACAAGAGAAGGCTGAGGGGGGACCTGGTGACCATCTATAAACTTACTAGGGGGGGCCAGCGAGGACTGGAAGAGCCCTCGTTCCCCCAGATGCCTCCCAAAGTAACAAGGAATAATGGTCATAAGTTGTTACAGAATAGGTTTAGATAGATATCAGGAGGCTCAACTTCACAGTCAGAGCGGCTGGATCTGGAACCAACTTCCAAGCGAAGTGGTGCTTGTTTCTACCCTGGGGGTGTTGAAGAGGAGGCTTGATGATTACCTGGCTGGGTCATTTGAGCCAAGATTTCTCTCCTGCCCAGGGCAGGGGGTCAGACTAGATCTACACGGTTCCTCCCGACCCTACATCTATGAATCTATAAGCTGTAAGATTTCCATTGCACCTTATCCTGCAGAGGCATGCCACCATCAAGATGCCTCATTATGACATTCAAAAGTTTATTCACCTGGCAGGCCTAACATGTTCAAACTCAGTGTCAGGAAAAATAGACAAGTTTCTTCAAACAGAAAAAGAAAGCATGCTAGTTTCTCTTATCAGTATTCAATGAGATCAACAAATCTGTCACACTATGACTAAGAAAGCCACCAGCCAGCACAACACAGGAAAGGACTCATATGGGGACAGGGAGGCCTGTATAATGGGAAGGAGTCATTAAATCAAGGTGCTACCAGGAATCTGTGTGAAAAGGGGTTAAGTCAGTCATCAGAACCAAATCATAACTGATATTCAACTTGCCAGCCAATGTAAATGGTTCAAAGATAGTGCCAAACCCAGATTTCCAGCCACTATGGTTTGTGTCACAAGTAACCTATCAATTACGGTCTGAACTAAGCAAAGAACTTAAGCTGGTGCCTAAAAAAGTCTCTATTCAGCAAAGTACTTTAGCATCATGCTTAACTTTGGCAGGCACTTAACTTTAAGCAAATAGACCAGCTCTTTTGGTGAATAAGACCTGTAATTCTGAGCAAGGAAATCATAGGAGGTAACTCAGTTAAAGAGTTTTACTTCGTTCTCTGTTTGTGAAACGCTTGTAAAGAGGCTGTGCTCAGCATTCAGATTGTAAAAAAGGACATTGTTGCAAGTATTCAAGACTGAGAATGGAAGCTGTCTCAGTTAGTCAAAACTAACGTTCCCTAACTGGAGGACTAAAACTATTACAATCTGGCTCCTGCAGTCAACAACTCAAAATTAACATTTCTCCAAAAGTTTTTCCAAATAAGAATAAAAAAAATACTCCACAAACTTTTCTAACGCTGACTTCTTATAGTGCTCATGGAACAGAAAAATGCAGAAAAACAGAGAAAGTAAAAGTATTTAAAAATCTGAACAAATATTTGAAAAATAGGGCGACAGTTTCAAGTAAACAAGAAAAAAATACATTCAGTACCCATTCACATTTTTTCCTTGACTATAATAGAGCTATAAACATTTTCTGTCAACAGCTTACAAAGAAACTTGTTCTAAAAGTGATGCATTGTGTGAACTTGTACATCTAAACTGGACTATAAATACAGGATGTTCCCATAGGTGGTTTCTGGCAGGGGCTGGTCAAATAATACAAACTCGGATTCACTAATATTTTCATGTGTAAGCAGAAGGAGTTCTCTCGTCTTGTACTTACAGGATGCTAACGTTATTGTGCACAAATATCTCAGTCATTGCCAGTTTGTTTGTAAAAGTATTTGTCTGCAAATCTCAAAGACATCTTGAATTTTAGGATAAATTTACACTAGAAAATGTGTTATTTGTCAAAGCTAAGACTATATCTAGGTGTTTAGCTAAACAAAGAGGACTTAAGTGTGTACCAGTTCAAGGCTGATTAAATTTCAGTTTTGAGTTTAGTAAGGGGCAAGATCAATTAAATTCTGATACTCATTTACTTTAAACAAACCAACAAAATCCCTGCACCGTGAAGTTCTCCATTTATATATGTAGCTAGACCATGTTTCTTTTGCTGTTCCATTAAGTATGTCAAATCCAGTTTTTTATTAAGGCCTTGTTCTACAAACATTTATCTGCATGATTAACTTTATGCCTGTGAACAGCCCCATGGAGTTAAATGGATATTAAATTGGTAATGAGTAAGAACACAATAGACCTACACACCTGGACAGGTGTAAATTAGAGCACAATAAGCCTACACAGACTGAATCCAGTGGGGCTAGCCACCTGCATAAAATGCAGCAAATGTTCTCAGGATCAGGCCTACATAAGATCACAGAAAGTTAGGGTTGGAAGGGACCTCAGGAGGTCATCTAGCCCAACCTCCTGCTCAAAGCAGAACCATCCCCACTACATTATCCCAGACAAGGCTTTGTCTATCCTGGTTTCAGAAACTTCTACAGATCTACACATGTAGTTATTTATGATCTGTTTGTACAGCACCCAGCACAATGAGGTCCTGATTCTGACTGGGACCCCTGGGCACTGCTGTTGTAAAAGTAATGATTATAATTAATAATACTTGGGCATCACAAATCAAAGAAAGAGTATTCAAAGTGAAGAGTTCATAAAAAGACCAGTGGGACTGGGTAACCCTGAAGAGTGAGGATATATAAGGTTTCATCAATAAGTCATTCAATCAAATCCTGCCCTAGGTTGGTAATGCTAAATGGTCCCTGTCATCTGCTCTTTCATATTTGTTATCAATTTGAACAGACACGTGTCCACATCACCAAAGAGACTATCCAATTTGGCACTCTGCTGCAGTATAGAAGTCAAGACTGGGTAATGGACATGGCCATACATTCTTAACCTTAGGTATGCTATAAAGTCAAGTAGTCAAGGCTGAAGTATACCGCTGTGTGGTGGTGGTTTCTGCGTAGGCTGTACCTGTCCTGTGGAAAAAATAGTATTATTCCTTCGAACATTTGTAGCACATCTGCTATCATGATGTCAAGTTACATTTTATACTGCCTAAATTAAAAGCAAAGGCTTTTCTCCAAAGTACAAAGCAAACATTCTCTAGAAACTGCAGCTTTAAGCATATACATTAGCATGCTGTGCTAGGAACAGCAGCCAGCTGTTCGTGTTGCTTGTCTTCTATAGCTGTCTGAATGTGACCAGTTAAAACTTAGACATGTTTCTAGCAGAAGAAAATTCCAGGGGCAATATTGTGCAACTCAAATTGCCTAACGCTACTGGGTCTCACTGTTGGGGCAACTGGCTGAGGAATTTCAGATCAAGGAGGTGACTCAGTGAGTCACTGGGATTTATCTGAGGTTAGGCCTTTTAGGGTGCGTCTACCCTGCCCATCCACTCCTATTCTGCATGTATCAATGCCTGGGGGTGCCTTCAGCACAATACTCAAGGCCTGGATTCTTGCTGTAGTTTTTGAGGTATCCTCAGCACCTCACTGGTGTTGATACACAAAACTCGGTAAAAAATGTTTAAAAATTGACATGTCCTTGTCAAAGAAGCTTGCATCACTATACCTCCTCAATCTAGGTACAAGGCCTGTTCCTTCTCAGATCATCTCTCCTACATCACTAGCAAACCATGCGGTCTTAGAAAGGTAGGTAACAACATAAGGAGCATCTATAAGCAGGAAACGATCAGAAAAAGGGGGCTCAGCCAGGCCTTTACCTCTAGATGCAAGAAGGTTTCGTTTGTAGGGAACATTTAAGGCATTCTGGTACTGTTCAAGACCAGCCACACAGTGATGCAACTGGGTACCTGGGGCACAGGGGCAGTGGTGAATTCTGGGTGCTGCTGTGCTGCCGGCATGATCACGATTGCGATTGTGAGGCAGCATCTTCTCAACCCCACGTTAAGAACAAACAGAGAGAGTCCAGTGATGGTGATACAAGCCACAAGAACGTACGTGGTTTGTGGGAAGCAGCGTTGCAGCGGTGTAAAGGGAGGCATGATAGCACTTTGAGCAAACAAGAAGTGCCCTGAACAACACAGCACCAGGTCAGGGCACCTCACCTTGCCCTGCCCTGCCCTGCTAGCAATAGCTGGTGTTCTGGGAGACCTGCAGCCAGACCTACACCCCTATACCTGAGTAGATACTTTCCCTCTGAGATGTGCAAACCTGTTGGCAGTAAATACAACTCCACTTGTTTTGTCCCAGTATCACAGGGAGTGCCACGGGCTTTTTTTATCTTGTATTGTGAGCTCTTTGGACTGAGGCCTGGTGTTTTTGTTTTGAGTTGGTCCTGCACCCAGAATGGAGCGTTAGTCTAGGACTTGTTTTAGGCTCTGCTATTATACACGTAAAGCAGTGTTTGTCTTTGGATTTTATACTAGTTTTTATAGCTAACTCATGGGGGATGTGCAGAAAGACTCGGTTCCTTGTGCCTCCTTCTCTTTCACAGGCAACTGTAATAGAAACCTTTATATGAAGGTGCCTTTGGGTTTACCCGTTTATGTAAAGGAAAGAAAATCAGGGGCTCAACAGTGGTTTAAGCTTCAGACCACAGAGTAAGGCAGTGCAAGGTTACACTTCACTGATCAGTGGGTACTGCTGCAAGAAAGAAGCAGGATCACAATTCAGGGCCACTGCCCCACATGCAGGACCAGTTCACTTGGCATATATAGGAAGCCTTTCTGTCTTCTTGCCTCTCTTTATCTCCCTTGGACAATAGACTGAGGCAATTCATGTGCTTATGGAAACCCTGGTGTGTCTCAACCCTGGATAAAGACGGGGAAAGGTGTGCTCTCTCTTGCTTTTAAGCAGATGGCCACAGCTTACTCCTATATATTCACTATTTCCAGATAGTCATATAAAAATATAGATTCATGGATTTAATAGACATTAGGGGCTGGAAGGGACCTTGTGAAATCATCAAGTCCAGGCCCCCTGCCAGAGGCAGGAAGTCTGCAGGGATCAAACGATCCCAGCAAAATAAACATCCAAACGCCTTTTGAATGAGTCCACAGTAAGTGCTTGCACCATCTCTGGGGAGAGTCTGTTCCAGACGTTGGACACTCGGACTGTAAAAAAGTTTTTCCTTATATCGAGTCTGAATCAGCCTTCTAGAAGTTTGTGGCCATTAGACCTAGTTATCCCTTGGGGAGCTCTGGTGAACGACTGTCCTCTCAGATCCTGATGCATCCCTCTTATATACTTATAGGCAGACACCAGATCCGCCCTTAGCCTTCTCTTCTTCAGGCTGAAGAGTCCCATGTCCCTCAGCCTCTCCTCCTAAGACTTGCTTTCTTGGCCTTTGATCACATGGGTGGCTCTCCTTTGGACTTTCTCAAGCTTATCCAGGTCCCTCTTGAAGTGAGGGGCCCAAAACTGGACACAGTACTCCAGCTGCAGCCTCAATAAGGCCGTATAAAGTGAGAGGATGCTGTCCCTGGTTTTGCTTGAGATGCATCGGTAGATGCATACCAGAGTTTGATTTGCTCTGTTGGCCATGGCATTGCACTGGTGGCTCATGTTCATCTTGTGGTCAATCATGACCCCCAGGTCTCTTTCAGTCATGGTGCTAGCAAGCGTAGCATCACTGAGCCTATAAGTATGATGCTGTTTTTTTCTCCCAGCGTGGAGTACCCTGAACATCTCTACATTGGATGCCATCAGGTTTTAATCTGCACACTTTGCAAGCATGTCCAGGTCAGCCAGTATCCCTAGCCTGTCCTCCAGCACGACTGCCTTCCTCTGTAGTTTAATGTCCCCATTTAGTTATTCTTTGGACAAACCTTACGGGTTAAATCCTCATATCATTAAAGTCAATGGAGCCAGGATTTCCCCAAAATATATTAAGGTGTTTTATATTTTTCATGTGAATCAATACCACTTAAACCTATGTTTTTGTTGTTGATTTGTCAGTACCTATCTGTTTCTGAGGTAACCAGAGCTGCACACATGATTTTAAGTTGGTGTCCTACAGAAAACAAATGTCATCTCTCTGGTACATTACGTGAGCCTCTCCACGTAGCCCAATGAGTAGCAGGAGAGAATTTGACACCAATGGTATCTCAAGGGATCAGGCTTTCCAGTACTTCAGACCTCAGCTTAATGTAATGCTCAAAATACTGCTGAGAATGACAGAGATACTCAATATTTTACAAGCTTCAGGATCCAGAAGTATGTTGCAGAGACTAGCTATAATGCAAGCGGCTATATATGGTGAATACATCAGGTAAATTTCTGTCCTTTTACACTCAAAATTTTGCATTTCTGTTGTAATAATTAATTCTGTAGGAAGAGGAAATGTAGAAATGTTGGTTTGGCTTTTAATATTCCTAGAGATACAGATGCCTTTTTTCAGGAACTGCTGCCTCTTCCAAAACCATGTTAAAATGTTATTACAACCCTGAAAAAGACTGGAGTAGGACTCACAGATATACTGATAGTCGTATCGTCACATGCCAGATGACAGAGAAAGACCCCTTCTTCCTTCATCCATGATGATGCTTCAGATACAGTAAGAGTCAACAAGACTGCCTGGAGGTGAGATATTTTTTTCTTCAGAAAAACCTATCACCTATGATTGACGATAAGCAGTAGGGCTCTGCAAAACAGCACCGTTCCATTTCTCTTTGAGTTTCGACGGTTCAACGGAACAGTGTTTTGTCTCAAATTTCATTTTGAGTCAAAACAGCTGTTCCTTTCCATTCCATCGAAATAGAAAGGCTGTTTCAACCCTGTTTCGAGTTTCGCTAGGGGTGGAAGGCAGCCCAGCTGGGCTGCTTTCCTGTCCCCTGCACTACATCATGCCAGGGGCAGGAGGCAGCCCTGCTGGGCTTCTTTCCAGTCTCCCACGCTACATTGCACCCCCAGCATGATCTAGCACAGGGGACCAGGAAGCAGCTGAGCTGGGCTGCCTCACCACACCCTGCCAGATCTTGCACTGGGGATGGTAAGTCAGTCCAGCTGAAATGACTTCCCATCCCCAGCCTATGATTGAAAAGTTTCAACTTTTGAAACGTTTCGACCAGCCTTGTTTTGTTTCGAGGCTATTTTGAGGGCCTTTGTTTCATTCCATTTTGCTGTTTTGACCTCAAAATTGGTCAAAACAGTGTTGGAACAAAATGGCTGGTGACATTTCACACAGCCCTAATAAGCAGATGTACTTGGTTGTCTTTCATGACTTTGCCCTTTGCAAATCATTATTTTGGGGGCCTAGTTTTGTGGGCGGGGGGGGGGTTTGGCCTAACAAAAATTAGAAAAAGCGCTTTAGAAAAATACATATTTAAAGAAAAAAAAGGCAATATATTGGTGTTCCACAGATTAGTGCTGAAGAAGTAAAAGTATACAAGGTGTCTGAGTTCACCCATCCTGATGTCACTGGGTGAGACTTATACGCTGGAGAAAAATCCCAAGTCAACCATACTTGGTCTTGTCATCTCTTAGTAGATAGTTCTTAAAATAGAGAGGCTTTTCCAAGTCTGGTGAAAGCTTATCCATTTTTGGTTTCTATCCCCACAGAGCTGGCAGTAGCTGCTGTTTCTGTATCCAATACCACTGTTTGTTGGTTTAATTTAGCTATTTATATGGTCCCCATCCCCTTAGTGTTTCAGTTCATTGAGTGTATTTAAAACAGACATAACAATAACAGTCTCCCTCTTTCTCTTTTCCTTTCCCAGCCTGATTAGTTTATAGGGTTTTGAGTTACTACGTGTGTGTGAGAGGGAGAGAAGAATTTGCTGAGGGGAAGCTAAGTTGAAGAAGCAAGCTTTGCATTCAGTTGTCAATTCACTGAGAGTGAGACAGCCATCAGAGGGGTGGCAGTGGTGCTCTTATCTTTGCAGTCATAAGAGAGTATCTGAATAGCTTCTGGAGCTGTTCTCCTTCACCACTGTTTGGGTAGAGGTTTTCATAACTTCTTTTATTTTGCAGAGTTTCAAGAGTTCTCAAGGGAGATCATAGACATGGCTGCTTCTTGAGTTACCACAAGAAGAGTTCTTATTTCTGCCTGAACAAAGAAGTAGATTGATCAGGTCGTACGGTTCTTTCATACCTCCTACCACAGCTGGACCAAGGACCCAGAGTATGTCAATTTCTGCCTCTTTCTCTTTCACTTTTCTCGATGTGTAGAGATTGTCCATGAGAAACTTAATGTGGTAGTTTAGCTAGGGTATTTTGGGCTATCTCATCACAAGCACTCTTCATGGAGCTACTGAAGCGTTCCAAGACCTTGAGAGAGGCAAGGATTTTTGTAGACAATGCCTTTGTTCTGGACCAACTGCATGGTTGGGATAAAGATAGACTGGTCCATAATTTGTGGACCATCACAGCTCCAGCACTACCATTTGAGTCTTATAAGTTTCATTATAAAGCATTTCTTTCAGGTTTTCTGGGGAGTCTTTGGTGGCAGACCATTTATAGATTACTAATGTATTAGTTCTGTCTCAACTTATATAAGAAAAGGACTCACTCCAGTGGGCTTTTGTCACATACTAAGGGAAAGAATGGTGAGTTGCTTCTAGGTTCATCATCTTCAGGCCTGGGTCTTTAAGAAAAAGAGATCATCATCATCATCCCAAGAGTGGATGAAGTGAGCTAACAACTGAGTTGTAGTGCTGGCCTGACATATTTCTGTGATGCACACAACAATGGGACTATAGATGCTGAATAACTAAATGATCATGTATTGATGAACCTAAGATTAAGGTTCTAGTAGTGTTTGCTTTTGGCTTCTGACTGAAAAGTGGTAGAAGTATTGATATAATAAGACACAGGTGAACCCACGCTGACATCAGTCGGAGTGGTTTGTCCTATTTACAACTGTGTTTCCCCTCAGTGACTGCATCTATGGTTTAGGAGACTTCACAGACACATACTGTCTCCTTTATACCGACAGAAAGAAACATAGTTTTCAGCCAAGGAATTAGAATTGGATGTGGAGAAGTTTTCTATATGCACCCTAAAACATCTTCATTCAGATCTGGATCACTGAGGAGGACTAATGAAAAGTAGTCCCATGTTTATCTCATGTTTGGGCTGGACTGTAGATGATTTGCTTACTTGCCAGAATAAAACATAGTCTCAGAAGCTTTATTGGCATCCAGACAGGCAGCTGTCAGCACCTTGGCCTACAACTAGACGCAGATCATTAGGACAGTTGGCTATCATCAAATTAGCTAGATGGGGCAAGACAGGAAAACATGTGACAAGAATTGGCATCTCAAACCCACCCCTTCAGAAATTCCAGTTCAAAACCAAGGAATGTTGCGGTCAACTGTAACTAGTATCATTACAATAAAATATTTCCTAATTTGAGAGCAGGCTCGCCAAGTACAAAATGGGAACAAGGAGGGAGGTTATTTCAGCCTGGGCTCAAATGCCCATGGTACATATAAAAGATATAGCATCAGTTCTGGATTAGTTACTTGGACATTGGTAATGATGTTCCTGGAATAGTCCCACTTGCATTTGCAGACTTTGGACAGGTTTCCATGAAAGTCTTCATTGTTCACTAGAGCTATGGTAACAAGTTGTGTCCACCCAGGATGCTGAGGATGGGGTAACAAGTAAAGATGCAGGAGCCTGTCTTGATATCCATTTTGTAGAACCACAATGGGCGTGACGTTGACAGGAATTGAGGGTGTGTGTGCAGAAGTATTACGTCAAGAAGGGAAATTTTAGATCTGTTCCACGTGGCACTCAGAGGATGTTGCCTCCACTACACATTCTGTTCTGGACCTCTCAGTGCCAAGAAGATACCAACAAGCTGGAGGTGATTTAAAGATGAACAGCAGCAACAAATCGACAGAGGGGCAGGAGGGATTAGTTTATGAAGAAAGATTGAACGGGCTTAGCTAAGTGACAGCTAAGGTACCAAGGGAACATGGTAACTGTCTATGAGCACGTAGTGTAAACACCAGGGGGCAGATGAATGGTTTACTGCAATACATTTCTCTGCTTATTAATCAAGTTAAAATGCTTGTTTTAAACATCGCCTCTGAGGTTGATCATAGCTCCTTTTTTTTTGCAACCCAAATGATAGCAATTATGCTCGATCCATTATTATGTTCCAGTGCTTTTGATCCTAGGATCCCCGAATGCTTTGCAAAAATTAATGAAATGAGCATAACGTTACGTAGAGAGATACAGGAATCATTTCTTGAACCTTAAATGCGGTTAATTCTGGAGTGAAAGAAAGAAAGGCTCAGATTGTTTGATCTGTTGTACTTGCTTTGCTTTCCTCTGGCGGCACAGAGAAAGTTAAGTTCCCTACTGGAGACATCTCCGCTATAAACATAGCCAAAATTTGTCCTCAGAGGTTTATCAGTGCACAGGAACAGTGTGTGACATCTTAAATCTTTCATGAAGAAGAACATAATGAGCACGTTTACACGTCCATTAATGTGTCTTTGATCCTATGCATTTAGTTTAGTATTTGCTTAATAAAGTGCTAACTAAATCCGCAGTAACTAGAGTTATTGCACAGTAGTGCCGGCACATGGTTATTTTGTGACGCTTACCCCACATTAGCCTAACAACACTATGCAGTAGGTTATTAGCACAGTTTTTAACTGCCACACTATTGCACAGTGTTTATTAGGGTACAGTAAGTGTCTTGTGTAGATGCACCAATTATCAAATTAAATCTGTAGGGAGGAATCAAAGATGCAGAGCATCATTTACCCACATAGAAAGAGGTCAGTCCACTCACTCTACTACCCTTGCTCTTATTCATAGTGAGAATAAATAGGCAACATTTTGACTTTTTTTCCCCTTTGAATACAGCACAGGCCTTGAGCTGTGCTAGCTCAGTGTGAATTAGCACAAGCATGGCACCTACAGCAACACCAAAACCACTTCCTCTTGGACTCAGATGTTCGCTGAGGGGCCCCCTACCAGACACTGACACAGCTCAGCTTGCATCTGATGCCGGAAACAAGATGCAACAGGGTGCTTTGTAAGCCATAATGGAAATTTACCTTCTTTAACAACCAGTCAAAACTAAGTGAAGGACAACAAAAGATTGTGATACTCCTGACCCTAGGTGTCTGCATCAAGCTATTTAAAAACCAGGTGTCAGGTTTTGAGAAAACTCCTAATCTATTGATACTCGCTATTAGAAAGTGTGTGGTTTACTAAGGCACATACTGTAGGCATCATAAGACAAATCCATTCTGCCAATTAAAGAAAAAGTTCATTTTTGTGGTTACAGTCAAACAATTTCCTACTGTGGAGAACAAAAAAAAAAGTTTGGGCTAATAATAAAGTGGCAGAAAAGCTTTAAACTCTATTACATTTGCTCACATTCAGTTTAGTTTTCACTAGGCTTTCTCTGACATATTTTGTAAATGGCAAAGGGCTTAAGAGATCTGTGAGATTCACCAAGTTCCCCTGGATTGGAAGCTACTCTGGTAAAAAGACACCTGGGGTCTCTTTAAGGTAACTTTTGCCAAAGGCTGCCTACTGCAGGCTGGGGACATGTGTAGCAAGGGAGAGCTGCACTCTTCCAGCTTTTGATTTTCTACTGAATTGCATGGGTGTATTTCTTGAGAAGGGAGGGCTCAGGGCTTGCTTAAGCTTGTGCTTCTTTTGCAATACTCTTTCTCCTGCATTTTGTTAATGAGGGATTGTTCTTAACTTATCAATCATGATCATTATCGACTCTATTGATCCACAACGGTTTGTTCACTGGCTCTTTTCTGTCCTTTGTAACAATCATATAGTTGACTTCCCTTCACAGATTCAGAACAATCTGTTTGGGGGGCTAAATATACGGAGGTATCATAGCAACAAGAGCACGGGGAAGATGCTGTCTTTCTCTGCAAGCTTCTAATGCAAGTGCAGCTAGAATATGGCATTTAGTTATGAATATCATCTTACAAAAAATTAACCTATCAGGAAAAAACTTGCAACCCAGCATTTGCCTGGGCTGTGAAACACTGCTACAAGCAGGGAGAGGCGAGCAATTACATACGGGTCAGGAGGGCATTTAAAACTTAGAATGCAAATTATTAGACAATGTGCTGCAGGCAGCAATCCTGCATAGTCAGGGAGACAGGTGACTTGAGAGATGCTAGAGGATTAAAGAAGAGCTATGTCAGTTTTTTGCTTCTCGAACATCTATGATTTCCTCCCTCCCAATGTGCGAGCATTACTCTTTCGTCATGTGATTTGCTTTATAACCCAGAGGGGATGGCTGAATTGCTTCTACAGCAACAATATTTTTATGATATCAATGCCATGACCTTTATTCATAGAAAACAAAGTACAAAATGGGAAAAGCAGGGTGGAGCTCAGTCAGACATTTAATGTAAACAACTGTAAAGCCAGGATTGTTCTACTCAAAAGCCGTTTCCCACCAGGTAAGAATCTAAGCCCTGGGTGTTGCAAACATAGCAAAGATACTATCTTACATTTTATTAAGCTAATTGTCTATACCTAAAAACGAGGTCTACTGAAAATTACCAGTTCTCTTTTTCAGTTTAAGGGGCAAATGGCATTAAGGAACCAAACTCTTACGACAGGTGCATTCTCACCTCTAACAAAATGCCAGAAATTTTCCTAGGCTTCAGGAAAATGAAAAAAAGGGAACAATTCTGTTAGAGCAAAAGTCCTATTTTATGATAGAAATCAGCTCATACATTGGAGCAAACTTGATTTTCAATCTTGGGGCAAGTTTAGAATCATTCATGCTTTAGGTCTTTTCACAGTTTCTTCATGGTTTGTAACAAAAAGCAGTAATGGTGGTGGGAATGGCAGAAATCTGACTTGGATTACTGGGTAAACTGGGAATTTTGCATTGATTTAATTAATAAAAAATGATGATGAAATCTCCATTGAAGTCAATGGAGGTGTTGTGGAGGCTTCAAGCGTGACCAGAATCGCACCCAAAGCTTTACCAGCTTCTTGGTAAGGCAGTTGAAGATGTGACAAAACCCACTCCACTGTCCAGAGACAGAGTGCAAGGCTGCAGCTCAAAACACATATTTTTATCTCCCCCTTACAGTCAGTTTGCACTGATTGTAAGGGGGAGATAAAAGTATAAATGAGTGCATGGGCTATGAGATGAAGAACTTCCCAGGGCCAACAACTATCACTCTCCTCTTTTGTTCTAGTCTACTTAGTGTTTTCATCTGCCATCATTGTATCAGAGGGCTGTTACGCCACCTTATTTATGGCCAGTACTGAGTCGCACCTTATGGAGTGTAGCGCTTCCCAAGTGGCTAGGATTTGATATGATGGTCTTCCTGAAGTGTGTTGGATGATAGATGGCATGTATTTGCCATCTCTGGCATTTTGTTAGAGGTGAGAATGCACCTGTCGTAAGAATTTGTTTCCCTAATGCCATTTTCCTCTTAAATTGAAAAAGACAATTTTGCCTTCACGTTGCACCTAAACACATAGGGGTACTTCCCCATGATTGTGCAAATGGCGGTGAGAAAGTGGGGACAATTCACTGGTGATAACACAGAGCCGTCAGAGCTGGTGCACAATGTTCACATCTCTCGAACTACGGGCTGGGCTTGTTTTAAAATCCAGCAGGGGCATTCTTTCTGAATGCCCAGCACATGCACACTGGTGGGGTTGCCATGCCAGTTGTGAGTCTAAGGGACTCTGCATACCCCTTGCTCCATTGATTTGTAAAAATTGGGAGGCTGAACAGTAGAAAAGAAAGGTTTAACTATCATGGGAGCAAGTGCGAGCTGACTGCGTTGGTCATGTGGAATCCATTTGAGCCATATAGTTCTGTCATTATTGCTGCAAGTTGTGTTTCATATAATGTTTACAAAGGAAAGAGGAACTTGTAACAGGCAAAGAATGGGGAATGGAAGTATTGTCTGCTGATTTTGCACACAAACAGAACAACAATTACAAGAGGAGAGTGAGGCCTTATAGGACTGCAGGAGACATCAAGAGCACACTTTGATTGCCTGCCCTAGTCCAGTAGTGCACTGCTTTGTGTTAGCGTAATGTTATGAACACCCTGTGCTTGGTGTGCATGTGCATTTTTTAAATGACTTATTAACAGGTTTTACACATTTTAGAAGTGGGGGCTTTGAGGGTGGGAGATGGAGGGGGGCTGTTCATGGGCCTGCTTGTGAGCCAAACTAAATAGAGCATGACTTACAAAATAAAAATGTACTGGGTGATAATAAAAGGAGACTCTACTAAAAATAGCAAAAGCCATGTAAAGCACCTGATGCAAAGGGCTGGGGCCACTCCTACATGAATCACAGGTCAGTGTACGCACAGTCATAGCACTTCTTGTTTTCCATGGGGACTGAGTGGAAGGGACTTTGTGGCTTGCTGTATTTCTAGGAGCAAAGAAGAAAGCGTTTAAATGGGACCTAGGTTCTGCAGCACAGTGGTTTTACTATTTTCCTAGAGGTGGGCATCTTTGGTTCTGATCTCTTCATATAGGGCTGTTTTTGTTTAACACATGACTGTTTAATGTAATACAGTTAAGCCTGCAGCCTCGTGGTAGGGCACTTGTCCTGGAGGTGTGTTTGAAACCAGTGGCAGATCTAGGGTGAGACAGTAGGGCAACCACTCCAGTCGCCACCATGAGAGAGGGGAACATGGAAAAAGCTGGCTGCCATTGCAGCTGTGAGATCATGCCAGTGGTGCAGCAGCAACTGGAAGTCACTACTGTCCTTGTGGGTAGCAGCTGCCCGGAGCACCTGCCTGCGTTGTTACACCTCTGCTTGGAAACCTTCAGAGCACTCACCCATGTGATAATGGACTTCCTCAGTTTAAGGAGATTCAAATCCACATTTCCCATCTCCCAAGATAGTGCTCCAACCACAAGGCCAGATGGAATGGAGCAGGTCTCTCCCATTCCTCTTGAAACTGTGCCACTGTATAGACAGATGTGTATGATTCAAGAGGCCAAGATGAGACCATGGAAGATGGATCTTGATAGTGCTCCCCTCTAGTGTGGGCATTTACCTAGGAGGCAGGAATTCCAACAGATCTGATCTGGCAGCCAGGGTTCATTCTTTCTTCTCATCCAGTCATTGGCTGTTTAATGTAAAATGCATAATCAGTCCAGCAACAGTCTGTTGGTTAGTGCATTTTCCTAGTAGATGGGCAGATGGTTGGGGAGTTTAAGGACCTACAAAAAATGTATAGAAAAGGAAGCATGCATTAATTCACCATCCACTTCTTAGATGGGTTCTCTTTCTGGGAGAGACTTAGATGAGCTCTCGGTTCTCTTCAGTTAGCACGAGCATCCTCCACAAGTTTGTCACCAATGCGCTGTACTGGAGTTCCTTCTGTGGGCAGTTTCAAGGTGTTCACTGTCAATCAAGGGCTACTCATAGAGCCCCCACACAGTTTGGTACTCAACGCTACATAAAAGTGACAGATTGATTGTTTCTTTCTTAACCTCCTCTGCCATTTAGTGGGACACCACTAGTCTTTTCCCTTTACCAGGCATTGCTCTTTGACATTACTCCAAGTTGTCATCTCCTCTGCAGTATCTGAATAAGCATTCCTCTTTCCAAAGCAAGGACAGACAAGACTTCTTTCCTAGACCAGGTGGCAGCATGAGATTTAACCACAGCTTTATGGGGACCTATTTATTTGCTGGGAGGGGCCGGGAGGGAGACGGGCATTGCCAAAGTCCCCTGGAGATTATAAAAGTTCCTGTGGGAGAGGGAAGTTTCTAGTCACTCTGGCCAGCTGAGTTCCAAACTGTAACCAGAACGATCACCCTTGAGATGGCCTGGGATTGTCCCTGGAAAACTGATTCTACCAGCAAAGGTAAAGTGTTTTCTTCACAGGTATTATACAAGGGTGCTGCTGGCAGACATTCATTTCAATTGGGGAGCTGGTCTCATTTGGTTGGAATACACTTAGGGTTTTAGGACTCAAAATTGAGGGAGAGCACACACAACCAAGTGCTGACATGACTTACTGGTAAAAAAACTTTTGTAGTACAGACCAGGCTTTTAGTGGCTCACAGAAGGACATTTATGGGACCCATACAACAGTGCATCTTATTCTTTTCCTGCAGTAATTTGGAATGCAAAGCACCCTGGGACTGTACTTGCAATTCTTTGTGTGACATCATTCAAGACTTAGGCTTAACAATATTACATTATTTGTCCAGGCATTGCACGCAGAAATTCACCCTTTTAAGTTTAATGTTTTGTCTATTAATAGCACACTGCTTTATCTTGGGAAATTGAATTCACATGATAAAGGGGAATTTAATAATGTATTAAATTTTAATGAGTAACTTGCATTTTGAGTACTGAATTATGAATACAGAAGTGCAAGATGCAAATGATGTGTTGGCAGCGCTTTGTTCTGAGTTATATTTACATGTTTGATGTGAGCTGGGTGGGGGAGTACTGTTTTTATCAATAATTTTGCTGTCTCATCAAAGTCAATTGGAACGTCAGGTCAGTTCTTCAGGCTTCAGCTGCTGGTCATTGCACAGTACATACCACGCACAATTGGAAACTGCTTTAAATATGTTTTTGAAGACATCTAGCAGAAAGTTTGTTGAGTGAGTTTTGAAAATAGCTTGACTGAGTTTGGCATAGTTTTAAAACTAGAGTTTTCAAGCCCAGTGAAACAAATTATATAAGTAACAATGCTGTGGTCAGTACAGAACGAGCCCTCAGAGACTGACTGAAAGTAGCAATTTTTTATCAGCCACAATTGGTCAAAAGGAACAAACAAATCTTGCTGTGTTTTGTCTCTGTGATCATGTGAAACAATGTACAACATCACAATTTTCACACGGAGCACACGGTGGGAAATACAGATAGTAGGCTTCTTGAATCTTGAGCAAGTTGCAAAAATCTGTGTATGTATTTCTTATTTTAATTCAAGGAAAATGATTTTTGCTTCTTTATACCCTTATATAACCGTGGATTTATTCTCTTTTGAATGCAAGTGTTTATCATCAGTCTAAAGGGAAACAGTCTTCTTTAAAAAACGTACTCCTTTCTGAATTTTTTAACATTATTTTACAAGTTAGAGCATTCTTTCATTTGGCTGACTTGGAGCAACAATAAGGCCAGTTTAGGGTTCGTTAACTAGTGTAATGCTCCTGAGGAAAGGGAATATATCTCCGCAATGTCATTGTCAAATTTGAATAGAGGGCAGAGGATTGTTACGTGGTCCATAGTTTGATCAGAGTTGGCAGAGTCACACTCTGCAGAACTGCTAATAAACCATCTGTGCATCAAGTGGGCCAGGCCCAGTTTAGATCCAATTTAGAGGCGTCCATGTCAAAACCAAGAAGCTTTATTGTTGGGTCAGAAATTAGATGTTTATTCTGAATGGTACTTTCTTTCCACACTTTCCTCCAAGCTGCTGCACTGTTGTGTCCTACAAGGGCTTGTACACATGTCTGCATAGGTTTCCAGGAGACCAAGTGATGAGCTGAGAGGTTCTTTAAATCTCTATGACTGTAGAGGTCTGGATTGTCATTTATGCAGATGACCTCTCTGTATGTAGCTTTGTCTCCATGAACGTCTGGAGAAGCTATAGTGGCCAGCACCAGTCACCATTGAATTGGTGTACATTTCAGGGCTCCGGTGATAGGACACGCTGCAGAATTTAACTGGACATCCATGCATTTCGTATGAGTGCAACAGCCCAGACAAGTACACAGCTGTTGAGAAGACCAATGCCATGGCTGAGGTGTGGCATACTCCCACAGTAGCACCTCAGCTCGTTCCAGTGAGTTTTCGCCCTATGTTCACCCAACTCTTGATCTTCACAGCTATTTTCTGAAGATGATTATGGAAGGTTAAGGTGTGGTTGAGTGTCACACCTAGGTAGGGCAGAGTTGGATCATGTTGTGATTTTTCTCTGCAAGGTGACAATGAGATGAACGTGTGCTTTGTGGTTGTTCAGATGAAACTGAGATCTCAGCCTCCACCTGCGGAAATATTCTGACATTATTGACAGGTCTAATGTCAGCGTGTCTTCCATCTCTTTGAAAGTCCCTGCGTCTGTGGTTAGTGCCAGGTCATCGGCATATGCAAATTTCCTCAAAGAGGTAGCAGGCATATTGTTTAATGTACATGTTGAAGAGGATCGGGGCAAGAACCTTGCCTGAAGGAGGCCATTATTTAGGGTTCTTGGTCTGCTCACTTTGTCTCGCAGGTAGACCTGCATCCATTGATTGCCCAGAAATGTCTACAAAAGGGCAGGGCAGCCTGGCACATTGGAGCAGGCGGGACAGTTTTAGCAACAAACCATGCTGCTAAAAGTATTGTAAGCTGTGGAGAATGAATGCAGTGCTGGTCTTCAGGCTGCACTAGAAGCCAGCCTTGATGTTTGTGGTGCAGGCAAGTACTTGATCACAGCAGCTTCAGTGTGGCATAAAACTGGTTTGTTCTTGTTTTTATGGATGCCTTGGCAATTGGACTAATCCTTCAGAGGGTGACCTGCTCTAGTAGTTTGTAAGTTATACCAGCATTTCCTAACCTTTTTCACCCCATGGCACACTTATCTAAATAAAAAAGTACTGCAGCACACCAGACGCAGAGCGCTTGGGGCCGGGGGATGGGGGGTATTGCTCATGATAGAGTTGCTATTATTACACAAACAAGATTTTTGCAAAAAAAATATTTAATTGCTTCATCAGGCATCGGAGAAAAGATTGTAAAAGTTCTCCTGGGTAGAAATGAAATTTCATATTTCATAGGATTTCGCAGAGGAGTCAATAGATGGAAAATTCCTCTGGGCAGGCAGGCCTTAGCTGTTAAAGAGTCTCTCACTTCTCCTGTGAGGATCTGTGATGATGTAAATTAGCTTGAACAAAAGCAGGAGCAGTATCTCAGGTTTCAGGTGGCCACGGTTGCTTCCTGCTTGGAAAAATATGAGAACTTAATTTAAAAATAAGCTAAAATTCGATATCTTCCATGTCTTGTTGGCCTAAGATATCACCTCTACCATGAGCCCAGATAATTTTGTTCCCTTAGACCAATATGGCTACATCCTAGATACCTGATATCAGCCTGTAGCTTCCAGGATCGCTGGCTGGTTTCCCTGGTTTCAGCAGAGCAATAACCATTGCTTCACGCCGCATTTGAGGCATTTAGTCGCTCTCCATCGTGTTTGAATACAGGTGCAGAAGCCACTTTTGAGCCTTTGGTCCAAGATGGTGAAGAAAGTCTGGAGGGATCCCATCTTTTCCTGCAGCCTTCCCTCTTTTTGTTGCAGTCAGACCAGTCCTAAGTTCCTCAGTAGACAAAGTGTCCGAGAGTTTGGAAGATTGTGGGCAGTTGGCCATTGACTCCTTCAGTTGCCGCCTGATGTCCTGCTTGTAATGCTTGCCACTCGGTCCCTTTGAGTTCACAGCCAGCTTTGTCGCAACAGCGTCTGGTCTGACCAGCAGATTCACAGCTTCTGCAGGGTTAGTTGCTCCGTATTTCCTCACAAGGTTCCCAGCTCAGTGGCTTGATTGCATGGACTCCAAGGATTTCACCCACTCCGTCCATTTCTGGCATCTGGCACCCAAGCAAGGCTGCTGCCAGTGCAGGATCCCCTGACTGGTGGTATTGTCGGAGGAGGTTCTCGCACTCAGCCTTCCAACAAGGAATGAGCGTCTCCCTGTATCCACGCGGGATGTTGTTTTATGCAGAAGGGCTGCAAAGCAGTCATATGCCTTTGTCATTGGGGAATTTGGGGAATAGTTTTTTCAACCTCAGCTGGACCAATCTGCCCTGAGGTGGTAGATGACAGCCTGGTTGTGGCCTACCCTGCTACATGGAAATCCAAAACAGGAAACATCCACAACTACTGTCATCACAACAGTGACCAAATGCCCACCAGCCTCCCAGTTGATGGAGCAACAGCTATGACTACAGGTAAACAAGACTGAAAGGAAAAAGTGTCTATTTCCTCTTGGTTAAATTACTTTGATATCATTATATGTAACAGTCATTTTCACTGGTTCTTTAACACGGCAACAGAGTAAAACCCTGTTTAAAAAGTGGAGTTGATATAAACCTGAAAAATTGACTTTGTCTGTACGGGGGATACACAGTACTTGAGACTTCCTTCAAGGACTGCAAAATACTGTATAAACCTGAACTTATTGCGTCTCACATTATTTTGGCAAGATATTTTGCAGATATGAAACAGGAACAGGCAAGGTCAGGGGACTTGTTAAAAGTCACAGGACCCTTCGTTTATGAAGGAACCAGTACTGGAACTGCTTGCCACTGTTGCTGCAAAGCCATTATTCCCTTCATGATAGAGTATGTAAGGTGGAGAATAGTAGCTCTGCCATTTCCCACTCTCCTTCCTCAATCTAGATTTCTAGACCCATCGAGGGAGACGTAGAAGTGCTGATAGCATTGATTAAACATGTGGGACGAGCTTTGATTAATTTGATATAAAATCAAACCGTTAACTCGATATAGACTAGTTAAAAATAATCCTTAAAACAGCTCATCAGTTTCAAGTGTGGCCAAAATGTAACAGAAATATAACACAAGCGGAATTGAAATTGCAACAGTAATATTTTAAAGTCGATAGGTCTAATGTTCAACCTCGAATATTCTTTTGCTTGCAAGCTGTCACAAGACTGTGCAAACGCTCCTGCATCTGCAGCTGCAAATGTCCTGGGTATGCAAAAATTAAAGGCTGTGTTTTGAATATCTGGAACAAATGCATGATTCTGTTTATCTATAATTTGGCCAGACAATTAAAGAAAGGAAACAAACCAGGGCACAATTTTTTTTTTTTTTTTAAAAAGAACCTGTTGATATTGTGGCCAGTTGGTGGATTGAGGGTATTTAATGAAATAGCCCAGTCTGTAACTGCGATAAGAACAGTCCTATTTTCTGAGTTAGGGATGCTCAAGATCTGCACCTGGGAGTTGCCAGAGTCCATGCAGGATGTATAAGGTCCCCAAAGAATCTGTCAGCCTCTCTCCTTCTGTATTTTCTGTTCAATGCAAACACCTTTTGCTGCAGCCAAGGGTCTGTAGGAAGTCTCCTGTCAGAGGATTCTTCAGTAACAGCTCATTCAGAGCATCCCTTTACTGATCTCACCCACACACACTTTGCCAGAGAGTGCTGTCCACTGATATTTTACTGATGAACATATTCTGGCCCCTGACACAACATATTTAATCTCTAGTCATTGCCACACTTGTGTTCAGGTGTATCCATCTAAGAAATAAAGATTTCTAGAATCACACTCAAGTATTTGTTACACCAAGGTGCAAATAGAAATGAGTCTTTTTCTCTCTTAATGGCTTCAGTACAGATTTACCCAAGTACAACCAAGAATCTGACCCCAAGGGTAATTGTTTTAAACCTTGTGGCCTGGACCCGGAGATTAGTAAAGAATTAAATTATTGGATTAATCAGATATGGGAGACACCTACATTGTATCAATTCCACCTTGTATATTCTGTTGGGTGGATTTGCACATCATTTTTACAACAGTAAATAGGAAGTAAAGGGGAAGGAAGTGAGTAGCGCACTGGGGCAGAAGGGTACATCTTCACGTCACCCTGTGACGACGTAATGACACATTACGTTGCTGTATGGTGCGCTACGGCTACGTAGCCATGAGGTGTGTCTATACATGGTCGCCAGCTACATCACCGTAGCAGCACGCTCCCCAAAATTTAGCCCTGCACTGCGCACATGGCACAGTAACTGCCCATACTGAGCTATGCTTTAGTACTTCCAGAAGGAAGTATTGAAGCACAGTACTATAGCAATGCTGCCGTACAGTGACGTGTAGTCATGCCTGAAGAGTATTTGGTGTGTGAAAAATCGTGATACTCTGTCTCTCTCTCTCTCGACTCAAACCATACCCATTTCAGATCTGGCATAAATGGGTGCACCTCCACTGAAGTTATTGAAACTACATTTGTAAACAGGATTGATTTTGGTCTAGGAGATTTCATCAAGACATTTAAAGTTCTTTTACATATGCTCATGTGTCTTGGTGAATCAAGGTCCCAAATTCTGTTCTTAATTACATGATTACAAACGTCAAGGAACGCCAGTGAAGTGTGTGGCATTACTCCTGATTTATCCTGGTAGAACTGAAGGTGTAATAATGCCCTAAATATTTATCTAATCCTGGCTCATTTTCAGTCTGAAGGAACTGTATTGTTGCAAAATGAAACAAAGCATATTGGTACACAAATTCATGAAATAAAGGAATGAATTATAATTACCGTTTTGGTTAGTCCCAAATACTGTTTACATATTTGCCTTCAGAACACCTTTGTTTTCTCAAACATAAAGAGCAACCATGTGCTTTGTGTGACTGACTCTTATTTTAGACAGTGGGAAAAGAGCGAAGGTTGATTTGTTTAGGTCTACGGTCTGGCAATAATATTGTTAACAGGTTCTTCTATAGATATTGTAGGTTTATTGAAATAATTATTCTCATTGAAAACCAACTCAATACCGTAAATTGGCAGTGCTGGTTTAGAGACACACCTTGCATTGGTCTCTATTGCAAGGTACATTCATATTCTCTATTGCAATGGATGTTCAAAAGGGATATGATTCACCTATTTCTGCATGAACAAGCCAAGTAAGGAAACCTTCTAGGGAGAATCACTCCCAGAAGGTTGGTGGGATGGTGCCCACCCCAGAATTATAGAAAATGAGGGTTGGAAGGGACCCCACAACGTCACCTAGTCCAACCCCCTGCTCCAAGCAGGATCACCCCCAGCTAGATCATCCCAGCCAAAGCTTTGTCTAGCTGGATATTAAAAACCTCCAAGGATGGAGAGTCCACCACCTCTCTCGGTAACCCGTTCCAGTGCTTCCCTGCACACGAGAAAATTTTTCCTAATATCCCCAACTTAAACTTCCCTTCCTACAACTAGAGACTTTTGCTCTTTGCACTGTTATCTGCTTCCAGGAAGAGCAGTTTAGCTTCTCCTCTTTGGGAACACCCTTTAGGTAGTTAAAAGTTGCTGTCAAATCCCTGCTCCCTTCTCTTCTTCTGATTGCTCACCAACAACCTTCAAGAGGGAATTGCAGTGCAGGTTCCCTATGGCTGCTGTTTCAGTTTTGGGGTTGGAAGAGAAAACAGTGTTTCTCTATATCCCAATACACAAGGGATCTGGAACACTTGCTCTAGATAAAGAAGGATCCCACACTTTCTATACCAGTCCATTTCTCTCATTCTCCTCTGCACAAGTCTATTCCAGGCCAGCACAAGGGCCACCTCTGCGGGCTGTTAGGCAGGCAGAAATGTCTCTGCTCTGCCCACACATACAAGCAGGCCTTTCATGGCACAGACCTTTCCACACCCTTTTCAGTGGATGCATTCTTCACTAAGCATCCATTAAAATGCCTCCATGAGTCCCTAAAGGCTTTCTACTCCTCCCTCAATTCAAGGGCCTAGAGACTAGGTTGTGGGAGGACCAGCTTGTCACTCTTAGGACCTCTGTAACAAAAAGAGATGGCAAAAAAGTGGAGCTTGTGTAAAAGATTCTGACGTAGCCCCATCCCCTGCTGTCTGGGTCCCCCTTTCCTGGTGTGCTACACACAGACATGTTCCAGATGCCCTTCCTTGTGCCTTATGCACATATGTGCATATCCCCTTCCTCGTGTTATGCATGTGTTTGGCATCCCCCTTCCATGTGCCTTGTCCCTTATGCACACGTGTTCGTATCCCCCTTCCTCATGTTATGCACGTTTGGTATCCCCCTCCCTTGTGCATTATGCACTCATGTCTCCAATATCCTCTTCCTCATTGTGCATGTTTAAAATATCCTTTCCTTGTTATACACATGCTTGATATCTCCTTTGTTATGCACATTTGACATCTCCTTCCTCCTGCATTATGGACGTATGCTCACTGCCCTTTCTTCATGTTATGCATGTTCGACAGCCCCTTCATGTTATATGTGTGTTCGATACCTTTCCTTGTGTTATGTATGTTTGCTACCCCCTTCCTGATGTTACACGTGTTTGATACCCTCTCCTCATCTGATGCACATTCAATGCCCCTTCTTGGTGTCAGCATGTTCAATACCCCCTCGTATCATGTGTGCTCGGTACCTCCTTCCTTGCCTTACATGTGTTTGTTCGCCCCTTCCCTTCTGCTCGGCGCAGTCAATATTCCCTCCCTTGTTACGCGTGCATGTTCGGTACCCCTTTTCCTCATGTTATACATGGGCAATACCCCTTTCCTCACGTCAGTGCATTCAACACCCCCCCTTTCCTCACGTTATGAACCCCTTGTGTTACACGTGCACGTTCAATACCCCCTCTCCTCATGTTGCACATGTTTAATACCCCCTTTCTTGTGTCAGTGTCCGATACCTGCTTTGCCAGGTTGATACCCTCTTTGTGCGTTCAATACCCTTTCCTCGCCTTACGCCTGGTCGATCCCCCCTTCTTTGTGCGCCCAATACCCTTTCCTCATGCTATGCCTGGTTGATACCCCTGCTTCCTGCGTTCAATCCCCTTTGCTCACGCTATGCCCATTCAATGCCACCTTCCTGGTGTCACGCAGGCTTGGGCCATCCCCCCTCTCACCTCACACGGGCTCAAGACCCCTTTTCTTCGGGTGGGTGCATCCAACACCCCCTTCCTCCTGTCGCATTTGGCACGTGTTCCCCCCTTCCCCGCGTGCGCGCTGCTCCGCGGCCCCCTTTCCCCTCCCGCACCTCTTGGCGCGCCCTGCCTATCGCGCTCCGCGCCCGCACGTGTGTCCGCGCCGCGCCGCGAGCCGAGCCGACCCCAGCGGCGCACGCGGCGGGCCCCGCACGCAGCCCCGGCGGCAGCAGCAGCTGCAGCGGCCCCCGCTCCCCTCCCTGCCTCGTCCCTGCCTGCCTCCCTCCTCGCCGCCGTCCTGGCCCCTCCTCCCGCACGCCCCCTTCCTCCACCCCCCAGAGCCGGTGTTTTTCCACTGCAGGAGGATGGGGGATGCTGGGCGCTCCCTCAGCCGGCGAGCACGGGAGGTCAGGGAAAAAAAGGGCTTATAAATCACCCCGCGCCGCCCGCCGGCCCCGCTAGTCGCGCCGCTGCCTCCCGGGACGCGCCGCCGGCTCCGGACACCCGCGCCCGGCCCGGCCCGCACTCAGGTACCGCACCCGCACCGCGCCCGCCCATTGTCCCCGCGCCCGCTCCTCGCGGCGCCCCGCCGGGCCACGCGGACAAAGGGGTGCCGGGCCGCCGGGCCATTGTCTGCCGCGGGAGGGAGCGACGGGGGAGAGGAGGACAGACAGATGGACAGAGAGGCGTGGAGAGGCGAGGGAAGGACAGAGAGAGAAAGAGCCGTGCGGAGAGGAGGGAAAGAGACAGAGAAAAAGGGAGAGAGCGAGAAAGAGGACAGAGAGAAAGAAAGAAAAGACCCAGCCAGAAAGAGGGAAGAGAGCGCAAGAAAAGGCAGATTAGCAGGAAGAAAGAGAGAAAAGAAAACAACGAGGGCAGCGAGAGAAAGAAAAGACAGGTTAACAGAAAGAAAGAGACCCGCGTGGAGAGCAAGAAGGACGGCCAGAAAGAGAAGAAAGAGCGATCTGTCATTAGAGGCTGGGGGCAGAGCCATGGCTTAGAAACAACCGGGGTGGGGGGAAGGACACCCCTGGGGCATTTCATTACTGCCCCAGGTGGATCAGGTTTAGCAGCTGCTGGATCCCATTTTTTGGTTTTCTCGGTTTTTGCAGCCACGGTTTTGTACATGTCTGGGGTGCAGCCTCCGCCTGCCCGCCCGCCGGGGTGTCAAGCAGCGGTGCTGTTTCTTTTCACACCCTCCCTTTTATAGTGTGTAGGCTGTAGCCGTGTTGGTCTAAGGACAGAGGCAGACAAGGTCCCATGGGTAAATGTGATCTCTTTGATGAGACCAACTGAAAACTAAAATTTTTCCAACTGTTTAGTTGGTCTCATCAAAAAGATCACATTTACTCCTCCTTTTCTAATCTCTTTTCCTCCTTCACCTCCATCTCGAGCTAAGCTACCCTGCGGTTTTCGTGGCAGTTATTTCCACCCAGCCTCCCCCTCTAACCCTGCATTAACTTTTTGTCTTTTTTTTATTGAGATAACAGTTTGCAAAAGAAAATTCATTCCAGTTCGTGAAGTGCTGTGTTTCTTTTTCTTTCTCTCTCTCGCTCTCCTTTTTTTGGTTCCCCCACCCTGACCCCTTTGTAGCTGCTTCCAAAAGGCAGCATTTCTCCCCCACCCCCATTGTCTGACTGCAGTATGCAAACCTCTAGACAGGACCACCGAAAAGCCCAGTACAAACAGTGAGACAGTGGGATGCAACTGGATCTGACGGGAGTGTGTGATATTGCTGTTAATTAATTTTTCCCACCTCGGTCACCTTTTCCCTGGAGAGTAGTAGTAGTCGGGACGCTCACCACGAACGGCGCGTGGGTTAAAATTCAAACCTCGTTTACCCTGGTAAATAGTAATTCAGCAGTCACCTCTGCATAACTGATGTGAGAATTCAGCCCTGTGACTTTCAGATGATTAATATTCATTTGTGTAGGATAATAGAACAGCCTGGAGAGCAGCTTGGGAGTCAGCGCAGTCAAAGTTGCCGTATAAGAACAAAAGGGGAGTTTATTTGCAATCACGTAGAAGATAAAATATGCATCGAGAGGACATACTGTCTTCCTTCTACTTTATCTTTCGTGACAGAAGTAGCTCATCTGTAGCTGAACGTTTTCATGCATAGCAGTGAAATTTACTAAATTTGGAAAACTCCTTTTCCTTCATGAGACAAGAACAAGTGACAAGGAGTAGTGGGTAAAAAGTTAAGAGCTTGAAATCCCATCTAGTCATTCAGCTTATGTCAGGGGCAGATTAAGGAGTTGGGGTTTTTTTGGTTAGTTCCCATTTTTTAACTGTATTGTGAAAGATATTAAGAAAATGTGCAAAGAGGAAACAGTTGTGTTTATAGTGCTGTTTTGGTAGCGACGGTTATTTTTTGCTTGCACGTCAAAATGTTTCAAGTGTTGAAGGAGCAAAAAGCACAGCAGCTTTGAGATATGTAATTGTCCCCAGTGCTTGGCTGCCAGGTGTTCCTGGAATACATTTTATGGCATTGGGTCTAAGTGAATCATCCCATTAAAACTTGGCGGTCTGGAATGTGGAGGAGCAACACTTACTTTTGTCAGGAGATTTCGGATTTTTTACTTTGAGGTTTAGATTCGGGGAAGAATGAACGACTTTTTGGCATTCTTCATTTGCACTTAAAAGCGATGGGAACATGTTTTTTCCTGGAGGCCATTGGGTGGCCAGTAATGTCCGTATGCGTCTGCTAGGAGGACACCTTTGGCAAGTTAGGGTGCTTAGCTTGGGACCTGTGAAGAATTGGGGGCTCTGGGGACAGCTGTCCACCACCTTAATAGAGCTGGTCAGTTTCATTCCATTTGTGGCAATTGACCAGGGGTCTGTACATCCCAGATGGATGGCGGCCAGCTGCGTGTGGAGGCTGAGCGCCCCGGCCACCTGCTTCTGTGCTCCTGGGGCCTGGGGACTCAGCGTGGCTTGTAAGGAGCTGGTCAGTTACTTTCCACTGGTGGCAATGGAGTCTGTGGGCAGCCCCCTGGAGCCTCCACCCTCTGGTCAGCCTGGGATAAAAGAGTCTTATCAGTTTCCAGGAATTAAAGAAAATTGAGGAATGGCTTGGGGAGAAGCACTCTTTAAAAGCTGCAAAAGCTCTTACAGCTCTGTAGTATCCAGCTCCTTGAAGCCCCGGAGTATGGGTCCAGACAGCCCCAAAGCCTACAGACACACCTAGGCACCCCCACTCGAGGTAGGACCACACAGATTTCAGTACGGTGTGGGAATGGATCTTTACTGAATTGTAAAACCATAGAAAATTAGAGTTGGAGGGAGGTCATCTCTCTAGTTCAACCTTCTGCTTAAAGCAGGACCATCCCCCAGCTGTATGATCCCAGCCAAAGCTTTGTCTACCTGGGTCTTAAAAACTTCCAAGGATAAAGATTCCCCCGGCCAAGGCTTTGTCTACCTGGGTCTTAAAAACCTTCAAGGATAAAGATTCCCCTGGCCAAGGCTTTGTCTACCTGGGTCTTAAAAACCTTCGAGGATAAAGATTCCCTCGGCCAAGGCTTTGCCTACCTGGGTCTTAAAACTTCCAAGGATGGAGATTCCACCACCTCTCTGGGCAGCCTGTTCCAGTGCTTTACTACCCTCCTCATCAGACAGTTCTTCCTAATACCTAACCTACATGCTTAACTTAAGACCGAACCAAATGTTAGTGAGAAGGAGGAGTGGAAAATTGCAATTGGGCTAGGTATCCACTACCGTTCCTTAGTGGTGGTTCACTGCAGTGCCTAAAAAGTGATGGTTTTAGCAGCTGGAATTCGAAGCAGTGTGCAAGCAGAGACCTCTGACCTGGGACAGTTGTGAACTGGTTTCCAATCAGTGACAGTCCTGGAACAGTTCAAGCACCCTTAGGATATTCTGCACCCTTAGGATATTTTGCTGGAGCTTCAGGAAGTCTAGTGTGTCAGAATATGGTTGGTTTAGTAAGGTTCTACGAAGTGACTTGTTTTGTTACATGAAATTTAGGGAGAAGTCCCAGGATGACTTCCTCAAACAGTCTGAATAGCCAAAACTGAGGTGCATCTTAGAGGTGTGTCCCCAATGCCTCTTTTCCAGTTGAGAGGCATTTTCAGAGAGTCTTACAGCCTTTACCTGGGCAAGTCCCATTGGTTTTAGTTAGAAAGGTCCGCACCTTCTGGCCATTTCTAGGAAAACAGAACACGCTTTGTTTATTTCTGCTGACTGGGTGAGAGGAGGGAATGGTAGCACAAAATAGATCCAATGATTACATCTTGTCAGCGCAAGCGTATCGCCACACTGATCTGCCAGTGCTCCTCAGTTATCACCCGCTGCACCCCTTTATCCCAGGCTTCTCTTTTTTCTTCCCATTCCCTGTCCCTGGGTGTACCTGAGTGGCATGAAACATCCCCACCAATCTCAGAGAGAAGCTTTATACAGTTGCTCCCTGCTCTCTCTTGTGTTTTTGGTTGTTAACAAGTGACTCCATAAAGACGAAGCTGTTTTCACTTCCTTGAGAGTGTACCTCCTGTTTTCTTTTAAATTGAAGTGGTAGCCTATTATCACGAGTAATGACGAATGTGAAAGTTGGGGGAGTTAAAGCGTTTTGCCAGATCTTATCTGATTCATCACTCTAATAAACTGTAAATGCTTTAAAGAGCACAGCTTTTAATAGATTACTAAGTAAGATTTGTGCATTTTTCCTCTTTTCTTCACTGACTGCACTTATACCATAACGATGGATCAAGGTTCTGCTTTTTGAAAATAAGTCCTGGGGCCCAAACTGGAGACCTTCTTTTAGCTCCAGTGGATCTTCTTTGTTCAATCCACTTCCAGGACTGAGTCCCTGGTGGTTTGGAAGGAAAGGCTGAAAATGATGTTATAGTACAGGGGTGGGCAACGTTTTTGGGCAGTGCCAAAAATACCTGCAACCTCAAATTATGCCAGGGGTAGATGACGGGGGGAGTCACGAGGGGCCTGATACTTGCTGTGGCAGGGCAGCCCTGGCCCTTTCCCCACCATCTGCCCTGCCGGGCAAAATGCCTTTGTGTGCCATGCTCTGGCACCTGTGCTGGGTGTTGTCCCATTATAGCAATTGCCCACCCCATTATAGTAATTGAACTCCCCATGAATGCCTGCCGTCCTAGCTCACATCGAGAGCTATGTCCTCTGCTGATATAATTAATTTACCCCAGCTGAAGATCTCAAATTTACCACTCCAAAGTGCAAGTATGTGTGCAGATATATATAAGCAGGCTAGCATTCTGTGTATTGCTCATCTGATGCTGTGGTTGGTGTTGGTATGGGATGCTCCACTAGAAGTTTGGAAGTAGAGAAGGATTAAAGTTGTTCATTGACATATTTTTTAACCTTACCTCCAGTGGTTGCCTGCCAGTGGAGAGCCAGCGTTTGCTGGGGTTGCCATGCAACAGGATCTGAGATACTAAAGACCAGGAAAGTTTCCTAATGCCTACCCTTGTATTAATAAAGTTTTCTGCATGTTTTGTATATATTGCCAATTTTTTTTGAGTAAGCAGGCATATGCCTGCAAAACAGAGATGAGAACCTACCTTAATGACCCTGCTCCAATGAACATGCAAGATAGATATCAGCAAACAAGCAGAAAGAGAGCACGTAGTTTTTCATTCACTCGCAGCTGCTAGCATCTAGTACAGAAGCTTTGGCCAGACATGAAAGAGGGGGATGTCACGAGGTAGCAGGCTGCGTGGTGGTTATGTAAGGTCATTCATTGGTATGAAGACTAACAGGTGCATTATAGTTCTTGTTATGGGTTCCTCCCATAATGATCGCAGCCTTGAAGGAATTCAGTAACCTTCTTTGTCTGCAAGGCCTATGCTTCAGTACATCTGTGGCTTGAGCGCTGGGCGAAGGTTACTGATTGACTGTACAGCTCAGATGGAAGACAATGCGTGACTTACTGGGTCCGCTGTTGAGTGTTGAGGTTTGCATACTAGCACTCAGAAGGGGAGCAACAGAGATCCAGTAGATAGATACAGGTAGCCATTAACAAAGATACTAGGAAGTAGTTAAAAAAAAATCCTACCTTACTTTAGATTATAGGGCCTTGGTGTTTTATTTTCACTGATGTCTGGTGTAATTTACTTTCTCTTGAGACACAGGTAGAATTTCTGTGATAATTTACATTTGAAAAATTGTAGTGGGCTGACAGATGAGAAACGATGGCCTATTTTTGCATTTGTTATTATATTCAGTATCTTGATGTACCACAAAAAAATTTAGTTTGTGCATTTATTATTGGATTTCATCTGCATGATGATGTTTTGAGTCAAAAGTATCTCATTATGCTGATGGACTCATTTTCCCCTCGCTTTTATTTTATATATTTATTATTATTTTTTTTTGCTTTCTCTTTTTTTTCCGAAACAGGAAGAGAAAATCCGTTCAGGACAAACTCTTCTTCATGTAAGTGTTATTTATGCTGATTTACAAAGTTACAGAAGGATTAACAAATTATTAGGATGTTCAAATACTAAAGACTTACCATCTGTTCCTAGAAGCCAAGTAAAGAGCAAATAAAAAGCAACTGTGATTGCACAATAATACTCTACTGTTATCTTACATCTATCTAAGCAGTTCTGTTGTGCACATCAATGCAGTATCCATTACAGAGTACTTTGCAGACATTGAGGGGTTCATTTGCACAACATGCCTGTGAAGCAGGTATGTATTATCATTTCACTTAACAGATGAGGGGAAGCATAGTAATTAAGTGACTTGCCCCAGGCCAAAGATGAGTCAGTGTGAAAGCACACCCTAAAACTCAGGCTCCCTAGTTTCCAGTCCAATGCTAAGAATAAGCTTCTCTTTCTTGGATTCTTCTACAGAATCCAAGCTCTGTCTGTAAAGTTGTTTGTGTATGTTTGTGTGTGTGTGGCCTCAAATAGCAAAGAGATATTTCAGGCCTTTTCTACCTATGATGATACCCACTAAAATAAGTAAGAGCAAACCCCACCAACCATTGGTGAATACTGTTGCAAATGTTTTGTGAAAACATTTGCCTCCAGACTAAATGCTCAGTCTCAGAGAGGCCAATGAGCCTTATGTAGTACTCTGCATAGAACAAGTAAAGCTGCATGCCATGGAGTTCTGCAGTTCTGCACATCGCCTAGTGACTTGTTTTGCTTGCAGATCTTTGATTTTAAAACTCTTGGTAATAAAGTAAGCTCTGCTCAGTATCTCTTCCTCGGAAGTAAATGCCTCGATTAAAAATATTACTGCCTTAACAAGGAAAATGACTGCATTGTTCACAATGCAAGGCCCGCTTTGCCTAACTTGGAAGCATGCACTGTTGTCAAGCCGCATGACAAACCCACGAGCATTGACATCAAGCCAATTACTCATGCATCAACATTTTTCTGAAAATAACAACATATCTCTGAATTACAATGTCGCATTATTCCTGCGTAGCAACTGCTGGTTAATATATAGCAAAATGCTGTGTGGTAACAAATGGTTTTTGCTATTGTTGGGCTGAAATGTTAGTTCAGCTTTTAGATAAAGAGCAGCTTGCGCAATGAGCCCTTGTAGATCATCATTTCTATGGCTAGTACGGTAGTTGTGTAGACAACTGTGTTCTGCTGTTCGTCTTTCCTATGCTACCCTTCATTTTCCATTTTAAATTAGAGGTGGGTTCAGGTATATTCAGTGACGAGGCCCTCTCTGAACCCAGCGGGATATAACTGCATGGGTTTAGCTTATCTCTGTTGCTAATCAAAAATATATGGATTTTTTTTTTTATTCCAGTTGTTTTTCTGTCAGAAATGTCATAATAATTTTATTGTGTGTCTTTGAATTCATTATTGGTTGGTGTTAAGGAAATCAGTAGGGCTACCAGTTAGTGAAGGGGGGTTAGTGATGTAGGAAAAGATGATATATAAAACTTAACTTACAGCAATTAAAAAGAGTCGCCCCTTCCCATACAGATATGCTAAAAACTTAGACTAGAGTAGAGCTTGCACCTTTCAGGTGGTACACTGCCACTTTTAAAAGACAGCAGCGACAGAAAAGTTGAAGGTGTCATCTTGTTAGCCCATTTCTCATCATCACAGGCCTCCCTACTGTACAAATTCAGACCTCTTGAAAAGAGGACAAAGAACACGCATCTCCCCAGATTTTTAAAGAGGAAGCACCGTGGTAAGAAAAAATATCTTTAAGTAAAGAGGATTCAAAAAGGGGAGGAGGAAAAAATACACGCTGGTGTGATGACCTTGAGTTGCAGCCTAGAATCTGGAGCCCATTGGAATGCAGATTTAAAGCTCTCTCTCTCTTAATTTTGACGCCATAAATGGATAATTGAAAGCTCCATAACTGCAATGTTTACTTTAAAATGGATCAGTAATATAAATTTATGGCCTGTGGGCCATATATACATTACAGCCTTCCACCACCTGCCTTAGGCAAGCTGCCAAAGGCAAGCTTTAAGCAACAGAGCCTCTTTCCTGGTTCTGTGTGTGAAATATTCTCTCTCAGATTTGACGTCTACATCTCTGCCTGCCTGTAATTGCTATATGCGTGCCTCGGTGCATTGGCTCCCTTTGGCTTCTTCAACAGTATGACTTTCCAAGAGAGAGAGAAACTCCAGGGATGTGAGTAGAAAGACTATTGTCAAGTGCCAGGATGGTGAGACTTGCGGATAGAAACCTCTCCCAGGCATTGTGAACTGTCAGAATGGTGTAAATTCCCATGGATATGAATTCTCAGATCGGGATTAATCCCCGTGGATTGTGAATGATGAGACTCTTCGGTAAAGTTAAACTCTCAGAACTTAAGACCCCCCCCTCAGAATGTGAACTTTCCAAAGGATATAAAAAGCTCAGGGATTTCGAACCTCAAGTGGTTCATCCCTCAAATATAAGTACATTCTCAGAAGTTCCTTCGTCAGGAATGGGTCTCGAGACACAGGAAGTATATGAAGGGTCACGTGGCAGGAAGTGGCCATTTTGAAAAAGGACTCTTTGTGACAATAACCAGGCATTTGTATTATAATGATAAGAAAGGGACCATCTTATTCTTGTCACTTTGCGACAAATACTACCACGATTCATTACTTTCCATCAGTGCATCATCCTATGGAGGAATCACCACTGCCTATCCACATTGAGGAGGGGACAGAAGTCCCGATTGGTGAGTGCAGTTGGGATGGGTATGTGTAAGGGGGGGTTATGATGGTATATGGATGTATATGACTTACTTTTGTGTATACCCATTTGTCACTGAATATTCTAGGAAGTATTATCAATGCTTTTTAAAAAAAAATAATAATAAAAATCTAGTGTATTCTAGCGTTTATGTTACATGGCCACTATTGGTTCTTGACTGATCCACAGAGAAGATACTGCAGGCACAGCGGTTTTGTAAGCTTCCATCATACATTGTCCAAGCAGTATCGCTTAACACAGACCTGGAACAGCCACTAATAAGTGTTAAAAATAAGAGTAGTTAAACTCTATGCCCCCTCAGCGTTTGGCCTCAGCACTGAGCCTGCCAGAACTGTGCCAACTGGAACTGCCATTTTCTGCAGTGTAGACACTGCCCCATCAGGAACCCAACAAACTCATTTTGCCTTAGTCACTGAGCAGCCAACCGTGTCACAACTTCGTCATTATTATCCTCAGTTGGATTTCAGATGAGGCCGAATGCGGTATAGCCCATACCCATGAGCTACCGTGTTACGGACGTTTTTGGGATGACTAAAGAAAGGACATGAAAAGACCACTCGAGTTGTCTAAAATGACCTCTGTGGGTTTTAGAGGGCTATGTCAACATCCCTTCCCCTAGCCTCTTATTTGACCTATTTTTCAATGTCTTTGGCCACTGTGCCTTGGCCACCTCCTTTAGGAGTATGCCATTGTCTACATGCACTGCTTTTAAAAACCTTTTCTTATTCTCCAATCTGAATTTTTCATCCCTAATTTCAAGCCAGTTGCCCCCTGTCCTGCCATCTTTGAGGTGGATTAATAATTTTGCTTCAAGATATTTATAGTTGGATCATGGCCTGTAGAGTCTTCTCATTTCCAGATGACATTAATTTGGTTCCCTTCAGTACTCCTTGGATCATTTTTACTTCCCTTACTTGTATTTCCTGTCATTTTTCTATATTCATCGTAATTCATGGGGACCAGAACAGCACATGATTCTCACTACAGTTGGCCTAGCATGGCATTGTGCTTTAGATTTCTATGAGCCCCTTACACACGCATCCAAAAACAACACTGGCTTTTGTTCCCCCACTCCCATTTCTCTCAGCAGCATCACACTGAGAATCTGTATTTGATGCCTGCAAACACGCTTGGGCCTTTCTCAGATTCACTGCTTTGCAGCTAGATGCCCCTTAGTTTGTCTATGCTATTTATTTCCTCTCCCTAGAGGTAGGACTTTACGCTTATTGGTAGCAAACCTCATCTTGTTGCATGCAGCCTTCCCATTTCACTAGGGCTTGATTTAAGACAGCCTGTCTTTGCGCTTAACTTTAATGCACTCAGATTTATCCTATCTTTCATAATGCAGTCATTACTGGTTTACTATCCATAGTTCAAAGGATTGAGATACTTAACATTTTATATTTAGATACACCTACAATGCATTTCCTCTGCCTCTTATTTCAAACCCTATTCCTGGCCCCGTCGTTCTTGTCTACATACCTACCCTTACTTTGCTTTGTTAGTTGTAACAATTTACAAACTGGTAGGTTTAGCATTCTTCTTTTCTTCATGTTGTATTTTTTTTCCCTGTCTAATTACCATATTGTTGCTAAACGCCTTACACACATGGTAAGTGGTAGCTCTTCATATGGCGGAGGTAATCGTTCCTCAATTCTGTTGGGGGTCAACTCAGTGGAACAACTGAATGATGACAACCCACTCTGATAGAGCCATTTAATCTGAGCATTTCATATATATTTGGTATTTTCATCACATCTCTTCCGTTGCCCTGAGGAAGTATGGACTGCTGGGACGGTGGCATCTGAGCCAAGAATGAAATTTAAAAAGTTTGATGCATGACACAAACCAGCCAAACAAAAAAAACCTGTGAGTGAAAGCTTTTCATGTGACGTTTGCTCAGTGCTGTCATGCAGTGCATTTCCTGGATGATGCACTGAGCTGCAGTAGTAGCTATGAAACTTTATGCTGAATCTGGACCTGGACCTGGATCGTGCCAGAACAGAGGTGATCATAAAACATTTTAATATTTGTCTGTATTGTCAACATAACAGCCTGTAGTATGGAGGAAATGGCGGGAGGGGAAGGAGGGTGGAGGGGCAAACATTAGTCATTTCTTCAGAGTTGCAAAATTGGATATTTGAATACCCAGAAAATTGTATCTGTGTTTTTTGACTCCTAACTTATTGTGCAGTGGTGTTATAGCTACATCTGTGTCCAGATACTAATCCCACCCTCCTTTCAAAGGTGCTGAAGTGATTTAGATTGAGGCTTGCATTTAAACACATTTATAATGGAAATAGAAAGGAGCTTTGTCAGGTATTTAGCTTGGAGAAAAATAACTTAGTGATTGATCATACACATGTGTATATATACACACTGTAGTCATATGGTTGTTAAAACAATCAATTGTAGTAGCCAGTTATTTTTAAAGTCATTTTGAGAATATTGTTATTTGCTAGTCTGGAATGTAATTTAAATTACACTTTAAAATTACACTGTTTATTGTGTCCCAAACCTGAGTGATGATGCCAAGTCACTTTGCAAGTCACATCATTTGATGCAAAGGAAATGCAAATTTAATCAGTAGGTTACTTTTTTCAGAAGCGAAATTTAACAAACTGGTTATTTAAAGTCAATAAAAAGAAACATAAATCTACAACAATTACAAATAATGCAGCATAACAATACAGAAATACAGTGGGAGCCAATGTCTTTGGTAGGCGTGCCAGAAATTAGTCCTGCATCCTTCTGGAGTGCCAGTCAGATCCCCTCTCACTGCTTGATCTGTTGCTGTGTTCTGCACCCTAACCTGTGCTCCCTGCCTGATTTTCCCCTGGGCTTCATGCTTCCAACCCTGTGCTCCCTGCCCAATCTGCTGCTCTGCTTTCTGCTCCTTGCCTTCTCCACCACTCTTCTTCCTGTCCCCTTCCTGATCTACTGCATTCCACACACGGAGGCTACCCATCCCTCGTGGTGGCTCACCTGCCATGGCCACTTCTGCACTATAGATTCACCAGTGGAGGACCCACATGTTCAGAACCAAAATGCTGTGTCCTCAGTGGCATAGGGCCTCTGAGTTGATGAAAGGGAGGTTATTAATACAGAGTGTTTTCATCTTGATGAGAGATGTTGGCATTTTTGCATAGCTGAATTAAAAACTTTTGATTAAGAAAATGTCTGGTTCTACTCTTTCTTGATAAGCTTTTGAACCCTTTTTTTTTTTTAGTACATTCAAGGGAAAGGCAGCTGAGCTAAGTGTGGACAATCATGTTAAATCAAGGCACTAGATGGAAAAGTAGTAACTAAGAGAAATCAAAGGGAGGTGGTTTTACATAGCAGTACAACAGAAAGTAAAGACTAAAGGTAAAAGGAGCACATCCTGGCAACTTTTGTTCAAGCATACACACCAGCTGACTTCTATTCTTGCCACACTTAATCAGTTTAGTAAGCTCGGGGTAAAACAAAACAGAATTGATTGTTATTTGTTCTTACTTATAATAAGACCATGCCTAAATGCCTGAGTCTGCATTTGGGGGTCTGTTATTCTAGACAAGCAAATAACAGCTGCAGAAGATGGCACAGTCTCCCAAAGAGAGATTGCAATAATTAACTGCCATGATTGCAGTAAGGTTATTGGAGCTGTGCAGAGCTGGGGAATATCACTGGGGCCATCACTCTCCCATGCACTTGAAGAGCTATAGATAGGGCTGCAGGAGAATGTGTTTAGTTATATTTCCACACTACATTTATCGATGTTAATGCTCTAGAAGTTGTAAAATTCCCTTCCAGAGAAGCTCAAATTGAGCACGCAGCTCCCTGTTCATGTGCACCTGTGTATCTTGATTTTGGTGGCACCGCTATTGTTTTACCTTTGTGTGAGGGAGATGAGTCAGGTCCTTGGTTTCCATTATAAACACAGGGCCCATCTTATAACCCATACTTATGAATTACTTCTCCCATTGGTCCACATTCAGATTTCAAGGGCACAATTAGAGCTGATGTTACTGCTATTTTTAGTGGACTTATTCCAAATATTAACTTCTGTCATTTAGGCCCTTTTTACATGGGCTAGAAATACTTTTTTAGGTTTTTTTCTATTTCCTTGCCTTAAAACGATTGAAGCTTCTGCCTAGACACAAAGGAACACACTTCAGTTGTGTTTGCTGGTCCTGGTAGAGCTGAAAGCTCAGTTGACCTTCCCTGATTTAATGAAGCACCTTTCCCGCCCACCCAGGTTTTTCCTAAACACATACATTTGTACCTATTCTGTCTGACTATGCCGACAGGCATCTCTAGGCTCTTGTTAGGCTCTTGTTAGCATTACATTTGTCCCAGAGCTGTCCACCAGTGCTTATCAGGCAGAGCGAGCATAGAGATATGTCATCTTCCCTCCCAAGTCAAAGAACATCCTGTGCCCTGTGTTTCTACACCAAGTTGTTTGCTTTCTGAAGGTAAGAGCACAACTTTTGTCACATGTTCTGAAGGATTAGCTCCTTCATGGTAATGCTGGCACATTGAGGGCTTGATTTTGCCAGGTGGTAAAAGCCTTTTGCTAGAGGTGCGCTGATTATATCAGCTGCCTGTCAGAAGGCACCGATAAAAAGAAAATGACATTATTGGCTACCAGCTTATTTCGGCTGTTGAAGCTGAAAATGTTTATTGATAATTATGCCTTCTGGCTAGGGCCCTGGACACCTGGGTTCCCTGTCCCCTGCAGGGCCGCAGCCCCCAGATGCCTGGGTTCCCTTGGGAAACAGTAAGCAGCATTCTAGCCTGCAAGGGGTCCTGCTTGGGGCTGCCCGGAGTGAGACTCGGGGGCACCATGTGCATGCGTGGAGTAGGGGTAGGGGCTGGGGGTGCTGCCTAGCCAAGACAATTCATGGGACCTGGGGCCAGTGCAGAGTGTGGGACAGAGCCAGAGGCGGCTCATCCAGAGGTGGTAGGGCAGCCCCCAGTCACTGTGCATGTTCCCCGGGGAGGCATAAGACGGGCATGTGCCTCTTAGATTTGTGCATGGGGCAGACGCAGTCTGCTTGCTGTGGTCTTGGGGCTCTCTGCTTTACTGCCTTTCCCTCGAGAGCCCTGCACCTGCCCCCTGCCCACGTGGGAGCAGCCAGTTGTGCCCCCTGCTGCCAGGCGGGCAGGGGGCATTCAGCCAGCACATGGTTCCTGGGGCAGCAGAGTGGAGAGCCCCAAGCCTGTAGTGGGCAGCCCACATCCACCCTCTCCCCACTCAGCTCTTCTCCACTTAAAAGCACCTCCCGCGCTTAAAAATGGTGGAAGCAGCACTTCTACTAATGCCCATTCAATGAACTTTAGTTCAAGTGCCCCTGCTGCTAGGACTGATACATGTAACACAGGAGGCTGCTGGAGTGTGCCAAAAAAAAGGTTTATTTATGTCAGTTACATCAGTTATCGGCTTGGCATCAGCTGATATGGTTGGTTAATAACTGGCTATCGGTATCAACCAAGAAAATATTTATCAGTACACCCCTACCTTTTGCAATATGCCCTTGTGCCCTCTAAAGAAAATACTCTTGGCACCAGGCAAGATTGGGCTTGGTAGGCCTGCAGGCACCACTTACAAGTTAGTTATGTGTTTTGACAACCCAGAAGTTGCCTTGATAGATTTCCACACAATGCAATATGTCCCAGGCATTTACAGTGTTTCTCTGCCACTAGAAACAAATCTTCATACACAGGATTATTTTCTGCTTATCTATCTGGGAAATGAAGTGAAAACTTGAAAAAAAATCTCCAACTAATGGAACCATCCAGAATGGTTCTTTAAAACTATCCAAAATTGCATAGGGAGTTATATACCTGAACTAGCAATGTACGTCAGGTTACTGTGGCAAGGGGGGCATATGGCACATTATGATTAGCAGTAATGATCATGTAGCATGCTTTGTTACGTTCAGTAGTTTGGGGAGTTTTTTTAAAGGAACATGTTCCTTTGCTTTGACAGTTAAGTGATTATAATCTGATATGGCACCACCAATGGCAATTGCTTGTTTTATATTAATCTCAGAGCCTAGTTATCTGCTACATACCAGTTTAACTCCCTCTATAAATTTTGCTTTCCAATACTTTGCTTTAAATGTATGGAATTTCTGAGCATCAAGATTAGTTTTTCTTATAGTTTTAATTCCTCTTGGTTTTAACCTTCAACCCTCCTTTCTCCAACACCATTCCTCTGATGTTTTAAGAACTGAATCTCAGTCCAGTTTTCTACCAATGCATTTTGCTCCAGATGAGATTCCCACCTCTTTTACGGCTCAGAAGAAATATCTCTGAGGTCAGCGGTTATACTAATGTAAGATCAGAGTAAGATATTTCCTTTTCATGATCTAGCTTGTCAGGTCCTTGAGGAAGACCCCTCCGATGAAATTTGGGACCCAGTGAAATCAGTAGGAGTTTTGGCTACTGAGGCCATCAGTGCTCGAATTTCTGTTCAGGTTTCCCTAAATCTCAGTAAAATGTCATGTGAAACAGTACACAAGTTGTTAATAATTGAGCCATTTCAAACAGAAACACTTCCCTCCCCATTGATTCTAAATCTCATTTCATATTAGTCAATACTTGAATAGTTTTTAAGAGAGTCACAGGACACTTGACTTCTACTTACACGCTGACTTCCTCGGCCTTTGCAGCTATGCAGTGCTTTCCATGGGAGGCGCAGGGGCCACCAGAGGTAGTTAATACTGCACAGAACAACTGCTTCTCAGCTCATCTCCGGTTCAGCAGTCCTACGCTAGACAACCTTGGCTATGCAGAAAGTCTTTAAGCTTCAAGATGCAGCACGTCACAGGCCAGCCAAGTTGCACCCTAACAGAAAACTGTCTTCATTAGAAGGCTTTATTTTAACTTATCCCAAAAGGGAGGAAAACTGTGTTATTTCAGATAGTTATTTCAGATAGTTTCAAAGGTGCTCAAATAGTTTCACCCCAAAGTCGCCCCTAAAGCAATCTTCAATTATGAACAAAACAGGAAGAAGTTGCTTGCTCTTCCCAGCCAAGCCTACCCAGAAAATTTGTTTTCTTCCAGGTCTCTCCTTTGTAAGAAGGGTATGGTTTATATACGTGCTTTATTTCCCATCGTGCCTTGTCAGAAGCAAAGCTTTTCGATGGGACTGCCAGAATAGTCTTTCCCAGATTTTAAAGAACTTGCCTTGTCCTTTGTGTTTGAAGGAAGGTCCCTAAAACTAGGGTCAGCAGGATGGCCTTTTGGCCATGAAGCTTGTACGGTTTCTATGCAATCACTACTCTTCCCTCAGTGATAGCATCTCCCTTCCCTGTCATACAGGCAAAGATTTAAAGAGGTGATGCCTCCCTCTCTCACACAGGAAGATGTGCAAGGTGAATGTGGAAAAGCCCGTTGCTCCCCTGTTTCCATGAAGTTCAGGATCCCTTCTGCCCCATTTAGTCCCACTTTGCCACTCACTACAGTTCATGGTGAAGGGAGCATTGGTTACCTCAATATAAATGGAGCTAAATACATGGAAAAGATGCATGCAAAGGAGGAATAGAAAGCATTGTAGCTGAATTTGAACCACTTCTAATGGTCTGTCTGCATCAAACCATTAGAAGATCACCTAGTTCTTGTACCACCATTTTTTTAAACTATAATTTTTACATTTAGCCTGTTAGAAATTATCTTGCATGCTACCATCTGCTTTACATGTACCATATTTGTGTGACAATCTCAGCTCAATTTCACATACACATTTTATATCATGGGCCTGCAGGTATTTCCCACCTGTGCATCTCTTTACCCCCAAGGCAGTAAAACAACAAAAGGAGCCCAGGATGAAAACGGCGTTTGGGTGTTAAATTCAGACTTAATGTAATCCCCCTGCCCCAATTTAGGTAAGATTGCACTAGGAATGAATCTGTCCCAGCTGTTCTGTTTTATGAACTGTATCTTGGTAAACTGGAAGTAGAGGTTGATGGGGACAGGTGAAATTTAGAGAGCTGGGTTAGGACTATAAAAGCAGTATAGGAGGTGAAACTATCAGCTGATGTCTGTCAGAAATCATTTAAAAGATAAAAGGTGAGGGAAAATGCTTGTGTTGCTCATGTTTCGTCTAGTTGTATCTGAACACACATTTACCTACAAAAACCAACAGAAGAACAAGCAACATGTGCGATAGCTGAGTAGCGGCAGTGTTAGCAAACCTTTGGCGTTCTCTGCACCTCAGTCACTTCTGTCCTCCTCACTGTTGCAGGCTCCCTCTAAAGTCAATGAGGCCAAGGTGAACTTCAGCGGGGCCTTTGTCTGAGTACAAAGCATAGGATCAGGCTCTTTGTTTGCACATGCGGCATGCGTGCCACTTCACGGTGTGGCATGCTGAAGTGGTTTATCTATTCAGGGTCCCTGGAGAAGTGAAATATTTGTTTTGCGCACGATCTGATTTTCATATCTCTCTGCACAAAAAACAACAGTTCAACTCTCGAGAGAGCTGATGGGAGAGCTTATGTGGCTAAGCAGAACTGAAGCTATACTTATGGTTTAAAAATTAACTGAAATCATGTGATATTTAAGAGACCTGGATGGCTCCTGGGATTAGTAATGAGATACGGAGCCTTTCACCTCCAACGTGGGTTTAAATCAGGTCAGTTTTGATCAGAAGTCACTTCTGGTAGATAGCTGTTCAGCAGCCAGCATGAGATGTGTTAATGATGTACCCTTAAAGCTGAGCTTTTTGAAGGGAAAATCAGCAGAAAATGCAAGGAGCATTGGGCCAGGAAGACTGAAGCATGCTTGTCCTACTGGAAGCAATCTCTTCTGTATTATGGTGGATGCACAGTGATGGTGGCGGAGAAATGCAGGGGAAGCTGATGCTGAACAAGGCTATTCTCTACCCATTCAGTGCTTAAACAAAGGATTTCAGTAACCAGGCTGTCAAGCCAGCACCTTTCACCAGCCGCATGCAAACAGCAAGAGAGAGAAAACATGATATTATCTCACGGCTTTGTTAAAAGCTAAGCAAATTACACAGAGTGTCACCATCTCTGCTGGTTTCTTTAGCTAATTTATCACTTCTCCTTTTGGCATATCCTCTGTAGAAACTCCCTGGTCTCTAGTTTACTTTGCATGTCAGAACGACTGTGAGAATTCATTTCCTGTGTGAAACTTGAGAAATGTATCCAGTTTTTGTTCATTTTTTTTCTTGAAGCAAATAAAACATGAACAAACATTAACAAAAATCCCAAATCTAAAACGCTTAGAAAATCCTTTTTTGTTAAAGACCTGTGACCAGACCTGTTCTTATATAAACCAGCCTGGAAACATCGGCGAGACAAGAATCAATTCGTATCGCACCAGCACCGACCGGCATGTGTCATTTTAGAAGTCTGTGACCAATTCCTCGCACTCACACACTTCTGACTCACAGTTCCCTGAACAAGAATGGCGGACTAAAAGGCGAAATCCACATTTAATACCAACATTGCTCTTGGTTATTAGGTTAAAAGACCACGGACTCCACCTGCAGTGCTGTGTTTTCAGTGCCGCAGGGCTCCAGCACATCCCACTGGCACGGCCACCGCTAACCCCGCTTGGGGCATTCCTACAGCAGCAGTTTCCTGACTGTATGTCAGCAATGCCTTTATCAGTGCAATCTGGGAAAGTCTGGGTGTGCAGATACTGTGTTGACGGGATTCCCCACCAGGGTCAGAGAAAGGTGGCCTATCAGCTGGCTGTGCTGGAGCATGATTTTTTTTAACCTGGACTTCAGGATGTCTTCCTTCACCGAGAGGGTCATGGTTCATGGCTCTGTCAGTCTGAGGTCAAGCAGAAGGCAGGGCAGATTTGCACTTTCTGGATTTGCCAGAGGCAAGACTTTTAAGAGAACTAGCTTAGCCAGGTACACAGACAGAATTAAAGGGATCAGCTTCCATATCAGAGGCTCCATGTTAGAAATTGGTGACAGTCTGATGTTTATGTTGCACTACACAGCACTTAAATTACGTCCCTTGTATAATGCTGAAAGGGGGTGGATAGATAGCACAGAAACCTGGTAACATCTGCCTACCCTAAGGTATCCTAACCTTGTTTTGAAAATACAAACTCCACGTGACATCCCTCTGGTTAAAAAGCTAGGCAAATTTGCAGTGTAGATGGATCCAATGATTTTGTGTATGTGATGCTGAAGCACCTCAACAGCTGCTCTTCTGCTTACTAAAATGTGTATTTATAAGGACAACTGAATGCTCCCAATCTTTCCTTTTTCATATGGCCACTAGCATCAAATGTCATTGATGTGCAGCAAGAGCAGCCAAAAGATATGAATAGAGTTTAGTGACTGAATGTGTATTTTCCCCCAAACCATTTATTCTGATGCATTTCTTTCATTTGCTTGTTTAGAAGATACTATAAGAAACCTTTTTGACTAAGCTATGAATAAAGAACATGCATAAGTGTAGAACTAAATTGAAGATGTACTGCAAAAGTATTGAAGGGCAGAATGACTTATTCCCAAGAAAAATAAAATCAGCTTTAAAACTAATGAATTTGTGCCACTCGTCGTACATCTGATTTACTAAATGCTTAGTTTATTTTTTAATTCTGTACTCTAAAGCACCACACAGTTTGCAATTCTGGCCCTGCAGTACATTTTGGCATCTAATGGTAGCGCATATTCTATAAGCTATGTGGATGCAGTGGATAGATTCTTAATCATGTAAAAAAAATTAAATAGTCCAGCCTAAAACATGGTAAATACTCAAGTTCAGAACCCCTTCCTGTTTTAAGAGGTTTTATGGGTTCAGGGACAATTAACTTTTCTACTTCATCTATGGAAAAAAAATTGCTGGTGGTTTATCAGAGGTTGTAGACGTAGCTACTGCTCACTAATGGACTATAATTTAATTGTACAATAAACCCTTGGAAGTGAAAAGAAGAGCACAAAGAATTTGCTGGGTTTAGCAGGAAACTGGATAATTACAGAGTGCAAACAAATGAGTCAGAGGAGGAAAAGAAATAATTTTAAGACACAAGGTTCAAAGAGCCCTTTTTACTGAAACCCACATCATTTGGGAATCTAACCATTTTGCTATACAAATGACATGCCCCCCTACATCTCATGGACTTAGGCAAGGACCCTGTCTCCAAAAGATCAGTACCTACAGAGTTATGCTGCATTGCAGATTAATGCCTTGCATCACAATGGGTGATCCAGTACAGCTGGAGGAGAGTAGCAGGGAAGGCAGGAGGAGGCTGCTGCTCCCCTCAGGCTTTTGCTAATTATTAGGTTTTAGCGAGCACACTTGGGGGGCATCAAATTAGCTCAGCAGTTGGCTTGATATGAACAAAAACAACCTTTCAGCTGGATGTTCCCTTCCACGTTTGCCACTAGCACATTAGGTTCTTCCACAAATACGTACCACCCTTGCTTTGCCGCCTTCCTTCGCCTGGAGCTGTGTGTGGAAGCAGCTAAGGGAATCAGCAAGGACAGTGGTGGAACAAGCCCAGCAGCAGGAGAAGACAATGGCTGAGATTTAGGTATAGGAGCATAGCAGATTAGGCCTGGAAGGCACCTCCTGAAGTCATCTAGTCCATACTCCTGCTCAAGCCAGGGTCATCCTTGACTAAACCATCCCAGTCAAGTGTGTCTAACTTGGTCTTGAAAATTTCCAGGGATGGAGGCTCTGACTTTTCACACTTGCGGCTTTGCAAAGCAAAGGAACAGCGGTCATCCCCTGCCTGGCCCTGCATGTGTGCGTGCCAGTGGGAGGATTTTCCTGGCTCTTGGCTGGGGCTGGAGCGTGAGGTGGGCTAACTGGTGACTGATGTGCTGGGACAATACTCCATGCAGGAGACATCCGTTACCCTTCCCCAAGGCTTGCACGAATGGCTACAGTCCAGCTAAACAGGCCTCTTGGGCTGTACACTCCCTCCTCCTTCCTGGACAATACTTTTCACAGAAAGCATGACTTTTTGCTTTAGTCCCAGGACTTGGAGTCTGATGCTACTCCCATTAAAATTAACATATTTTGGTGGTGATTTCAATGGGACTTAAATAAGTCTCCCTTTTTCCTCCTCTCCCCACATGGGAATCCTTAGTGAGCTCCTACTCCCTTTGGTGGTATATCAAGACACCTCCCTTCCTTTCCCCACGTCTTTATCAAAGGATAACCTTTGACTGCAAAGCATTCAGCTTTTTAGGCTTTCTGTTTAATAACAATGCTGCATTAAAATAGAATCCATTTTATTCTCTTTTGCAATATGGAGAGACTTCAAGTTTCTTTCCACACCCTTATCCTCCCATTATAAAAGCCAAACATTTCCCATGTGCAAAAGGTTTGTTTTTTTAAATTTTCTCCTATTCAGCTAATCATAGGGGTTTTAGTTGTGACTGCTTTATTTTTTCAAGTAATAGGCACAACAGAACAGGAACGTTGCGCGATTGCAGTGTTCCTCAACAGCTCCGCGCTGAGACACAGTACCTATTTACAGCCTTTGAAGAATATGAGCATCATAAGAAGGGCATCTGGAAAAATAGATGCTTTTTATCCAGTACACAATTGATTGAAGAGAAATAACATCAAGCCTTGGGCTTCTCTTTTGTAGTATATCTCAGTTAAATAAAGGGATATCTGTTGCTTCCAGTGTTTTCTGTAGCAATCCTTCAAGATGTCAGCCATAGAAGGAAAAGAAAAAGACAGCATATAATACTGAAAATGGTACAAAAGTTGTGAAAGGAGGGTTCACAGAAAAACAGAAGAGGTGGGGGGGTAGGATTGAAAGAAGAAAAATTAAAGACTTGATTGATCGATAATAGAAAGATGGATATTTATTCAGAAAGAAAGGAAATGAAGGTGGAAAGATCAAAAGAATCTATAAAACATTAAGAGGAAAGTATGGAAGAAGAGATGAATGAGTGCATAATAATAAGTTTTAATAATATCAAGAGAGACTGTAAGTTAATGAAAAGCTTATTAGTTTGGAAAGACATCATATAAGTTAAGGACAATAGGTGAAGTCAGGTATACAGTGGACGTTTGCATGCGCCTTGAACTCAGAGAAAGAAATGGATCAGGATTATTTTTTCCCCCGCAGATTGGAAAGATCTGTAAGGAAGACAGAACTTTTATCAAGGCATTAAATGTTTTACTGCTGCAGTGACTAGGCCAACAACTCTGCTCCATGAAGGAAAGAAATAGGTCAAGACTAAGAGTTAAAAGTTTTAGTTTGGAGCGATCCTGAGAAATGAACCAAATGTAATCAGGTTTTTCTGACCCTGCTGCTGTTAAAATCAATAGATGCTTTTCTGTTACCCTAAATCAGAGCAAGAACTGGCTTTTGGAGAGGAATCACGATACTATCCGTTTTGATTAGAAAAACACGAGGGGGAAAGAGGCACGGGGATAGCTGCTCTCTAGGGAAGGGCAGTTTTGAGAGAATACGAAATTTCACTGGAAATTCTGTTGGTTTCTAAGATAAATAGAGAAAAATAGCAGACAGAGACAAGAAATGGCAAATGTTACACTTGGCCAGGGCACCATGTTTACATAGGAGTATAAAACGAAGTACAATGGAATAAATAAAGGCACTGAGATGCCCGAGGCCATAAATGCGGGGAAGTTCACAGGAGACGAACCTGTAGAATAAAATTAACCACAGAATGTGACCTGCAGAGATGAGTCCAACCAGCAGGAAAGTGAGTGGTGCAGACTGGTCTTTCTTCAGACAAAATTCCCATTGAAATCCATGGAAATCTTCAGTCTTGAGTAACTCAACCTTTTTTTTTGGACTTAACCAAAGAGTAGGAGAGTGTCAAGCAGCTGAGGCAATTTCAGGGTCAGTGTTCAAACATGATGCTCTCAGGGTCCAAACCTAGTCCCTGTTCAGCTTGTATCCAGTCCTGTAATGAATATAACATCGGTTGACTTAGTGCACATACCTTTAGAACATGGGTGGGCAAAATGCGGCCCGTGGGTCCCCTAAAAAATTAAGAAAATTAATCTTTATCTGCCCCTGGCTGCCTGTCATGCGGCCTTCGATGGCTTGCCAACACTCAGTAAGCGGTCCTCCACCCAAAATCATCACCTGCCCCTGCTTTAGAACAAGGTTTCTGCTCTGGGAAGGGAAGAATTAGCCAGTGTGCCGATTGCAAGGTACCGTCGTTTCAAACTAGCCATTATCTAGCCACCACTTACATTTCTGCAGTTATAATACCCTATATATTATAAAGACAGGTTTTGCTTACTGTAGGTTTTTATAGTGGGTTTTAGTCTTTAAAGATCAGTTCCTAACTTTTTAATGGGATATCTGAGGGAGGGACTTCACATTCAGGAGATCAAGGGGCTTCTGTTGAACTTTTTAAAGGCACATGTAATTAATTACGTGTGGACTTTAGTATGTACTGTTCATGTATGTATGTACTATGGTATATGCACAGTAGCCTATTAGGACAACAAACCTTGACTGGCATTTATGCATCAGACTATTTGCGCACACTGGTTTGATGATTTGGCTCTTAAAGATCATTGGACCAGGGACAAATATGACCTTATGGCACTTACTGAAAGTGGTCTTGTATTGGTCTCCTTTGTCTGGGAGGCCAAGAGTTGTGGAACAGGTCATTATTTTTATTGAAAGCAGAAATTCAGTGACTGTCAGTGTGGATGGACACCCTTAAACTGTCTGGCATTAGCTATGTGAGTGCTCTGTCAGTGACCAACATTTTTTGGCCTTCTCCTAGTGTAAAGAGGTAACCAGCAGTGGGAGAGCAGCGACTGAGTTTGAGTTAATGGCACAGCAAGAAATTCTGAGGTTGCCGATTTGTGCCCCTGCTTGAGAGAGAGGATTTGGGAGTATGGTGGTTCATGGTTCTTCCTGTAGACCAGAGTTGTGTTGCAGAGATGAAGCACTCACATTGTGAGCGTTACAGACAATTATTCTCAGAGCCTGAGGGAAAAATGCAAATTCCCACATTTTGCTGTTTGAATATATACTTCTACACCACACCAGCATTCGTCCAGATTAATTATGTAGTCTTCAGTTAAATTAATTTGGATTCGTGCCTATGGGCATTTCTACGCCTCACCCCATATGGCATGCCACAACGACGTAGCAATCACACGTCTACATATGATCACCAACTACATCGCTGTAGCAGCACACTCCAATGTAGTGGCAAAAATTAACTGTGCGCTGTGTGCACGGTGCAGCGACCATCCATGCTGCACTTCCAAGAAGAAGTACTAAAACACGGCGCCATAGCAATGTTGCCATATGGCGACATATAGACATGCCCTATGTGTACCAGCACAGAATTTGACCCAGCCAAAATGAGATTCTTCCCTGCCTCCCCTACCCCCAAGTAAGTTTCTAGCGATTTTGCTGTATGTGGTGAACAGCCGGTCTGAAAATAGAAGGTTTGGCTGCTACTCATTGTTTATCCATCTTCATTTCAGCAGAGCAAGCCAAACTTACCTGGAACTAGCCCAGGCTTCCTGGAGGGGGCTGCCCTTGAAGGCAGACATGTGTCTCCTGGAAAGCAGATTTGTGTCTCCTAGAAGGCAGATGTGTGCCTCTGAACTGGATTGCTCATTTTGGACTCCATGATTTTAGGAGTATTTTCTTACAGTGTTTTTCCCTTTGGGGGAATTAGCAGGGGCAGTATCTGAGATCTGACTCCCTCTAAGTGATACTATAAAAATAACCTATTATTCTCTTGTTCTGACCTGGACGGCGACAAAGTATTGTTTTAGTGTCTCTATCAGACCATGAGATTGTTATCCCTCCAGAGTCCTTTTAACCTCACCCAGTGGGACATAACTGAAGGAAACGAAACTTTGACCTATTAATGATAAAGACAATGCCTTTCACTAAACAAACTCGGTTCTCTTGGCTTTTTCCTTCCAAGAAGAATTGCTTCCACACCCACCCTTACAGCCTTTGTACGCTTTTTCTGTACTTGGAAGTGGACGATTGGCCTACAGTGGTTGTTGGTAGCTAAGGAATAAAGTCCCACATTCCTTCAGCGTGACATGGGCGAGGATGACAGTACTTAGTGTTCATTTCTGTGGCGCTGACCTCTACCATATTCCTTCTAGCCATAACTACCATGCCTTCATGGATAATAAAGACTTTCCCAACGCCAAATAAGAGATTGAGAGTAAACACAAAGCACTAAAATAAGGATAATAATAGAAGATCTAGAACTGCACACTGTACAAATCTCAAGCATTTTGTACCGCAACACTGTGAAGAAGGCAAAATGCTGATAATCCTAATGATCCAAACCCTGAGGTCTTTCCTTGGCAAAACTCCTGTTGGTGGACTAAAAACTGAGCATTGGCCTAAAGAGTTGTTCCTCTTAGAGAACTGAAAGCGTAAGATGCTTCATCATGGTCTGAAGACCTAAAGCTCCTAAGACTTAAACTCAAGACCTAAAGCTCAAGACCAAAATTTTCAAAAATATCCACTAGTTATGTATAGCTCAAGACAAATTAGTGTCTGTTAGAAAATGCAGTCCCATTCAGTTACAAAACTTGACTCTCAAAAGACCGTATTTAGGACTTACTCTATCAATCTGTATTTCCCTACTGGCATTGTCATCTTTTTGGATTCATAACTATAAACTTCTAATAAAACTCAACCTGTTCTAAGGGTTGGGTGGTCACCTATCTGATAGGCAGCATTTAAAACAAGCAGTGTACTGAGTAGGCTTGTGCGGTCTCACTGGGATTAAGTTGTGCTTTCACTGATGTAAATTAGAAACCCAGGAGATTAGATTACCTATTCAAGCTAATTAAAAAAAAAAAAAAGGTAAGAACTTTGCATAGGACCATATAGCTAGAAGTAAATGGGATTTAGGTGCCTAAATCCCACCTAAGTTTCAGCTTTGATAGCTGAGTCCAAGATTGTGAGTCTGGTAGCCTGTCTCTGAAAGTGGCCAGGATAGCATGCTTCAAAGGGAGGTAGGAAAACACTCATGATGGACTACTCCTATCCACCATCTTGTTATTCCTTTATCCCTCCCTGCCCTCCCTCTACTGTTCACTTGTGTGAATCGCAGGTACTCCTCTCCGTGCTTTCTCAGCAGCCTGAGCTAGAAGCCTGCCTTTCTCCTAATGCGGGAGAACGTCACGCTGAATGCCGGACTGAAAAGTTGAATGTTCTTTCTTTGATCCTAAATTAGTAAGACGTCGTCGATGTAGCTGGCTATCTAACAAGAAAGAACATTTGCCTTTTACGGGTCTAAGCCAGTGGGGCTGACACATCTGTCATGGTTTGTCCCTGATTTGGCTGGCTTAGACGTGGTTATAGGGAAAGGTTTTTATCTGTAGAAGTACCCTGATGCATATCTGCCTCAGGATCTTGCTCAGATTAAAACTTCCTGCAGAACTAATGTCAAACCAGGTTTCAGATCACTGCCACAAGCTAAATCGGCTTACAGCTCAGAAAGCAGCAAGTACTGGACTTGCAGCTATCAGCTGGGATGATCTGAAGCACAGCTTTTATGACTGTGCACACATAATGTGCAAGCAGGCAGTGGTTGTGACCAAGAATAAATTTGCTGGTTTGCATGGGTCTGATGAGAAATTTATATGCTTTCAGCATCATGCCACTCTGTCAAATGACAGTCCAGATTGATTTGAAGTAAGTTAAGTTATATAAAGAAGGAACTTGCCTCAATGTCTGACTCTGGGTTTACTATAACAATACATATCATAAATTGTTGCATTAAGAACTCCTGGTTCCTGTATATAAAATACTGTAACGCCTTGTTATGTTTAATGCCTTGTGCATTAAAATGAACTGGCCTGCTATGGTTTAATTTACTCTTGGTTTTGCATCAGGTGAACTATGCTATTGGATAAGAAGTTAATAGAAATATGAAGGTTTATTTATTTGCTTTTCTTGATTCCAAGTAAAAGCGGTTTAGTAGCAAAAATAGAAGAAACTAAGAAAGTTCCTTCAGATGCTATGGTCTGATTTGGAAAAATGATTCCCTACTCTGGCTTTTGCAGAGTTCTTAGTTTCTCGAAGCTGTAGGGAGACAGGTGCTTAGCTGTGTTAGTGTGAAGGCAGGCAGAAGGCAGGACAGGGTAGCTGGCACCTTAGGGACTATCAGATGCATCTGATGAAGTAGGCTGTCGCCTGTGAAAGCTCATGCCTCTTTGAATCAGTCTCCTAGATACTGTGTAGTACTTTAACTACAGCCACAGTATTGTACGGTGTAAGCTGTGGAAAAGACTAGAGGATTGGGAGAGAAAGAATTGGAAGTTACCTCAATGATTATTGGACATCTCAGCAGAAGACATCATTGCCCTATATATATAATTATTTTGGACCAAGTTGAAATTGCTCTTTGAAAAGAGTGAAAGGGATTCGGACATGGATGTATCACTGAGTGAGCAGGAACAACCTGAGGCTCCCTGCCCATTGTAGCAGGCATAATCCCTTAATACAGGGTTGGGCAAACTACGGTTCATGGACTGGATACAACCTGCCACTTGATTGTATCTGCCCCATGGCTGCCCCCATGGTACTCTGCATGGGACCAAGTCCCACCTGCTCTGGGCCAAGGCAGCCTGAGCCGTGCTCCCACCCACATCCGTCCCACACCTACCAGTGGCCCCAGCCTTGGTCCCAGCCAGCGTGCACAACTTCCCGGCAGGTCTGTTCCCACTGCTGCTGCAGCCATCCGGATACCGCTCAGCTCCCCTGCCTCCAGTGGCTCCTCCTCCTCTTCCCCCTGCTGTGCTGCTCCAGGCAGCAGGTAGCGTGGGGAGGTGGTGGCTGCCTTGGGGATGCCTGCCCAGCCAGCTGAGGGGGAAGGTACAGGTAGGCAGTTCCTGTGCCAGCTTGCAGGGCTCCAGGTCCATCTCTTGGCTGACTTCCACCCACTTGGCCAACAGGTGCAGTGAGCAGCTACCTGCAGGCGGCCAATGGAGCCCTGTGCCCTGGGGCTGCAGCTTCGTCCCCAACCTGGCTGGGCACACGGTACCTGGCATGGGTCATTACAGGCGCCACTGCTTCCCTGCGCTACCTGCTGTCTGGGGCAGCGCAGCAGGGACTGGAGGAGGAGGAGGTACTGGAGGACAGGGGGAGCCAAGCAATACCTGGGTGGGAGCAGCCCTGCCGGGGATGCTGTGTGTGCTCTCTGGGGCCAGGGCTGGAGCAGTGCCATCGGTGGGCATGGGATGGGTGCGGGTGGGAGCCAGTAGGACTCAGCCCTGTGTGGAGCGAGGGGGCAGCCGCGGGTTAGATGTGGGGGGTGGATGGCACCTGCACCTAAACCATACCGCCTGGGTGAGCTGTGCTGCTTGTGCCTCCTGCCCTGCTCCCTCCATCCCCCTCCATCCTCCCACCCCTGGCCAGCTCCCAGGACCTAGCGTGCGGGCAACCCCACCCCACCCCACTCCACCCACACACCCACCTGCCCCCCCACCCATGCACACCACACACCCCACACACATCTTACTTCCCCATGCACACCCTCTGTGCACACACCCTTACCACCCACACACACACTATACAACAGTAAGACTATTTTGAGCTATTATGTAATCACCTCTATATACACTACTTAAAAAGAATATAAATCAGGACAAAAACAATTTTTTGAAATAAAATTAAAACACATTATAGATGTGTGATTTTTTAGTATATGATTTGTTTTTATTTGTTTTAGTGATAGCTTCTGAAAGATTGACAGCTTACCAAAACTTCTTCAGTGGCCCACCAGCTGAAATAATTGCCCACCCCTGCTTTAATGAGCACTGAGGCTCAGTGATAGCACCTGCTGATGCTACGTGTATTCTCTACACAGGAGAGCCTGAACCAGGATCAGAGAGGTGCAAATGCCCACTTATGTAGTCCCTCATTCTTCAGGGGCCCAACTCAGGGCTCAGTGATATTAGTGGGAATCTTTGCATTTATTTCACTGGGTGTTGGATCAGGTCTGCAAAGAGTTAGCATTGCATTTGGATTTGCACAGATACATGTGCAAGAGAAAAGGGGAAAAGCTTTTTCACATGTTTTAGTTCCCTGCTGGAGCTGTGCAGGACTGTCCAGAGTTTGGATATAGCTCGGTCAAGAATTTGGGTCTATCCAGATCTCTCCTAGTCCAAGAAGCTTGATGAAAGGTGACCTAAGGAATCTAATTTGGTTAAGCAGGTCTTGCACTGCTAGAGTGTTACTGGTAAAGGCTGCTTTCTAAACCCCTGGCATTTTTTTTTCTCTTTTTAGAGATCAGAGGTATGGCCACAAAGGAGAAGCTTCAGTGCTTGAAAGATTTCCACAAGGACATCCTCAAACCTTCCCCTGGCAAGAGCCCAGGGACACGTCCTGAGGATGAAGCAGAGGGAAAGCCACCCCAGCGGGAGAAGTGGGCGAGTAAGATTGACTTCCTGCTCTCCGTGGCTGGTGGATTCATTGGTTTAGGCAACGTCTGGCGGTTTCCGTATCTCTGCTATAAAAATGGCGGAGGTAAGTATCTCTCTAGCTCTTTTGGATTTTATCTGTCTGTCTGTCCATCTATCACTATCCCCAATGTCACAGTGAAATGTAAGTACTTCCCCTGTATTTAAAAATAATAAATAAAATAACCATAAAAATTTCTTTCCTACTTCCCCAACTGTAGGAGAAGCTACTTCCCCAGTTGTAGGAGAATAGTAGTTTATAGTTTATATTCAAGGTTTGTTGCAGAAAATAACAGCCTTAAGTTGTACGACTATTGAATGTTGAGCTTATTCTACTGGTACTACACTTGGACCTCATTTTTAACTTGGAAAATACATGAATTACAGAATTGATACAGACTCGTGCGCTGAGCCATGCCAGTATAAATCCAGAACGAATCAGATTAGCAGAGCAACCAATGTATGCTGGTGCAGCTAAAACACAGACTTTGGCTGACTATTTCTGGTGTGTGTTAAAATAAAAATAGTACTGTGGGTTAAATGAAACAAGAGTGCATGTGATTCTCATTGCACTTTAGCAAAGCCATGAAAGCATCCTTTCACTTTCTAACCAGTCAATTTTTTGATTGTGAGCAATAATACTAGAAAAGTAGAAATATTATATGCTGATACAAAGGTGCTGAATTTGTTTCCTTGTTATGCATATTTACTATTGTGGTGTTTTTCCATTTGAATATTACTATTCTCTTAATCTTTATCATATACCATTGTGTTTTCTCCACAGGTGCATTTCTTATACCTTATTTTATTTTCCTGTTTGGGGGAGGTCTTCCTGTATTTTTCCTGGAAGTGGCACTAGGACAGTATACCTCTGAAGGGGGAATTACATGCTGGGAGAAGATCTGCCCTATTTTCACTGGTCAGTACCTTTCTCTTGTATCATGACATGGACACAGTAACCACATGCTAGAGTGGGGTGGAAAGTTTGTGATAAATGTATAGCTTGGAAATTAATTGCTTAGAAATTAATCAGTAAATTCTTATTTCATACCCAGTCCTGCAAAATACTAAAAGTTTTCCTCCATTCCTGTTGCTTAACACCGTGGTCCCACTTCACCAAAGCACTTAAACATAGGCTTAAAATTAACTGCATTGTGACGCAGGGCATGCATTTATCTGCTTTGCTGAATAAGGCTGGGATTACACATGCCCTTTAGGTTAAGCATGTTCTTAACTGCTTTGCTGAATCAAGACCTAAGGCATTAACAGGGAAATTTACCTCTTTGCAAAGGGCCAGCACAAGGCATATATACCAACTTACATCCTCAGATATTAGAGTCTGATCCTAGAGAGAGGTTCCTGTGGACTTTTGTGGGTCAAACCTGCAAAGTGTATAGCTTATTAGGATGTATTGCTTAAAAACCTGCCAGGATATATTGATTTCGCTTCTCTTATCCTGCTAACTGGCAAAAGTTCCAATAAAACAAGGAAGAAATTGCACATTTCTCCCTGAATAAGTTCACAGGGGGAACACCTACATATGTGCATTTACCGTTCAGTGACCAAAATTATTGCACAGTATCTACATGTGCATGGCCATACTGCACAGTAAATATGGTGACTTAAGCCAACTTGAGCACACATTTGATACCTGCATCATGTAAGTAACAGATTGACACCTGCCTCGTGTAGGTATCAAATTTATGCCCGATTAGTGACTGCACAGTAGCGACCATGTGGACGCCTTATTGCACAGTAACACTGCTTGTGTGGTCTGTCTTGGGACTAACTTTAGTCCCAAGACAGTCCACACAGATTGTTAATGTGCTTTAATGTCTGCACATGTAGACGCCAGGCTATTCCCACTTACTGTGGAGTAATTTACTCCACATTAAATTTAAGCCGGCATAAATGCATGTGTAGACATACCCAATAAGAGTCTGGCCAGCCTGTGAGAAAGTTGGAGGTGAATTCTCATTGTGTTGACAAGGGTTGGAAAAGTTCAATGTTCTCTTGATCAGCGTCTCTAATTGTCATATCCTTTTGCAAAAATGCCTTTTCCGATATTATTCTGGACTAGAAACCAAATGCTTTTTACCCTGCAAAAGCTTATTGTTGGCATCCCATCTGTATTATCTGCATGGTTAAAGTTTGAATGGCCTTCTGTGGAAACATTCAAGAATGAAACTTTTGTAATAATTACACAGATTCTGAAAACCAGCCCTAGTTGTCCTGTATAATTACTAAGGAGAATTTGCCAATGAATTAAGAAATGCTGTCAAGTTCAAAGAATCATAGAAAATGAAGGTTTGAAGGGACCTCAGGGAGGTTATCTCGTCCAACCCGCTGCTTAAAGTAGGACTATCTCCACAAAGTTCACACAAACCTCCACCAGTCACATGTCACACATGGACTAACTTTAGACAAACCCTGGAAAATGGCTGATAATGCAGGTAGCCTCTGCTTATGAAATGCACTGCTCTCCTGTTTTAAAATTTAAGTAAGAATGGGCACCTTAAAATGACCTTGGCTTCAGTTCACATTGGCCACCGTGTTACACTGAACAGAAACTTGTTCCTGGAAATCATGTAAATAAAGGAAATATCACTGAGCGGGCCAGATTCTCTGCCACTGGACTCATTCAGAGCTCTGTCGAAGTCAGTGGAATTGACCTGTTTTACCTCCGTTTTCTTTCTCTTCTCCCTCTTATTAGGCATTTTGAGTAGGGAGTGGAGAAGGAAATTCTTTTAATAGTAAGTAAAAATGTCCACGGCAACCCTAGAAAGAAAATGTGTGGTTCTCATAATATAGCTGTTTGAACTTTCTGAAAGAAGTGGGGCTCTCCAGAATAAATAACACACTGTGTGGGAGCTGGGAGCCCAGTGCAAAATTTTTTTCTGGCCACAAAGACTCATGTTGCAATCTGTCTTGAAGCTGTGAAATACAAAGCAGGTATGCCAGGTGCTGACACAGTGCACATCCGAGTGTCTTCAAAGTGGAACATCTGTGATTTTTCCAGGCTATTTTTTGCAGCCTCTTGTAAGTCCTTGTAGGGCATAGAAAAATCTCTCACACTCAGTCTCTCTTTGAGATTCCAGATTTTGGAAACCAGGAAGGTTTCAGATAAAGCACTGCTTGGAGTTTCTTCATTTATTTTACAATTAGAGGCTGGTTCTCCTTGCATGAGTGGAATGAATCAGGTGTAATGCCAGCACGGCCAAGTTACACTGGTGTGAGAGAGGCATCGGGTCCAGAGAAGAGCTGCAGTATTTAGTAAAAGCCTTTCCCAGAGCTGCATGCCATCAGCTTCCTGCACACATTTTAAGCTGTGGAGGACGTGTCCTTATCTGCCCATGACCCTGTGCTTAAAAAGCAAACAGGGGAGATGTTTTTTTATCATCATGTATTGATAGCAGAGTTAAACATTGATGTAATGAGTAATAACAAGCACAAATGGCACGCAGACTACAGCTTTCATCGTACTATCTTTAGGTTTTTCTCATTTAAATTGTTAGACATTTTACTAATTTTTATGTACATTGAATCTTTTATCTGGGGCTGTACTTGTACTGCAGCTGAGAGGTGTGATTGTAGTAGGGATGGGCAGATCTAAGGTAGCTGTAGCCTAGCCCATTTTGGTTACGATAGTGAAGATGCAGCATTTGGGACATCAGCACGTGCTACTTGGTCAAGTGATTACCCAGCGTACTCATGCAACTTGCACTGAAGTCCCTGGTGCTGTGGCTTCCCTGCTTTTGGTGCCTGA
>JAGPOW010003182.1:16007450-16021311 GCA_030014935.1 Caiman crocodilus | reverse complement strand
ATGGGGAAGGAGAGGCTGGGCGCAGGGAGGCCTAACCCTGCAGCACTTATTGCTGTGCCTGCACCCCCTTTTAAAAATCCTGGATCCACCTATTAACAAATGGGTATAAATTTAGGTTGGAAATTAGAATAAATTGGAATAACTTCATAAAAACCCGAACTAGTTTTTGTGGTGGTCAGTCAGTTCATGAAAGGAATTATATGATCTGGTTTCCTGCAGAAGTAGGAGGCTAAACTCAATGACACAGGAGTCCTGTGTGCCTATGAGTGGCATAACTATTCTGGAGAAACTATTCCACAGTCGCGATTTCTAAATAGCGCTCTGTTTGGACACCCTGCTCTGGAATTAACTCGGTTATTTCAGAACAGTGTGTTCACCAGAAGGGGAAGGGATGGGGAAGAGGAGTTTATTTGGGCATAGGTAGATTGTAACACATGAGTTATTTCGGAGGAGCTATGCCAGTCTGGGTAAAGAAGCCTTTGACATTTGATGTTGTGAGCCTCCTCCCCTCAGTAGATTCAGTCTTCAGTGCTCAGCAGTTGCATCACGCCGGGTGCCTCTCTCGAGGAGTTTGCTAGGTGTCATTCAATACTAGAAATGTGCATAGATGTACCTGGGAAAGGAAGGCATAGGCATTGGCACCTCTGGTAGGTGTGACACGGGGCCAAAACGCGAGCAGCCTCACATCCTCACATGGAAGATTCAGAAAGTACATTGCAGGGGAAGCTTTAACGCATCGTTGCAAGGTTATTCTTGTGGTAAAAGCAGGCAGCAAGAGGCAGACGCAGGGTTGTGATGGGTAACATGAATCAGAAGGAAATCCTTTGCCTGGAGACAGCTAGGCACTTGAGCACAGATCAGGAGAGCCCCTTGTCCTTGTATTCATCAAGATTTGGGGGAACAAAAACCCCAGTCACAAGCTGGAAGCCGAGAGAACAGGAGCGTGGGAGATAGCAGTAGCTGGCAATGGGCAAAACCAACCACAAATCTGAATCTGATCAGGTTTTGAATATCAGTTGGATTTGAATTTGGATCCCAGGACTGCCTGCAGTTTGGGTTCTGGGTTGAAAGGATGCTATCCACCATTTAGCACTAGTGCCTATCTTGTGCTTCTAAAGTAATTGGTAAAAATGATACATATCATTGCTTTGTCTTGGCAGGTTGTGTACATCACTGCCACATTCCCATTTGTTATGCTTCTCGTGCTGTTAATCCGTGGTGTGACCCTGCCTGGCGCTGCAGAGGGCATCAAGTTTTATCTATATCCCGATATCACACGATTGGCAGACCCACAGGTATGATAAGAATAGCTGGGCCTGGGATGGCTCCACAGCTCTGAAACAAGATGGGGCACAAGGCGGCGGAGGGTGGTGGTGCCAAAACAGCAGTAGCTTTTTTTCCTCCTGTGATCTTTCCGGGTTCAGATCTACCATAACCGTCCGTGTTGAGCTGTATTTTTTCCCAGGTACCTTTTTATTGTTAAATATGTTAATGCCTCTTTCCATGCGCGTGTGTGTGTGTGCGCGTTTGTGTGTGCATATCTTTTTGTGTCAAAGGACGCTGAGGCTGTAGACTGTATCCAGTAATAGACTCTCAGCTTTCTTTTTAGGCTCTGGATAAGGTAAGGGAGATTTTTTTTTTTTTTTTTAAATGAGGATAGTTTTTAGCGTTGAAGGGAGACAAACTTGAGCTTCAGAAACGGAACGACAAGGAGCAAGCGTGAGTATCCGTATCACTCAGCTCCCGTAACTTGAGAGAAGGAGAGTGGGGGGGGGAAAGGGAATAGAGTAATGGAAAAATGAAAACGCTTACACACGTAGAAGCCAACAGTTTTCTCGTGCAAAGACACAAGAGAACAGGTGGGAGACAATTGCTTAGCACTGAGTAACGGGAATTTTACAGGCTCTGACCAGAGAAAGAAGGGAGTTTTCCCAGTCGTGCTGCTGCTGCAGCAACCTGTACAGTTCTGCCCACCAGCTCGTCCCCCACCATGATCACATGCAGCATGCAAAACTCTCCAACTAGAAAGGCAAATGTGGGGATGAATCTTGGTCTGAGAAATGAGGGAGGTGGGGCTTTCTTTTCTGCTGTTTCTTTTTTAATGACTCTCTGATTTAAAGCGCTAAAATGCTGGGGCCCACAACTAACTAAGCAAAAAAAGTGTCCTTGAAAGAAAGAGAGGGAAAGTACACTCCAATCTTGCCTTCTTTCCACCCGCTGTTCAGACATGCATTTATTTCTTTCCCTGGTACCATATAATTACAGTGATTTGTTAGCCCTAAGCATTGTGCCCAAGGTGACAACTGACGGCACAGGAAGGATTTGGATTCAGATTAGCTCAGTAACTCCCTCTTCATGGCAGCAGAGCTTGCGTCACATGGAGGTCATCATGGACTCCTTATCAATAGGATGTCACCTTCTTCCCAAAGAGACCCTTGTGCATGTGTAGGTGGATGATGCTGCCAAGCTTGGGGAGAACAAGCAGTACACATGTTGGAGGAGTGCTGTTGGGATTGGAGTAGCAGGCAGAGGTATACGGCTCCACATAGCCAGACAGAGATGGATCCAAACTTGAGATTTTCTTGCTATGATGATATTGAATTTTGTATGCATTTTTGTACCCATGTCATTAGGATGATGCTCAGGTTAGAAACAACATTGCTTGTATATATTTCTTATTTTTAAAAAACTTGTTATATTATATTCACGTCTTCTTAACCTCTGTGGTTTTTAATCCTTGCACGTGCACTGAAAGGTGGGCTTTGGGTCATTTGAAAAACTGTTCACATTGATCACATTTGCAGCTTAGTGACTCTATAAGCAGGTCCTAAATGAAGAGTGTCATATGGATGCACATGTACATAGGACTCTTACTGTTGCCTGTACGTGATCTTAGCTCTTTGGAAAGCCTCGATCAATTTATGTTACATGGTGGAGAAAGCATCATTTGGGCAGCGGAAAGACTAGACTAGAAGCTGCCTTTTGGGAAGGGCTGTTTGGATTGTTGATAGCATTTGAGGTTTTCTGGTGGGCTCTGTTACTAATATTTTTTTTCCTTAATAAATGGTCATTTTTCATGTGAGATGCTCTTTTCTTCCTCTCGTGCCCTATTATCTGTCTCAATTGAAGCAAAATTTTTTTCTCTCTCTTTTTATGGTGCCTATTTTAAATGACTGATTGCCTGTTTTGAAGGTTGCCATGGGGAAGTGCCTGTATTAACAGTTCTTCCATCTTTTCCTTTAGGTCTGGATAGATGCAGGGACACAAATCTTCTTCTCGTATGCAATCTGCTTAGGAGCAATGACTTCCCTGGGAAGCTACAACAAGTACAAATACAACTGCTATAGGCAAGTGTCCATCCAAGGGGGTTTAGTGTCTTAGCTAAATGATGTAAATGAGTAGGGACAATGGGCTAATTTTTTTTTAATTAACTTGCTCCATGACATATGTGTGACTTAGGGACTGTTTGCTGCTGGGATGCCTGAACAGTGGTACCAGTTTTGTGTCTGGCTTCGCAATTTTTTCCGTCCTGGGCTTCATGGCACAAGAGCAAGGGGTGAACATTGCTGATGTGGCAGAGTCAGGTACGATGGTATTGGTGGCAGTGGTGGTGGGCACTGCCACCTAGTGTGTGAGCAAAGTGATGCAGACTAAATCAGCCAAAATCTAAGAAATAAGAACAAAGAGAAAACTATTCCCCGTAATCATCAGACAAATAAGTACATTCACTTATTAGTTTTTGCTTTTGTGTAGAACAGTAATGGCTAGCTGGTGATTATATGGCTTTAAACTTTACTGTGATTAGTGTAGCAGTCAAACACAATCCTCCAAAGCATGCTAATAAATTGTAGTTTAGATTAGAGTTAAAATAACTGCACCCGTTGTTGTCTAGAGTCCAGAAATGTCAGTCAGTTTTGAAAAGCTACATCACTCCTCTTGTCGCTCTACCTTTATTTTGACAAAAATGCTACTAGCCATATTCTCCGTATTTTTCATTCCTTCTTCAGGCAAGCATTGTGGTAGAAATAATGTCTGGGACTTTCACAACAACAGAGTTGAATTAGTTTTCCAAATTCCATTCAAAGGCAATGGAAACTGGATAACCAACTCCCTTAGGTTCCTTGGAAAATCTCAGCCATCATGACTCCAGTTGTTGCAGCTCTATACATTTTAGGGAATCTCCAAGGTGAGGTTGATAGGATTGTGAAAAGTCCCCTCTGAAACTGGTTATATTGCTTCCTCAGCGCCCATTAATAGTCCATGCAATGTTCAGCTGTACATAGCACGTGCATATACATAAGGCTAGATAGACTACATTTGTCTGGACATCTCATCTCTACAGCATGTGGGCAACTGTGATGCCCTGTGTGCTGTCACAGTGATGGCAAACAAATGTGCCAGGTTCGATCAGGATTTCCAACCCCATGTGCTCAAAAATCAAAAGTCAGGCCCGCAAAATCATGTGACTGGCTTAAAAGGCATGACATTCAAATGATGGCGATGATAATAATTTGCAACGCCTTTTCTTTCCTGTGTGATTTTTGAGCCTCTGGGGTTCGTTTTGATCAGGTTCTCAAATGTTTCTCCAGGCTAAAAGCTTTTTAAATAAGCCAGCTGAGGTGACTTCCTAGTAATCGCACTGCTTCAGGAGATTGATCTTCAAGAAGAAAACAACAAATGTCATAAAAACACATGATAAAATTATGAGGCTTGCTCTTTCCTAGGTTCTTGGTATAAATTACCATGAGTCTTGAAATCAGCTGCCCAGTGTGCGGCCCATAAAGATCATTTTTATTTACTTAAAGGAAACAAGCTAAGGCAATAATCTTGAGGAATATGTCCTAACAAGCAGGGCGCTCACTGTATTAATAGGTCACTTCTAAGAATTTTTCAAACATTAGCCGATATGACCTTTTCCATTAGAAACAGTTCTCCAGGTCTTATTTAAAATGTATTCAAAATCACACAAATTCTAGATCACACATCCGCTGTTAAACCCAGCACCTTTATCCTGGTGTTTGTCATTTTTAAAACTGCATCATTTCTGAAACAACAACAGGAATAATAATAAAAAAACCCAACTAACAGCTAGTTCTGAATAGTGTTTTTTCATCAGTAAATTCCAGCATCATTGTCTACATTTTATAGATGAGGCAACAACCTCAACGTTTGAGCCGCACTTTATTTTGGAGCGTGTTTCCTTGCAAACACCTTTAGGTTTTTTTGGTTTGATTGATTGTTTTCAGGCCAAGCCAGTAGAGGTCAGAAGTAAAACTGATGGCTGTTCATTGGACTACACAGCATAGTTTTGTGGTTGGAGGCAAGTTTCTAATGAATATGCATCCATATCACAAGAACCACTGTCAAAACTGCTTCTGATTATTACATTTGTTACCTTTCTAACCAGAGCAGCTAGGGGCTGACTAAGCCGGGAAGGCTAATCTATCCCTCTCACTCCTCCAAGATGCAATGCCAGCAGCTGTCCAGACCATACCTGTTCTGTGCCAAAAAGATGACTTCACTTTTTGAGTGAGGCTACCTGACACCAATCACCAGCACACAGACCTTTAATTAGATCTGGATTGTCCTCCGCAGAATAAATGCTGCCCTTACGTTAGCAGTATGCAAATCTAGGCCTAGTCTTCCAAGTAGGAAAATGAGAGAGGAGCAGTGAACGTTGCAATCTGGGAGGTGAGGAGCATCCCTCGATGAGCAACGTTGTGCGTTGACCAGCGAGCTTATTCCTCCGTTCTGTTTCCCCCTGCACAGGTAAATCCCACATTTGCCTTGCTCACACTTGTGGTTCTGTTGACTTCATTGTTGCTACTTTTGTGAGTAAGGTTAGCCCAGGTATGTTCTTTGGAGCAAAACCTCATTATCACACTGCTGCATTGCAACTCCATCTGCCAGATTCATCCCTTGTGTAATATTCCTGAAGCGAATACTTTCCATGTAGGATATGAGTAACTTTCTATAGATGGTAGCTACTCCTATCCTTGAATGGGAGAGACACTCAGTGATTTCATTGAGTTACACTAGGGATGAATTTAAGTCCTTGTTGCAAGTGATGCCCAAGTTCCTGCCTTTTTAAAAAAGTCCATTTTTCTCCAACAATGTGCTATTTTAAGAAACGGCTTAAAGCCAAAGAAATGCAATGGGAGAACAAGTGCAGCACAGGGAAGTCTGGCTAGTCTGCGCTGGGTTTGTCTGCGTGTGTGGCTTTACTGCATCTGCAGATACATCCCAGTGATAGAGTAATGTCAAGCCTTCCTCATTTTAACACCATTTGCAAACTGTTTTGGATTAATCAGGTCTGACGCTTAATGCCTGTTAAGCTGACAGAGAAACCTTGTCCTCCATATTGTATTATAGCAAACTGTCTGCTATCCACAGTTGGGTCTGCCCACTGGGTATCTTTCCAGCTGTGACTGGGCATTTAGTCGGCACCTGGCCAACAAAAGGACTATGATTATTGTATTGCCATTCTAATAAGTTTTTAACAACAGCCGTGAACACAGTGCAGTTGATCAAGATAATTATTCAGTGGAACATAGCTCCAAATTAAATACATTTTAAAATTATTTTCATTAAATCAAATGGACGCTAGCAATGTGTTATTTCACATGGACAATTCTTTTTACATTTCAATATTTGCTTTCAAGGGAAAATTAAAAATAGCTCCGAGCATAGGATGCTTGCCATTGGAAATTAACACTACACAGAAACACTTTCACTCAGCAATAACACACGCATTCAGGGAGGGTAGCAGGTTTACATCTGTCTCATCATTTGCGCAACCTGATGACATATGTACTATAGTAGAAGTTGTAATTGAGTATTCAGTTTCTACCAAGGGAAGACTGTTTCCTGGAATAGAGGGACAAACAAAACCCTGGATATTTTAGAGACTCGGCTATTTTTTAATTTTTTTTTTTTTGGTGCCTTCTGTCACATAAAACCTTAGATGTGTTTCATTTTAAAAATTTAACACAATAAAATTAGTTACTCAATTGTTGGCTAATTTGTTTTTATTTCTATTTGAATATTTCAATGACTTAAATTCTTTTAATTAAAAAAAATCACCTCTTTTCTATCTTTCTTTCTCTTTCTCTCTCTCTCTCTAAATTCTTTTCCTTGCTCCTTTTTCCATCTTCCTTGTTGGAAAGGAAAAGCGGGAGGTAGGAAGAGCATCAATAGAGATTTCCCATGCAGGCTTGTGGAGAGAAGTCTACCCCTGTTCTTCAACAGCTATAAAAAAAAAAAAATCTGTTACTTATTTAAAAAAAAAAATGATGGCTTGAATTCATCCAGCAATCCTGCAAGATGCTGACATTCTAGTCCGTGGTGGCCTTAAACACATGAACAAAAAAAAAAAATCAGACAATTTCCACAGTTCATGAAAGCCAGAAGATGGCAACAAGCCTCATATTCCCAGTGTTCCCGTCTCCTGCCTGGAGATAGCACGCACACTTTGCAAACGTTCCCACGAGTGATGGCTCAGCGCCATCTGCAACCTGCCTGGCATCACACGGGAACTTCTGTGAAGCAAAACACGGGAGAGCGGCGCAATGATGCTCTTGTGTGGATGAGTGAGATGGCAGCTGCTAGTGGCTGGCCAACAGCTAAGAGAAGGAACATACTCCATCAGTTAGCTATGGAAAGCCTCCTTCAGCTTAAGATAGGAACCTAGGTTTTCAAACGCATACAGGCCAAGACAGTATTCTCATCTTTGTTGGTGTATGCAGCTTGTGTAGTCTGGCCAGCAATTTTTCCAGATTGGCAGGACACATATTTGTCATGGTAGGACTAGGAAAGACCAGCGGCAGAGGGGAGCATGAGTGAAGTGGCTTGGCATTAACAACTGGAAGTGTTTTGTTTTTATTCCCCTATCCCCCCCGCTCTTCCATTATTAGTAGCAGTATTATTTCCAAACAGTAAGAGCCAGGTCCATAGCTGATGTAAACAGAAGTAGCTCTGTGGCATTCAACGCTGTGATGGTTTACAACAGCTCAAGAGCTCAAACCAGACTTCAGGTTGGTGCGTTTGGGTCCTGGTTTTTCAGAAGGATAGGCCAAGCTGGCTCCAGTGTTGAAGGTCCCAGAGACTCCTAGAGGCAGCATCCTCTTTCGTTCCCCGCATGCAAATGCCGCATGGGTATCGTGCATGCTAGAAATGGGGTTCAGCCATTTTATTAGCGCAGTTGTCTCTATTACTGTTACGTTTTGTGACTGACAGGCGCAGGAAATGATCCATGACTGGCATGTTTGAGACAGGTGTTCAATCTGGCAGTCGGTTAGCAATGGCTTTTGGGTTTGCTTTTGGTTTCTGCTGTAGTCATGCGTGCTTCTTTGTCAGATAAAAGAGCCAAACTTTCACTTCTGGTACTTCCAGCTGCGTTTGGATTTATCTGAAGGGAACCAGGCATCCCTGCATTTGAGTGTGCCTCCCCCTGCGGACGAGTTGATTACTTACTATGTCTATTCCCTTTTCCCCCGTCCTATTTTCTCGTTCTTTTCTAGGTCCAGGCCTGGCCTTCATCGCCTATCCAAAAGCTGTGTCCATGATGCCGCTGCCCACCTTCTGGGCAATCCTTTTTTTTATTATGCTTCTGTTGCTTGGACTGGATAGCCAGGTTGGTAACTGCGACAGCAGATGTTTTTTCTTATTGTTTCCTTTGTGCTGGCTGAGAAAGCTCATTAAAAACGGGTGGATTAAAAAGAATATTGCCAAGGCTGCTTACAGCAGCTTGCTTATATGCTGTAGAAGTGCCAGGCATTTTAATGGGGGGCTGTTTTGCTGTGAGCAAAGAGACAGCAAATGAGTCAGCTGTGATCAGTATGTTCTTGCTTGGTAAGGGTTTGCTGTCAAGTCCTAATGGTATCCAAGAGGTGGAGCAATACTCGGTGGCCCAAGTAACACCCTGTTCCCTCCTGCAACACCATCCTTTATGGTTGGTATGCAAGGTTCGCCTTTTTGGGGGGGGAAGAAAAAATAATAGCCACACTAATAAGAGACAATAGGGGCCTGTTCCTCTATGGCACTGAGTGCCAATGTAATCAATTGGAGCTGAGTGCCTAAGTCAATACACAGCGTAATCATTAACAGTTAATAGAAATGCAGGTTTTGGCAGTTGTCTTGTTCCAAGGAAATTCAAAGGTGCTGCCATATGTCTGCAGTAACATAGCCAGGGCAACTCTAACCGTGCGGAGAAAAGCAGCCATCCTTTTATGGCCTGTTCGGCAGAGGTGCTGACGCGGATGGTATCAGTGGGAGTTCAGCATCTCTAAGAAGCACGCTGCTCCCTCCGACGTAACAAAAAGCATGCCGATTCTTTCAAGTTTTATTAATTATATAGCACAGGCTGTTAATTATCAAGCAAAGAAGAATCAGATCACTCGAGCTGAGAATGGAGAGCTTCTTGTGGCCGTTTCGAGGGGCACACGTGGTTGCTCAGAGGAATGTTAGTAGTTGTTTAGAGCAGCGGTTCTCAACCTGTTTTGTACCAGGACCCAGTTGTACATCAATGGCCGGTCCTGACCCAGTGCCCCTCACTCCCCACCCCCAGGCCCCAGCCCCCAGCGTGTGGGGCAGGAGGTGGGTGTGTGGGGCAGGAGGGGGTGTATAGGGCCTGGGAGGCTCCAAGCAGCCTGCAACTGCCACCCTGCAAGCAAAAATCCAGTTTCCCATGTTTTTATCCTTTAAAGGAGAATCCATTTTTAAAACTTTGTTGATCCGTTGATCTATTTTTAAAGTTTGCTTGTAACCCTTTCATATATTCTTTTGGGTCGCGACCCACAGGTTGAGAAATGCTGGTTTAGAGGAACGTTAATGTAAATACCACAAAGGACTCTGTTGGTCATTCTTAAGATAGACTCTTCCAGATGTGACCAAGGATTACGCCGTAACTGAAAAAGTTGTGGTTGCCTGAGTTTCCTGAGCAAGAGGCAACACTTTCTACTCCCCCAGGAAAGCAGCTCTACAATTATCGAAATCCACTCAGTAAAAGCAGCACGTTGAGCTGAAATCCGCTCTGCTGTTAGGAGAGATTTATAAGTGGGTTTTCCCCCTGAGGTTTCCCACTTGATCTCTTAAAACATGTAGTGTTGCCATTTGTTGTAAATCACTCTTTACTGCTGAGTTTTTGAGATCCAAGGAGTGACTTTCCGTCATTTCCAGCCTGAATGCTAAATTGCCCAGTGCCGTGATGCTACAACGGAGCGCTTATGCAAATTGAAAACCGCCTACAAATTTTAAAAAAGCCCCTCACTGTGTGGAATGATTAAAACTAATTGGAGCACTTCATTTCTCCCCCTCCCCCTGCTTTTTGGAGTGCAGTCAAGCAGGGTTGAGGAATGCCAGAGCAGCTTAAGATCAAGTCGAACCAAAGGGAAGTGTTACTTTTAAAAAGAAAAACAATTTTACAGAAGGCTTTATACTAAGCTAGGAGTTCAAAAAAGCATTCTAGGTTAACCACGGAAAGCTGTAGAGTTGCACTATATAACCACTCCACCTGATGGGCGAAGGGTATGCTTCTTAATGCATTTACAGTGTGCCATTGGATACCATAGGTGTAATAATGGCAAGAACAGGAAAATGTATATACTGTAGAACATTACAAGTGCGTGGCCACTCCACGTTGAAATACTAACTGTGGGATGAGCCGCTTACCCCTGGGTGCAGACTTTGCTCTCCTTTACATCAGAGCATCTTTAATGGACCCGGCAGATTGCACCATTGTAAGTGCTGATTGAGGAGGGCAAGGGGAGGGCAAGGGGATTTCTCCCACTAATTTTAATGGTGCTGTGATTAGCTTGGCTTTGTCCCCGGTTTTCTGCACACAATACTTATTAAGCTCAAAAAAAATCAACACAGTTGAGTATAACTAGAGAGCCTTTCATCACTGTTGGCCAGCCGATCAGGCTGAATGGCAGAGGGGAAGTGTGCAGGGGTTACACATCTGGAGCGTGATAGAACAGCTGCATCTTTTGTATGTTGATTAATTATAGAAACCAAGCAGATTCCTAAGGAGCACATAAGAAAACCACTCACCAGTGACCGCACAATTATCATTTGGGTGTACTCTATTTAACTACTTTGATATGTCTAGCAATTACTTGGCTCTGTTAAAACCTCCCTATTTTCACGGACAATATATCACTTATCTTCTGCCAGGTGTGATCGGCAAAGGCCTGGAAATGCCCTGCTAATCACGTTTTTGACAGCCCTACTGAGCTTGGTGTTGTCTGTGAGGAAAGGAGTGGGAAGGGCACCTGTGTCTTGATAAGGTGACCAAAGTCTTCATTGCACAGGCTGCAGAGTCACCAGCAGGACCAGAAGTAGAAGTAGGCCCTAATTGTGGGTTTAAACTAAGTGATGTGCTGACGGTTCTTTAGCGCGTCAAAAGAAGAACGAACGAGAACTCTTCCCCTAGTCAGAAGATTTAGGCTTTAGGAAGATTTTCCTCTTAGCTTTGTTTTTTTCCTAATTTACATTCCTCATTCATTTGGAACAGCAGCAGTAGAAAAGCCACATAAGTACTTTCCTGTCATCACGTTTATTTCCTTTATCATTGCTGGGTACATATATAAAGAAACCAGCTTGAGTATTTTATAAGTATATGGGGAAATTGGAATAAACGCTGAAGCCTTGTTCCAGGTTAAGCCCACCCACACATTTTAAGCTTGAGATTTTCAAGGAAATGAATTGCAATTTGATTATTCAAAGTATTGTATTTCCATAGAGTGCTGCTACGGTGCCTTTATGGGCAGTTTAATTGTGAGATAGGAAAATGTAATGCATGCTGTGTGTTTCTTTCCCATCTAGTTTGTTGAAGTTGAAGGACAGATCACATCATTAGTTGATCTGTACCCATCCTTCCTAAGGAAGGGTTACCGACGGGAAATCTTCATTGCTATAGTATGTTTCCTAAGCTATCTTCTGGGACTAACTATGGTGACTGAAGTAAGTAACATTGATAATGGAGAGCTTTTAAAAACAATATATGTACATATTTGTCTTGTGAATCAGCTGACAAAGGTAAGTTGAAAAAAATAACACTCCATAGCTCTTGCATAACTTTTTTTATCATAAACTTCAAAATGTATTGAAAGGTACATATAATTATTGTATAGGTGGACTATACAAACAGGTAGAAATGAGAGACAGTGACAGATCTGGAAAGAGCCCCTGGGTCTTTCAACTCCTCATCACCTAGATCAAGGTTTCTCAGGTTGTGGTTCAAGAGCAGTTACGTGGATGTACACCACGCATCCTTTCTTCATGGTTCCCTTGGATGACCCCAACATTTTTCTCTCTTTTAAAAGTGTGCGCATGGTAGAGAATTACTGGATTGAATTGTTCTGGGCCTTATCACAAGACAAAAACATAAGCACACAGAATTTCCAAAACCATTCCTTTACTGATGTCATCTGGCAAGAGCAAAACCGTAAAGGAAAAAAGTAGAAAATCTGAATGTCACCCTGAGTAACCCAGTTTATAACCTCTTCCTAATCAGATATGTGCAGAACAGTTAAAGCCTTTGGGAATGACAGTCATTTCAAAACAAAAGCCTGAAAATGAATTGCGGTATTCATAGTTTGTAAAGATTGCTAGAAAGTGGCTTAAACCAAAGATTATTTTAAAGGGTGCTGCAACTTAATTCATATATTTAAAGACTTCGAAAATTCACGTATAATACTAATCACAGCCCTGTGTCAGTTAATTTATCTGCTGTATCATAACTAGTTCATTATGTGGTATAGTTTTCTGTCCATGAATTGCAGTTTTGTTGGGCACCCCCACTCTGTCCAGGTGTAACTGAATATGGCGCAGTTCTTTAGCTCCTGATCTAACCTATTAGCAGGCACGTTTGTATTAAGTTAAACAATTGTTAAGTATTTTCTGAGTTTCGCCACTGGGGTACTTGAACTGCGATGGTGACAGTGCATCGTGGGAATTAGCTAAGCACCAGGTTCTGGTCCATGAATTCATGCAGGTAGTCTCAGTGATTTCAGTCCAGGCTTAAGGTACTATATTCAGCGTGGGAGAGATATCAGAGTCTGGCTTCAAATTAGAAAAAGCCACAGGAACCTTCTGTGAAAAGATTAATATTGCTAAACTCAACTTCGGTATGGCGTGTTCGTTGAAGCTCCATCCAGTGCAACCAGAGAACTAGATTTTATATCAGTTACACCGATTTGAATCAGTGAAGGTATTCTGGGTTTAGACTAGTCTAAAAACCAACCAACTAATAGAAAAACCTGTTTGAATAAGAGCATTATTGGGACAGTTATTTTAGAAATAGTTTGTGCCTCATTTAAAACATCAGAGTTTAAAAAAAAAAAATCAGGGAGAGAGGGAATTACAATAACGTCCATAAGTGATATTTTGAACACTCAGACACTCAAAAAGGTTTGGCTGTGACCAACATAAAGAGCGAGGAACATTTACATCTATATTGAAATTCAGTTCTGTCTGTTTAAAGCAGTTGCCAGAGCAATGAGTCTGGACAGTTCTATCTAATATTTAAAAATGAGAGAAAAGTGAGATATTTTCCTCCTGAGAAAAATATCTTTCTGCTAGATTCATAAATGAAGGTCCCTCCTGGCGACCTGCCTTGCATTTTTCATCACATTAAAGCAGTTCATGTTGACGGCCAGTTATTTCTTTCCATTATATGATTTCATAAAAGCTCACCCTAAAATACTTCTAAGAGGGAAAAACTGTCTCAGTAGATTACATTAAGTGGCTTAATTTTGTTCAATTGCTGTCAAGTTTATAATTCTTTCTATAATAAACAAGAATAGTGTGTGGGGAAATTAGTGCTAAGTACTTATTTTTACAGATGCAGCGTAGAGGGTTA
>JAGPOW010003182.1:15935687-15989976 GCA_030014935.1 Caiman crocodilus | reverse complement strand
TTAAAATGTCAATATCATTATTTCCATTTTTTACAGGTAGGAAAAATACAGCTTAAAGAACGAGATGATTCGCCCAAAGTCACTCAGCAAGTCAGTCACACAACTGGGATAGACCATGTTGAGTTCCAGACCAAGGCTTTAACCCTGGCAGCACTACCTCTAATGACCCAAGCTGAAGTGCACATTTTGTCCTCTTTTGCACGCCATCTCGGTTTGGGGCTTACACCCTGCATACGCCTTGAGCACCGAGTTGAGTTTCAGGGTATGCAAAGCTGTTGGATGTGCTGCATTAGCCAGATCCTGGCCTTTAGCAGAAAGAGATTTGAGAACAGGGAGCAATGCATTTCATTTGTTTTTATTTAATTAAAAAAAAAAAATCAAAGTCATCGCAATCCCATTTAAATACAGAGATTTACAAATAGGTCCAAAACTGGACTAAAATAGTCTTTGAAATGCTGTACCCTTAAATATTGTGCTTTCATCGATACATAAGAAAATTAGCATATAAAAATACTTTACAAGGAATACATTCTAATATATGGATAAAAATACACATTTAAGTAATGCATTTCATTTTAGTATCATTCAAAATGCATAGGAAGGGATACAAGGACTGAGTTTCTTTAAAGCCTTTAATAAAAGTTTTCATTAAAAACCTATGAGAAGCCACAGAGAGCTTCTGCTGCTTAGAATATTGCATATAAAAAAACACTTTCGGCTGCACTGTCAATGCTCTGCAGTATTGGTTATGGCACATCATCTAGTTATGGCAGCAATGGCATGGGATATTGCATACTTGAAGAGAATGGCTACAACTACACTTAGCTGGATGGGACTGGATGCGTGTCTTGAAGAAACACCCTGACACTTTGGGCTGTTGGAAGGGAACAGGCTAGAGTACAGATAAAGCAATCAGTCCTGGCGGGACAATGAACATTTCAAACCTACATCAATGTGGCATCCATAATACACAACAACAAGAAGAATAAAAAAAATAAATAAGGAATAGACCAATTCTGCTAAGTAGAGATCTTTAAATAACACCCCGTCCTCCCAAAAAAACCCTCCCCTAAATCAGGCCCTTCTGACATCAGTTAACAAATAAAAATCAGAATAAAGTGCTAACATGTGACACACGGAGCAGGCGCTCACTTTTGCCATGTGTAAAAATGCACAGGTAATGGCGATCTAGCTCATGGACATGAGAAGGGATGAGATCCTGGCCTGGGTTGCATTCTCATTAGCTTGCTGCAGAGGATCATTAAACCAATGCAAACATCGTGCCCGTATCTTCTACAAAAGGTGAGGCAACGCAGTGTGAGAGGGTAGGGACCGAAAAGGCATCCGGCTTACAAATCACAGAGATTAACGAGAGGCAACCAGAGGGCAGCTACAGCAGACAACAGGAAGAGTCTAAAACCCATCATCAGCATTAAAAATAAAAGGTACACATCTGAATTTGCACTAGGATGACCCCATACAGGACCGGCTTATAAAAACAGAAGAGACAACATCAATCTAGCAGAGGGCTGCTCATGCCAGTGTTTGCCAAGAGACTACAAGGTACTATTTACTGAACACAGGAGGAAAAAAACCCCTGGAATTTGGATCAAGATGAATGGTGTTCAGCTCTTTACTAGCCTGAACAGTCTGGTTTTTTTTCAAATGAGAGACATCTCCAGATGGCCTATGTGAACAAGAGGGCCAGTGACTTTGGACAATCACACACTGGCTTTTTGTCCTGGATGCCACGTTCCTCTAAAAGTTCTGTACAGTTATATGCAGACAAACAAATCACTCATGTCTTGGAGTTGCCAAGTGGGCAAAGTGCTTCATTGTTTTTCCAAAGGGGGTAAGCGTAGTGGGGTGGAGTCGCGATGGGGGGAGATATCCAAATGTGAGAGAAAGACACCAAACCATTCTCAGAAGAGATTTGGCTTCAAATGAAATGCAGAAAAATGGCAGCTACCCACTGGCAAAAAAGTCTGAGATGTTTTGCATGGCCGTCAACACTGCCCAAGTGTTAGCGAGTGAAGGGAACTTCAAAGCCAGTTTAGCAATCATGGTTTAAAACGAAGTTTCGACCAGTCGAGTTTCCGTTACTGGAGCACACAGGTCATGTTGATCTTGCTGTACATGATTAACAGGGCAAACAAGAAAAAAAATAGCACCCAGCACATTTTAAAAGGATGGCCAAGCCCTTCAAGATGAGGGTGACAGAGGGCCTAGGGGCTGACCCGCTCTCCATGACCCCGTGCAGGGTGAAAGCTCACCTCAGTGGAGGGATGACTGAAGGCCGCCCTGTCAATAGTAAGCAACCTTGGACATTGTTTTCTGCTCCTGGCAGCCCGTTCGACCATGTGCATTACCCAAAGCCTAAGCTGCTCATCCCACACAGCTCATACTGCTTGGTGGTCTCTGAATTAAGAGTTTTAGACGCACCCCACTTTTGCAAGTCATGTTACATTACAAATACCAGTGCAAAACAGGAAAAACACAATGGATACCCAACAGTTCCTCTGCCCTGCCAGGGCCTGAAGGTACCTCCCATTCGCATCCTCCCTCCTCAGAGCGTCTGTCTGCTCATCTTGGCCTCCATGCCCAAGGTCTGTTGGACTGGCAACTCCCCACTCTCTCCTAGTTGAGCATTGGCAGCAAGTGCCAGAGGATTTCGGCTAATGACCAGGTCCAGTTTCTCTCCTGCCTCAGAGATCAGAGGGACAGCCAGACAGCAGTCAAAGTCTCTCGTTCGGACGCGATTTACCTGCCAGGACAGGTTTGGGGTACGCAACAGGGAGGGAAAACAAGAACACCACATTTTGTTAACTGGAAAACACATGAAAGCTGCTAGAACTGAGCCCTGGGACTGGAGCAAAGACAACAGAAAATGTGCTCCTGGAGCACTGTCATCCCTGCAGCCTGGCATGGGATTTGGCAGGATTGTAGGAATTGAACTAGTCAGTCTAGGGCAGCATCTAAAACAGATGCATCTCCTGTACAACAATAACTGAGAGGAAATAAAAGAACACACTCCAAAGTAGATGCAGCCCCTAGCTGCAAAGATCACAGCCAGAGCCCAACTTTGGTATCCTGGGGGATTCAAAACTGCAGGCTTTTTTTCAGGCTGGTCTCTAATCTACATCTTAAGGAGATGGCAAGAGTTGCAGGGATACCAATCTCTTTCAGAATGTGTATTTTCAATGACCGTCTACTTTCAGCACACCACGACTCTGGGATCCAAAGGGAATCAGTGCTTTCACTGACACCCCAACACCACTGTGCTGCTGCCAAACCCATAGCTGATATGTCCCCTGTTATCAGACCCTTGGTTGTGTTTATCAACCAAGTAGATTGGCAGCAGTCTTTTGGAAAGCGTGCATTTGCGTGGATTCTAGGCGTTGTGTGTGGACTATATCATGCATGCTTCTTCATGTAGAGCACTCATGCATTGCTGGGACTGCTAGAAGCAAGGCCTTCTCATGAGCAGCAGAGACCTCCCAAGAATTCTGTAGAAATCTCAAAAAAAAATCAGCTTTTCCAGTTAATTTCAGTGGGAGTTAAAACACGTCCCAAAGCAGAACTAAAATCACCTGAAGAATGTATGAGTTAGGGAAAACCCTCGCCCCACCCTTGTGATTAGGCATAGTTGGCGTTGGTGCAGTGATGTTCTCCAGGTTTGGAGATTTGAATGTTCACCCCCATCCCAATCTCCTCACTGCTGAGGCAGCATCTGGATCCAAGCTGTGCCTCCTTCACTGGTGAACAAATGGGAGATCCATATAGCCCAGTCCCCTAGGCTCTTCCTGAGCCCATGAAGCATCCAGGGCACAGTGCTCTGTGACTCAGGTCTACTGTGTAGGGCTCCTACAGCTCCCCTGGCACCTGGTACAACTGCACTGGCTCCAACACAAGCAGCACAGGGTACACTGGTATGGCCTGCTCTTGGCTGACATGTAGGACTGGCAGAATTTGATTTTCATTTTTTTAAATAATTTTGATGGCTCAAATTGACGTTTAGTTTTAAGCTTTTCTTTCGATGTCTTATCAATTTTCATCGGTTTTCATTGACTTTGCTGGCTTTTGGCAATAGTATAGTTTTCTCTATATTTTTCTTGGCTTTTCATTATTTTTATCTGTTTTTATTGATTTAAATTTTCAGGATGGCATGAGATTAAGGGTGTGAAGGCAGGCAATTTAGTAATGGTGCTATCCTGTTTAAAGCTTCATACAATCACATTAAATGATATAAAAGTAAATATCAATGCTGCCTACCTGCTTTAAGTCATTCTGGTCGTTCATCAGGAAAGAGCCGGGTGCGCAGGGACCAGAAGAGGAGGGCAGCGGGACGCTGGAGCTCTGGGGACACAGGGAGAGGCAGCGTGCTTGGGGCAGAGCCCGTGGGGGTACCCCCAGGGCCCAGCCGCCGTCCCCATGCTAGCCAGAGGGGTGGGAAGCTGTGGCCATCAAGCAGTCGGGCTCTTCCTCTGCTCATGCCTGCCAGGTAGAGCCATGGGGAGCTGCTTCTTGCCCTGAGCTAGGCACCTGCTGCCTCTCCCCATGTTCCCAGCCTGGCCCGTGTGCAATTGAGGCAGGGGCTAAACTCCTGGTGAGCCCCGATCACACAGGGGCCAGGCCAGGCTCACCAGGAGGTTGGTGCCCGATCCCTGGCTGGGTCCAGTGCAGAGTGAGAAACCAGTGGTACTGGGTCCCCAGTGGCTGCCAGTAGCCCTGCCCCTCCAGCCCCAACTCTCAGCCCTCCCAGCTCCTGCAGTGGCTTCCTGGGCCACCCAATCTGCACTGGTGCACATGCACGTGCGCACGTGCACGTGTGTACGTGTGTGAGCATGTGTGTGGGTGTAGATTTCCTTACCTTCTTTCCAGATTTTTTTTTTACATCCCCTTTCTATACATGTTGATGATTGCCAACGGAAATATTTTTCCATTGGTCTGCAAGTGACAGGTGAGATCGATGTTGATGGATAACGACTGAATCCTGTCAAGCCCACTGATAAGAGAACCAAAGAGGACCTAGAGAATTTACACCACCATCAGCTGAATCATCAACAACACTGTGCTTTTCTGCTGGATCCTCCCACGGCACTTTTTCTGCAAACCCCTTGTTCAGCTCAAGAGTTAATGTCAAGACCGCAGCTACGGGCAAGGGATGATCTCATCTACTTGTAAGCAGATACCGAAGCTGGGGGTACTCAAAGGCTCTGCTTTCTTTAAGATTTCCTACACACCACCAGAACCCTTGGCATTTGTACAGCTGCGACGTATCCAGCATTCAGCAGAAATGTGGCTTGGAGTCTAATTACCTTCTTGTTCATTCTTGAACCATCTTTCATGAGATGCTGAGAAGGAACAACTGGCTATAGACCACAACGTGCTCCAACAAGATTCCCCACAATGCTACCAAGTTTTTTAGTTACCTGAGGTACATAACACACGGGTGCTGATCAACCCCTGAACTTCCCTCACCCCACAAGACATTCCTAAAACTTAACATCTTCATGGTGCTTCAGAGCTTCCAAGAGGGTGACAAAACTTGTATTCCCAAGTGACAGCATTTTTTTTGGTTGATCATACTCTCCCTCTTGCTATCAGGCATCATGAACTTGTGTCACCTTCGCTAAATATTTTTAAGGGTCTTTGAGACCTATCTAAAATACCACATGCCTTGTTATTGCTTTCCCCTCAGAGACCAGGTATGCCCACCTGTATGTTTACTAGGGACTTCACTTTGGACCAAATGTTGTTTTCTGTAGCAAATATTTGCTGGTTCAGGTGTTGTTAGAGGAAGAAAGTATAGGAGTATTGATTCTCTTGAAGGCTGTTTCTTAGAAACTGCCTTGTACAAATTAAATGGGATATGTGAACACTATTTCAAACCCTGAAGAACTGCATATACTATCCCATTTTGAGTGATGTTTCTCACTCCAGTTTTCCTGGAGGAAAAGTAAAACCTGACATGCACAAGGAAAAAGAGTTAAAGAAAAAGGTTGAAAAAGACACTCTCAGCTGGCTTTAGTAAGGAACTGCACTAAAAATGTTAATCTGGAGGAAAATTCCCCCAAATAATGGGGAATTCAAGTTCACACTTGATCTGTAGTGATATCCCAGTATTAAACACTAGCCCCAGGTTTACCAGGTCACCAAAGGCAGACAGCTGCCAACCACACTGTCTAGCTACTGCCTTTTATAAAGTCAGTGTCACCACAATTCATTTTCACTTCTCTTTCTTGCATTCACTCACATCTTTCTTGTCTCAGAGCGGTTCACATTTCTTACCTGAAGGACTCTGTCATAAGGTTTGAGGCCACACTGATCAGCTGGCCCATTTGGACGGACCATATTTACATAGACACCTTTCTCCAAGAGACCATCGGACACGCTGAATCCAAAGTCTTCACTCTCAGGGTCCTTGTGGAGTGTCATCTACAGTCAAAGTCATTAGAGAGAAAGGTCTAATGAAGCATGAACAACTCCTAACACAAGGGAGGAAGAGGTCAGAAGCTCTGCAGGCAACATGCATGGTACCGGATGGTGATTTGGGTCCGAGTAGACATAGGTTGTCTATAGGAGCAAGCTTGTGCACAAATTGCCAGCTCCTCCACAGCTTACTTGTCCCTCATCCCCAAGGAATTTGGTATTCAGTAGTTATGCCTTAGTTGTGTTTTAGGTTTTGACACCATCACCGTACCCTACCAACTGTCTTGCAAAGCCTCACAGACTGCAGATTCTTCAAGTATGCTCAGGATCTTCTTTTGCTCCAGAGCACCGTGCTTTCAGAGACTGCCCTTGGGAATAGGGAGCAGGAAATATTATGTTGGTGCACTCACATAGGCCAGAATCTTATCTCCAAATGGGACAACGCCAGATGTTTCAGAGGAAACATGAGCACTTCAGAGCATTTTACAAAACCTTACGATGCAGGGCTGTGAAGGATTTTTAATTCAGAACAGCAAATCATGCCCCGAAGGATAAGCACTAATAATGTTATCCCACTCAGCATAATTGCAAATTCTGTCATGTTAAAAATTCTTTGAAATCCATCATGCTATTTTCCTTCAGTAGCATTCTTCATTAGTAATTTTGACAAGTAATTATGCCTTTGTAATATTACTTCCTTGCATCATCCTTAAGGGCCTCGATCCAGTACCCTGGAGTGTAAATGGAAATGTCCCATTTTTAATACAAGCCTGAAATCCCACAGCTACGATTCTACCTAAGGAGGTTTTGACTATATGTTCTCCTCAGAGGAAGGGGTTTACTGGATTGCACTTGATACTACATAGAGCTAGGTGGGTGCTACTGATGATACTGTTAACAATTCAGCTCTGTTATGCATACCCTAGGCATTAGTTCATCCCTGGGGCCAGGGAGTCTCGTGTTATAATGGCTAACCAGTGATTTGGCCGTAGATCAATGATTCTCAACCAAGGTGCTGCAGCAGCCTGGGGCACCTTAAGATCCTTCCAGGGGTGCCACACAGTGTTAGCACTGGTAGCTATACAAGCATGGTTCACAAGATCAACCCAATGATTTCAGATAAAAAAATCATAGTGTTAAAAAGATCTGACCTGTTGCGGTCTTGGGGAGTTCTTGACAATAGAAAAACTGCTCTATTCTTTCTCCATAGTCAAAAATGAGCAGAAACTAAGAGCTGGCATTTTCTGATGGGTGCCTTGAATTTAGTGAGGCATGCCTTGAGTCTAAAAAGGGCGAGCACCACTGCTGTAGGCTGGTGTTTTCCACTGACCAAGAAACAAAGAAGGGCCAAGCCTTGCATCAAAATTCTCTCAAAGTCTGTTAAGAGCTGAGGTCTGCTCCAAAGCGTGTCCCTGTCTGTCTGAACAAACTTTCTACATGTAAGCAAACCCTTTCCATTCCCCTGACGCCCTGGAAACGCAGAGATATCCGTTGGTTGCGTCTGACTAGTGTTTTAAGAGGGAGCAAGGGCATTTTTGTGCCATCTTCTCAGTGAAGGCATAGTTGCACAAACCCCACTTTAAATCCCATTCGTCATCAGACCGCCTTCGGGGACCAAGAAACCAACGCACCTTGTGGAATTCGAGGGGGGTGGGAGACATGATTTCCTGCATCTCCTTCTCAATCTTCTTCACCTCCAGATTCCTCTCATTTTTCTTGGTGGGTGTGATGTTGCCATCACTTTGTCCTTCATCATAGCTGGAAGATCCTTTCCTCAATGGGCTCAGTCCTGACTGGCTAACAGAGTCCATGAGCAATTTGCTTCCTTCCAAGCCCAGGCTGTGCACACTCCCTGTCATGATGGATGCCTGTGGATAAGGCAGGAAATTAGCTCAATAAGACCAGAAGAGGGGGTCGAGCGGCAAGGGACAGAGGGACTCTAGACAAACAAGAGGCACTTACAGCGAAGCAGAACGATAATCTCTTAAGCCTTAATCAGCGGGAATGCTACACGTTAGTAAGCACAGGGTAGATATGCACCTTCATAGATTAACTAAATAAACTATAGAGAGCACAAGCTTTTGTGAGCACAGATTCACTTCGGCGGATGCTGTAGTCATTTCTGGCTGGCTATACGTACCAGTTTCTGAAAGTACAAGCATGTTTTTATTATTGTTTTCAAAGCTACTGGCCAGAAATCTTTGGTCAGGGTTTTGCCATTCCTGCCTCCGGAAAAATGAAAGGGCTTTTTTTTTTACTGAAAACATTTTGTGAAGGTTCTCGCCTCTTTTCTTCTTTTTTTGAATAACTTTCTTATCTGCTCTACAGCACGGCGTCAGTCATACAACGGAGGCACGTGCTCCAGGCGTGGACACAAAAAGAATGCCAAATTTTGTGGGAATCAAATCAACATCCCCTTGACACAACCTTCATGGTGAATCCGTCATACACTGAGGACGGTCAACAGACAGTGGGACAAGCTCAGAATGAAACTACAATAAATCAAAGTCCTTCATTGCTAAAATAAATCAAAACAAGCAAAACAATTGCACTTCCAGCTACCGGTTTAGTGCAAAAGCTTGTTCTTTAAAAAGTGACTTCAGCCTGACAGACTATACTCCACGCATAGTCTGGTGTATTTGGAGACATCACCCTTTTCTGTTTCTACATCTGGATTTGCTATTCAGCTACAAACTTGACTTACAAAACTGCAGTATTACGCAGCACACATCTTGGAAAAAATGTCACAAGGTTGGAAACATTAGTTTGATGGTGCCACTCTGCTTCATGGACAGACAGTTCCAGGGGGCAGCCCAACGGGAACATTATTGTTGGCCAAAGTTGAACTGCTGTACTGTTAAGAAAAAGCATATTAAATCTCTCTTCAGCCTACCTGTACATGTGAATAGCATCATGCTAAAAAATCTGCAATTGCAATGATATAGATATTGCTGGAGCTCTTGTCTCACCTGCCCTTCACTTCAGCACATGGTAGACCATGCATGAGAGAGCCTGGCATAGCTGTCTTTGTTAAAAATATGGATAAATAATTGCACACAAACACAGGATACTGGACTTTATGCCCTGGGAGGTCCATTCCAGGCCTATTATTTCTAGATCAGTACTCCTTAAATGCAAAAGAACAAAACTCACTAACAAAAATCTACTAATAGTGCTAATACTCAAGAAAGAGCATGTCTAAGAGATGCAACCATGGGCTCTGGAAGCACTAGCAATATGAGGCAATCCCTGGGTCAGCACACACTATATGCTTTTTGACAGGCTAGCCAGGACTGTATGCAAGTCTACCCCTTTTGTACTGTGTCTTCAGTTCCCTGCCATGGGATAATACATTCCCTCCCTACAACAGCGCTCAAGGAGTTCGGCATGTTACTTTTGCCTTCCCAGCATATGTTGCACGATGGCTCTTTAGGCAAAAGAAATGAGGATTTTTATCGGTTAGTACATGGAAGTCTCCAGTTAGCAAACCTAATCAAAAACCAACTTAAAAGTATGAAATCAAATAGCATTTAGCACCAGTCACACTTGACAGAAGCATCTTTAAGTGGATGCTAAGTAGATTTCATTTTGTCTGGTGATGTTTTTCATTAAAGGGATTATATTGATCAAAGCTAAGGAATGAGTCAAGAATTCAATCTGTAGGACCCCAACTGGCTCCTAGTCATGCGGCCTATTTAAATTAGAAATGAAAACTTTAATTTCAGGGGTCAGGCTGTGAAGGTCAAACAGTCCACTCAAATGTCAAAAGACACAGGAAAGGAAATGAAAAGGTAGAAAGCAGGGAGCAAAGCTCAGCAGTTGCTAAAGAAGGCAAGTCAAGGAGCAATCTGTCACACGCATGGCAAAAATGTCATCTGATTAAACCTCTAATCAAAACCTGCCTGCTCAGCTTTGCTTTGGAACAAAGGAGAATAAACTTGTGGATCCTGCTGACTATGTGAAACGTGTCTACACACCCCCATTTTCTGAACTGGGTTGGACAACGGAGGCCTTACGTGTTTTAAATTCCTTAGCACTTTCACTGTCTGGTGTGTGACACATTCACCTGCAAGCAGCGAGTCACAATGAAAAACCCACTATCCATTGTGAAAGATCTTCAGTAATCACAGCATCTCAGTGACTTAGGCACCTAAATCCCATGGTCAAAAATGACTTCAGGTATGTGCCTTCACACTCGCCGAGGGGGCTGTTCACATCCTCTCCTGCTTCCACAAGTCAAACGCAGAAATGGGATGGTGAGGACACCATGAGGCCATCTCCTGCAGACGGTTTCAAAGCGTGCCAGAGACAGAGGTTTAAAGAGTGGCCACAGAGGCATCTCCAGAGTAGCCTCACTGCCACATCTCTGGGTTCGATGCACGTGACTCAAGAGTAGGTCAGCAGCCTTTCCCCTGAGAATGCCAGGAAGAGTGTAGATGTATTATCTGGCATTTTGGAGCCTAGGGCAAGACCTCTTAAGGTGGGTAGGTATCGAAATGCAGCTCGTAAATCCCACTGAAAGTCAATAGGCCTTTGGCTTCTAAATGCTGAAGCTGCTTCTGAAAAGCAGGACTCTGACCCATTTGAAAATCTTACCCAGCTGACTTGCTCAAGGCAAGCAGAGGCAACCTGTGACAGAAAGGAAAGTTGTCACTACCAACGGGATATAAGTTACACCATTTTAAGAGGCAGCAATAGGGGCCAACTTTTATTTGCTAGTGGACAATCCAAGTGCTTTTTGTTCAGTTTTATTTTAAATTGGCAGGGAACTTAAGGACGGCAGAAAGGAAACAGTGCTCTGCCTCATTACTAGGAGAAGCAAGTAACTTTTACAAAAAAAGGAGCACAGGCTCAAACGAGGAGATGGTTATTTCACAAAATTACTGATTAAATCCAACTTGGGAACAGAAGAGGCAATGCTGCTGAGCGAGAAAGGTGAAGAAACACTGATTCTCATTACACAAAGCAAAGACACATCCTTCAAGCGGTGGAGCAAAGTTCAGTAGTAACCTGTTCAACTTGACCTGTTGAGTGGTACCAGAAGACACTGTTAATGAAATGCCACAAATTTCCAGTAGCAAGACAGCAAAGGAGAGGTTACTAGGGCATTTGAAGCGAGAATGCGTTGGTGTCCTCATAGGCTTGGCTGTTCCACAGATGAAAAATAAGGGATTTTCTTGCACTACCGAAAAAGCAGCGTGATGGCGGTTCAGAACCATAAAACATGTATGCATTTTTAAGCAGCAGCCGATCTAGTGGATGGGGCCACAGATTGAGTGTTCGAGATAAGACTTCCAATCTTGGGTCAGTTGCCGACTTACTGTGTAATCTCAGACAGGTCACTTTATCTGTGCATCTGTTTCCTTTTTCAGTCTTTATCAGTGTCACCTGGCTGGGCTTCAAGCACCTTTGGAGCAGGGACCATCTTTCAAGCTCAGTATAACAGGGTTCTGGGACTGGTAGGTATTACTTTTATACCAGCACCAGTCATGTTCAAGGCTGACAAAGCAACCAAAGGAAAGGAAAGCTGCAGTGCGCAGACAGAGGCAGAGCCACAAAGGCAAACGGTAGGACAGCTGAGCCTATGAAAGGATCATGAACTTGAGAGGGGAGATAGGCCCTGACCTGTACTGTGTGGGTACCGGACCCTTAAGGGGGTTTTGCTCTAAAAAAGGAGGGAACCTTGCAACAAAAGGCAAGTTGATCTATGTAGCCCAGAGCAGGCCTGTGCACACACAAATGCACTAGCATAGACACTAGAAACAGTAACAGCTGCAGCCTGTTCAAAGCAAGCTCAGGCATCTTTGCACAACGCTGCACTTCAAAAGAGGAAACTGTGGTTCACATAGACTTACGCAGAGGCAGGAGGCAAAATGTGCCTGAGACGCTGTGTCAATACTTATGTGGCATAGCTGTGCTTCATGCGACTGTGGGCACACTGCTATCAGTACCCAAGGTAGGTACTTTAAAGCTGGCTGCTTGAATATGTTCTTAAGGACTGCAGTCACGCCTTGACTGCAATGTGCACAAACAAAAAGAAGGAAAGAAGTGCTAGCAGAATTACCTCGCTACACCCAAGTTTACTATGGGGGACAGAGACCAGATGATACTGTAGTTATTTTTAATTGCGCTTAAATACCTGCCATGTTGGTTGCTAGGCTCTGCTGAGACAGTACTGCTGTGCAGGAAAATAATTGGTGCCTGGAGTCATGTTTCCAGGTCACTATTGAATATTAACAAGGCTACCGCAGTTGAGCTTCTGCATGGTATAAAACACGGCAAGCAAAGTCTGGCCCATGGACCAGATGGGCCCATGGCAGATGTCATTTCCCAGCAGCTCCTGGCCAAGTTGCTGTGGTTGGCTACCATGGAGACCCCAGGATTGGTGGGCCATGACAACAGAGGGCAGGGTTTCCATGAATACCAACCCTAGCTGTGCTGGGGGGGTGTGCGGCTGGGTGGGGAGCTGCTCCGGGGCTGGGATCTTGCTGCAGTGACAGTGGCGGGGGGGAGCTGCAATGCCCTGGGCAGCAGCGTTCAGGCAGTGGATCACAGCTCTGTCCCAGCTCCAGACCACAGTCACCACTGCAAGATCCGAGCCCCAAAGCAGCTCCCTGCCCAGCCGCGTGCCCTGTCAGTGCTGCTGGGGCCAGTCTTCATGGACACCCTGGCTGCGCACTGTCACGGCACCACTGCTCCTAGGGTCTCCATGGAAGCCTGCCACAGTGATACCAGCAGGGGCTGCTGGGAAATGGAGTCTGGCCACTGGCTGGATCCACCATTTTGTCGTTCCCCACCTCCCCGCCCAAACCCACCCATCCTGTCACTGGTCAAGTATTGGACCCAGTATCTTCAGCACCAAAACATATGTTCCTACATCAGGTACAACTGCTTTACCAGTGAGGCAACCGTACATCATTTGACAGTGAGGACAAACAAAAACTCAAACAAGGTGCATCTACATGTGCATATTACTGCAAAGCAAAACACTCCAGAGTTTATTGCTCTGGGAGCACCATTTGCATGTGCACTTGGAAGCACAGCATGTTGAGCTGGGTTGGAGCTGTTGTGGCTTGCAGGAGACCCCAGGGTCATGCTGCCAGCCTGGGGCTGCTTTAAGCCAGTTCAGTGTGCTGCAAATACATTGTAGATATAAATATATCCCCTGCACAGACTTTCCTCACAAGCCAAATATGTTTGCATATTTATGTTAGCACATCAGCAGGGAGAAAATAACATTCATATTTTCAGCGACAATCATTTTGATTTTTTTTTTAAAGTAGGCTATAATAGTTTTGAAAGGTTTACATTCCAGCTGCCTGCATTGCTAAAGTATGTTCATATCCAAGAGATCAATGTTTGTAAAATGTATTTCCTTTAAAAAATTTGCCTTTAAAAAAAAATCCCCCCAAAATCAAAGCTACTGTGATAAATGCACTGCAATTCTTGCTTGAGCACACCTAATTTCATCCATGTTTTCCTCCCCTTAACTGTCAAGGACCAAATTTGCCAAATATTTTTATAGTTAGAATAAAGGAAAACTAGCTCTTTTGCATCTGCTCCACTTCAGTGAGGTTTGAAATCATCTTTTATTTTAAAGCTCCGGCAAACTAACTGTTTAAAAGAACCTAGAAGGAAAAGAAAGAGAGACGTGGAAAGAGACAATGGAGAGATCCTGATACTGGGTTTGAGGCTGAAGCCTTTACAATGGGTATTTTACATCCTGCACTGAAATTTAGGAAGTTATATGTTGCCCTCAGATTAAAACATGAGCGTAACCACATTAAAGCTCATTAACTTATGCTTAGCGCTCTCCAAGCATCTCAAAATTATGCCACCTAATTTAGGTGATGGTTAGTTATGGGCCATACTACCTACATCGTGCTAGGGTAACTTTAATCTGCTACATGGAGATAAAAGGAGCAATCTGCAGTCATACAGCACCTGGGGATGCACTGCTCCCAGCTCTTCCAGCACGCCCCCCAGCAGGGACAGATTCCAGGGCTGGATCCAGACGTGCAGGCACATGCATTTCCCTGAGGACAAACAGTAGCTGCATAATACATGCCGCTGCTACTTGTCCCCAGGGAACGCCTGTGCACGTATGCTCTTGCACATGGCATGTTGCCCTGGGTAGGGTAGGGGAGCCTGGGCCAGCATCTGGGCTGGCCCCTGCAGCCTTCCCGGGGTTCTGGGGAGCTCCTGGGGCTCCAGAAACAGCGATCCAGCAGCAGGGAGCCTGGCTAGGAGCTGGAGCATGGCTCTGGCTGGCCAGGCTCCAGTTTTGGGGAGGGCACTCTTGCTGCCATGTGTGCCAACCTGTTTTTTTCTGATGCAGGTTTTGTTTGACACAGGCACCTTCTGGCATCAAAACCCATTCCCATGCTGCAAATTAGCAGCATGGGGAACACCTACATGTGCGGTATATGCCGCGTGTGGCACCACAGATAAGTCTGTGATGCCACATACGGCACATGCGTGTTCATCTGGACACACCCCAGGAGTCTGGGCTCCTAGCCATGCCCTTGCTCGCCAGCCGTCTAGTGGCAAGTCAGCGCTGTGCAGGCAAGAAGCAATATTAATCCTTAATGTGCGATTGCTCCCAGCACGCTCTAACTTTAACACTATTTAACATGCCACAGATTAAGTGTGGTCTAAGTACACCGGGGTGAAGATACACATTACATCTACGACGGACCTATGATCCTCAGATGAACTCTGTCTTATTAAAACCCTACTGCACAAGAGTACTTCTCCAGGAGCTGCTTCTAAGTTCAATGAAGTACACAAGACTGTTTCTGCCATTTCCAATGGGACTGAACATAAGCCACAAAAATCTCTTTATGATCTCCCTCAAGGAAATAGTGTGGTATTGTCCTGGAGCAGCCTGGGAAGAAAACTACACCGAAGCTACAATTTCCCTCCTGCTTTTCCTATTGCCGTTCTGCCTATTCAGCCCTGGGGTGGGGTATTAGACCAATGACCTATGCGCGCCTCACTCCACGTGGTCCACCTGTACAAACTGGAATGAAACCGCTTCCGCTGACAACTAGGGGATGGGTAAGCTGGCATGTCCCCTCTTGCATCCTACTCACACGGAAATGCTCCTTACTGTACCTCAACTGTTTTGTGTCAGAAAGGGTTTCTGTAGAGAGTGGTTTTGCACATCACTCCCAAGGCAAAGCTTTAAATCCCAAGCTGCCAAACCCCATAAACAAACCCAGTAACACAACTTCCAAAGCATTGTGGAAAAAAGGAAAGAGAGGAGCTTGTGAGGAAAGGAAATACCTTTATTTCCCCATAACATGCATGTTTCCTCAGATTTTCCACTGGGAGGGGTGGATTGAAACCTTCCAGTTATCCCACTTACTGAATGGGCATTAGGGATGGTGACATCTGTCCAAAAGATGTGTGCTGGACCCAACAACAGCTAAAATAACCCCAAAATTCTGTACCTAAGATTTTTGGACCCTTTTTAGGTACTTGATAGACCTCAAAAATCATAAGCAAACTGAATTCTCAAAAAATCATTTGCCATTTCATAGGGAAAATGTAAAAATAGTTCTGTGGAAGTGGTCTGGTCAGCTCTAAAGCTAGTGAGGTAGCAAAAAGAGAAAGAAAAGTCACTGTGAGTATTTGACACTGAGAGAAAACTTGAGTGTAGACTATTAGCCAGTGAACTTTACTCACCTCTTTGCACAAACAAACCAAAGGATCACATGCTTAATTAAACCAAATCTGAATCCCTTCCCAACACCACTGTCACAGGAGGATATAGCTGCCAATTCTGGGAGTAGGAAGCCAGTGACTTATGATGCCCAATGAGAATGAAATGGTTAGTGAGAAAGTCGATTTACCTCAATCTCCCTCAACAGTTCAGACTGGCCGCACGTTTCCAAGTCCTCCAAAGCTTCTCCAAAAACACGCCAAAAACTATCCTCGTGTGTGGTCTCAAGGCCGTTTTGGCAGTTGGGATATCTGTTGTAACGTAGGAACCAAAAATGGTCAGCACTCTTCTGCAGCAGGATGAAAGCCGCAAGGCTAGAGCAAGTGGCTCACCAGTAAAAGCAGAGACTTGAAGAGTCTTCATATACAAACGCAAACAACATGAACGTTTCGGGCAAAGGAGTCCAAATATAAAACCTCCATGCACTTACTAACAGGGCAAGAGTCTTTCAAAGGAAGAATTAAGTTGGTGTAGTAATGTCAAGTTCAAAAGGGTAAATAAAAATGCCTGTAGGAAGATTGTAGGTTTAGGAAGACGTTTTGGTGAAATAGAGAAGTGAAAGAAAAAGGATGCGTTATGGGTAAACCAGGAGCCTCAGAGACTGTTAGTACAAAGGCTGATGGGACAGAGTTCAGATCTGAGACACAGAACACCTGAGAAGAGAGAAAAACACAGAGGGTAACAGACATGGTGAGAAAATGAGAAATACATTAGGTTTCTGTGAGAGTAAATAATGTAAGAAGATGTATATAAAAATGATTGCCCTAGACTGGACAAGTACATAACATTGCAATCAGCTATCTTGTGAGCTTTAGAGTACGACCCCTATGAAACCCCAATTTCACTTTTGTTAACTTTGATGGTAGAGAGGGTGGTGCTACAATTAGGACACTCCCACTCCTATGCAGCAATCAGCGGACTTAAAGCAGCCCATTGAGTAGTTAGGCACCCGTTTAAAAGATTATACCAGTTCGAACAGTATCGACTATTATGTACACACTGGATTTCCCCACAAATGCAGTGTTTGTATCTCTAGGAGTAAGGAAGGAGGCTTCACTCTGATAGACCTGTGAGGCAACTGGCAATTAAATGCATGGATATCCTCCAAAGTGACTTGGGAAATTATACCTGGGAAATTCTTGGTATTATTGTTTGGATTACAGTAGCACAAGGAGGCATTGTGTAAAACAGTGCCTATAACAAAGAGCTTGGTCTAGTGTTATGTGGTCTTTAAGGAAGTTTTCCGTAGATGAAATCCTGAGAGCCAACAATTCATTACAAAAATGCCTAAAAAAAGAGTCAGTAGAACAGCCCCCGGGTCATCAGCGACACTAGAGCTGTCCTAAAGCAGCTGCTACCCATATGATTAGTAAATACATAAATAAAGTTTTATCTTTACGGTGTCTGGCAACAATGCATGTGCTGGGCTATTCATGTTTTAGCTGAGAAGAGAGGCTTGTCTCAGTGCTATTGAACATAACTTAAATATTATTTTATCTGAGCACTAATGAAGAAGTGGTTGCCTGTGTTCGACTGAGTGATTGAAAGAGCCCCTATGTGCATACTAATTTAGGCCCAGATCCTACAAAGCGTTATGCACATGCATGACATGGCATACTTTGAGTAGGCCCACTGGGTTCGACAGGACTACTCACAGTACATAAATCAAGCACACAAGCAATTTTTTTGCACAATCAGGGCTCCAGGGATTTTCAGCACATGCCGTTATTTGGGTATCAGCTTTCAACTCAAGCCTTTCGTTTATTGTGCTAGGCAGGTTAAAAAGTGATGTTGTCAACAAAATCTCCTTTAGATTAAGGCTAACTTGCTATCACAAGGCTCAAGACTCAAATGTTGCATTCCTTCCTTTCCTTCCTTCCTTTCCTGTAAGGTGTCCAGGGAGAGAGGTGTAGTCATTAAAGCTCTCTTGAATCAGGAAGTCAAATCTCTCATTATTAAAAATGCATTCAGGACTCTATATGGATGAACACGGGAGTCTTACAACTCTAGCATAAGAGGCTTTCCTCTTCGAAAGTAACAGGGATGAGAGAACTGTTTTTTCTCTCGTAATGAGAGGATCTGGTACAATCAGTCGTGGCTTCAACATCATTGTCTGCTTTCCAAGGCTCTCAGTCAAAATATGCAGGGCTTCAAGAGCTCAGATTACAGCTGGCAAGAGGCTTCCTGTGGGAAGCCATTAACAATAGGTGACCTCTTTTAACGTTGGCTCTTCTTGATGGGGACCAAAAGGAGCATCAGTTTCCTTTCAGTTGTATTCCTTTTCAATAGGTGGAAATGGCCATGAGATGTTCTCATATTTTTGTTTTGACAAACAAAAATTAAAAAAACAAACCCAACAACACGACACACAGAACTATGGGGATTTTGGAGGATGTCAAGGGTAGGATTAGTCACAAAATAAACGCACCTCGCTGCTGGACATGCAAGGGGTCACCCCTGGGTCTCCCTCATAGAAGGGCTGTGAGGAACTTCCTAGCAACCTTGTGTGGGTAGAGGAACAAGCAGGAGTGATTTTCAGTGGTAGAAGTGAAGGACGGCTATAACCTTCCCCTCCACAGCCAACCCAGAATCCTTTACGTAAACTGGCAGTTCCAGTTCAGCCCCACTAGGTCACCTTGACCTTTTTTTTTTGATAGTGGGGCTACGCAGTGGTAGAAGGTACAGATCAAGGTGAGCAAGAGAAAGCATCAGACCATAGTTTCCAGCAGATGCAAGGCTGTAAGTTGGTTATCCTTTCATCAGCAAGTGCAGCGTGACCAGAGCTAGAGGTCACCTCTGACAAGTACCATGTTATCTTAGTTGCTCAGTTGTTTGCAGCAAAAATTTGTTCAACTTAAAATGCGGACCCACCTCTCAGGTATTTTGCCCGTCCTTTATGATGGTTTCACTGTTTAATGGCACCCTGAAATTGCATTGTGCTTAAGAGGCACTCTGCCAATGCCTGTCGTAGGGGAAGATTTCATGGTACATAAACTTAGTCAAAGCCTAGGTATTACATATGTCAGATAAATTACCAATATGCCACAGGTCTTTATAAAACGCTTAACTGAAACAGAAGATGTGTTTGCAAACTGCACTGTTACAGACATCCCTCATCCTATTCCTAAACGCATGCAGACACACACACATAATGACTTAGACTCAATTTAGACTGTAGATTTGAGGTAGTAGATAGGTTGGCATAAATAGGCTGAATTAATACTGTAGGCTGTCACCATGGTACCCAAGTCAACACCGTACACGACTATGATGAGACAGTGCAGGTATAGTAATAGAAAAGTGTATGTGTGTCGGGGAAATGACCATGTTTCACACTGATCTGTTGTAACTGTATTGTGTGATCATCATGCTATGGTAAGTGGAAGCTAACCCTTGGTCATTTCGCAGCTGTTCATGCCCATATTGGTTGTTCCCATTTGATCTCGCTTAATGTAGGACAAGAGCAGACACATAAAATATATACAATGGATCAGCAGACATGAGCTCACAAGTGAGAAGTACCCCCTCACTTCTTAAAGTGGGATCGCTGCTTTGTCTCTCCACTAGTACAATATTGAATGCCTAGGCAACTATCTGCACCCTTGATTATGACAATACAAATGAAGTGTCCATGTGAACTATGCTACTGTTGTAGTTGAAAAGGGATGTTCTGCCCACTCCTCGCCCCTGAACAAATGTTCCTCCTACTTGCATGCATCCCTCAACTTATTGCAATTAATACAGGATCAAAACCTGTCAGCATGCATGTGCACACACACGAACACTCACCTCCCTGCTTTCTTCAGCCCCTACATACCTGCTAGGTTTGTCCCAGTCATCTTCACTGAAGCTCCCATCCATATAGGGATAATTCTTCCTGGGATCCCCAGGAGGGGTGCTGTTCTTCTGCCTGCTATGTCTCCACTCATGTGGATGTAGGGCAATGCCAGCTGCTTGAGGTATGTACGTACCTAGGAAATGGGGAAGGGTGGAAGAAAGAAGAATACATTACTTTCTTAGAAAACCATAATGAAGTATTAGATCCAGAACAATGATTGCCTTTTTGTTCCAGAACTGAATATGTTCTCAGAAGACTGTACCGCACTACAGTTGTGCTGAAACCAGGCCTTTCAGTAGTGTGAGGCCATCAACTAAAAACCCACTAGGCCAGGGGTAAAGCATGCAAGATTCAGACCTCACCATACTAAGGTCTGATGAGGTCAAATAGCTAGAGGGAAGTCAAAGTATGACAAATTTGTGCTAAAATTAAAGTACAATTTTATGTGAGGTTAATTAGTTATTAATATAACTCACCCAGTATAGCGGTCTCTCAGTCATTTGAAGTCTTTAAATCAAGCTCGGATGCTTTTCCAGAGAACCCACTCCAGCTCACACAGAACACACTGGTTTAAATCCAAATCAAAGCCCAGTGAAGCCAGGAGTCTTTCTACTGAGTACAATGGGCTTTGCATCAGGCCTTTTATGCAGCAATCAGGCAACAAAACCTTTCGGCTTGTGTTCTGCAGCAGATCAAATGGATAACTGCAATGGTGAGAAGGGAGGGTTTCCCCTTCATTTCAATATTAGTTTTTAGTACTTTTTTAGATGCTAAATAAACCAACCTGGTTGATATGGCCCCAGGAAAGCCTGCATGGTGGGACACCCTGCCCTTACCCTATCAATCAACACTGCTCCTTTTCTGGAGCAACCTCTTCTTGGGGGTAAACAGCAGTCACAGTGCCCATGACTGATGTTTTTGACACTGGCTCATTTGCGAACTATGGTATCTTCTTTCAGTTCTTTTAGTAAAAAAATATATACAACACACACAAGTGCCTTTGAACTATCAGATGGAAAATCTTACAGACCAAAGCCAGACAAAGCAAAAAACCATTGGTCAAATTTCTGAATCCTACAGAGCCATCAAGTCTTTGCATATTTTGTAAAGTTTGCTATTTCTACTGGGCATGGGTACCACTGACTTCCCCCCTCAATCCCAAAAGAAACTCCCCCGTCCTCCCCCATATCCATACAGCTTTGAAAACAAAGTGCATAGGGGTTCCCCTCAAAAGGGAAGTCCACATGTCCAGCTGCAAAAACACATCAGTATAAACTTAAACGACTCCTGGGGCTGATCCATGCACAGGACTGCCGATGTCAGCAGGATAAAAACTTTTAATAAGAGCCCATTTACTGTTCTGAAACAGACAGCAGCACACGCTGGACTTATGCCAGGTGACATTTTGTACTTGGCAGACACCGTTCTCAAAGACAGCAAATTCTATATGGAAATTAGAGCTACGATATCCCAACCTGCCTAAGAGATTTGAGCACACAATCCTCTCTTCAGTTTTAAAGGGATTTGGATGCTCAATTCGTTAGGCAGCTCTAGAAATTCCACTCTATCTTCTTAACTGTCCCAGTTTCTTGCAAGGCGGCAGATAGAGGCTAAATGACAAGAGTTTGGAATAGCATCCTAATATCTTAAATTCCCTTGGTGCAAGTAGGGTAACAATCTGCAGGGAACCTGCAGGTTAGAATTGGAGTCTTGGAGCTTCTAGGACAGTAGCATGGAGAGCAAGTACATGCCTGACTAAAAGCAGTGCTCTGCAGGTCCAGATTAATGCATAAGAAAACTAGGCACATGCCTAGGGTTATTCCTGCAGGCGGAATGGCCCTGTTTGCCTCCATTCCCTTCCCTTCCCCTCCGCTGGCCTTGCTACCACAGCGGCTGCTTCCTAGCAGTGGCTTCAAGCCCCGTTCTCCACAGGTGGCAGTGCCAGGGTGAGACAGGGGGTCTCGATTGCCCTGGAGCCAGCAAGTTTGCCTAGAGCCCATCCAAAGGGTTAATCTGGCCCTGGTGCTCTGAATACATATCCAGTTGCTACAGTCCAAATCGAGCTCCTTTCTTATTGAATGGGTCCCTGCGCATGAAACAAGAGAATACTTTCCTGCAGAGGAGCATAATCATGGTACCCTGGCTGGTACCAAGAAAGTCTCCAAGATCAGGGAAAATTTGTGGCAGAAATGTGAACCTTTTTGTGGAGAGATCAAACTCAGATCCAGCAACAAGTGCTACAGTCCTGCTCCTGCAAAGAGATCCTGGCAGGACTGGGACCCAAAGGTCAGGAGGCAGGCTAAGGAAATGTATTATATGATAGCTGCCATACTGGGTTAGACTGAGGGTCCATATAGTCCAGGATCTTGTTTCTGACAATGGCAAGTAGTAGGAGATGTAGCAGCTCATATACCACAGTATATAATGTAATGGTGGACACACAAACACACACACACGTGCACGCAAAGAGCAGTAAAAGTGCATTGTGCTAGCTCAAAGCGATCGGGTCCCATATGCACATAACAAGCATATATCCCACTTCCCGTCACATCATGAGAATGACAACAGAAGAATTTCCCCTGTTCCTTTCACCAGGAACATTGATTTTGACACCACAGTACATTATTTCAGGTACACAGTTAGGATGCACCAGTAAGTATCAACACACTGCAGGTCTCAATGGGCCAAAGTGGCACAGACAGATTTTTCCAAACATAGCATTACTTAGCAATTCAAATGCTGTCCACAATGGAAATAAATAGATTTTGTATTCCCCACCCACCTCCTCCGCCCCCTGTCTATTCAGTGTTTCAGGGAAAGCCTCAGAGCCTTTCCAAGAAAACTTGCACACTACAAGCCATACATGCTTTGCCAAGTGAACAGGAAGAGGTAGCAGAGAAACACATAATTAGAGGAGACTTGACCTCCCAAGCAGCCAAGAGCAATGGAAATACCCAGAGACAATGCCAGCATTTTCTAAGAAAATGCCACGGTCCATTATTTTCTGCAGCTGAGCGCTCTCTGTGCGCAGAAAGGTTAGGCTGTTCTGAAACACGCTCCAGAAAGCGCTTGCCAGGGTCTTACAACAACTGAGAACATCGCCGCATCGGAACAACAGGGTCTTCCTACTCAAACCCCTATGCTGGTAGGGGGCCGAACTTCCCAGGGCTGCACGGCCTGGAGGGAACACATGGATGTACCTGGCTCTCACGCAGGTGGCATCAACAGAGCCGTCTCCCTCTATGCAGCCCCCCGCCACGCAAAAGCCTCTCTCTCAGCAGTGGCGCCCTCTTGTTGCAGCACAGTCGGCTGCCACCAGCTCGCCCATATCCTTCTCCCGGAGGATTTATTTTGTCCATTTAACAGCTCTGAATGGCACGTGGAGTTGAAACACACGGGACGTTCATTTGAATCTTCAGAGCGCGCCTGGCAGCACCCCCTCATAACGTTACCCCAGCGCCCCCGGGCATGAGCAAGGCTGCTCGCTGCCTGCACCGCGTGCGAGGAGATGCTCTTTACTATTACTAAATCCCATGCATCTGCTGCCCAGACAGTTTAGCAAGCGTTTGCTCCAGAGCATCCCTCTGCACCTCTCAGCGTTCCTCGCTCACTTCCGCCAGCGTCAGCACCACGCGATACAGTGTAATATAACAAACAAGGAACACAAAAAAGCCTTGCAGCCAAGTTCCCCTTTAGGGGCACAGACATGTGAGCAAACCTCCTTCTCCCTCGGTTTGCCGTTGCTTGGTTTTGCTTTACAGATAAAGTGCTAAGTTCACTACAGGCCCCTGGCCAATTTTGTGTTAATATCCCATTTGACGGTGCTATAAACCGCACTATTTTGGGGGCCAAGGGGCTCCTCTGAAGGCTGCTGTCTTGTTTTTTTCCCTCATGCTCATATAACAAACAAGAGCAATGGTTCAAACTAATGGAGCACAGACCCAGGATCAGTCCCTCCAGCATCAACATGTTGGTGTGGCTCCGTCTACAGTGCTAGACATTGCCGGCTCCTTTCTCAGCTCATGGAGGTGGGAGGGGAGCTCGTGCCTATAACATCCCATTACCGAACTAGCCGTTCTCAGGCCGTGTCTACTCTTACCATGCTCTGTTGCCAGAACTGGAGGCAGCAGATAGTGGCTTCCACCACCGAAGCGACAGAGCACATACGTGCATACATAGGATTTTAGGGTAGGTCCACGTGGCTCCGTCCAGCAGAAGGGACCCCAGAGGCCGCATGAAGCTTTGCTACACCCCAAGCAAAGCTGAAGTAACTGTGCTGGCAGGATGGAGGGTTCAACTGGTGCAGAGGGACTTCTGACACAGACATACTCACAGCTTTGCTGGAGCATAGACTACTCGTGCTGCTCTGGGTTTCATTATTTTTCTTCCTAGCCAGTCCAACTTGGCTCCTATTTAACAGTCAAATGCTTTACTGGCCATTAAAAATCTGTTACCATGACTCAAATCCCCTCACCAATGATTCTGGAGTTTTCTCTGTTAGAAACAGGAAAGCAGCCAAGCTTAATAAGGCTCCTGCTTTACAACCCCAATACTGATTTCTGCCCATGGTCCCTTGTCTCCTTCTCTCCTTTGATATCTGTTCCATTATCTCACTGGTGGTGGTCAACTGCATTTACTACGTCTTGCACTAGACACTGGTTTAACTCTTTGGCCCAGTGTTTAAGGGGAAATTCTAATGTAGCAATATGGTTTTCCCTGATACAGAAAGAAACTGATGCATCTGCGTAGGGTAGAAAATTCAGAAGTTACAGTCATACTTCAGGGACTGAGTTATTCCTTGTGCAGAGAAGCAAAATGCTACTCATTACATGAACAGCTTATGGATTTCAAATGTCTTGTTTACTACAGGCTATGGCAGATATTTAAACAGATGCAAAAATCCCATCCTCCGGTGCAAAAGCAGGACTCTATTTCCAACTCTGCCACCCATTTTCTGTTCTGACCCTGGGCAACTAGTTTAAACTCTTTTCCTCAGTTTGTCCGTCTTGCGAATCAGAAGCAACATTAAGTCATCTTAGTAAAGTGCTTTGAGGTTCTCAGGCAAAAGCAGAAATCATAGAAAATGAGGGTTGGAAGGGACCTCAGGCGATCATGTAGTCCAACCCCCTGCTCCACGCCAGACCATAAGTACAACACAATACTAGAATTAGTACTGGGAATTCAGGACTGGCTTGCATACACAACCAAATGCTGGCTAGTTATTGAACCTCTTAGTTCTACACATAACTGTTAAGGAAAGTCCACATAAATGACCTATGCTAGTTAACACTTCAGTGCCCCCCTGGGATGAGCAAGTCATGTACAGCTTTTTAGAGCTCAGACTCTCCATGAGTTCGAGGCAAGGCTAAGACAGTTCACCTTATACTTGGCTTGGCTCACACATCCGTAGGACACAAACTCACCTTGGCTTCCATACCCGGCATCGATGCCGGAGCCGTCCCAGGATTCCATGGCACTGTCCACGCTAGGGATTGTGGTGGAGTAAATCTCAGAGAGTTTGCTAGTTTTCTGAGAGTCGGTCAATTCATCTTCGGGGTCACTCACTTCATTGATGCTCCCTGACTTCTTGGGATAGGACTCTGGAACCAAAACACATTGCTCGTGCTTTCATATTTTTCCAAGTACAAGTGGGCTACATTTGACTTGATGAAGATGATCAGAAACTGAAGATGTGTTCTGATGAACACATTTCCTTAGGTGATGGGCTATGGGGAGATATGTTCAGATACTGGAGGAAGTCAGAGTGAAGAGATCCCCTTCCTTGTTCCTTGAAAACCAGGTCTCCTATGAAAGAAATTTTCACTGAGCTTCAAACTTCCTATCCTCCAAGGCATACTAAACTTAGCACCAGCTAGTCACCTTTTACTATGGGTCTTCTTAAGAGACTGTTTAGAACATCAAGGCTTCCTGAGAAAGGAGTATATATACACATGCCCTTCTATACACGCATCTGCTTCAGTATAATGTTAAGCAGAAGAGCAAGACTCTGTAGCTAGGAACCTCTGGGTTTTTAGTATCAGCAGGAGTTTTAGGGCAAACTGAAAGACCAGAGCAAAGTCCTGAGGCTTCGTTCATTTGGAGGGTTTCTATAGACCACCACTGATTGAAACCACCTCCAATGACATTATTTCAAAGCTTGAAGGGACAGCTAACTTTTTCCACTTCTTAGGAAATCTATTTTCTCATTACTCAGATTAGAACTATTTCCAGCAGCAAGTGTCTGACAGAGTTTGCTGAGACAGACAGCGATTTTTTATGTTATTTTAGAAAGTTTCCCTTAAAACCTTTTAGCCAAATCTGCACAGCATGGTACAGACAAGGCCTTAAACCCCATGTATAATTTCACAATCCCCTGCTGACACTTGGTTACTTTCTGTAAATGCAAAATTAATCCACCTATTTCCCCAGACCAGGGCTTGGGGACATGGAAACCTGGATTATGATCTGAATGCCCCAGCTCAGGGTCCCCTGTATTTCATTTTAGAGATAACAGGCCTTTTTATTAAGCATACTCTACTGATGGGATCAGTTTCTTAGCACAGCCATTTATCTGAAGCGAACATTTTAAGGCCTCATTAATTAGGCAGCCCGTTGGGCTTCACCATGCCCACCTCCCAGCCTCAGGTTTCTACTGTCAGAGCACCAGCAGGAATGGAGGCCCCTCTGGAAGTCTGCAGTGCTCATCAAATGAGGACAAATTCTTTTGCCAAACAGAGTGAAGTACCCTTAAAAAGTCCCCACTTCCCAAGCCTTAATAGGATTGCTCACCCTGCTTAACCTGAGATTACTCTGAAATTCCAATTACACATGATTCATTCTTCGACTGGCTAATGAGACCTTCTCTGACGCTTGCATCTCTTCAGTCATGTTAGTGGTTCACAGAGAGCTTCCATGAAGTGGCAACAGGAAGCAACGCTTATTTTGGAGAAGGGCTACAAAATTGAGCATAGTGGACAATACACAGACCTAAAGACCAGTTTTCAGCTTGGCCACTGCTTTGCCTTTCAGACAGGCACCTCCCTCTTCAAGCCTCAGATTCATCTGCAAATTGGGGGCAACGATACCAAATTCTTTTGTATAACACTGAGATTTCTGCGTAACAAGTGCCATGCAAGATAGGGGTATTGTAATCATTTCTCCAGACGACTTGAACCTACAAATCCAGACATGACTTCCCATGTGTGTAGACTTCCTTGGAGATTTGGGCACTTCCTACTTCACAAAGAACTAGAAAGGAGGAAGAAGTAGAAGGTCTAGGAGGTGCCAAGGTTTAGTACAAAAATGAAGATTAACAGAGGGAGGAGGAGAAGAAGGATTGGAGACAGGTCATGAGACTTTGTGAAGTGGAAGAAAAGGGTTGAGTTTGATTGAAATTGGCCGGGGCATCTGGGAAGAAGTTTTATATGAATATATATAAAATTTAATTCCACCCTGATTGATTACCCCACGCCCAGGAAAGATAAACCTTAAGTTATTTTTACAAGTGAACCACCTACCCTGGATGGGCCTCCTTTCCCTTCAGGGCTGCATCCGAGTGCAAGACTGCCAAGCTGCAGGGAGGGGGCAGTTAGGAAAGACAGCCCGGGGAAGGGTTTCTAAAACAAAAGCAGGTGGCTTTGAAGAGGATCTTAGGACCTTTTAATGGGACAACAGCCAGCATGAAACCTAGCCCATTTCCAAAAGCTGAATTAAGAAGCAGGCTTTTTTTCCAGGGACTGCCTGGCATTTCTTACTAATTTGTATAGTTTTATTCAAAAAGAAAACCCACATATTTCTATTTTTAAAGTGCTTCATTCTCCCTTTTTGCTGTGTGAAACACCTACAGGGAAAACTGTGAAGTCACTGCTCTATCGCGCTGTTACGAAAAGCACATTATAAATAAGTAGGGATTCTATCTAATTTCTTCCTGTTATACACAGGTACACACTGCTTTAAATGCCCATAGGTTGGTATTTTGAGAAAGAGAGGTGATTCTTAGACTGACTGTGTTTCCCTGTATTGTTTTATTTTAAATATATCTTTTGCTATTAGTATTTTTTTTCCAACAAAACTAAGCTTTCCTCCCAACCTTTCCTTTGGAGGCCGGATATAGTCTCTGCAGTATATTTTGATATTAGATAACAGAGCACTGTGCACATTAAACCTACATACTAACATAGCAGCAGATACCATTACTTGCTTTCTGTTCTGGTTCCAGTGTGTCCTTCCAACAGGGGTTGCAAAGTCTCTTGCACTTACTTTCAGTTTGTTTCTTGATCTTCAGCGTTACAGTTTCTCCAGCCATTTGGAGTAGATGGATGGCTTCACTCAGTGGCTTGCCCTTGAGGCTCACATTATTAATAGCTAATATCCGGTCACCTACATGGATGGCTCCAGTCCTAAAGAGAAAAGACATGGTCAGAAACTTAAAAACAGCAGTCTTCCTTCAAGATAAGGACCATTGAGAGCTCACTAGAAGTAATGGAGAAATGGCCATCAGACTTTAACAGAGCACGGACCACTGATTCCTTTGTGCACAGAGCGTGCTCAGCACATTGTAGCTGAGTATCTAACATTACATGGAATTGAATGTCCTCTTTCAGACATCACATGCATGTATATCCCAGTCACCATGCAAATATATTGCGATGCCTGTCATTCAGCTTTCTGAACTGATAGCTCCAAATAAACAAATCAAATTTGTATGTCGAAGACACAAGGATTCCTGGTGTGCATGATTTAAGCGGATATCCGTGCACACAATTTTGACACTAGTTCACAGTAGTGTTTGTGCCAGATTCACAAAAAGAACTCAGAATTAGCAAAGAAAGTTGATTCAACTTTAAGCATGGACTAAGTGACAAAGGGCAAGTACTTTGCTGAATCCAGACCACGTTCCTAAGCTTGTACCAGAGGAAATTTAATTGTACTCCTTATCAAAGTGATGTTCGCCATTATTAAATTCTGAGATCCAGAAAGCAATAGCTCCTGTTAATTTAAGCTTGTTGACTACATGCCACAGACATGATAAAGAATCATACCAATTCTCACACATCTTGCCTCAGTTTTTCCATTACTCATTTACACCAGTGATGCACATTTGGTTCACATCTGCCAACCACTTGCATTGGCTGGAAACTCTGGTAATTGTGGGTAATTCAGAACATACTTGTCACAAGACCTGATAACTGGCAAGGCAGTTTAGCTGTAGCTGCTTGCTGGTTCTTGCTTCATGTAATAGCATTAAGGCTTCCTAATGGTAAAGAAGAAAGCCGAGGTTCTTCTTCCAGTAGCTTTACAATTTCACTTAGCAGGAATTTTCACATAATTGAATCTGAAAAAGCTGCAAGTCTGGGTCATCACATTGCCCAGTGAGAGCTGCAGCACCTCTCAGCTAGGTCACTTCCATTCATTGAGTAAATTATACTTGATCACAGTTACCGTAGAAACAAATATTTTCGCTTTCCTGCAGAAAAGAGCAGCTGATGGCCCCTCTTCCCTAAAAGGTCCCATTCACAATGCAGGCAAGCTTCCACAATCGGCCACTAGATGTCACTTGAACTCCATGAAAATCGTATTGGAAAGCCCTCGGGAACCACATTTCTGTCATTCAAATAAATTATGGATCAAACTGGATCTGGAGATAAATTGCCTAAAAGTTTAATTTATATGGTTCATTTTTATTTTATATTAATGGTGGCGCATTATAGCCACTGCTTCCTTTTTGACAGTGGTTGCAATGTTTACAGACCACTTCTAACAAGTATAGCTACCGCTGATTTGCAAATGAGAACAAATTTCCCCCTCCTTCTTCCCCCACAACAGGAGCAAGTCCACCTGGGAGCAACGTAACTAAAGTACAATAATCACAAGGCTATGACTCAGCAGAGGAAAACAGTCACACACAGCAAGGTTTTTCTCCCTGAGACCTAGGAGGAGTTATTCAAAGTAATCAAGAAAGGTTTCCCTATGTGTGGGGCTGGGCCTGTTCAAAGGCTTCCCCACTCCTGCCTCCCAAAAGGCTTCTGAAGTAGACTTTCTCTTGAGCATTTGTACAAAGGAGGGGGATATCAAGCAGGAGGTAACCCACAACTATCATTTCCCTGTAACATTATCAAACCTAATGTTGCAGATGTACAAAACAGCCCAAAGAGCTTTCGGTCCTCGCCTCTGCCTAAATGGATGCAATTATTGTCAGAGCACAGGCCTGGTGGGTGCATTTGTGTAGGCAGGGGTCACGGATCTAGCAGTGCTCTGAAGTGGGCTTGAGGCAAGATGCCTGTTCATTTGAGCGGAGACTACCTGGAGCGCCTGCCTAAACGTTTGCCAGCAAATGTGCAACTTCTGGCCTGACCTGAAGTTGGCCACTGAGAAGCTCATGGAAACGGTGCTGCCGTAACAGAAGATCTCACCACGTGCATCTGTGTGCTTAAACAGGAGGCAAGCATCATGTTACTAAGAGAAAGTGGCCACCCTTGGACAGGCCTGATAACGTGCATAAGGATTAATAATGGGAGAGAGCTGCTGCTCGACAGTGACCCCATTATCCTGAATCCTCTGTAGTTTTCTATCAGATCAGATATTTGCAGCAACAAAAAAAATGCTCAAGGTTGAGATAAAACTATTCACTAGAATCTGGGGCTGTTTAAGCCCAGACAGCTTGTCACCCACCCTGACACACATGGCAGAGCTTGGAGGACACTGCATTCCCAGTTGCCAAGAAATCAGCTGCAGTTGCAGTCTGACTGCCTCCCAAAGTGGTCACAACATCTCTATTGTTACATGCACATGAGGAAGCATCCACTGAGCGCTATTATTTCTGCTGAGCTACGTGCTGCACTCCTGCCAAAGCAGGTTTGGGTCTAATTTTGAGTTCTCTATAAATCTAAATGATATCTCCCAGAGCCTGGAAGCTTTCCAATGGCACTGTGCTGAAGGGGAAGATTAGATGGATTGCTGGCTAGGTCAGGAGGTCCGAATACTTGGAATCCAGCGCTCCTGTCCCGACTCCTCTCCCCAAAATGATGCAGCAATACCTCTGCTTGCTCATGACTTCCCAGCCCTTCTTATCAGGTCAGAACAAAAATGTACACCTGACCTCCTGGAAAATTTCATCCTAATCCTTTCCTATAAGGATCCAACATTACCTTGACAACTCTACATGGTGTCTCTTGTTCCACACCGATGCTGCTGCTTTGCATGGGCACCATTTGTAGAGTTTAGATGATATTTTGTAGAGGATGATTTGCACAGGGATGATCCTGCCTCAGGCAGCGGTGGTGGTGGGGGGTGTTAGATTAGGTGACCTCTTGAGGTCTCTTCTAGCTCTACTTCTTTATGACCCTATGATTCATTTGCTAGACTGCTACAGTGAAGGCACTACACGATTTCACTTCTCCTCTCAAAGGCTTTTATATCTTAACACGTGCGACTTTACTACTGATCAAAATTCACCATTGCAGCAGCCCTGGCCTGCCCTGTGCTACGGTTCTCTAACAACCAACCGTCAGTGAACCTTTCTGGGTAAAATATGAACAGCCAGAAATGCTGTACAGAGGACAAGAAGGAAGCAGAGTGTGATAGCAAAGAAAGGCTTACCCTGACAATGGGAGAAATATCAGAGCAGTCCACCAGGGACTTCCTATTATTTTTCAGGGAAGATACTTAACTGATGGGCAGCAATAAAAAAAGCTTAAAATATGTAGCTAGAAATAACCATTGGAAGGCGGTTACTTTATCCTGCTGTGTCTTTTTTCTCCTTTCTCACAAGTGATTTCTTACTATAAAAAGGAAAGCATTTGCTGGAAACATTTAACGGAGGCCTGCAAAGTGGAAAACGGAAGTTGGAGATAAGCAAAAAATAATACACAGACTTCCTTTGAATACCTAGCTACAGAAAGAAGAAGCACTGAATAGATGCATGGATGTGTATCCCCTGATCCCTAGCACCTGTCTACTTTCCTTGCTCAGGACCTTTAGGGAGCTGTGCTTGCTTTTGCGGCAGCTCTGCTATTCAGGCGGTAGAGGGTGCTGTGTCCCACCGAGCAGTGAAGGCTGCTGAGCGGTGCATACTGAAAAGGGGCTTTCCTGCTCATCCGTAATTAGAAGAGATTAATTAAGATACAAGGTATGAGTCAACCCCACTGCATTCGCTGAGTAATCTGGAAACATCCTAGTTATTTAAATCAGACACTCAGACCCACACACCCTATCTCATCTTACAAGCTAAAAATCAGCAATGTTTGGTGAGAGACTCTACCTCATCTAACGGTGGCTGAATCCCAATTGAGCTGAATGTTGAAATCCCAACTCAACCCCAGCACAACAGCCAAAATGCAATGTCTCAAGCAAGTAAAACGACACACCTCGTCTCCTGTCCAGCAACTTTGGGTGAGATTCTTTGCCCCCAAGCAGACAAAATAATTCCCTGTCACTGACTACCAGATCTAAATGAGATTTCAGGGATGATATTCAGGCTAATAGGTCAGGTGCTTCTTGTACAGTGACCCTGTATATAGGCCTAACGTCTTCACTGCAGCCACTGCCCTGACAGAGCACTAGCTGGTGTAAGGGTATGATAGTCCTTGGACTGTATAGATTCAGCAAATGTTAAGGATACATTAAGACCAAAGGAAAACCTCCCTTCAATGCTTCTTTAAGTCTGGCAAAAGATTTCAATCCCCTCCCAGTTGCATTATAAGCCTCTGCCCTGCCGGGGTTCCCATGTACCTCACCTTTCAGCCAGCCCTCGTTTGGTCAGGCCTGATATAACGATTGGATCAAAAGGTTCCTCCGTTCCAGAGATAGTGATTCCCAAGGGGCCACCGTACCGCTTCAGTTCGACTGTGTAGATAATAGCACCTGTTGTCTCCTGTTCATCTGGAAGAGCAAACAGGGATGCTGAATGATTTTTTTTTCTTTTAAATAGACAGGCAGTAGGGAAAGATGCCTTTTACAGGCAAAATCCTGAGGTCACGTGCTGTGCTTGGACAGAATGGGATTTCTACTGTCCAGGCCGCTTTAAAGAGACGAACAGAAACAGCCCATAATCAACTGGAAGCCGGTCACCAGACAAGCTGTGCGGCTTATCTTTACTTCTTTGCGCTAGCTATAGGGAAATGCCATTAACGTGGTCAGACAGCAATTTGCATCAGGGTGACTATACCAGAGTTATCTTCATCTTTCCTAATCTTCAATTTGACCAGGTCTTCACACTGCTTCAAGATCTGCACGGCATCCTCCATTGAGCAGTTGTCAAGTCGGATGTTATCGATGGCTAACAGCTTATCTCCTGGCTCCAAGGTTCCAGTTCTGCACAGGAAGGAAAGGAGGTGGGGGGAAGAGGACAGAAGGGGAAGGGGACAGAAGAGGGGGAAGGAAAGAGAACATTTATAGTAGCCTTTCAGATCTTGCCATTCATTCGTTTCAGTAACAGAGGCAATAATATTGCCTTTTACCACTCTGGATCTTCTAGAAACCCACCCCCCACCAGGGGCAATAGCGTTTGGGCAGCTGAGGATTCGAAAAAATGTTTGCATGGTGCCTGTATGCATCCAGCGTTGTGCAAGTATATTCATATCACACCCCAAACTCAAACAGGTAACTTCCAGCCTACCTAAAGCACCAGAAGAGAACCTCATGCTCACTCCCTCCTGGAAATCAGATTTCATAGATTTCAGGGTCAGAAAGGACCTATTAGATCATCGAGTCTGACGCCCTGCCCTGGACAGCAAAGAGCACTGGGGATTTTTAAAAGGTCTCTCAGAAGGTGGACAACAAAGGGCATAAGTCGTTTTTGACAGTTTTGGGCTCCGTCCTCCTCACAACTCTTTGCATCAGTGGCTTCTTTCATTTCTCCCTTCTCCAGAAGACATCCCAAGCAAGGAGTAGGGCCACAGGGTTGGATGCAGGGCAGAAGCTGGAGTCTGAGGAGGTGAGCACTTAAGCCTTTCTGAAGCTGCCGGAAGTTGATTCAGCAGGGCTCAGCCAACAACCCCCTTTCAAAACCTGAACCCTGTGTGGTCTGGAGGGCTCTAGTCACCCACACTGAAAACTTCCCCTACAAGAGTTTGAAACCACGTGGGCATTTTGAGAAGAGCCTTTCCTAGACCATATATATGTGTGTGTATACACACACACACACACACACACACACACACACATTCTTTGTTGCGATCCTATTAAATAGTTCCTATTTCTTCAGGGAACTGTGCTGTGTCCACCTATGCACTTCCTCACTCACAACTGAGCAGTTCACAGGAACCAACACTCATGGATTGGGTGTGAGAAATTCTCCTTTGCTACGTATTTTGCCTTTAAATAGAGAGAAGTGAGGTGAACATCTCTGTACTTTGGGATCTTCCAAAAGCTTTGGGTCTGGAGCTGGGACCAGCTTGCCTGCTGGCTGAGTGCCACAGCCATCATCAGAGCTGGGTCAGGAAACAATCTGCAAACCTAGACTTTATCATGAACTGACAAACCTCGGGATCTGGCAGAGTTCAAAGTCACGTCAAAGTTCAGACCTCGACTCTGTGGACCTCTCCCCACCCCTTCATGAAGCAATAGGATATTTTCTGATGGGTTTGTCAGACAGCAAAAGACTGTACCCACCTGTGTGCTACACTCCCCTTCTTGATATCAGAGATAATTAAAGGTTCACCAGGCTTTCTACTCGCAGCTGCAAAAGAGATTTAAGTCAATAAAACTCTGCATGTGTGTAACATTTGGTATAGGCTCTATCACCCTGTAGCAGTGAACAGGAAGAAAAGGAAGTTATAAGGAGAGAAAGTTTGCTCTAGTTTGGCAACAGTGCAGTTTCACGCAGAATTTCTTGGATAGATCTGGAATAAAAGGGGCTAAACCCGCTAGACATTTACCTCCTGCCTACACTACCCAGCTAGTTTCTTTCAGTCTCCTTTGAAGCAAGGGGTGGAACCAAGTGTAAAGGGCAACAGCTTCTGATCTCTGCATAGCTCTACCTGCAAAGGTCTAACCAATATGAATGCACCCTCCCGAAAGCATGATGGTTATTCCAAGTGAGCAACACGAGGGCTGACCTGACTGTGGCAGCTGCAAGAGATGTGGGACTTGTTTCCTGGGTATCTCATAGCACAGAATGACTTGGGAACGCTGTATAAATGACCAGTCAACCTGGAAATCTGCTTGGTCTACTAGTAGCTTGTGGTCACATATGACTCCTACCTCTGCACTTAAACACTGGGTTTGATGTGCTTCTCTGAACGCTACATCTCAAAACTGTGGCCACTCTTAACTGTGGCCCTAACCTAACCTCAGCAACAAATGTTAGAGTCTTCGGCAGCTGCAGCGCAGCATTGCTGTCATGAGCTTAAGCCCAGGTCTAATCCTCCATGGCATGACACTAGATTTACTCTCATGTAACCCCACGTTCACAACAAATTGGAAGTTTTGGCCCTCAGTTTGTATATGGTGGTGACCAGGAATTTCTTCCTTTGTCAAGATCTGCATCTCTATGTTCTCATTTAGTTCATAAGATAGCAATATAAAAGAAAAGTGCACAGATCTAATGTAATGCATTAAAAAAACAGTCAGCAACCTTTTAAGGCTGTGGGCCAGACTGGCCCTATTTGGGTCATTAAAAGATCACCATTTTCTCTGCACCATAAATTTACAAAACCAAATATTCAGTTCGTCTCACCTTCATTTAATTCCCAACCTGCAAAGCCTGTCTCAAACATATGTTGTTCAGGACATAATTGAGCCATGTCTCTCTGTTTAGCGCCTGTAATCGAGCGTTGGTTAATAGGGTTACACCACAGTAAAGTTTCTGTCATGTACAGGCAAATAAAAGTGTGACTGTGGAAACCACCCTTTCCTTTGGTTCAGCTTAATTAAATGCCATTTTCTCACATACGTGCCCCAGAATATAACGTGCATTTTGTTTTTGAAAGGCAGAATGGAAAAAAAAAATCTTTCCTTGCAATAACTGAGCAGCAGCAACCAGAGAGCAGAGCCTGTGCACTGTTCTCCTCCCTGTGGGTGGCTGCAGATTTTACATTGGATTTTAGCAGGTAAGTGGCAGAACCTGCTTTTACCATATTTCTCACATATAACAGACAGTCCAATTTCCAGGAGCAGCTTTTTTGCAGGGGGGGACGAAAGGTGCATGTTGCATGCAAGAAAATATGGTAGGTTAGATGCACTTGCCTAATGTTGACCTGTACATTTTGAATTTTACAGCATATAGTAAAATTCAGCTGCAGTGAGATCCATCCTCCATTCAAGTTAAAGGCTTCTGATTTCAGTGGGGCTATAACTTCACTCTTAGTGCTGTAGTTATCTATTAGTTAGCTATTAAATGCTGGTGGCATTTAAGCCATTTCCCCCAAGCTTCAGGTATTTGGTAGAATGGAAACAGCCACTGACAGCACAGGAATGGATAGTTAAAAATCCACCTGAGTAGCTAAACCCGGAGAAAAAACAACATTTAATTTAGACAAGGTAGGAACCCATTCAATACTCTGACCTGAACTTCTGTTTTCTGACAAGTCAGACAGGTGCTTCAGTAAAAGGTGACCTGAACACCTGTTGCATATCTGAGACCTGGAGTCAAGGGAAACCCAATATCTCCCTCATTTTTAGAGAAGCCTGAATTTTTATGGTCAGTTATATTTTCAAAAATAGGCTGTGGGCCCTATTTAGCAAATCCCAGAAAGGGCTGATGAATCGACCCTTTGTAACCTCATTGCTATTCACGTAGCAGCCTTTTGCCACAAGCATTCTTCTGTCACTTGGTCACACTCTATACTTATACCCTGTATCCCGCCTTGGTTACAGCTGCTGCATGGCCTCAGCTGACATGACTAGTGCCTTGCAGCAAAGAGTGTGCACGGGAGGGCAAAAGTTGTACAGTCGACGAGCATCTCACATTACAGTCAATGATTAACACGCCCACAAGGTTTGTGATGTCACCATTTCTCAGCAACTGAGTTTGCATGAGCTTCTGAGATTAAAGAATGCCCCAAAAAGCAAAATCCAAAGGAATAAGACCAAAAAACCCCCCCAACAATATAATACATGTATTTTATGAGTTTAAAAACATATGTACTATTATGTGGGTTGCTAGGAGGAAAAAAACCCCCAAAACTGCTGGTCATCTTTAAGAAGATACTTTCCCTGCCTGATCAAACCGCTCCATATTTCACTGTATACAAGGTGGCCAAGCTTCACTGGGTTGAGCATAATGTCCAGGGCAGACAGGAAAGAACCAAACCTGATCGATCCGACAGTGCGGTAGCGGTGTTTCTGCTGAGTGCAGGAGAACCTAAGGGAGCTGTCCTCCCAGCATCTCTTTGACAACCCATTGATGCACGTTTTTCATTTCATGCATCTTTTATCTGAAGATTGAGTGCTCTCTAGTTCAATGTACAGCGGGAAGTCAAACAAACTGAGAGGCTGTTTGGTTGTTCTAATTCACTGAATGACAGAAAAAGTGAAGAGGAAAAACAGCTCATTTCTTGACTCGAGCAGTGACCTCTCTCCACCACGAAACCAACCGTAACAGGGGACCTCTATTATAACACTGTTATATCTCACTACTGTTAAATTTGGCCCCCTTTTCAATGCAGGCCTAACTTCGCAGTGTTTTAAGAGAGAGAAGAGAGAGAGGAGCCTATTCCAAGAAGTTTCTCGACCACAGCGTGTTTTCATATAACCAGACCTGCCATCCTGTTTTTGATGGCAACCTGAAAGATGAGGTGGGGTGTGCGCGTGGGAGGGAGAGGGACAGAAGGTAATATTGTGTGGCCAGACACCCAAAGATGCATCTTTGGAGAGGCAGTTCACAAACTGTAAGAGAAGCCTCCTGTGCACATCCACCAAGCCACATCATTGCCCCACTTAGAAGTCTCCCCTGCCAATGGCTGGGTGGCTGGCAAGCAAAGCTAACCAATATATCTCATTGCTTCCTCACACTTCCCTCTCAGTCTGTTCTCACCTTTGGTCTTGTATTTAGTAAGCTCTCAGAGGCAAGAATTATTTTAGGCATGCTTTGAGCCTGCCTGCCTGATCAGGATCCTAAGGGCTCTCCCTTGCTTTCTGGATCCCAGAGGGGCTTAGGCAGGAGCCAGGCCTGTGCACAGGCAGAAGGAAACTATCAGGTCAAAAAAGAAAGCACTTTGTCATTTCTCAATCCTGAATGCAGATTTGTCATGATCACCAATTGCACTGATCCCCTTTCTGCTGCTCTGGTTGCTCCATTTGCTTTGTTAGCACCTATCAACTGGTAAAGTGGTGGCCAGGATCCTTTGCTGAACAAGCATTATATTGCCTGTGTAAGAAAGCTGTCCTGATTTCACTGGATCAGCTGGTCCAAAACCTGAGCCTCAAATAACCAGGGAATCCTTTTTGGTTTGTTTTATTTTTTTAAATAAAAGCCCTACTATGGACAAATACAAGGCTCCTTTGCAATCTCTTTGTGTATGAGAATACCTGTACTAGTTAGTACCAGAGCACCTTTATATTGTTGTAAATCTATTCCAGCTAGACAGCTGGCTTTAGCTATATTCTGCCAGCTTAGATATGGCATTGCAGCTTTGTACTGTAGATAAAACCTTTCTGTGCCTCAGTTTCCCACTGCAAAAATGAGAGAAGCAGTTCAGCTGCTACAGAAATGGGGATCATGGAAAGCAACTAACACAGATAGATCTACACAGAGAGATGCAAACTGATTTACTGAAAGAGGCACACTGGTCTGCTGTGGACACTCTTATCTTGGTTTATGAATGCCGAGGCAAACTAATTTAGTTCAAACTGCACTATTTTCTCAGGTAGACAAGGCCCATATATTTTCAACTTTAAACTATACTTTTCAGTGCGTTTAGCAGCACAGAAGACATTTTAAGGGCTACTCCAGGGGCCAAGAGCAGGCTCCATAAATCAACAGTTGGTGAAGTGAGGAGGAGGACGTTGTGGGGAAAAGGACTCAAAATAAAACCAGCGTTTGGCTGTGGTGACTGGGCAGTGATAAAAAGGCGAGATGATCGATATTGTTATTTACTTTTTATAAATTGCTTTCGGTCTCTTGCCACCTCTGCCAGGATTCTGGCTATCTCACTGTTTACAATATGATGGATGAAGAGGCTCGAAACACATGTCCATTTTGTGTTTTTAATAGGATGCATAATGACTCGTATTGGTAAATTATTCCCCTCCTAGGAGCGTGAGCACACAGTGCATGCATCAGCGCTTCCTCCGGTTAGAAATGCCTTTCATTATTGACGGAGACAAAGCAATGTTCTGCTAATGTGTAATTAAACAAATTGTAATAATGCCATCAGAATGCGCTTATGAAAGCAAACATTCATACAGAGGGGGGGAAACCAAAAATGAAACAAAAAAGCCCAATAATCTAGGGATACCTATATGTGAAAGGAGGAGGAAAAAAAAAAGTAAACCTGAATCAATGACAAGGAAGTAGCATTCAAAATAAAATACGCAACACTGGCTTCTTCCTCTATCATTCATTAACTTTAATGGCAGGTTCATAAATTATAAATGCTTCTAGCAGGATATTTATGCCACCGCATATCTATTTATTTTCAAAATCTCTAGATGCTGGACCATGACAGAATATTTTGCTTCCGGAAAAGCGCCAAAGTGGAGCAGTTCCCAATTCATAATTAAAGCTGCAACTTTAACAGGGAAGGCAGACCAGAGAGAAAATATGATTTGGCCAGTTCTGATTGGTCAGTGATATGTCCCTGATGGACCCATTATTAGCACAAAAGATATTGTCTGGGCACAAGTTCTAACCCTGGCTTTGCAATCGGTGCCATTAGCAGCCTTGGCCAAGGCACAACCTACGGCTCTGCTTCTGTCAGCTTCAAGTGGAACCCAACACAGACTCATCTCTGGGGCTCCAGGAGGGCCATTGTGATGGATTGGTTAAAGTTTATAAAGTAGTTTGAAAATTATATGCTATCTAAAGTGTTAAGGTACTGTTAAAATGAATGACAGATTGAATACCCATTTAACAGCAACAAGAACTAAATTGCACCCTACAGTGAATCATACACTGGTTTCCCTGGGGAAAACATTTTTCATAGGCTAAAAAAAAATTCCTTCTTCTAATCAACCAGAATTTTCCCAAGGCTAAAAACAAATGTTTAACTTCTTTTAAGAGGTCAAGATATCGAATACACATAAAACACGACCGTTAGCTTTTTTACTGCCATAGATTTTAATCTGGAGGAGATTTAAACAAAGTCTACGGCAGCCTAAGCATGTCATTAGAACTGAAAGTAGCCCGAAATGCATGAGGGTGCTTCATGGCACATGTTCTGGCAATCAGAACGTGGAGACGAGTCATTACGAGCCTGCTCTCTCAATTAGGGTGTCTAAAATCTCTTTCTGCAGTTACATTCATCGACACCTCTTTGAATACCGCAGAGGCTTTTGCAAACAATTAACCTTCACAATCGACACATCCCTCCGAACCAGGGAGAAACAGAAGAGACTCCCTGGGGTACTTTTCCATAGTAACAGAGGTCACATAACTAACATGAACCCTTCTACCACAGCACTCGTGAACGGAAGAGCGAAGCTGACTTCTGTGACTTTCAGGTCTCCACAAAGGAAATCCGAACAATAGACAATGGGTATATCAGTACTGACTTGCTCCCAAACCCAGGACCACCACTGAGCGCGCCACGTTTGTCCCCCTACCCAGTCTGGCACTGCCACCAATGCAATACACCTTGCTTATTTGCACCCATTCAGTGACCAAGCTACAACTCAGTAGGGTGGTGCAAAATTTCACCGAGTGTTTTGGTTCAAAGCTGTTTCAATGTGTTTCAGGCTTGAAACTGCAAAATCAAAGCGAAACAAAACTCTGAAATAGCTTCGAAACAAAACAAGGACGCTCGAAACATTCTGAGAGATTTCAAGTTTTGAAGCAGTCCAGCAGCTCGGGGCAAGGGAGAGCCAGAGCTGTGCTCCGAGCGGCTCCGCAGCCCCGTGGAGCTCAGCCCAGCGGCAGGAGGTAGAGGCAGCCCTGGCTCTCCCCGCTTCCTGCTGCCGGGCTGAGCTCCGTGGGGCTGCAGGCTCCCGCATCTGTGCACTGGATGAGAGGAAGCTGCCTCTGCCGCCCAGGACTGGCGGCAGCATCAATCTTCCCCTGCGCTGGGAGAGGTCTGTGCCCAGTGCCAGTCCCAGGCAGCAGCAGCAGCCTCCTCTCATCCAGCGTGCAGATCCAGGGGTTTGCACCCCTGGGAGGAGTCAGGCATGGCCCCACAGCCCTCCCGGGGGTGTGAGCCCCTGCATCTGTGCACCGGATGACCAGAGACGGCCGATGTTGGCAAGCGCCAGGAGTTTTGCTTTGAAGAGTTTGAGGTGCAGTTCCTCAGAAACCTTTTCACCTATCTCCTTGAACCTTGCAGGCTTCATGCCCTCAGATGGAGCTACCTTCCCTGCAATGTTTATCTGGATCTGGCAAGAAATGACAAAGGCATTTTCATGATTCCCCATTATAGCCTATGGGCGAAACGTCGAAATGCGTCAGTTTTGAGGGGCACTTAAGTACTTTAGGCAAATGCTTACATTCCATTGTAGGGGAAGTGCTGGCGATTTGGGGGATTTCTTTAGTTAACAACTGCCCGAACACACAGGGGGGGCTGGAATAATGGTGTGCAGGTCTCCTTCCAGCCCTATATGCCTAATAGAGGTTGTAGAAAACCCACCAACAGAAGCATTGTATGCCATTTAAAATATTCCACTGAAATCTTTTGTTTAAAAATGAATGGTATTTCTGCCCTCAGACGTATCCAATGCCAAATAAGCTCCCCTCTCCGCCCTCCATATAACACTTCAGATTTTACCTTTCTCTCTAGTAATGTTCACTTTAGTTTCACTTTGTAATCTGCCTTAACATGCAATATCTAAAAGGTATGAAGTAGTAAAAAGTGAATTCAAGGGGCATTTTGGTCATTGCCATCTACAACGTGTGAGGATTTCATCCAAGGCTTTTAATGCAAATCCAGCAAATGAGGAACTGGAACTGGAATCAGGTGCTACCTGTACCAGAGGATCTTCAGTTATCTAGCTGAAAAGACGCATAGCAAACCAATTTTGAGCAGTCGATACACAAGGGAATGTTATATTATCAAAATACACCATCTCTGATAGAGTCATGTCCTGCCTTGACCACTTTACTTACGTGTTGTCTACCTTTCCTTCATCTGTCACATACCATTTTTCTTCTTTTCAACTCCATGCTCCTTGAAGCAAGGACCATTCGGTTTGATGTAAGCCTAAAGCCCTGCAGATGCCACTAAAAGCTAAATAATTTCCTTGCACTTTACTGTGTCCTTCTGAAAAGCTAGATTGGAAGCCAGTGGTTCTTGCTACTGCCAGCTGCTGGAACGACTGCCTAAGCAATACTTACAGCTGATCGTAATTCCAAGCTCCACACCTCTTTTCTTGGGCAGTTTAACGTGGAAGGTACCACTGCTAGGTATGACAGACTCTATAAAAAACAAACCACAGAAGAGAGTAAGCATAGGGAAGGACAGAGTTTTCATTTATGATGATGGACTACTTTGTACCTCAGATAAATTAGCTCGAATGTGTTTTACCGGTCTTAAAAACTGTAATGCAGCATAGTATATTATCTATTCAGTGTACTCTTGTCACCAACAGCTTCAGGGATTTTAGCAAAAAGTTGACTTATTGAAATATGCAGATATTGTAGAGACATAAATACAATTCAGGACCACAGTATGGCTAGGTTCAAAGGGTCAAAGGCAGCTGTGCCAAAACAGACACGAAATCTTTACATGTCAGATGTAAACCCTAGTAGCAGCTAATAGGATTGGTGACTCAGTATTGTGAACCAATGAATTAAATGCATAGGCAGAAGGCAGGGCACAGCAGCACTTTATAGACTACCTCTCTCTACAATTAAATGCATAACTATCTGGAAAAAAACTATTATTCACTTACAGAGCATGCATGTCCATGCAGAGGAGTTTGTTAAATAGATGCATGGATCTAACCTGTCAGTACATATCTCTGTTCCTAGCTCACGTTAATCTACCCCTTCCTCTTACCAAGGGCAGGGTGCATTTTTAGAACAGGCTTTCCCTGCAGTGGGGCTAATGACAAACTAGTGGAACATTTTTTGTAGGCAACAAGAGAGGGACAAATCCATTGGTGACATACCTGCCACATCGAATTCTATTTCCAGCACAACTTTATTAGTAAGAGCTGCATCACGCAAGAGCTGATTGGCTTCCTCCATAGTTCCATCTTCAGTTGCGATGCCATTGATGGAAAGCACTCTATCTCCTACTTGTAACAGCCCACACCTGCCGTCCAGAGTGGAATGGAGAGGGAGGGAGGAACAAAACAAAACAATAGACAACGATAAACTACCTCTACCAGTCGCATCTCAAGTCACTAAAGCTGATGACAGCTTATAGGAACGGGACAATAAATATATAAGATGCACAAGATGGTGCAGGGAATCTAGTAACATCAGGAAAAAAACTCAGAAATTCAGATGCATCTTTTAATGGTTTGCCTACTCTAAGCTCAGCCATGTTCTACTCTCAAGTAAGCAATTCCTTTCAGTTTGCTGCAATTAACACAAAGCTGTTCCCTGCCACCTCTAGAAATCATCTTCCCGGCTGTGAAATGAGAGATAAAAGTGAGGGTAAACTAGTTACCCTTGTTCTCTATCCATATCTAATAGTACGCTGCTCTCTATGCACGTGCCTGAGTCCATTCGAGACCAAACTAATGGCATTGAGAATTACGAAGTCCTCTGATTAATACGTGGCGAATATTGAAGCTACAATCCAATGAACTCACCGAAATGTCTCAGCAAATTGGATAATCATTTATCCCTTGTAATTGCATTTCTGGAAGCCAAATGTACATTGATACTGTTTAACTGCCTTGAAAAGGCCAATATTATTATGGTATGATATCCCTCCATTATAAAACTGTGATGCTGCTTTTTATTTTATTTTTTGTAAAGAAAAAAGCTTTGCATTTGGAAGCACCCTATGAATTGCAAAGTTAGGTTGCAGTTGTACAGCTGAAGCAGAAAGGCTCTGTGCTGTGGGTTTCATCTGTGCATTTGAGCAGAGCAGATTTTTTTTCAAAAAGGAAGCAATGCATTCCCAAACAAGCCCCACGACCATAGCAACAGAAAGGCCCTGAGCCACGTGACAGAGGTCATCTATCCCAGCATACGACTCCACATGGCCATGAATGCAGTATTCTTTATGATTTTGGGGTGAGTGATGGAAAGCCTAAACCTACCTCATAGCCACATCTACCTATTACTCGATGATTAGAGAGGACTCAGCAGAAGCAGTATTTTACAATTGTTCTTTTCTCACCTTCTTGTTCAGTTTTTGTGCTTGCCCTGAAGTAGAACTTCATAATTTATAGTTGCCTCATTCAGGTAAGAGGACTCCAAATTTGTGTCAGTGGGAAGCACTGGGAGAAATTTACTGCTCCACTTGCACATTTTGAGCCCCTCAAAGCTCCTTATTGTAAATCTGACTCTGCTATTGAATGACATCCAACCAACCCCTTCATCTGCCTGAGCTTCTACCGATGCATCACAAAAGACAGATCGTATCTCATCTACCACAAAGCTCGCTCCATACCACTTAAAGTGATATTTAATTGTAAGGACACGTGTTACCCATAGCACCATGGTTTAAGACTATGATGGTGCCATAGTCAAGGGAGATGAGGAAATGACTACTACTTTAAACAAGCCATACATATACAGTAGAAGGCCACACTGGCAAGAGAACACATTTGGCAACTAGGTGTGGAAAAATGGCCCTCTTTTTGCTCTGACCCCTGCAAGTTGGGATATGGATGAGTTGGGAGAGGGAATCCAGAAGTGATTTTGTGTGTGAAGTGCATTAGGCTGGTGTTGTATGCTCCTTGCTGTCCGACTTTGCATCATCCACGGGGAATTACTGAAGTCTCTTCTTGTTATAAAATGTACATTTAAAGAGTTTATCTGATTGGGATGAACACACCCGTGTCTTATGATTATGAATAAATACTGTATCAATTAGCTGTACAATAAACTAGATGCTTAAGTGGTCTCATGCATGTACATACATTTAAAAATTTCAGCCTTTAGGACTGAAGAGGGCTCCACAGGGGGTAAGGGCTTCTGTATACATCACGAGGTTTAATTCTCATTAAATTAAATAGGTTTATAAAATTTAAATTTGTTTATTTATTTTGGAACGTTGCATCAGTGTTTGCACGTAGTAGGTTTTTGAACGAATTAAGCCCGGTCCTTAGCTGACACTGCAGGAGAGTGGGATGGTCCCATGCTATGCCGCCAGCTCAGGGTCCCCCAGCCTGTGCCCTGTCACACAGCTGTGGGAGCAGAGAGCTGGCATGTGGCACAAGAGAAAGAAAAGCAGAAGCAATTTGAAAGCAGCAGCAATTCCAAGGGGTGAACTACAAAGAAGTTGCAGAATCATTTGGTGGACAAAGAGGCTCATTACATGTCTTTGAGTGCCTTTGTGTTTGCACACAATAAATTCATGGATGCGACACTTACATTTGTGGTGAGCCAAACTAAACCAGGTCTGAGGCGTTTTAGTTGAATGCACCAGAAAGACTTTTAAAGTGTCCAGAAAACCCACTTGTGCAAACAGTTATGCCACTGCAGTGCAAGAAAGGGCAAAAAACGTGGTGTGTACAAATCCTCTCAGACTTACAGTAGAGGTGACAGAGACACTATTTTCCCCATTGTGGGCTCTGATCTTATTGCAATATGCCAGTCTTAGAAAGAAACAATCGAATAACATTACGATCGAAAGGTACTGCCTTATTATCACCCAGTGGCACAAAGATACGCGCAATTGTAAAGCTGCAGTTCTTCTCATCAAGGGGCAGCTCTAAATGGAGAAAGTAGCTTCCATCTTCAGCACTCACAGGAAGTGCAATTTTCCAGGTTTGTTTGCTCAACTTTAGATTTTTTTTCCAGTGTGGCTCTAAAATAGCTGTGTCATGTCAGAAGCATTTTATTACTTTTAATACTAGACTAAGCTGATCATGGTATTTTACACTCTTGTTTCACAGATTTACGAAACTCTGTGAGGTGAAGCCACAACCTTCTACCCCTCTCAGTGAAGGAGCCGAAATGAGATGTGCCTTGTCAACGCTCTTCTAAACACTTTCATGGACTTTGGCTTCTTTCTGCATTTTGGCTTCATAGAGGGAGCAGGATACTGAGTCGACAGCCTGGTTGTAGCACTGACATGCTTCGTTTCTTAGGAAATGCAGTCTCCATGGGGCTGATCCTGCCAACCACCGTTCGTGCACACAGTACCCCCGGATCAAGGGGTGGGTACCTTGTTTGGTTCAGCAACACAGACTTTCCCAAGGCAGAGGAGAAGAGGCATAAAGCAAAGGCAACATGAAAGCTGTGCAGGGAGTCAGCCAAGAGGAGGAAAACAGACTTATATCACTCCAGCTGCTGATGCAGGGGTCTGAATCACTGTCCAATTTTGAGTCCAAAGGCTTCAAATAGCCCCTAATACACAAAGTAACCGATGGAGAAGGTGAACCATTAGAAGCCATCAGCTGTAAAACCAATAGTAGGAGTGCCTTTTCCTTGAAAACATTTGCTGCCTAGTAACCTAAAGCAGACAATAGAGGAGAGCTGAGCTGAACTCCCTGAACAAAGGAGAAGCTACTTTCTTCCCTGCACTAACTGAAAGATGCTCTCTAAACACAGCCCTGAGCTGCTACCTGGCGCGAGGCACTGACCTGAGACAAAGTGCTCTGGCAGGGCTAGGAATCAAACCCTCGCCCCTTCGCTTGCATTCTCGCTCATCAATCCACAGCAGCCAGCTCCAGCGAGCAGCTTTCCAGAGCCAGACGTTGTGAGCCTCACTCAGCAGCTATTCACAGCAAGACAACTGCTTTCCGGAGAATAGCAGCCATCCGACTCTGCCCACCTGAGCTGCACTGAGCCCCATCTCATTACAGGGAGAAAGACCAACAGGAGAGGGTTAAGTGAGACCACCTGGGGACAACAATGCTATGACCACATTAGGAAGAGGTCTCTCCAGGGGGTAAGGGAGGGAAAAACCAAAGCAGTGTCACATACTGGAAAGGTTCAACAGCTGAGTGGTGTGCAAGAGCGCCAACCAAGTATGCAAGAACACCACCTTACCGACACAATCCTCACACAGCGCAGTGCCTGCACAGATGCCCACCCACTCTGCAAGGGGCAGTGACAGCATGAGAACGAAACCGGGGGCTGGCCATATCTGAGAAACTGTCCCCGAGGGTGGAAGCACATGGCTTTGCTATCTTGGACTTAGCAGGCAGAGTACTGCCCCCCCACTCCTTGCCAAGGAGGGGACAATAAAGTTCTTAGCTCAAGTGGTGGGAACAAGGAGCATCTTGTGCTGTGCATACGTAATACGGGCTTTTTGCTTCATCTCGCCACAAAAGGCCCTTCACCCTGCCAGCCCCCGGCACTCCAATCCATTGTGAGGAGCAATTCCAGTGGGATTAAGGTGCTTTACTGTAGCTAAGAGGCTAAGGAGAACCTGCTCCATTGAAGTTAGAAAGATGCTTCAGAAAGTGATTGCAAATAAACCCAATATACTCCACGCTGCAAAGCAAGGGAGCCCGTTCCCTGTGATGAGAATGGAGGAAGGAGGCAGCTGGGGGAGTACGACTCTAGCTGAGAGGAAAAGGAGCATGCGTGATGCTTGGATCCAGGCAAGACTGTGCAGCAGGGCTCTGGTCTCAGGCTTGGCAAGAGAATAAGAGAAGCCAGGCTGATCTCAAGGCCCCCTAGGAGGGCAGGCTTTGTTAATGCCTGATTTATAAAGGGAGTTTGGAACTTCACAGTGTGCTCCAAGACTGCTGTGTTAATAGGAAATGAAAAAAAAGCACCACTGCTTATACAAATTGGATTTAAAATTAAACAAACGAGACATGGAAGGCATTAGTTTCCATCCCCATTGACGCTGCGTGGGACAATGTTTTCTGAGGACCTCATGGAACATCCTTTCTGGGCAGCCCTCCACCCCTTGTCTTACCGTGTGTGGTCTTCATGATGTACAAAAATATCTTCTGGGAAGAGGTGCCACACAAGCAGTCCCAGAGCATCGCTATCACAAGGCAACAATTCAATAAGTGACATCCAATTCTGCTACAGACCTTTTCCCCAGCAACATAAAATGCCACTCAGCCTTCTCTGCGGGTCTGATCAATGTTTTATTTGCATGGCTCAGTCTGCAGAAGCTGAAACCTTGCCATGCCAATAAAACACTGATAAGGCTTGCAGAGATTTATCTCACCAAGGAAGGGTCTTGCTGTAGGTAACTACAATTATTTGTTACTTCCAGCATAGATAGCATTACACTGGCCAGATCATCAGTGTAAATCACAGGCAGTCTAAGAAAAATGTGTCTATAGGGGTGGGCATGTGTGGCTGTATGGAAGCTGCTGTACTTTGTCCAGTGAGGATTGAAAGTGCAGCTATAGTCAGAAAACGTGATGTAAAAGCCTCTTAGTCAAAACAGCCATCTTCTTATGCTTTGGTTTCACTCAGTCACTTCACCCCTCTAAAGCAGGCATTTGTTCTACTTAATCCGGCCAAGCCAAAATAACTCCAGAAATATGATTTGGATTCTAATCTGCTCTGTGAGAAATCACTGTTAATTATTCTGCCTCACATCTGCCTATGCTGCGGTGTTCTCTGCCTCCCGAATCACTACTAGTTAAAAGACACACATAGTTCAAACGTAGCTGACATTAAGAGTACATCTGTGTTATAGATTATCATACTGAGATATCCATGCGAGCTTGGATACTGAAAACAGTTTAGCATAGAGTTCTGAATAGGTAGATTGACCCTGCTTCATTGACCTGATAGACACCAGCCCATCCAGAGCTCTGAGCAGCTGCGGCTAGACAACTTCTAGTACCCGAGCTATGTTAAATAGCTCTATACTGCAGCCTGCAGCTAAGTTTGAGTGGTAAGGGTCTTGTACTGGTAGCAAGACAAGAGGCAGGAAGAGCAGAGAATGGTTTTTCTGAGCTCATGAGTCAGGGGAGAAAAGCCATCTGTGGGATGCAGTGGTTAGACCACCACATCTGTGTTCAGAACCAGCTCTGCCGCTGGCTTGCTGCTGTGGGCGAAAAAAGTTCTCTTATCCCAATTTGAAAAATTTGAAATTCCCACATTTTTTCAATTCTGCATTAGGATGAAACAAAGATCTTGTGACAGTGAAAAAGAAGACAAGCAAGTATATCTACTCCCTTGCTCCAAAACAGCCAAGTCTGTTAGTTACACTTTGTATCTGGGATATGCAAACCTAAAGTACAGGTCTCTGCTTTACCAGGTAATCTAGGTTTCTTCTATCTCAGGAGCATGGTTTCACCACATCAGCTACTGACTACAGTGGGATGGGTGAGAGAAAGTCTCACACTGATGCTTGTCCATTCTTGTTCAACATGTTAAAATACCTTCCCAAAAAAGTTTCCGTTGCATTGAATTGCCATTTTCTATCAGAAAGAGCAGTAAGTTGGAAAATTACTGCAGCTCTAGGGCAAACTTCAGGTCCCCCCATCTGAGATTGTGATTATGAGGCTTACCCACCTTTTTCAGGAGCCTGCGCACCCACAAATAGAAAGGGTGATAAGGTTGCTCCATACATTTTTCTTTTCACTTGTGAACAAATAAATGCAGTGCTGAGTCTCAACGATGCGCATGTGGAATCTGACACTGCTATTTTTTATGGTCATTTCTCACTACAACACCCATTTAAAAGTAGCCGTGAAGCATAAAAGCAAGCTGATATCACAGCGACTACTGCCACCCATATGTCACAGTGAAACATACATTAAATCACTTATATGCAGCAAACCAAGTATTCAGTTTTCCATTGGAAAAAAATCAGACAGCAGCTCATCTTCCCCCACAAGACTCCACAGCATCACTAAGTGGAAGAAGGAAAGAAGAGCCTGGGGAATCCATGCCCTTGGCCATAGGCCAGTGCACCTGTGTGGTTAAATTTAGGGAAGAGTGCAAAGCAGGTATGTTTTAAAGAGGCCGTGTGCTGGTTAAAATACGGGTTTGACACAGTAGTTAATTTACATCGGGGTGTCAAACTCACTTCTTACCCTCAACCAGATCTAGACTTCCAGCTCCAGCACAGGGTCCAGGCTTGTGGTGGTGGTGGTAACTACTCCAGCATGGGGCAACTGTGGAGTCATTGTAGGAGGAGGTAAGGCCGTGACAGTGTGGATGAGCCCAGCAGTCAAAGGATGGCTAGGGCTGTATCAACTCCTGCTCACCGATCCTTATGTCTGCTAAGCACCCCATATTCTATGGCAACCCAATCCCACCCCCGGCCAGGCCCCCAACTTCTTGCTAGAGCAGCTCAACAGGCCAGATCTGGCCCATTGGCCATGTTTGATACCCATGATTTAAACAGATTGGGGCTCATTTGTAGTATGGTGGCTTTCGCTGTGGTGAAACCTCTACATATTACTATTCTCCTAGTATTAGAAAAGAAATTAAAATTGCGTAGTACGAAGAAACACAGGAACTGATGTGACACAGCCAGCAAGTCGGTCCTGCAATTTATATCATATGCTCCTGTACACACTTGGTTTTCCCCACAGGGAATGCCCCAGTGGGAACTTGTGTTAATAAAAAGACAGTGATAAATACACAAATAATCCTCCATGGGGAAAGAAAACTCCTAAGGAAACTGCCAAAATTGTCATTTAACAACCAAGGACAAGGTCTCTAACCTCTCTGCTGGGCTGTCAGGCTCAATAAAGCGGACAAGAGGTGGGGAAGACAGGGTTTCCGTAGCAAAGATCCCTCCCTGGAGCTGAAGTCCAAAGCCATTCAATGGGTCTCCCCTTAGGACCACTTCAGTTGTCTCTGTATGAACGATCTGCCCACCGGGACCCACTGTGCTGGAGGCCAGCGACACTGTAACGAGAGAGCAAACAAGAGGCTGAGGCGCAGGTTAGCAATGCGCTTCGTGCAGTGTCTGCAGCAACGTGGCTGTCATGTACCATGTTGCAAGCACGTGCAAACTGCCCACAAATGCCACTTGCCATTCTCTACAGCTCTATGGAGAAAGAAGACTGCCAGGGGAAGCCTGCCAGCCTGCAGGGAATACACACGTGCAGCCTTCTACAGGAGCAACAAAGAGTGGGGAGGGGAACAGGGGATTGCACCAATTTCCAAGGGGCTTAGTCAGTGTAGTGTACAGACCTATCCACTACTTTGGACCAAGGTTGGTCCCAGTTCACAGCTGAAAAGGAAGAGGAAGGAATTGATGGCATGGGGATCAGCAGGCTGCCTGCACAGGCTTTCTGCAGAGCAAATGACAAAGGCGTATGTGCCTCAAAAGCCAGAGACCCAAGCAACACAGCCTTGCAACCAGGCAGTTCTCCTTACGTGAACTCTTGTGCTCCTTCTTCTTCTGTCTCCTCCTCATCATGGTGGCCCGCGGGCTCATGGGGTGGGAGCTCCGAGGTAGAGTATTCGAATTCTGGCAGGGGAAGCCTTGCGCGTTCATGGTCGGGGACGAAAAGTTGGCAGCCACCAGAGCTATATATTATAAATATACAATGTGTTACACACCCACACGCGGAAAACCATTTCAGCACTAAGAAAACAAACCGATTCTTCCAGAGCATTTAAACCGACGCTTTGACTTGCTAGCTATAAAAGCAATTACTCAGCAGACTCAAATGGGAGAGTGTTTCCTGAAGGAAACTTCCACTGTCTAACCATATGGATGCGTATTGGTAGGTGTCTGTAGGGCCGCCTACACACACTGTTGTGTCGTCGGGTAATCTCCCCCTTAGCCAACTTGCCCTCATTATTGTTACAGCTCTGCTTTCTTTGTTGCGGGCCACCTCCCATTGTAAGGCACTACTGCTTGTAAAGCACTGGAAAACGCTACCTAGAGAGGTTTGTGGGATCTCCACCTCTAGACATTGTCAAGAGCAGGTTAGACAAACACTAGCCTGGGATGGCTGTCAGGGATGTTCTTGCCTTGAGCAAGGGGTTAGAGTAGGTGACCAAAAGAGGTCCTTTCCAGCCCTATTTTCCTATGAAAATCTGGATTGTGGACATACCAAACCGGGCAGGCTGGTGCCTTATATTGTGTAGAGTCTTTATACAGCTACCTCCTTCATGTTCCCCAAGCTAATAGTGCAGCTGGGAAAGGGAAGGTTAGTTAACCTCAGACACGCGAATACGCTCATAACAAAAACCCTCAGCACTGGACTTATTTTTGGGTGCCAATTTCAGTTTCTGAAGTACTAGGACAGGGGTCAGCAATGCTTTTGGCAGAGTGCCGGAAACAGCTGCAACCTCAGCTTGGAAGATGCTGGCATGCCGGAGGTAGATGGTAGCGAAGCTGTGAAGGTCCTAATCCTTGTTGTGGCAATGCAGCTCTGGCCCCACCCCTGCTATCCACCTTGAAATGCATGGGCACCCAGCACCAGCAACGAGCCAGGCCAGGACTCCACAGATCCTGGTAAAGCTGCTTACCCCTCCTGGCTGCCTGCCACGGCCAGCCCCTGCCACACACCACAGAGCCCAGACTTCTTACAACAGGGGGTGGGGAGCCTGCAAACAGCTGCACCGGGGCTGCAGAGCTCCGACCTGGGTCATCACTGGCACTGGGCGCATGTGCATCTCTGGGTTGATGGCAGGGAAGGGATCCTTGCCCCAACAAGGATCGGGCCCCTTGAAGGTCCCCCGCCATTCACCCCAAGGCACGCATGCCAAGCAAAATGTCTTCAAGAGACATGCTCTGGTACATTTGCGGAGGGATGCCAACCTCTGTACTAGGGAATAACATTGCGGGTCTAACATTACAACCTGGATGGTATACTTTACGCTGACTGTGGGAAGGGAGTTGTTAATAAGGACAGCAACAGAATAATTAGCTCTTGCAGAGACACACACGAATGTTAAGTGGATGGGTTACATTTGCAATAATCCTGGCTGGAGGTCTGGTTCCAGGTGGGCGTCTTGCAGTGTCCTGGGTGATGTGTGTGGCAGTAGTTGACACAGGGATCCCAGCAGTGGTGATGGTCGCTCTTCTGCACCTTGACTACAAGCAGCACATGCGAGAAACACCAATGCAAAGAGAGGAAGCAGAAAATGATCAACAGGGAATAAAATACCTTTGAAGAAGCAATAACTGGGAAAGCTTTTCAGGGGTTTAGAGGGAAGTAATACATTATTTGATTGAGTCGGGCATTATCCAACCTTTCCCTGAACACAGGTCTACCTGTCACTGATCTCCCCAATCCTGACTTGGCTGCAACTCATCTCCCCAACATCTTATCACACAAACAGATCTATATTTGTATCTGGGCAAGAAAACCGTGTCAGGATGTACTGAAGGTGAGTCAGCATCATCAGAGGTGACGTGTCACCAATTCACATCACGACACTGTAAAAAACTGGAGTCAGAGGTCAGAAATTCAACCTGCCCCACAGACAGCAGGTCTTCAATTCCCTTCTGGACCACTGATCTGAATCTAAGCCATGTTGATAGCACCAACAGGTCATCAGCCTTCAAAGGCTGGAGTTCAATCACAGGGGTTGCTTATAGGCAAAAAGTTCCCACTGGTGCTGGCACCTCACCAACTGCATTGCAGCACCCTGAATGTTAAAGAGATTTCAGATGCTTCAGGGTCTTCTCTTCTCCTTTTCCTCCAGCTTATGCTACTACTAGTGCAGAAAAATTATAGGTGGGATTTTTAGCTAGGATTCCCCTAAGTACTTAGAGCCTATGCAAAGTGAATATGTGGTCTCTGTTCAGCAATCATTAGGTATCTGCATTCAAAACCACCACCAGAAAAGACGAAAGATTCAAAGGTCTTAGTGACCAAACTCTTTTGCTGTCAAAGCAAGGCTGAACCACATTCACAGAAGCATGGGGAAATCTGCAAATCTTTGGCTAATGCCAAATATTTTGGGCACCTATATATGTGCAGCAAGGCTGCTCCGATGCAGTGTAATTACAGCGGGTCACAGCAGACTTGATTAATCCGTGCTCCAGCAGACTCCAACATCGTACACATCAGCTTTCCCACGCTGTAAAATGGCAGCGGAGGCACTTTAACTAAAACTCGTTCAACAAGCTTTAGTTAAATCACCCTGCCACCATTTTTCAGCGCGAGGACACTGATACATGTGACCCCCCAGGTGTGTTAATTAGAGCAGCTCTGAGTCCCGCTCTAATTAAAGCACC
>JAGPOW010003182.1:15918622-15933637 GCA_030014935.1 Caiman crocodilus | reverse complement strand
AGACTAAAGCTTCCACCTGACCACCCAAAACCCCTATGGTGGCGGCAACAGCAGCAGCAGCAGCAGCTGGAGGCGAGGGAGACAGAATAGCCCCGCTGGCCCCAGCCAGTGGACAGCCTGCGGTGTGGCTGTGGCTGTGCTGCAGGGGCTGCAAGCCCCCACAGCAGGCGGCTGCTGGGCTCCGGGTCTGCCGGTGCCTCCAAGCCAGCCCGGGCAGACTGCTGCTTGGCCAGCTACCACCCATGCCCCCCAGCCCAAGCCAGCCACTGTGCCTCCACCCTCACCAGCACCTGTGGGCCAGCCCAGCTCATCCCAGTAGCCCCATACCTAGGCAGATGGCAGGGCCATGATGCCAGCTCTGGCTAGGCCCCCCCACCGTAGGAGCAGAGAGCAGGGGGAAAGTTGAACAGACCCCAGCTGGGGTCCCCGTGCCCAAGAGGGGACACAGGAGGGTTTAAATCACCCTCTGCCCCATTCACCTGAGGCACTGCCCAGCCTGAGGCATTGCCTGGTCTTGGGGACAAGCTTGGCAAGGGCTGCTTCTCCCCTCCCACTCCAGGCACAGCCTGGCTGGGGTCCCTGCAGACCAGGGTGGGGTTTTAAACTCTTCCCCACCCATACTCAGCCTGTCAGGGCCTGGCCATGCCCCCTCCAACTCAGCTTCCCTCCAGCCTTGCAGCTGCTGCAGAAAGAAAGGGAGGGCTTGCTCTAGCATCCCTTGGCTTGTAGCCTGAGCCACTGCAGGCCTGTGCCTACATTTCCAGAATTAAAAGTGAATGTTTGTTCATTTGCAAATCAGTTCAGTCTACACAGGTTAGACTATCCTGCAAAGACAGAATCAGCTCAGGCTTGAGTTTTTTGATTGTCCGTCCCTAGGCATCTTGTCCACAAACTACCCCCATATGTTTGCCCCTATTAAAAAAAGAAAGAGACCTATGAAAGCCAAGTGTGCGAGAAGGAAAGAAGCCTGATGTTTCCCATTCCCTGATAGTGCTGCTAATGCAAATGCTATAGCACTGTGGTAGGACACAAGAACCACTGTTCTGAATCAGAGTTGATAGTGTCTGACACTTGCAAGATCAGGTTTCTTCCTACTTAGCCGGTAACTGTATTTTGCTTGTAGTGAAAACTCTGAATTAATTTAACTATGTCCATGAGTGGATGGAGAAACTTGTTAACAAAAGTCCCCAGCAACTTTGGATTCATTTCAAAACAGAGCTCTGACAGGGAGAGTGGGACTGCAGTGGTGTCTTAGGCTGTGTCTATATTGCCTCCCTGCTAAGACTGAGACTGCTATTGAGAAACTAAGTGTTGTCCACTTGCTCCTGCTCAGGGCACGCCACAGGCCAGCAAGCAGGCAGTGCAAAGTGCCTCAGGCAGCACTCAGTGCCTGCCCTGCTTCCTGGGGGAGCCTGAGAGCTGTGATGAGGCACACGCTTAGGAGTCATCTATGCTGACGTGCAAAGCAAGGGGGACTGGGTAGGCTTATGTCCTCAGCAGGGGTCCTAGGCTCAGTACGGGTACAACCCTAGGAAACACCACCTCCTGTGCTCCAAAACTTTAGACTTCTGCTGACACTTCCCTTCACCTGGCCCATTTTCCTCTCTAGTCTCTCCTGTTTTCATGTACTCAAAAAAAGCAGGTGGGGTCTGTATGCAAGGAGGGAAGAGAGAGTCTGAGATACAAACCCTGCTCTCCACATACAAGCCTCTACAGTAGGAACTGCTTGGAGCTTCTCTGCATTAACCACCAGAGGGAAATCCATTCAAGTGTTGATGCTCCCTGGTATGGGGAGAGACACCAGGTGGGCTTGCGTTTCCTTATGAAGGGCAGATAGCAGCCCCATCTCCAGCCTCCCTCAGCACTGGTAATGGCAGGAAGCAATACACCTGGAGGCAGAGCTGAGCCTCTTTCACACCAAGTGTGTTCCTGGGCATGGAGGGTTGTGTCTGCTCTATGCCCTTTTGGTACAAAAGAGGCCGTAAGACCCTGGCTACGTGAGTGCAATCCCCCAGTAACATTCCCTTTGCACTGTGGTCAATGGGAGCAGAGGATGTGCAACTTCCAGCCTCTACATAAAAGAAGCAGGTAGCATGAGTCACGTGAGTCTCCACGCTCAGGCCCTGCACATGACAGCGGGTTACTCTACTACGTGTGCAGCTCTCAGTTGCTCACCCCTTATCAGAAGCGTGCAGCTAAAACCTGCCACCTCCCCCCTCCTGCAATCTCTGTGAAGATGAAACCCTGAAGAACATGCACTGTCCTTGATCTGCAGCACTTCATATCAATAGTTGCTCAATGTGTAGATCAAGGATGTCCATTTGTTAAAGAGCTTAAAATAACAGGGGAGCTGTAGACACTTTCATGCCCTTACAGTGCCATAATCATGCTAAAAAAATGGCCCTCTGAATTTCTACCATGCTCGGCTGATTTTATACGCGAGGGTGAGGGAAAATGACTAGGCACACTCAAAGCCATCTCGTCTTTGAACGCGTCTCCGAAACGCATGGATTCTGAAAGGAGATCAGGATCAGGGAGCTAAAGCAGATAGGAGAATGGCACGTTTTTGCAGCTGCTGAAAAAGGATTAGCTTCCCATTTTTCCTGGGCACTGGGGTCAAGTCATTAGCACCCTTCGTTAAACTGCTTTAATTCTGAACAAATTAGTCTAGGCATCCAGGAGCTTTAAACTTCTAGAAATAGAGAAGTTATTAAACATTATGTTCCGCCATATCATACTAAAGAAGATTACAAGGAAAAAAAAAATCTTAATCCCCTCCCCCGCCCCTTTCCTAAATTATCCTGAAATAAAAAGGAAATGCCAAGTTTTGCCTAAGGCTACCGTATGACAACATTAGCAAAAATATGTGTTTTGGGAGAAATAGCTGACATTGCTCTGCTATGATGGACGGCTACAAAAAGTCACACTATTTAATCCTGAACACCGAAGAAATGCTAGCACCAGTCAAGACCTATAGGATGCAGACAGAAGTTACATTTTCCTGCAATCAGGCCCTGGCAAGCACCCTATAGCCATGCCATGACACACATGTACAGCTAGAGCACTTTTAAAGTGTCCAATTGGGTGAAAAATTAACCCTCCTCAAATGAAGTATCAGATGCAGGTGCTCTATTTTGTATTCCCTAGGGTTAATTTTGCATGTGATTGGGGCTAGGCTTATGTAGCTCAGTCCTGCTCCACCCTGCCCCTGGGCCTGTCATCAGGGAGGGAAGGGAAACCAGCAGCAGCGAGTTGCTCTGTTCATGAGCTGCCAGCTTGCCCACCCTAAACTGAAGCGGGGGGTGGGGCAGGTAGAGCCCCCTGCCTTGTGGCCCTCCCAAACCCCTCCCCAGCTGTGGCACTAGAGGCAGCTGGGCCAGGCTGGTGAGGCAAGGAGGCTCCAATTCATCTCCCCCCACTCAGGCCAGGCAAACCACCAGCTCTCGAGAGGAGCAGCCCATTGCTGCCGGCTTGCCCCCCATCTCCCTGATGACAGCCCCAGAGCTGGAAGTGGGGCAGTGGGGTGGCTCCTTGGCTCTGAAAATGGGCTCCTTGGCAGGCTCAATGTCCCCCACACCACCCACCCAGCAGGCAAATGTCTGTTGGTTTGGGGCGGAGGGGTAGGCACTCTAACTCATGCTGCTTTATGGAAAACACCAGGAGTTACATCAGGGGCCTGAATGTCTGTCAGTGCCCATACAATTCTCAGAAAGACAATTGTAAAACAGTATTGTAAAACAGTTTACACCAGAACAGGAGACCGACTACTTCAAATGCAATGGCAATGACTTTGCATTTAAGTTTAAGCGAGGATCCTACTCCCAGCTGTCTCCACTCAGAAGGAAAGACTAAAACGCCACCACCACCAATACTTCCCAGAGGGAAATCCTGGCTCCTTTGAAATCAATAGAAGTTCTGTCCATGATGTCACAGAAACCAGGATTTTACCCCAATATTTCTTTGGAGAACATGCCTCTTATGGATGCTTCTGCCACCATCACTTGTTCTGGCATGGTGGGCACACAAGCAAGCAGTGGTTAGGCCACTGCTGACCTAGGAGTACACTGCTCGTAGGCTGTGATTTGTTTCCTCACCAGGCCAGCTTCCTACTAGATTTCTCCATCTATGAGCATCCATTGAAAGGTATCAGCAGTCACAACAAAAGGAGGGTTGACCATAGGAAAACTACATGAGCACAAAGAGACTGGTAAATATGGAATAAAGTATTTTACTTTTGAGGCCTCAAAGAAGGTCACCGTGTATAGGTTTCCATGTTTCCAAACAATGCATTCTTATTTAGTGCTGGTTTTCGCCTATTTATTTCCCTAAAGAATATCACCGAGTCTGAGGTATTTCAGTGCAATGTCTATTTTTCTCCTCACAGATCAACATTTGAAAGCTAAGAGACCCATGGAGCAGATATCACATTAGCTTTCAGGACAATCAACCTTGCTTGATATTTTATTATGAGGACATACCTGCTTCTGGAGGCTTCAGGGGAAGTCTGCTCTGGTGAACAGGCAGTATCTCTAACTTGACGTTTTCTGAAGTGGCAGCTAGGAGCTGAGTTGCCTCTAATAAGGAACAGTGCTCTGTGCTGGTGCCATCGATGGAGAGGATGTGGTCGCCAACGTGCAGGGCTCCACATCTGCAGAGAAACAACATATAAGCCATTACTTGTACACGCACATGTGACAAACATGGCTGGAGAGCTATGCAAAGTTCAGCAATTCTGATTCCTCTGAATATTTGCCTCCCAGTTTCCATTCTTCCCCTTTGACTTCCAGCGTGAGTGTTGGGTGACATGAAGCCAAAAACTCAAAGTGAGAAAGTCAGGCTTGGTTCACATACAGCCAGATCAAAAGCCACCAAGTTTCCTAGGCAGACAATGTCCTTAGACCAACACGGCTACAATCTACACCCCCATAACCAAGTTTCCTACATTTCTGTATGATTTACCCATTAGGGATTTTGGACATAGATGTCCAGCACCTCAAGGCTTGAAAGCATTCAGATCTGGGATTTAGATTTGTGTTCAGCTCTTATACGCATAGACTCGAATTCATTCCTGATGGACAATGACCATCATTTTTAGCTTGTTAACATTTTACAAGACTTGGGGACTTCGCTATTTCAAATGGAGGAAACTTTAATACAACCAAGAAAAGAACAAAATAAACAGTGGAAAAGGAAAGACATGCAGCCCTGCTATCCTGCGTAGCTTCGCACCTGTCCACCACACTGGCTGGCTTGATCTTGTCAATGACTATGACCTGCTTATTTCGATGTGTGCTTGTTGTCAGAGTGATCCCCAGTGTAGACCCTGGAGTCTTGGCTATTTCCACTAGCAAAGGACCAGAAGCATTAGCTACAGTATCTGAAAAACAATAATAGTGTTTTAGGACATTTTCATTTCAGGCTTTCCATCTTCACAATACAGGAGGAAGCCACCATCTGCCAACCTTTTGCTATGATTCAGAAGAAAGATCAGGGCTGGCCATACTATAAGGCTATATATTATCAATAACATTACAAACAAATCACAACCACCATTACATCTTGGAAGGCTAGGTGGTATTAGAAGGGGGAAAAGATATCACATTAAATCAGTGGTTCCCAACCTTTTTTTGCTGTGACCTGCTGCTGGGAGCAGAGTAAGGGGGTGGCCTGGGGGCAGGGGCGCTCCCGGCACGCGGCGCAACTCATCCTGTGTGTGTGGCACTGCCGACATTGTTCCTGCAACCCTCTTTTGGGTCATGACCCAAGTTTGGGAACCGCTGCATTAAACCCTCTTCCTGGAATGGCACAAAAAGCCCCAGGGAAAAACCCACATTACAGGGTATTCAAAGAAAGGTACGTAGTCTGGTCAAATGATTGGAAAACAGAGACACTTGATGATCATGGCTCTAGCACACTTCCTTTCTGGCCTTTGACAAATCACTCACCTCTTCTGCCTCTACTACCATATCTAAAGTGGGAATGAAGGCACACACTCACCTAGCTGTCTACTATTCCTTCCGTTTCTTGTTTCCAAATGTGTTTAGTCAGCATAGAAGAAAATGCACTGTGTAACAGAGGCCTGCCCAGACACACACTTTCAGGAATATACAGAGAATATATATGAACTTCCATCATACCAATAAACCCTTTCAAGAAGAGGAACGGAAAAAAAATCTGGAAACCTGTTTGCCAAGATAAAAGTACCCCCTGCCACAAGCGCCACATTTACTCCCCACATACCCAAGGCCATCATAAAGAAGCAGGATTTATGAAGCAGATAAAACTTTATCTTCCCTGCACAGGTCCACAGGCAGCATGCCAGAGCTGCTGCCCTCCCCACTCAGAGATACGTGGAGGTTGGCAGTGCTATCCACGCGCCTGCTTCCAAAGCAACTAACCGAATCGCCTCCTAGAAGTCCTGCTGTCTGTGCCACCGAGGCCCCAGACCGCTGGGGGCAAGGCTCCGCTCTTCCACAGGGTGCACGCAGCGACTCGATGCTGAAATGCTGATGTTATCTGGCTACATCATTAGATAAACATCTGGCTCTGGCCCACAGGAAGATGTACAAATGCAGATCTTGGACGTCTGGCTCCACAGTGTTATTCCAGGTGATTTTACACTCTTCCTTTAAGACATCACCCCTCTGCAAAGAGTCCGGGGAACAGAAGTTTCCTTTATCTGAGCTTTTGCCGAGAGATGTGCTCAGTCAGGTCCTATTCTGGGGTCAGTCAGGTCACAGTGCCCTTTTACCCAGGCTAGGCACAGGGATAATGTCTGTGTCTGAACAAGATTCCAGCTAAACCAGCATTTATAAACATTATGCTGAGACTTGCTAAGGGCTCTCATCAGGCAAGACTTTGATGCAAAGACAATTACAGACCTAGTTAACCTCAACAGATATGCTGAGTTCTCTTTTAGGCTTAACAGGAGGTGCTATTAAGGCATCTTCTGTGGAAGAAGACAGCTGCAAGTAATGGAGAGACTACCCAAGGCACATAGCAGGTCAGGGCTAAGTGATGTAGGCCATGGGATTTTCCCAACTGCAAACTAGGGAACTGGTTTTGGAATCAATTTGCTGAGGCAGAAAGCCAGCAGGCTTGCACTTGCTGCTGCAGTCTGGGAGGAAAGTAATCACACAAAATGCATCTGCCCATCTTTGTCGCTCAGGGAAGTGTATCCAGCCCACTTGCTCCTGCTCCACGCCTGCTCTGGGTGTGCACCACAATGCACTGCCTGAGACGGGCTGCCTCAGAGCAGCCTCAAGCACAAGCTCAGTGCTGCTGCAAGACAGCTACCTTGCCTCATCTGCAGGATTGGCACACAAGTAGTGGGAGCCAGCGGATGGGGTGTATTTTATTACAGTATTCCTGGGGCAGTGCAGACATGCACTCCGAGTGCACTACACATGCAATTAGAGTGAAAAAATAAGCTCTAGCACAGTTCACGCCAGAGTTTGTTTCTCCTGGGTGGGACGGCAGCATGTTGAGCCAGGGCAGAGCAGCAGAGGGCCTAGGGGATCAGCCCCAAGCTCGGGGGGGGGGGCACTGGGCAGCACAGAGGCTAACTGGGGCACAAGGGAGCTAAAGTGTAGGGCTAGATGGAAGGTGGACCCTGCACTGTGCTCCCTTATGCTCCAGCCAGCTCCTGTCACCATCTGCACGTGCGTTGTAGTGCTATAAATTACTCCGCCATAGGATAGTATTGTTCCCAACACTGAATGAATTTAGTGTGCTCTAATATGGGTGCATGTGTAGATGGTGACACTTTACTGCAGAGCTAATTAGTCAACCCCACAGTAAAGTGCATGTGTAGATGCATCCAGTGGTTCCTAGTGACTGAGCTGGCTTTGTGGTTTCTTGCCGAAGAAACTGCCTTCTTTGGTTGGTTTCTATTCTAATCTGGAAAATAGGAACGCGGATTTTTTTTAAAAAGGATTACAACCAAAGAAAACACATGTATCACTGATTCCCCTCCTAATGGAAGAAACCCCATTAGCTGAGAGCTTGGGTCAGAGTGAAAAGACACCATGAATCGTTTAAACCTCACTACTAAAGAAAATGCATCTCTGAGTTGCAGTCTCAGCATGAAGTCTAACTAAGCCATTTGAACACCTGCTGCTTTCACCAAGCCAGTGCAAATGTGTGTGTTTAGACAGGCTGTTACCTGCCCGATAGTGCTGACAACCAGCAAAATGAAGAAGGATCATTCTTTGTGCATTTTTTAAATGCAGAAGCCAAAGAAAGACCGGCCATTCAAAGTTATATAACTGGATTGAGAAGGACTTCTCCCAAAACTAAGGTCAGGAACCAGGAATGGAGCCAAATTAACAAGCAGTGATTAGCATTGGGTTATTAAATCCAAAACTCATTAAAAAAAAAAAAAAGATGTTGAGAGAACCCAGCAGGAACCACAGATTGCTCACACTATTGATTCAATTTCTGCTGTCTGCTCCTACCCTGGAGAAATCTTATTATGCATTGGGCATCCTCATCTAACATGGAAAGGAGGATGACACCAGCAGGTGATAGTAAAGAAGCCACAAAATTAGCCACCTGTGTATTTCAGGGAGTGCCACTGCACAGATAAAACATGAGAGATCAGGAGCTGGGAAGCGTGTTTAGTTCACTGCAGCTCAGAGCAAGGCTCAACTCACTGTAAGATCCCATCCCACAAGCCAACAGAGTTTTAATCAACTGTTTGGATCACTTGGGCAAGAGATCGTCTCAACACGTTCCACATTTGCCAAGAACCGCACATCTGTCACTGCTGAGTTAATGGACCAGGGACCAGGGCCACACAGTGAGTTTTATAAAGTGTATAGGATTTGGTCCTGGAATGCAAGAACCAATTTTTGGCAAGACCAATGGCACGTTACATGATTAGACTGACTTCAATATAGCAAGTGGAAACTGCTTTATAGACAATGAATTGCACTCGTCAACAGCTCTGGGGCTGACATATCATTACCCCCATTTTGCAGACATTAAGACTGAGGCACAGATTCCAAGCAACTTTTCCAGGTGTATGACTGGTCAGTGGGCAGCAAAGAAGGGACTAAAACAAATCTTCCAATTCCCTGCTCCAGAGAGGGATGAGAGTTTGGGTTTTTTGGGGGCAGGGGCATGGAATTATAATAAAACTATTTCTCTGCCATGTGGATCTATTTCTCTGTGGATGAGAATGGTGTAAGGTCTCAATTCAGACAACAGAAGACTGTCTAGATCCTGTGCAAATCCATCAATACAGCAGGCCTTTTGTTTAAAGCGCCTCACAGATACTGTGGACTCAGCATCCTCTCCATGAAGGCCAATACCCTGATTGTAAAGTTGGATAAGCAGGAGAACTTGTCACCTAATCCAATCCCTCAGGCCTGGGTTTTGCAGCTGCTCTTTGAAGATCTTTTTCTCAATCACACCTTCAAGAGATGCTCCAACTCTTCTTCTGTTTTATACAGAGCTTTCTTGGTTTCCTCCCAGGTTTTCGGCAGTTTTATGGATAGATGGGTTGGCAGCCACTTGTTTTCAGTTGTTACCCTGGAGAGTGGAAAGGGAGGAAACCTATTTCTCCTGCCACAAAAGCACCTCAGTGTCTGAGCTTCCTGCTTCCAGACATCAACCAGCTGTAAACCCTTTTGGCTACAAGACTTTGCTTACGTAGGCTTATGGTTTCCTATGCCACCCTTTCAGGCCAGATATTCTGCCGCTACTCAGCTGCCGTCGAGCAGTCAGCAGTTCATTTAATGCTGTGGGACATCACAACCCCTCTGCTTCCTCAGCAAGAGAGCCATGCAGAACTGTAGTCTCCAGCTAAAATCAATAGGCTGGTAGGCAGCCAAGGGAAGGGAAAGGAGGCTAGGGCTGCAGCCCACCTTGCAACCCATTCATCATCCCCAGCAAGTAGCTTCCCCAAACAGCAAGTCAAGCCTAAAAGCCTTAACGCCCAATGCCCCATGCCACGGCATCCAATAATTAAGCACTGTTTACACAGTCTCTGTTCAAATGCTGGGCACTGTCTTTAGAAGGGCCCACGTGGCGTAGAAAGGCTAATGTTTGCTAAGCACGTTGTTAATTAAATGCTACATTACGTAAGAGGGCAGAACTTTCCAGAGTTGCCTAAGGGACCTAGACACCCAGTGCCTATTCATCTGTTGGGAGCTCAGCTGAACTCCCAAGTGGGCCTCGAACATGTCAGCCAAGTTGATTAGTAAAAGACCAGTTTACAGACCATGAAAGCACAGTTAAAAGTGCACCCTGGCCTGATTTCACCACGGAAACCCTGGTAGCCTGATTTCCTCCTCACACTCCTGTTGTGCAAATCACTGCTCTGTTCCTCAGGTTCCCCCAGCTGTAAAATGGAGCAACATAGCCACCTCCGTGGAGCATGGAGACATTTACTTTAATCAAACACTTATCAGGAGTTTTCATTTCCTCAGCTGGAAGACATAATCTGTACTAATTATTTCTGTGACAACTCTGCCACCAGGGGCCCCTGGGAGGTCCATGTACCTGAAGACAAGAGTGAATTCAGAAGGAATGAAGATGATTTAATCTCCCATGACCCTGAGGATGATCTGTGAATGTGACGGGCATGTGATAAAAAGCCAAGCGTCTATAAAAATCATGTTAGGGAAAACAGAAGTCATGGCGAAGCCATTGTACTCCTCTTTTTAAGCATATGTAACTTTGGATTTGCTCCATCTTGTAAGTACCTGCCAAACCAGGGCTGTGTGCTGCCAGCTCTATCAGTACGGCATTTATAAAAGTGAGAGGACTCTTCTGTTCCTCGAATGCAGAGGAGACGGCTGCTGCTTCACTTCATCTCAAAGACTCGGTCCCTTCAGAAGTGACTTAATGGACAGTAATGTAGAGCCAGGGCCTGTTCTTTACTTAATAAAAGGTATTATCTCATATTAAAGATCATGTCCAGGGTTGATCAGGAGTAAACAGAAAGCTTTAGCTGTGAAGAGGTGATTAGATCATATTTAGATATGAAGAGGTTCAACTATTAGGTGTGTCGTGCCATCTCCCACCTCCAGTGTCAGTGGAAGGCTGGCAAAACTGCCCACTTCAGACTGTGACACGATTAAAAGACACATTTTTGCACGCTCCCAAATGAACAAAAAAAAAGAGAGAACAGGCCAAGTTAATTAGGACTTCCCACTAATGGGGTAGGGGAAAAAACCTTCTCTGTGGAAGAGCTGTCCTTTACAGATTTCTGTTTTTACCTACCTTTAAGCATCCAGTAGTGGCCACGACACAGGATTAAACTGTGAATGGACCTACAATATCAGAGGTTATTCACTACCTCCTACAGCCCAACGTTTGAGGTGTAAAGTCCCTGAAGACGAGCCAGCCCAACTACAAAAAACCCCACTTCTCGCCCAGCATTAATTGTTTGCATCTGCCCAGAACTTTGTCTAACCACGACAGCTGGCCAAGGAAGTGGATCATCCCTCTTGCTATTTCTGGAACTACTCGTATTCAGAAAGCCACACATTAGCTAGCCATAACGCTGAAGAAACAGAGCACAGGGCTCAGGAATGGTTTGATGCAAATGAACAATTACTACACCGAGGAGAGATGGCTACTGTAACATGGTAAACCAGGCAGAGTGCAGGTAACGAGTGTGCAAGCTTCTTTCACTCAGCTCTTCCAATACCTTGTTATCTAAATCTCTCTCGTCCAGTCCTGAAACTCTTGCAAGAAGAGACTGTAGACTGTATATATTTGTGCAGGCACAGCAATGCTTAAAGCAGCATGCTCCAGATCCAAGGTTGTGAGTTCAAGCCAAAAGACTGCCCCATTTTGTCTCAGGTGTAAACTACTCCTGTTTTGGGACTCACAGGTGCCAGATGTGATCGCTAGTCAGTTCACTCCATTGCGTGCTGCCGGAACAGAAACCAGTGCACCTTAACCACACCAGCCAGAGAGGGGCCTTCAACTTACTTGTGTGGACATTTTGTTGGAAGGGACAAAAACATGGTTGGGTGGAAAAGACATTTCAAGGGGAAAAAGGTAAATCCCTGAAGCCTTTGTTGACTGAAATTGTGCTCATCTATGTAAGGAATAAATTATTCTGCAGTCATCTTCTTACATGGCCAAATGCACTATACAAAGCTCCCAAAATACTGCACAGTGGTGGGTAGGAGCACAACTTTTAAGCCCGTTCTCCTTTACTCCCTTTCTCCTTGAAAAAATCATTAGTGCTCTCCGGACCACAGACTCCTTCGATTTCTTAACTTGCTGGCAAATCAGAAAGCAATCCAATCTCATCAGACCTCCTCTCTCCCTGGCTCCTGAGCTCAGACGTGCTGGCCTGGGTTGCAGGCTTGGCAGAAAAGGCTCCAGAAATAGCTGGTCCAGCTTGTGGCTCCAGTGGTGGTGGAAATCTGTCTGGAGACTGGTACATGGCATCAGAGTCTCAGAAACAGCTCAGTGAGTTTCTACAGGTAACACAGCTTCAGCCCCTGTTGTAACCTTAAACTCATTAACTCTGCTCCCTCCAGCAACAGCTATGCAGTCCAAAGTCAGCTCTAAACTGCTATACAGCAACTAATCACTCCCCCACCTCTGGTCTGCAAATCAAAACTGTACAAATACTTTTACATAGAAAATTGTTTTAGAAATACTCTGCCCTCTGCTAACTTTTTTTCTGTCTAGTTGGGAGTTCCCTTGAAACAATTCTAGTTTAAAGGGCATGCTCCCAGTAGAAGCACACTTGTATATAGATCTCTGAAAGTCAACGTCCCCAAACAAGGCATGCTCAAAATCTAAAACCAAAACAAATTTATGCCTGTGTTCAACTTTTTGTTGAAAGCAACTCATTTGCCCCCTATACACTTACTACAGGTCTTGGCTGCTTTCCCAAAAAGTACACAACCCTTTTCTGCACCCCTTTGTCTCCAGCGTCTTGTATGTCCTGCCCTTGTAACCTTGCCTAGCTAGCAATATCGCCTCTTAAAATGGACCCCTGGTGCCATCAGAGTCAGTAGAGTTTTAACTATCTAATCATCTCAACCTTCTTTGAGCTTTGCCATTCACAAGTCAGATTTTGCTTTTTCTTAATACCTTGGCATCCTCTAAACCAATTCGAGCAGCTGTTACAAATAAGAGCACACACCTCTCCACCCTGTACCTCCCCTGTGTAAAATGACGTTTCTTTGCTACCTAGGAGAACTTTTACAATCTTTGAATTCTCCTCCGCCTGAAGACGGATGTTTGAACCCAAAAGCCTGCAAAGACAGACATTTTTCCCCATACTATTTGGTTGGTCTAATAAAAGACATTGCCTCTGACATAGGTTTGCAGGTACCCAGAGAGGTTCCAGTCCAGACCTGCCTTTTCCACCCCCAGGTGACTGGTCCTTACCCATGATGGTGACATCGTACTCAATCTGGAAGAGCGCCTCCTGGCTGCACTGACGCAGGATGTTCAGCGCGTCACCATGAGTCACACTATGAAGGGGAATCCCATCGACACTCAGCAGCCTGTCCCCGATCTTCAAGGACCCTTCCCTGCAGGGAGCCACAAGCAAAATGCTGTGAGAATCTTGATTAAACGTGATTTGAGTATTTCCCCAGACATCATTTAGGATATTTATAGTCTGAGGCCCATCACTTTTAATTAGTAATTTGAAATTAAAGATTTTGCCTCAGACCCCTTTATGTCTGACCTTCTAGTCTAACAACGCTGGCCCTTGAGAGATCTGCATTCAGTTAATTAAGCAATTGTTTCTGGAGGAGGAACTTCTAAGCGTAATAGAAAATTCCCTACCTGGCTCCAAGGTTTATCAAGCTAGCCATCTCATGATCATATTGGTACAGGACTCATAACTTCACAGGTGTCTTCTCCCAAAAGACTTTAAGTTGAAAGTTATAATTAAGTCCTTTGGAGATGCAGGCAAGAAGGGCCAGTGGATATTATAGCTGAAATCTGCTTAATTAGAGCTGTGTGAACATTTTGTTAAATGCCATTATTAAAGGACATCAAAAAAATGAGTGTTACCTGTCTGCTGGGCCACCTGGCCTCACATACGTGAGTACCAATGGCCTGGATTTGTGCCAGTCTTCATGGGCTCCCCCTATGATCAAACCAGGAAAGCCATGAGTAACTGCAGTCCTTGGATCTGCAAGTCCTTACTCTCTCATTGGGGGTGATGGAGGACTGGAGACATTTTTTTTACGTGAGAGCTGACACAGCTTGCAAGCAAAACTCTGCTTTGGATAGCTAGCCAGGCAGCAGTCCTTGAAGGTTGCTTAGTACATACATTAGGTCACAGTTCTGTTTCTCAGCCAAGGTTTTCAACTCTCATTTTCTCTTATCTCTTTCCTGCCTCCACTTCTGCTTTCAAATGTGCTCCCACCAGCATTTTGTATACCCAGTCTTTATCAATATCATCACAGGAGTTACTGACCTCTTAGAACAAAGCCAAAACTGTTGCCTTCCTTGTACAGAGACACCTCTATAGTCTTTGGAATAATGCCAGAGCTGCTTTCTGGCGCTACACAGGAAAAAAAGAGAAAGATGAATAAACATAAACCTTTTCCTCCCTTAACTCTTGGAAATAACATTAAGCTACAGCTACATGTATTCTATATTTCCTCCAATTTGACTTGATTAATACTTTGACATTCAAATGAAACCCTGCCATTTCTCAAACACGTTTAATGTGATTAGTGTCAATCAAAAGCTGGCAGCCTGTCTCATAAATAGGAGCTAAATTCAGATTTATTAAAAAAATATTAAGTCGGAGATGGACTTTAAAGAATAAGGAAATCTAAACTCCTCAGTGTATAAAGTTGGGCTTTTCCCTTAAATAAATATATATATATATATATATATACATTTTTAACTTCAGAAAGATTAAGCAAATGTTTTAAACTGCTCCTAGGGATAAATCAGTCGTGTTTAAGCTAAATATATTATGCAGACTATTTTCCCACCTCTTGGTTTAGGTTGAATTGTTGTTGAATATTTTTTCTTTGGTTTGGTTGTGTTGGGCAGATGGGAGTATGC
>JAGPOW010003182.1:15899889-15918522 GCA_030014935.1 Caiman crocodilus | reverse complement strand
TTAAGGAACAGATGCTCTGAAAGTGTCCCCCATTTTTTTCCCCCATTTGCTTTTTTTTTTGAGAAAAGCTCAGCCAAAACTCTCCAAAACGTGAGAAGACAATCTTCATTGTAGATGAAGTAGCTCATCTAATAACTAGAGAAAGTGCATTTTCTCAGCCTACCTATGCAAAAAGCATAGTGCCCAAAACGTTACATGTAGTTCGAACAGAAAAAGCAGAGAGGTCTGGCAACGCGTACTTAAGATTTTTAATAATACTTTGTACTACAGCCCCAATAAGGTGGCATTGGGATTCAGGCCGGGGCTTTACTGCCAAGTCACAGGAAGGCAGCAGCAATCTAATCAGCCCTCTCCAGCTAGCGTGCACAAGCAGGTACCCGTCATGCTGGAAAAGGAGAGCGCTAACTGAGCTTGAGGAATAGCTCTTCCATCAAAGTTTCACAGACAGATGAAAATGGGACATGCCCCATTAAACATTCGGGTGAGAAGGCCAGAACAATAAACAAAGCTCATATGCATCCCAGAATAGATAGTCAAACAAAAAAAGAAAGAAATGAGAGGCACCCACCAGCTGGGGGTAGTTCATACTCCACTTCTAGCACCACCCTTTCCCCGACATTTTTAAGCAGGCTTATAATCTCATCATGTCTCAGTTTAGTCAGGTTGATACCATTCACTGACTTGATATAGTCTCCAACGTTTAGCTGGTCGCTTCTGTAAAGAAACGAATGGTAACAAACACGTCTTCTCCATTACGTTCTCTCTGGATGGTCTGGTGCACCTTTTCTACAGGACAGTGTTTTGAACACCCCATCAAAGACGGATTAGCTGTTTTATCCAACGGAATATAAAAATGACCCACCTGCTGTTGAGGGATGGTAAACCTGCTGGTCTACTGCATTTTCTAAGTGGCAAGCATTCAGATTCAGACAGATAGGAACAACCGAAAAAGAAGAGTTCACAACCTCTCTCCATGCCACTCACCTTTGTGAAAACTTCCACAGGCAAGTCAGAGGCAGACATCAAGTGCATCATCTGGATAAAAACTGCAACTAGCAAGACAAATTCTGGTCTTTCCCTGCCTGCTCTCTACAAAAAAGGTTCAAATTTTCCTTTTCTCTTCTCCTTCACCCTTTTGTCTCTCACCCACTCTCCTAGTTGTTCCAATATTCATGTTGTTAAGTCTTAGGGTCAAACCCACATTCAGCTGTCAAACTGGTTAAAGAATTAAACCGCTATGCAGCCAGGATGTATTCAACTATGCAATCATGAAAAAAACTCGCCAATTTTGTAGAGCCACTTACCTTTATAACTGGCTGGATCAAAAGAAACCCTCCAAACCATTCTCATTAAACCATTCCAAAATGTGCTCTCAAACTGCTGGTTCATGCTCACTGCATAGGAAATAGCTCATGATGGAACAAACTCTACTACTAGACTAAAAGGTTACCTTCTGTAGCACCGGTCAATCCCAAGCTAACTCATTAGCCATTATCCAAAACTACTTCTTTCCATGTCCATAAGCCATGCTCTCCAAGCAGAGTTCTCACCTTGCTGCCAATCCTCCTGGCCTCAGGTTGGAGACTCTTGGCTTTCCATCTTTGTCCGTGCCCCCTGATATGGTTAACCCGAGGGTGCTTCCTTCCTTCTTAATCAGCTCAACAATGGTAACTCCTCTGAATTCCTCTGAAGGGAAATATTGGAAAAGAAATCAAGCCAACACCATCACTATGCGTGTCTCAGTGGAACGGATGGTTTGGTCAGGCTGATGAAGTGCTGTATCCCTGTGAGTGTTTGAGTCAGAGGAGCTGGGCTTATGCGCAGCTTTGTTTTCTTTAAAATGAACAGAGATGAGAATGAGGTATCAGGAGCATGACAGATAAAGGGACAAAATAAGACAGTGAACACCAGAGGGAGAGGAAAAATGAGGATGGGAGAAGTGTTTGTTTCCTTCAAGATATTACTCCCATTTCCTACCTTTAACTTCTGAAGCAACATCCCTTTTCACAGAAACTCAGACAAAAGTGTAAGTTCTTCCATAGCACTGCTACGTATTTGGGATCATGACAGGTATTTGTCCTTAGGCATAACTCAAGGTGCACCCTGAGCAACACCATCACTAACCATCTAGACTAGACTCGTGCTCAGAAGCCACGATCGGTCAGGATTCACTTATGCCACTCCCCACTCCAAAGACTTGACGTTGTAAGGGGACAAGTGACAGAGAGCGATGGAAGTGGGATCTATTAAAAGTACATATTCAATCGCTTTTCTACATAATTCTTAAAAATATTGCATCAGGTCACCCTACCTGCCCATAGGTGCATCATTAAATCAGCTCCTTTCTTAAAGACCTTGAAATACAAAAAGATCCATGGGTGGATTTGAAGGAGGGGACCTCTGACACCAGTTGAGGAAGGCTGGTCTGTGTGTAAGGACAGAAGATACTGTGGGGAGGTTTGCAAGAGAGACTAACAGATTTGCAGGTGGAGCAGAATAAGCAAGACAAGAGTAGGCTCTTGGGAAGACAGTTGTGACAGGCATGGAAGAAAAGGACAAGACAAAGTGAAGCAGAGGGACCCAGAGGAAGGATTTGCATCTGATGCTGCGGCCAAAGCAACGACCCAGGAAAACTGCCTCTGCAGCTAACTTGTCTGGATCAGCAAGGGGCAGCGCACGTGTGTTAGCAGGGCTGGACATCAGGAGGTGACAGTAACTAAGATGGAGCTGTTGTGGGCCTGGACTAACACTTTAGCCACCTCAAGAGACAGAACAGGGGGGATCTTGGAACCTCGTGGAGGAAAAAGGAGCAGGATTTAGACACAGCCCGAACAAGCGACATAAAAAAATGTGGAGTACAAAATGGAAAGGAATCAGAGTATATCAGCATGATGGCATCCAGACATGCTGGTAGGGAGATGAGATTTTGTTACTGTACCTCAGCTTCCCCATTTAAGTCATGATGTTTTACTATTTCCCATAAAATAACCAGCTGGAGTCAAAAGGACAGGCACTGGTAAGACATGCCTGCTTACACCCACTGCAGGAGAATTTGGTTATAAATATTTACAACAGGATCAGTTTTGTGGTACTTAAATCCCTTATCAGCCCATTATTTTATGAGCACATTCTCATTTCTTTGCAATTGCATTTCTTTGCAAACAAATAATCATTAGATTGGTGCCAATTATCAGGTTAAACCAATCTTTTCACCTTTTAAAGCAAGCGAGTGGTTTATATTTCTGACTGGAAAACCTGGAATTGGTTGGAAAACGAAGGTCATGGGAGGAGGGGATTTAGAAGCAGTCAGCACTGGTTGAGGAGAAGAGCTAGGGCGATGCATGCACCATTCATCTCTGACACCAGGATTCAAAGCTCAGCTGAGCTGCAAGCAACAGAAAGTTTGCTTAACAAGTGGTGTTTGTCCACAGCCAGAGGTAGGCTAGGACTAGAAAAGTGGGGGGAGGCGCTGCAATTCAAAATATTTTGGTGCCCTAACAGAGCTTCATGTTGCACATTTGCACAGAACCTGCCTACATTTTGAGTTGTTAGTCTCCAGTTTCTGCGCAACTAAATGTTCATGCAGATTTTAAAGAACAAAATCCTCTGTGCGATATGGGCATTGATGGCCACCTGCAATGCACTACTCTAGATCTGGACTTTGGAGGACACAAGTTAAAAATCTTGCAGCTTTACAGTGAACAGTGCAGAGTGAGTTAATCAGGAAAGACTAATGCCTCAGTCTCAAATCAGATTTTCTCCACAGAGAGGGAACATTTATAGCGTTTGCACTTTCCAGGCATGGCAACAAGGCATCTCTTAAATAATTTATTGCTACAGTAGCTCTTTTCATTTGCAGGGTTTGGGAGCTCCCCTCTCCCCCTTCATTCAAAAATTAGACTTTATCCTTCGGCACCACAGAGCATCGAACAATCGCCCTGCAAAATCCGACTGGCACTTTGCTGTTTGCGCAGTGCTACAGTAACGCAAGAAATTGCACCTGGACATAAGTCACTCTACATGCCGCTGCTTTGTAAAGCATATCCCCACAAGGGGCCTCTGCACTTGATTAATGCGAGTCGGGGACCTCTTTGTAAGCTGGGGCTGGTTTGGAAGGCGTTCAATCACTGCTGTGCCTCCATTTAACATAGCAGTGACGATGCATTGTAACGCGTCATGTCCATAATGCTCCTGCTCTTTAAATGCAAACAGATTTGATTCATGCCAAGTACAGTAACTTTGTTTTCGATTCACTGATCCAAGATTTCGGTAACTGCCAAAGACTTGCTCGCTGTTCCCTGCTGTTCTAAACGGAATGCCATCCGGCACTATCTCACAAATTTGCTTTCAACCGAAGAGATGACTGATCAACACAGATGGTACCGTAAGGGGAGATTATTAGCTATTCAATAGGGCTTAATTTTGGTCCTTGACAAGCGTTTAAAATGAGAACTCCCATAGTCCAATTATCCATCTTGCAGGTTCAAAGAGAAACTTGCCACTTCAAATGACCACAGAGAATCACTCGTCTTTCTGTCAAGGTAAGCAACGGCAGTCGCTGACCAACACCAGTCCACGCTCCTGCAAATCTCTCTCACCCACACATGCACCCCAAGCATAAATGAGCTGGCTATGTGGGCCTCTTTCATTCCAAGACCTTTAAGAAAAGGCAAGTCATCTATATTGTTTATTGGCAAACAGCTCAACATGCTCAACCAAAAACCCTGTAATGAAGCAGCTGACCAGTAGCTTATATGAAATTAGTCTAGGATTTTAATCACATCCCATTTCAAAATTCATTGCAGTTGGTGCCTTTATGTTTTATTGATTGCAATGAAACCAGTGATTGGCTGGGCTTGGCACATTAGCTACCCTCTCACCCCTAGTAAGGCTCCCTTAGGGTCAGTGTTTTGGTATATTTACAAAATTTTCAAATATTTTTTTTCTCTATATACCGGGGACAGAAAGATAACAGTTTAATTTCCAATATGATTTATGGATTAGGCCATGGTTTGTTCCAACAGACCAGATGCATAAACCTACAGGAAACTCTGAGCATACACCCTCCTAACCTAGTGCCCCAGAGAGGCCATGAGCTGAGGATCCCCAGCCGCTCTGTTTCCTGATGCCAATGTGACCCAGATGCCTTGAGTGATGCAAAGGCAGCACAGCAGGGGTAGATATTTGTTCATTTCCCACTCTCCCCAAAATATCCAAATCCAATGTCTTTTCTCCCTACTACTCTTGAGCAGCTGGGTGTAAATCTGCAGATACCATTCTTTGTCAGGAAGTGTGTTTGTCATCCCAAATATCCCATCTGCTCAAAGGCAATGGATCACAGCCACACGCTACAGAAGATCTCTGGGACTAACACTTATAGTGAAAGCTTCTCCCTTTTTGCTTCACCTGCTTGGATCTCTAAGGACTGGATTACACTAGAAACAATTATGTCATGCTGGAACATAACTGAGGAGTCATGGTAATTAACCCAATGTCAAGCAGCTTAGTACTTGACATAATCAGGCACTGTCATGTTTAATTTTGCATCTAGTCATTGTGAAGCCTAGTGGATACTGTTCAAAACAAGGGCTGTGCAGATTTTTTCAATTCAGTGGTTGAATAAGGACAAGGGAAAAAGAAAGAAAAACTGTAACATGTTTTTATTGGTCTGAAGTTTCTTGGTTCCCCCTCAGCAAAAGGAACCTGCTCGTATTTGTGCTTGTTTTTCCCGAATACGTTTAGCTAAATTTTTAAGCAGACAAATTTGAAACGGAAAACTGAGGTAGACCCTTCACTGCCTCCTCAGGGTTTGTTCTTGCATTTTGTTTTTAGTTCTGGCCAAAATGATTCTTCAATTTCAGCCTAAATTCAACAAGTTAATCAATGCCAACATGCGTTTTTACTGAAAGCTACAAAGCTAGTCAATCAAGATGGCATTATACATGATAGTCCAAGTCAACTCTGTTCATTAGCATGAGTCCTCAATTAAGAAGTTAATTCTGGTTAAACGTTTTTCCAGGTTTTCAAGCCTTTCCTAGATTTTTCTTGACTTTTTTTGCACCACATTGCATGTCCTCTTCCCAACTGAAGCCATTCCTGATATGGTCCATTACTGAAAACCCAGGTGTTTAAAAAAACATTTACTGAAGCCAATATGCCAAGCTGCATTTGGATTATGGTTACAATTTAGAAATTCAATGTAAAAAGTGTCACGAGAAACTTAATAGCAAACACAAATGGGTCTGTTTGGAATCTGTGAAAATAAAAAGTTGATATGTCAATGTTTTCTCATATATTTTTTTTAAATTTGTTTCAATTTATCAACTACATTTAGGACATTTTTAGTAGGCTTGGGCCCCATGGTTGGCCCAATTTTAAAAGTGAAATTTTCTCAAGTTTGAGGCTCATTCATATCTCCAGCTTCTAGCTGTCTCATTTAAAGGGTGTCAATTGTAGGCACTTATAGATGTGCAGCACCTTGGTTTAACTCATAGTGCTTTACAGAAAGCATTATGCGTTAGACTGATCCTCCTGGCCCAGCAGATATTCACTGTTGGGTTGGGAGGGGGCTGGGATCAAGCTTGAATTTAGAAGCAATCCAACTAAGGAGCTGCAAACATGCAGTTTCTCTCCCCTAGCCCTACTCCCTTCCTCCCAGCTCCAGTGCTCTCTGCACAATGGGAAGGGGAGAGAGCTCAGGCTGGGCTTTGCCCAGCAAGCGCTGGAGTGGGTGGGGGCTGGTGGATTGAAGCCCCACTGTGTACTTTTGTTTGGGCACGGCTATAGAGCGCTTTCAAGGAGACGACCACACAACAAAAATAACTTCTGTCTACACCTTGTAAGGCACATACTTGCCTCTTCAGAACTGGGCCTACACCACAACTTCTTTTCACTGAGTTTTGCGCCTTGAACAGAGTGACTGCTTATTTTTGACTATTCATGTGGAAGAAGACCCTTAGAAGTAGCTGAGCAAAGTGACGAGTAGTCATGTTATTCATGGGAAGGCTAGCAGGGAAAGCTAGCAGATCAGAAAGAGAGATGAGTGGAAGGGGAAGGTTTTTGAAGACAAAAAACCCAGTCACTGAACAAAATAGGCAAGTGCTAAACACCAAGTAAATGGTAAATAGCAGCAGCTAAAAGAACTAAAATTGCCGTGGAGAGAGACAGGTGAAGGTAGTTATGTATATAAGATAACATAACTACTGTACAGGGCAGCACAGTTTGGAGAGAAGGAGAGCAGCCAAAGTGGTAAAAGAACAGGTTAGGGACTATTTAGAAAAACTTGATATCTATAAACTCATGGGACCGGATGGGATGCATATCAGAGTGCTGAGGAAGTTGGCTGATGTGACTGCAGAGCCACTGGCTATCATAGTTTCATAGTAGTTTGGGGTCAGAAGAAACCTGAACAGATCATCTAGTCCGACCCACCTGCCACTGGCAGGAGCACATGCTGGGATCACACAACCCTAGATAGGTGTTCATCCATCTTTCTGAATATACCCAAGGTAGGAGCGAGGACCACTTCCCTAGGAAGTTGGTTCCAGATCCTACTGCCTCCTAATCTCTAACCTGAACCTATTCTCCAGCAGCTTCTGGCCATTGTTCCTTGTCACCCTAGGTGCTGCTGGGGGGAATAGGGCCCTTCCTGTTAGCTGCTGATCTCCCCTAACAAGTTTGTAGGCAGACACCAAATTGCCCCTCAGCCTCTGATTGCTGAGGCTGAACAGGTTTAAGTACCTCAGCCTCTCCTCATAGGGCTTGCTTTGTTGCTCTCCAACCAAGCGGGTGGCCCTCCTCTGAACTCTCTCCAGGCTGGCCACATCCTTCTTAAAGTGCGGTGCCCAGAACTGGACGTAGTACTCCAATTGTGGCCCGACCAACGCCGCATAAAGGGGGAGTATCACCTCTCTGGACCAGCCTGAGATGCATATTTGGATGCACAACAAGGTGTGGCTGGTTTTGCTGGCTGTGGTCTGGCACTGGCGGCTCATGTTCATCTTAGAGTCAATAATGATCCCTTTCCGCTGTGCTCACAAGGGGGGAGCTCCCCAGCTTGTATGTATGCTGTGGATTCCTCCTCCCCAGGTGCAGCACCCTGCATTTGTCTGCATTGAACCCCATCCTATTCTCATCTGCCTACGTCTGTAGTCTGTCTAAATCTAATTGCAGCCTCTTTCTCCCTTCGAGCATGCCTACCTCTCCCCACAACTTGGTGTCATCAGAAAACTTGGACAACACGTTTTCCACCCCCTCATCCAAGTCGCTGATGAAGATGTTGAACAGTGTAGGCCCCAGGACCAAGCCCTGGGGGACCCCACTAGTCACATCCCACCAGGTCAAGTACAATCTGTCCACCACCACTCTCTGGGTGCGCCCCATCAGCCAATTTTTGACCCATCCAACTGTGTAGGCATCAATGCCACAATCGCTCAATTTATTAATGAGAATGGAGTAAGAGACAGTGTCAAAGGCCTTCTTAAAGTCCAGAAAGACTATGTCCACAGTGACACCATCATCCAGGGATTTAGTTACTTGGTCATAAAAGGCCATCGGGTTGGTCTGGTAGGACCTGCCTTTGATGAACCCATGTTGATTTCCCCTGGACATGATCTCCCCTGCTGGCCCCTCACAGATGTGATCCATGATAATTATTTCAAGGATTTTCCCCAAAACTGATGTGAGGCTTATGGGCCTATGGTTTCCTGGGTCCTCCTTTCTCCCTTTCTTATAGATAGGGACCGCATTAGCTAATTTCCAATCTCCGGGCACCTGGCCCGTGGACCACAATTGCTTGTACAGCTGGGCCAAGGATGCCCAATGACTCCTGCCAGCTCTCTCAATACCTGTGGGTGGACGGCATCAGGGCCTGCAGATTTAAAAACATCCAGCCCTTCCATAAGATCTCTAACTACACCTGTACAGACCCGAGGCCTGGCAGTGCTATCCCCAAGATTGCCCCCACCTGTGGTGAGAGAGCTGCCCCACCACAGGTCATCTTTGAAAACTCATGGTGATTGGGGGAGGTCTCCCACAACTGGAAAAGGGCAAATACAGTGCTTATCCTTAAGAAAGGGAAGAAGGAGGATCTGGGAAACAACAGAAAATACAGCTTCATCTCAGTTCCCAGACAAAATCATGGAGCAGGTCCTCAAAGAATCCATTTCTAAGCACTTAGTGGAGAAAAAGGTGATCAGGAATAGTCAGCATGGATTTATCAAGGGCAAGTTATGCCTGACAAACCTGATTGCCTTCTATGATGAGATGCCTGGCTCTGTGGATACAGGGATAGCAGCAGGTATGATATACCTTAACTTTAGCATGGGTTTTGATATGGTCTCCCACAGAGTTTGGTATGATCTAGCTGGGGATGGTCCTGCTTTGAGCAGGAGGTTGTCCTGAGGTCCCTTCCAATCCTCATTTTCCATGATTCTATGATTCACCCTTTTGTACATGATAGCTTTTCTTTCCTCCAAACTTCATCTTTCTTTCCATCCAGGTTTTAAGCTATTCAGAGCAATGACTAGTTCTCTCCATTTCTCTGTTTAGCATTCGGGACATTTTAACCACTACAAATCAGACTATACTGTACACTAACTACCTGCTACATTCCACCCACAGCAAGACTACCGATACCTATTTCTTCTGCACTCTGTTGCTCTTTGCTTTTTGATACACCAACAGTGGGGGAGGATACATGCAAGAGAGTGGGAACAAGAACTAGTAATTTCATTTACCTGGAATGCTTTGCCTTCTGGAGACCAAGGCTGCTTCCATTCCACTCGAGTCCTTGCTGCCCTTTGAGTAAGGTCCATCATCTAACAGTGAAAGAAAAGAAAAACAAATGCTGAGATTATATTGAAAGACACAGCTACTTTTAAAAGCTCATCAATGAACATTTCTACAGATTGTACCAAGCCAGTCACCGGCATGAGGTGAAAAAGAATTTAATCCCTATTTAAGTTTGCAACACTGTCCTGTAGAGAGGAGGAAGAAGAAACCAGAAGAAATGTGATAATATTATCTGATTTATTTCTCTAGGAACTAATCCTCTAAGAAAGAGAGCAAATTCCCTTACTTCTGTAATTATGTGGAGCAGCTGAGATGAGGAAAAGCAGTAACATTAGTCTCACAAGTTTTAAGCCTGTCATTATGCTTGTGAAGAAACTTACCGTCTTTGGAAATGGAATAATACATCAGGACACTAACAGGGTACTAAATCACCATACTTGAATTAAATTGCTCATTCTTACAGATCCTATTATTTCAAAGTCACATTTCTTTGCTGTAGCTTCAGCTACAGTATGGAAAGCACCTTTTCTTAAGAGACTTTTTAAAAAGGCAGTAATAGAAAAGGATGCTATGAAAAAGAGCGTGGCCCAATACTGGCTTAAATCCAAAGACTGGCGGTGGAGTGGGGGAGAGGAGAAGGTTAGGGTGCTGCAGGGGAAATCCCAGAATCGCCCCTTCCACCTTTTCTCACTTTTGTCAATATAACCAAATCACCGATCATGACATCTTCAGAACTGATTAAGTACGCAGTGCATTGTTGGAAACCGATATACATTAATCTAGTATCTATACTCCAACTACAGAGAAAGATCTACTAGCAGCTTTCTCAAATACAGGTCATTAGGATGGTCTAAATCCTGCAGCATCCTTTAGCATAAGTCTTAAACCATATAGGGAAGCAAAACTAGGCTGAGAGGAAGAATCAACCTGAAATACGGCTCAAACGTCTAGGGCAGTGATTCTCAACCAGGAGGCTAAGGCACCCTGGAGTGCCTTGAGATCCTTTCAAGGGTGCCATGCAATGTTAGCACTGTTAGAGGTACAAATACGATTCACAATATCAACCCAGAGACTTCTACTAGGAATTCAATGTTGTGATCTTTCTCAGTTCCTTGAGAATTGTTCTATTATTTTTATATAGTCAAAAATGAGTGAAAATGAAGATCTGGCATGTTAAAAGTGGTGCTTTAAGCCTAATTGTGGGGGGTGCCTTGAGTTAAAAAGGTTGAGAACCACTAGTCTAGAGATTAAGGCCTCAGGCATCTGCTAAACTTTAAATGACTAAATGCTCCTACTGATTTTATTGTCACTCACATAGAAAGCCTGCTCATCAAAGGCCCTTCAGAAAAGTTGAATATTGTAGATCAATAATTTTTAGAAACTATGAAATCAGTATCATGTAAACCTGATTCCCAATCATTGGATTCCCGGAGTGCCTTCAAACTCTTGGCTTCATTAGCTGTGAAGACTTCAAAAATTGCCAATTTGGTTTAAATAAAAGTTACCTGAATAATCTTCCCTTCCCTCCGCATAAATTACATATGAGTCAGATGCAATAGGTGTTTTGACTCACTAAGGACAAAGAACACCGAGAACAACCCACTCCATTTAAGCTCAAGAAAAAATGATGCGATTTTACTGAGATCTGAACTAATAGTTTTTTCAGTTCGCCGGCAGTTCCAAAATAAAAAAAAAATGTTTCTTTGGTTGAACAAAGTGATGCATTTGACCCAAAACATTTCATCTGAGAGTCTTAATGTTCTTAATACTATTGAGGTTCACTGAGACTACAATAAAATTTACAATAAAGCTTTTTAAAAAATAATTTTGAAAATAGCTAAATGAAACTTCCATTTGTTTTTAAATATAATTTCACATCTTTTCCATGTGAATCAGTTTGCCACCACCAACATGGATTTGTGGAAATGCTTAGGTTGGCCTCAGTCTACAGTATTTGGGGTTTGTTTTTGTTAGGGGCGGGGGTGGTTGTCAAGTTTTTGTATTTTAACAAAAATTTTGAGCCTGAAATCTTTGTCTAGTTTTACTTTTAGCATACTGAAAGCCATGGATGTGTAGAGATCTCCCATGTAAATCATGGAAGATCTTTGGTCCAATTAAGAATGTTAAAATTTTGCTCCAAAAGAATAAGAACAACAGTAGAATTAACTTCTGTAAATGTAAGTCTACGGACTTCTTACCTGATCCATGCCAAACCTTTGCAACAAAAGGGAATTCTTGAATTCTGAAGTGCAACTGCTGCTGATCAAGGATAATCCCTTAAAAAATAATAATAATTTCGAGGTTTGCCGATGAACAGGGAAAGGGAAGATTTCTGATGGCCAAAAGATTTCTCTCCGTCTCAGAACTAGACCTGAGGTCAGCCTGTCGCCTTGGTCAAGCTATAAATTTGCCATTAGCCCGTGTTGTAATGATGACCGCTGCAAAATAGAGTGAGGCAGTTCCTTTCAAAAAAAGGAATGAATGAAACAGGTAATATCTCTGCTGAATAATGCCGGGCTGACAGTTACATGCCTCTTTAAAAGATCTGGCAGCACAACTCATGCTGTTTATACTGACATTGAAACAGGCTGCACTTGTGTAGATAATTAAAACAAGCATGAGGCCAAGCCATTGATTTCTGATAAGAGCTTGCATAGCATGGCCCCAATTCTAAGAGCAAAATGCTTCAAAGTTCATTTGCATTTATAGCAAAAATGCTTCCCGAAGTGATCAGAGGCAGGGGGCAGAGTTATGGCTGGGCTTTACAACTCCTGACATAGTTTAATTTATTAGTGGCAATTCAGCTTCAGCAACCTGGTTTTAAGAAGTAAGATTGTTCAGTGTCTCCCTACCAGAAGGTCCTTGATGATGAGGGCAAAGGCAGCCAGAGGCCTGGCACTGCAGTAATCCAAGTCAAAGGTCAGCAAGGGCTTGCCTCTGGCAAGTCATTTCATACTTCTACTCACTGACTCACACAACACAATGAGAAGAGACAACTAATGAAGGGAATTCAGCTTTTCACAATGGACCTCAAACTGTGATGCAAGTCCAAACTACCCCTTTGGGTTTCAGTCCCTTATTCACGAATCTGGGCACTGTCAACTTGTATTGGCCATGCAGCCAGGCCACTTTACACACAGGGCTCTCATACCGGAGCTCAGGCTAGGCCTGTTGTGACCTCTGCAGGAGTACATGTCTTCTGAGCCCTACCGGGTCTCTTCCCAAATGGTATCCGTCCTCTCCAGTGGAAGCAAGCTAACGGCAGAAGGAGGGCTCCAACTCCTCTTGTTTGCCCACCCCCTAAATCAGCCACGGTCCAAGCTAGTCTTTACCGTACTGATGCTGGTGCAGGGTGGGAGCTTCACACTACTGACTGGCATGACTCTCAGATTCTTTGTGCCTTGACTTCCCCTCCATCTCCCGAGTGCTTCAGGAAGTGAGTATGCTGAGCAGCTGGAAAAGATTCTCACAGCCCCCTCCTTTCTTCCCAGCAGCAGTGACTAAGTACGTGGGATGAAGACAAGAGGTTCACGCATTCGCAGCGTGTACATTAGCCAGAAGTTTACTAACCCACAACACAGTGAAAGAAGAGACTGCTGCTTTGACCCTATGAGCACCCTGCCTTCCGATGAAAACACCCAGAGAGTGCTGCGTAAGGCTTGAGATATTTCCCTTTTCTGGTGCTATCAAGCCATCAGACTAACCTTGTCCTACAGTGAGTATGCAGATGGCTTCTCAGGCAGCATTTCTGCTCCAGCAATTGCTGCTGATACAGTTAGCTCATCAAAGCTCTGCCATTCTTGGATCAGAAGAGATCCAGATTGTGCCATTAAGAAATGGCACACTTGGGTTTTGTGGCTACCAATTAGTTTAGGATGGCATCAAGCCACTTGGATTATGAACTTGTAAAGAGGAAAGGAAACCATTTTTTTTCCTTTAAATGAGAGACATTATTGCCTGCTATGACACAAGGTGCTGTACTGGAAGCAACATACCATATAGCAAATGGGAGCCCTATATTACTGGGAAACCACAAAAGACAATCTGAAGCCAGCTCAATAATCTGCTAGCAAAGTCAGGCAGCCAGCCATCTGTTTCTCATCAATACACCACTGCAGACTTGTCAGCCACCAGAGTGCTTCTGTACTTAATTTCCCTGTGGTAACCCCAATAGATAATGTTGTGAAATTTCACACCAGTAACAATTACCCTCCCCACTCCAAAAAGTGCTATACCTGTTGACAAACCACTTTAGAAAGTAATGCACGGTAACCATATTGCCCTCCCATTAATAAGCAGCCTCCATAACAGCTAAGAGCAAGGTAGTTGCATTCACTGCTTATAATTAGACATACAACAGGGATGCTGGTCAATGAATTCCCTTGTTATTCCATTGCCAGTTGGATCAGCTGGCAAATAATTAGCACAAAGGTTCCCCTTTCTCTCCCACTTCTTCTTTCCAAACACGGCTGATTATGCTAAAACTGTTTGGCTTTTGCTCATTATCTGGCTAAAATGTTTGAACAGTCAGGGAAGCTGTCACAGGCTGCCTGTCGAAGTGTGAATTGGCATTCGCTTGTGTTAGATTCCCTGTCGAGCAGCTCTTTGTTCATTTTCAGCTGATTTCCTGCTCTGCCAATCAAAGTGGTTCTAATGGAGTTGTTATATATACACGTAAAGTTCTAATCCCGAGAGCCCAGAAATCTCTAGTCTTGTTTCTATCTGCTTGCACAAAAACATATTTCTAAGAGACCCCAGTAAAGAGCAGACTCCGTTCATTGGCCCAGACAGCACTGTTTTATTGTACCATGTGGCTAACTATAATGGTACAAAATTTGTAAGTTCTTGCCGTTCTTATAAACAGTTATTAAATTGCTTTTAAAATATAACCAGCCTTTAAAAGAAAACCAAATAATACATTGCGGTATTTAGAATAAGAGAAAATGAGGATTGGAAGGAACCTCAGGAGGTCATCTAGTCCAACCCCATACTCAAAACAGGACCATCCCCAACTATATGACTCCAGCCAAGGCCTTGTCTACCTGGGTCTTAAAAACCTCTAAGGATGGAGATTTCCTGGTGGAGGTCTGCTACTTCATCTACTTTAAGAATTTCCTACTTCTTAATGAAAGTTTCTAGTTGACCTGCTTAATGCTTTTCCCCCATACAGGCAAGCAGGCTAGAAACTTTGATTAAGAAAAAAGCAGGCATTCTCAAAGCAGCCAAATGAATTCCAGAGCTGGAGCTTTACGGGGGGGGAAAAAATCAGCAGATAACACAATTTTTATCATAAAATCAAAAGAGAAGGCAATGCTGCCCACAGGATGATGACTCTGGAGCCTGTGCTAAATAGAAAAGTTTTCCTAGATTCTCATGGCTTTTCCTATTTCAGCATAAAAAAATACAGGGGAAAATCTCCCAATAGCATTTCTCCACAAAGCATGGTGCTGTTATTTTGCTTCAGTAATGGTTTTGTAGTAAGACCATACGACTCAAGCAGCAATAAGTACTAGGGGAGGGAAACAAGTGATGCCAGGGCTTTGTAGAAGAGATTGCTGAGGTGTTAAGGAAAAGGAAAAGGGCAGGAACCACAGAAGACAGTCCCCTTGATTTAGCAGAAGCATCAGCCAGGAGCCTACTCTCAGTCTCTGGGGTCTGGGGAAGCTAGAGTTTTCAGGTAGTTAATGGCATGACTGTTTCTCAGTTAATGGTCATTGTTGGCATAGTTAGCAGCAGCATAAGATGTACCAAGAGACTTTTGTTGGCAAACAGTGTTTTCCAATAACTGGTTCAGCAAATGATTTTATAGAAACCCAGTCTAACTAGTTTGGCTTGCGCTCACTGCTCCCAGGCTTTTGTGTAAGATAGCTCTGCAACTGTCCACCTAATGTTTGCACTCTGAAATCAAGACCTCTAGGACAGCATCCGAGAGTTGTCAGAACAAAAGCATGCAAAAAACTTTGGACTTAATTCAGCAGAAGATGTGAAAAGGGGCACAGCTCAAAGACTGTTTTAAACTGATGAGGCATAACTGTGGAAACCAAAATTACTCTCATGTCTGAGACCAACGTGCCTCAGTGCTTATGCTTAAAACAACAGCATTTTCCTCTCCCCAGTAGGTTTCATTTCCAACCCATGCCTCTTATAGATTCTTCATAGATGAAGAGATAAATGAGGAATAATATGCTGTCAACACACCCCCATCACCAAAGATAGTTCAGCCAGTTTCTGTATGCCAGGAATCTCAGCAGGTCTGAAAATTTGAATTAAAATTAGACTTTTCCCAACCCTTAAAAATAAAACAAAAATTCCTATTGTATTTTTGGCAGGAGAAACTTTCAAATGTTTCTAAAAAGGTTTCTTTTTTTAAACATGTCATGGTTATAACTGCTCTCAGATCTCATCTGGTGATGTTCTTCAAGTTAGTGCTTAGATAACAGGAGATTTACCCGAGGGCACCTAGAGATTGCAATACCGTGATAAGTGATAACACACAGAAACGCTCAGGAACCCAACTGAAAATCTAGAGATGTGCAATGAGAACACAAAGACTGAACATTGTTCAAAAGTTATGGACAGCGGACTCAAATTTAATCTTTTCCTTGAGAAGAGGTACTACGTTTGTTTGTCTGGAGATGAAAAAACTGCAATCCATTCATTAACATCAGCCTCATTCAACCTCATCACATTGTCCCGCCTTTGTTCAGCAGGGTGTTTAAATAGACCCGTTGGTTTCCGCAGGCTCACTGTTCCATTAGACTTGGTGAGACAACTTGCAGGCTGGTCAAGAAAGAGTGAAGTACCCTTCTGATATGAAACACAAGTCACTATTTCAAATGTCCGTAAGAGGGATGAAAAGATATCCCATGAAAAAAGAGGTGACCTGAGTGAAAGAAACTGGTAGTTTTGGTTCCGTTTTTAGTGAATATACAGTAATATTGTACAAGCACTTAAACATCATCTTCTCCTTCAGAATTCATGACAGCTCCTCAGTGGCAGAGAGAACAGAGACTGAATGGGCAAGAAAAAACTCATCCCAGGTAAAGAGGATCCCTTGTTGTAAACCTGGGTATGCTGCAGGTGTCAAAAATCCAGTGCAGACAGCTCAAAAAGTGTTTCACCCCCTCCTCCCCATCCCCTGGTCCCTCAAAAGAGAGAGTTAAGGGGAGCAGGTAGGTCAGTAACTATTCAAGTCTGTAGATAACCATCTCCAGTGTCTGTGGGGATAGAATATCTGACAGTTATGGTGGGTTTCCCCACTTCTCCTCACTATCTTTTATAGCAACAGAGACCAATTTACCCTACAGCAGTCATGTCAACAGACAAGCATGAACCCCAAACAGCAAGAGCCCGTTTAGGAAAGACAATAATTGAAAGAACAAATGGCACAGAACACAGGAGTTCATTCCCCTCCAAGCAGGTGTCTTAAAATTTCCTTGGAAAATGAACTGTCTTCCAAAAAAGCCCTGTGGAGAACAGCTGTGAATGGCAGAGAGTCCAGTGGAGCAGCAAGTCAAAATAGGCAGTACAATTAAACTGTTCAGTATCTCCTCTTTCTTCACTGAAGTCTGTACTTGCCCAAGGAATGGAAATACTGCTGTCCTGCATCTTCCAGATAATTTACTGCTGAGGAAACCTGGTTTCATTGCTCAGTAGTACAGCTCTACTACCCCTCCTCCTCTACTCCCTTTTATAAATGGGCAGAAAATATTGCAGGAGGCTTCTGTGCAAAGTCCCTTGCCTAAGTGTTGCCAGGTTATTGTAAAGGAGAGCAGCTTATGGTTGCCCAGAACACCCATTCCTCTATTAACAGGGCTTGGAAATACAGTACCAAAACTGAATCACTTACTGTACAAACACCATTTGTTACCTTAACACTGGCAATGTCAAGGATGCAATAAAAATGTACTGCCACCTGCTCTCTAAATACCCAGTGTGTCTCCTCTTTGCTTCTTCAGCATTATCAGCCAAGGGTGTTTTACTTTGCAATATGTCTCCTGAGGATAACAATTACAAATCCAAAGAACAGAGAGCCAATCCAATGATCTAGGACAGGGCAAAAACGGAGCTGCCTTCTGAAGGCCTCCTTGCTGGCCTCTGTCTTCATGTTCAATGGTTTGTCATTCTGAGAGCTGCATACCAGCAACAGACCATCTCTAACCCTTTTCAAAGGATAGGAGTCAGGGAGCGATCTAAATCACTCATCATATACTTGAGCAGACACATACTCACACCCATACTCATACTCCACAACTAGGTTGATAATAATTATGCTACACAATATGAAATACAATAGCTATGTATTAGAGAAGTTCATATACGGTACTGGCTTCAGCTGCAAGAAACCCCGCTCAGTTCTTTACTTTGCGTCATACCTGGACAAATTACTTAAAAAAAAAAAAAATCACTTTGCATCTCTGGAACTCACCTGTATTACACTTCCCTACCACCAGGCTGGATTAACCCTTTAGTAGGCCCTAGGCAAACAAACTCTTGGGCACCTACTTAATGCCGTATATTCATATGACTTTTTTCACTCAATAATTATAATATGTAAAATAAGCACAACTGGGCCCCTTCTTCAAATAGGGCCCTAGGCATGTGCCTGCAATGTTCAACATCTTCATCAGTGACTTAGACAAGGGGGTAAAAAGCACCTTGTTCAAATGCGCAGATGACACTAAGATGTGGGGAGAAGTGGGCACACCAGAAGGGGGGAATAGGCTGCAATCGGACCTGGACGGTGAGTTGCGTTCGTGACAGGTTAAATAGGTCGAGAGGCAGGTTGCTAATACAAGGTGTTTATTTAGGAACTGACTACTTACAGAATGCCTGACCCTA
>JAGPOW010003182.1:15851035-15899789 GCA_030014935.1 Caiman crocodilus | reverse complement strand
GGAAAATACAGGAAAAGAAGGGCGGGGTGTAGTTGCTGTCGCATGTTGATTTGAGCTCGGCCATTTTCCCTATAAGAAAGAGCTATACTCCATTTTACTTTGTTTGATTTTATGACAGACGGGTTATAGGGGTGGGCAGATGTGAACAGGATGGGTTTCAACATTGACAAATGCAGGGTATTGCAAATGGGGAGGAGGAAACAGAGGCACACCTACAGGCTGGGGAACTCCCTTCTTGCCAGTGCAGAGGCAGAGAAGGATCTTGGAGTCATTATTGATGCCACAATGAACATAGGCCGACAGTCTATAGGGACGCGGTCAGGAAGGCCAACCACACCTTGTCAAGCATCCACAGATGCAACTCAAGCAGATACATGGAGGTGATCCTCCCCCTCTGTGCGGCACCGGTCAGGCCACAGCTGGAGTACCGTGTCCAGTTCTGGGTGCCGCACTTCAGGCAGGATGTGGACAGCGTGGAGAGGGTCCAGAGGAGGCCACCTGCATGGTCAGGGGGTAGCAGGGCAGACCCTACAAGGAGAGGCTACAGGACCTGAACCTGTGCAGCCTCCACAAGAGAAGGCTGAGGGGGATCTAGGGGCCTGTTACAAACTAGTTAGGGGGACCAGCAGGCATTGGGGGAGTCCCTGTTCCCTTGAGCACTACCAGGAGTGACTAGAAATAACGGTCACAAGCTGGCAGGGGGTAGATTCAGGCTAGATATCAGGAGGCGCCACTTCACTGTCAGGGCAGCTAGGATCTGGAACCAACTTCCAGGAGAAGTGGTGCTGGCTCCTACCCTGGGGGCCTTCAAAAGAAGGCTGGACGAACAGCTTGCTGGGGTCGTTTGTCCCCAGTGCTCTCTCCTGCCATGGCAGGGGGTCGGACTTGATGATCTGCTCAGGTCCCTTCCGATCCGACCAACTATGAAACTAGCTTGGCTAGGCATTAATTCAGTCCTGCTTACTGCACAGGTGGTGGTTGTGAGGCCAAGGACATTAAAGATTATAAAATGCTCAGATACTATGACAGCGAGTACTACGACAAGTTAAAACGTACCAGATACAGAAGATGCAGTCCATCGCACTCTACAGGACATTTTCTATTACCTTGCTCAATCTTAATTTAAGCATTTTAAGCAAATGCAAAACTGTGAAGATCCCTAAAGAAACTATTTTTTGTCCAAAACGATCTGCACATAAATAGGAGCCATCTGACTTTCTGAGAAAAAAAAATGACGTTTTGTCTCAAACAATTTTGGCTGTTCTAAAAATGGTAGGCTTTTCTTGGGAAACATTTCAAATGAAGCGTGTGTGGGAGAGCTCTTTTTGGTTTTGTTTTCGATACTTTGCGGAAATGTCCTAATCGTAAACAAAAACCAAGCCACACGACTACAGCTGGTTGGTTAAAAAGAGAGAAGGACGTTTTCAAAAAAACCCATATTCTCATTTTGAAAAGAAGTCTTTTCCATTAGCCCTGCCCATAAAGAAAAAAGTCCATTGTTTCTACTCTAAACCCCGCCCCCCCCACACAAAGCATTCACATCTCACACTGCCAGCTGACTCACAGTTACCATCAGATTTGGCAAAATTCGCAGTAGTCTTATTGCACTTAATGCCATAATAGGATTTGTGGATGATAAAATAAAGGATTAACTGGTACTAAAATCACTGAGCGCTCCATTCTCTCTGTATTCCAGCATAAAGCCCAGCCTTGATAAGACTACAGCCAAGGCTAGCAAAGGAGCTAGAAGTTCTTGGATAAATCCTATCTTCAGTGAAATCAATGACCACTTCCCCCCAGCAACCTGTTGCCTTACACTAAGTTTTTGGATAAACCAGAGTTAAGGTAAAGGAAGCTTATTCTGGAAGAGCACTGATTTAGAGGTTTGTTACCTGTGAAATAACAAAGGAAACTCTTGTTAATTTGGAAGAGTTGTGTTACATTATTAACTGAAATCACCTTTTAAAGAAGCTCAAGAAACAAAACTCTAAATTTAGTAGCAGGTAAATTTACTTGCTGTAAATTGTTAACGTCCTAGAATTAGTGTGAAACAACTCCTGTAGAGAAAGTGCATTAATGCTGTAGGGGGAAAGAGGAGTTTAAAGTTTCCATTTGCTTAATGGAATAAAGGACAGTTGGAGGCAGCTGTTTTCTTGAAGAATAATTATATGTTTGTTTAGAGAAATGAACACTAAAATGGTGTTAAAGACTGTAAACTGTTTGTGGTAAGACGCATTGCAAATTGGTGCCTTTTGCTGGAAGAGGGTTTTTTTTTTGTTTGTTTGGTTGATTTGGGTTGGGGTTTTTTTGCTAAATAGGAGCTGCTAAGTTGCTACGAGTGAATATGATTTGATCCAATTTTAAGAGTTATTTTTAAATCCCAAAGATGTGTTAGTCTGCAGCAACAGAGATTATATATATGTTTATATATAAATCAGGATGCATGCGAGTGGGTGCTCAATAGCCAGCTCTTGAGGCCAGATGGCAGTGATCATTCAAAAACTGCAAGTTCTTAGATACTAGTTCCTAGGAGACAGATATTTAAAAGGTGTTAAGCCACGTCTATATGGTAAAGATACGGTGTTAGGCTGTGATGCCCCCAAGCACAGCCCACCCATGGCAACCTATACGACAACTACAATGCCTCCTCCTTAGGTGGTACCCTACCTGCGGTGGTGCAGCATGCTTGATAACCATGGTAAGATCACCTTGTAGATATGGCTTCAGATGCCTGCAGGCACAGATGGATGAATGGCTGGAATTTTTTAAAATGACTACCTTTACATTTCTGGCTCTAACACCATGGTAAATTGTGATACAGCCAGTAAAGTGAATTGTGAAATAATGTCACCATTTTTATCAGTCTTTGGAAGTCAGTGCAGGATTACACACTATAGTGTGACATGAGATCCTTTTCAAGGTACGGTGAGGTGTTGCTCAATATTAGTAGTGAGGTATACAAATGCCTACATAATTCGCAAAGTAAATCCAGGGGCTTCAAACAGGAAGCCATAGTGCCAAACACAGTCTGACCCATTGTAATCTTGTTAAGTTCTCTGCAGCAGAAGAATTGCTCTTTTCTGTTGTCAAAAAGAGTGAAAGCTAAGAGCTGGCCTTTTCCAAGGGATGCCCTGCATTTAATGGGGGATGCCTTGAATCTAACAAATCTAATGTAACCGAGAATGACGACCAGAATGACGGGAGTACCAGAATACCATTCTGGAATACCAGAATGACGATAGTAAGAGCGCTGCCACTTTGTCCACCTCACTTTCAAAGTTACAGTGACCAAACTTGCAGCTCACCATTTTGGGAACGTATTGCTTGTATTGCCATAGCACTAACGGCAGATCCAGAAGGGGATGCAGTGGATGCCCCTTTCCTACTTTGATTCCCGGTCCACTCAAAGGTTACAACCAACAAACTAGTAGTGGCAGCAGCGAGGGAGTCACTTCATTTCATGGCTCGTAATTTACCTTATTCCTTCTAAACTCTTCATTCAGGGTGTTAATGACCCTCTCCTTTGTAATGATTTTGTTATTTCACTAATCAATCTTGCCTTTCATTTACAATTCTGCTGCCTGTGAGCTGGTCATCTTAATGTAGCTCTTATTTCACAGCCCTGTAAAAAGTTTTTCACTCTAGCTAAAAACATTAATTTAAGTATGGAAACATTAACTCAAGTAAACTTCAACCCAGGTGTGGAAATACATTTCAGCAAAGTACTGGATGCTCTGCGAAGATGCTCAAGAAGGCTAGTTTTTTTATGAATCTGAAAGAGACTTATGTTTCATTCTAATCACAACAGGACAAAAGAAACATCTTTTGATTATTTTTGCCTAGTTTGTTGTATTTTATACATAATAAAGGATACAGCCAATTCATACAGATTCTAATAAAGTTATATTGGTTTTGCTTTGAGCTTAAGCTGAATAACATAGCCCTAGGCCCCTAGCATATTAGTAAAGCTTCAAGTTTTGTTTTACCTGGAGAAAAATGTGGTGTGTTATATGCACCCATGCATAGCACCGAGGAACTTAATGCAAAGACCACGGGTCCATTTTGATAAACTCTGTACCAACACAGAACAATGAAGTAGTCTCTTCCCCAGAGAACAGATAATATTGGGCAGGAGACAAAAGATGCATGTATACTTATGCAGTGAAGTATATTGAAACAAAGGCATCCAAAGAGGCCAGTCTGCTAGGCAGTGGTGTCAGCACATCAAGAGCAACCCCAAAGGTCTGGTTCAAAAGCCTCAGGGATCAACAGGAGTATTTCCCTGCCATGAAATAACATGTATTCATAGCCCTTTGGCCACTTAAAAAGAAATCCTCTCCTCTTTGCACCCTTCAAAGATACGTTCATGTACAAACATCCCATTAGTTAAACTAAATCTGTACATTCAGTTCTTTTACTGATCCCATAAATCCATTCCTTCAGCCTATTGAATTTCTGCCATGTTTCTTATAACTTGGTTTTGCTCGAGTGATTCCAACTTCTTGTTTCTGGAAAATTACAGAAGTTTAATTAGAGTTTATGGTTTTGCCATACATAAAAATAAAACACAATGCATATACAACATTCTTACACAAAATATCCCGGTCTCCTGTAGAAGTTTTAAATGGAAAGCTTTGGGCTACTGCAACACAATTTTGTTTATTGCACTAGAAAAGTTAAAGATCATTTTAAAAAAAGCAGTGTTTTACATTTTTATTCGCCAGGAAACAGGCTGGAGGCATTTGGAATTATGTTGGGGTATCACAATCTCCAGAAAAGGTTAACAGCACAAACCACACTTTCTAGGACATCATGGTAGTACCTACACTTTCAGGGCTGCTTTTATCAGCATGCTTCTCCCACTGGAAGACATTCAGAACTAAATAGGGTCTTGAAAGTGTTTTGCTTCCCCTCCTTTGCATCAGAAAGGTTTTTAAAATGCCATCCTATCAAATGGAACTGCTCAAGCTGAAATGCACAAAGTTATTTCTAAGTTGAATGACGATTATATTCACTGACCAATGCAGGGGAAGGTCAATGACAGACTGCCAATATTTTAACACAAGGTCAAAATTCCCCCCTTTAGCCTGTGATAAGCCTCTTGGTCCTAAGTATTCAGGAGCTTGCAGAGAAGATAAATGAGGGCTCAGGCCATTAGCACAAATGTTATATGAATACAGCTGAATAAGGAGGCAGTACCTTATAGTAAATGGTGCTGCTGAAAAGCCAGCTATGGTATCGCATTGTATCACCAGCCTGTCTTTGAGTTTGACCATGCTCCTACATAGTTTGATGTTGTCAATGAACTTTGCCAGTTTGCTTATAAGACCTGAATCCAAATCATTGATGAACATGTTGAAGAGCACTGGTCCAAGCACTGAACCCTGAGGGATGCCGCTTCCATCATGATGACTTTGTTCCATCAATCAATACCCTTTGGGTCCTACCATGAAGCCAGTCGCCTAGCCATCAGACTGTAAAGTAGTCAAGGCTGCATGCTTCCAATTTAACCATGAGTACATCATGGGGGACCAGGTCAAAGGCCTTTTTGAAGTCCAAGTATATGACATCAACCTTATTTCCCCTATCCAGGTGGCGATTTACATGATCATAGAAGGAAATGAGGTTGGTCTGGCATAACCTGCCCATAACAAACCCATGTTGGTTATCCTTCCAAATATTGCCTTCAGTTAGCCTGTGTGTAATGGATTCTTTGATAATTCTTTCCAGCATTTCACCAGGGATTGAAGTCAAACTGATTGGCCTGTAATTTTCTGGGTCCCCCCTTGTACCTTTCTTAAAGATAAGTACCACACTGGCCTTTTTCCAGTCTTCTGGGACCTCTCTCGAGTGCCATGAGTCTTCCAATAACTGTCATTGGTCGCACAATGGCATCGGCCAGTTCTTTTAGCCATCTCAGGTTAATTCATCTGGTCCTGCTGACTTGTAGATATTTAACCTTTGTAGATGCTCCTCCACAAGATCTGAGTCAACCGTGGGAGGGGGTCACCCCCACCATGATGATCCTGTATCCTGTTAAGCAGGCTGACATCACTGGACTGGTGGAATATGGCTGTGAAGTATTCATTCAGGAGTTCAGTTTTGTCCTGAGTGTCAGTTATCAGCTGTCCCATTTCATTCATCAGGAGCCCTATGCTTTCCATGTTCTTTTTTCAACTTCCTGCATACCTAAGGACGGACTTTTTGTTGTCCTTGATTGCAGTTGCCAATTTGTGTTCATTTTGTGCTGTTGCTGTCCTGATCCTGATCTGCTCCCTACAAGTGTGCGCTGTTGTTGAATACTCCGCTTTGGTAGTTATTCCTGATTTCCACCACTTGTAGACTTCTTGTTTTAATTTCAAGAGGTCTGTGACTTCCCTGTTGAGCCAAGGGGGTCTGCCAATTCTTTTGCTGCCTTTTTCTGTAAAGGAGTGGACTTCCTTTGGGCTCTGAAGATAGTTTCCTTGAGGAATAACCACTCTTCTTGTACTCCCTTCTTCATCAGACTGTGGTCCTGGGCCTCACCAACCAATCTCCTGAGTTTGTGGAAATCAGCTTTGTTCAAATCATGGATTTCTACCCTCCTGGATGATTTATTTAGACTTATGGTGGATGGAGAAAATGATTATTTCATGGTCAGTGTCTCCCAGTTTCCTGTCAATCCTCAGGTTGCTCACTAGATTGTCCCCTTTGGCCAGAACCAAGTCTAGGAGCACCTTGCTTATATCTGATAGCTCCTTCTTATTTCTCTCTGAGCCCCTGGGCTTCCTTTCTCAACATCCAACCTCCAGTGACCAGGAACCACTTAAGCCTAGTCTGCCCTTCCACCCTCTGACACTTCTGAAAACTAAACAAATTCCAGCAGTCCAAGCGAAAAGGAGAGACCTAAACATTGCCAAATAAATCACAACATGCAACAAATAGAACATGGTCCAAACAGGACTTCTCAAACATTTGCCATTTTTGCCACTCTTCAGAACAGGAACATGACCTTTTTGCCTGTAGGGCCCTCCTTTGGTTCCTACATAACCACACTACAGAGGACACTTGCCAAAGTCTCCAGTCAGCCACCCCTCAAAGACCATGGTGCAATGACATCTCCTCTTTCAAGCACAGAGAAACTCCTCAGTTGCTGCTAGTATCTTCATCTATTTGAACAATCATCCTCCTTTGCATCTGAGACTGAGAGTTATACTTTAAGAGCCTCTGTGCGTTCCAGAAGGACAGTGTGTTTCTTCTTAATTCCCCTTCCCCAATACATATAGCACACGTTTAATTTCCCCCTTCCTTCTCCTAATGCTTTTATCTATTTGCCTATCAACCCCACTGAGGCATGCACATTTCAAAGCCACTTGCTGTGTTATTTATAGGAAATAAGTCTATAAAAGACATAATTATCTATTGTTCACCTACAAGCTACATACTTTTGTCTTCAGTGAAGAAATACAAAGGAAGGAAAGTGGACTATTAAAGAACATTTCCCTGGATAGTAAACAAAGCAGCCATTTTAAATCAGGCAGGACGCCATGACTTTGGAAATTATTCTCTATATAGCACTAGGCTTTCTGTGTTAGATTCTGAGGAGCAGGGCCTTTCACAGGCATATAAAACTAGTAGCTGATGGGTGCTAGTGGTGCCGTATCAAGGTGGACGGGGTGGAACCTAATAGGATGACCATCCTGGGTGCCAAAGCAAAGGGGCGCCGACAGGCACTGCCCAGCTGGGGTAGGGCGTAGGGTGGAACCGCGAGCGGCTCATTGGGGGGGGGCTGGGAATGGGGGGAGAGTGGCTCCTGCCGCTGCATGCACTCCTGGGCAAGCGGGGGAGGGGGAGGGCGAATCTGTGCGTGGGGCAAGGGCAGGCTGCTACTGCGGGCTTTACCCTGGGCACCAAACTTCATTGCTATGGCACTGGGTGTTGGATCAGGCTTCAGATGCATGAATCTGATGCTTCCCTTATATTTCTTCTGCATACACTATTCTGTAAGAAGGAAAAGGATGGGACAGGGAAAGGAAAAATAGAAGATATGACTTGAGAATTTGGAGTAATTCTGCCATTAGCTCCATGCTTTAAAACCACCCAAGTACTGGAGCAAGTCATAATCACCCAGAAATGCATTTCTGCTCATCAGTTATTCCTTTGGACACACTAGACAAATGTTCTTTATCTAATCAGTGTATCTGATGGAATGTATTACAAAGTCTCTAGAAACAGTCATTAATTTCTACTCAAGTTATACGAAAAGGGAGAAAAAGATATCGTTCAAAAACCGACCACAACTAATTTTACTAGGTTGAACTTATACCCATTTTGGTTCTTTTCAATAGGGAATTTTTTTTCCCTCCTTGAGTGTATATCTGTGTTTGCATGTACACATGTGCGTCAGGAATGCAAGCACAGTTGTTCCCTGGCTCTTGTGGGTACTCAAAATATATTTATTAAGAACTCTCACACCTAGACTGAGGCATGCTGGATTTTTAACCAGAAACATCCTTTCTCCAAACTATTCATAGTTCATTGTAGTTAGACAGTAACAAAACAAAAAGCACACTCCTTTCCCTCAGAGCATGCATGTAAAACTCCTTCTCTGCAGAACTTAGAATTTACTCTTGAAGTTTGTGAATGTATAGTATTAAACAAGCAACACACACACACACACAACACACACACAATTTCCCCTTCTCATATTTTCAGAAAACTCTCCAAAGCAGCATCTATGACAGTGGGTTGGGGGGCAGTAGGTGAAAACCACAATTTTCTCTGCATTTATATACAGAAATTATAAGCAATAGGCTGTGCACAAGAAACAAAGGATAGTGCAGAAGCAAACTCCGCAAGATTAGTATTTTCTCATACTTCTAGTACATAAAGTAATGTTATTAAAGTTACATTTTCCAGTCAATCTGGCAATTTCTCTTATTAAGCAGTGTAGACTGTAATGGGAAGAATTCATCAATAAGCTAGACAATGAAATATTATTGATATGCTGTCTATGTTATCTGAAGATAACCATGTTTCAAATTAAAAAGATAGGAAAATCAATAAGTTACATTTTCAGATAGGTCTTTCAAGAAAGTTATCCAACTGAGTGACCATAATATGGTAAGAAATGACCAAGAACATCTACAAGTGTTTCACAGGAGGAATGCTTCTCTAGGTACAACCAGACCTATTAATCAGTGAAATTCTTAAAAAGTAAGTGAATATACTTCTTTTTATTCAATTGAAAACACTTCTTGAATATGGAGATAAATCAGAAATGGGGAGCTGGATCCAAATGTTTTTGGTCTGAAGGGCGTGGGGCATGCACACAAGAGTTTGTGTTTTGGAAATGGTAAATGCTAACCTTGATAGAGTCACTATTTCTTGAAAATTAATTTAAACAACAATGGTTCTTATGAGGCTTTCGGATCGAATGAGATTACATACCTGAACTTTATTGCATACTGGATCCTTCAGGTGACCGGGACTGATCCTGCTTTGGAGGCTTTACATCTTGCATGCCTAAAATGCCTCCCACTACTAGTTACTTGAAAAATGAAAAGACATTTTCATGAAAAATGTCAATGTTGCTTTTGATTCAGAGGACTGGAGATATAGCCATGTTTTGGTGCAAGTGATTTAAAAAAAATAAATTGGTTTTTAGAAATGGTTTACCAACAATGAGGTTTTCAGCAAATGAAAAATGTTCACTTCTAGTTGGACAGACATTTCAGTATTATTTTCAGGTTTTTAAAAAACACAGTAAAAAGTGTTGATGACAACTGTCTGAAAAGTGTCATTTTTAAAAAATATGTCATGTTGTGAAAAAAACCAACCAAAATAAGCCCCTAAACCATTTGGAGCTCCTCTACCTCACACCATATCAGCTCTAGGAAAATTATCACTCATTATAATCAGGATGCTGTTGCAGGATACCTTCAAATTGTGGGAATGCAAATGAAATGGTGAGTGGCAAAGAGCTGAAGGGCTGGACTGTGTGGCACTGAGGCAGCGAATGCTTGTGATGGGTGGACACTGAGCCACACAGTACTCAGCTTGCGAAATAGAGATGCAAGCGCCACAGGACTACCAGCAATATATTCTTTGATCTATTTTGTGATCTCACTTTCAGTCCACAAGTGGGTTGTATAAGGCTCTATTTATTAAAAGCCACCTATTGTCTTATGTCTTCTCAGATCAATCAATTAAGAAAAATTAAGCAACTGCCTCTGAATTCCCCAGCTTATTTTCCACGTTGGCAGTCTTAGAAAAATGGACACGTAGGGATTCATTTGAAACACTTAATCTATTTAGTTTGTTGAAGAGAAGATTAGCAGGTGGTGATTCCAGCTCACAAATGGAAGAGAGATTTCTGGTAGTCTGCAGATTTCTCAAGTTGCAGGAAAAAATAAAACCTAATGAGATCCTGTGGTTGAAAGCCAACATCCTGTTGGAAATGGGAGACTTTTTCTCCCCGGGAGGGTACGTACACTTTGGACCACTGGCGGACACTCTGGTAGTTGGACTCTTTAAACCATACTTGACTTGACCGTCTTGGTAAAAGACAGACTTGAGCTCAACCAAAAGTTACGTGCTTGATTCAGAAATAACCAGGCTACAGTCTTTGGGCTATATTGTGTAGGAACTATGACTAGGTTATAACAACCCCATCCAGCAACCTCATAGCTCATTTAAGAAATGAGCTATAAGCACGAGAAAGGCATTCTTAGTGGTGCTAGCTGAAAACGTGATGGAACAAAAACCCTGCTGCCATTTTCAATTAAAATATGTATATTCATAATTCTCTGAATTTGTGCTCCAATTAGTCGTTGCTTTAACATCTGTCTGGTGTTGCCAATCATTAGAGAATACAGTGAAGTGGTATCTAAAGCTCTCTTATTCTTCTGAGAAAGCACTTCTGGAAAACTAGAACATGCACTCAACTCACAAAGACATACATACCCTCCCACAAATAAAAGAGGAAAAGAAAGATCTAGAGCATGAAACAACAACAACTACAACAAGGTACATTCAGTAGATACCCAAAAACTATGCTGAAGACCCAATTTGGATCTGAAGTACACCTAAGCAACGTCGTCAAGCTCAGTACAGCTGCAGGGGAGGGTTGGAGAAAGCTAAATTAGGCTCATCTTTCCTTCTCATATATAGAGCAGTGGAAAGTGCTGAGAGAAAAGTTAGAGAACTTTGAGGGGAGGAAAGTTGAGACATTTACAGCAAACAATGTACACTTGCAGCTTGGTAATTTATTTTTAAGAGGGACATTAAAATCATAATACAGTTTTCTTGTTTTACGCCTATAGTACGTCTCAGAGTGAGCATGCTACCCACATAATACAAGTGTCCCCAAGAGCATACATAAAGTTTTAGTTCCTGAGCTAAATTTACTGCATGCTATCTGGGGTTTAACCAAGTGTGGTAAACCAATCTCAGGAAAACCTGAATTCATGAAGTGTTAGAAATAGTAACTTTCAGAAAAAGAGGAAGGTAAAAACAGCATATTTTAGTGACTTTCACCCCAGTTCTCCCATTGGCCTCTGCTCGCCCCATACCCATTAACAAACACCGCAGGGCAACAAAACAGTTTGATCTACCTTATGGCATAAATTCTAGAAAAATCCAACGATAGAGCAGAGCTCTAGTGCGGAAGGTTATATTACCACCGACTAAGCTGTGCCTGGCTTAGTGCAGCCTTACAGCACTTTTCAAAACATTGGGTTTACCCCAAAATTAAGAGACCAAGTAGGCTGGAGACAAAAGTTCTGAAAACGAAATGTAGACTGAAATCAGAGGTCAGATTGGGTCAGGTCCATGGAGTTTAAGATTTATGCTGGGCCCTGAGTCATCTGACACAATCTCAATGCTAAGAAGAAAAATACGTGACAAATGAGAAACAGAAATTGCACTTAAATGCAAAGCCTTTTAATAAAAGTGTGGGTGAGGGACTGGGGGAGGGGGGAAATGAGAGAACAGATACGTATAAAAACTTAAAATAATGAATGCCACCAGCCCTGGGATGAAAAAGAAAAATCAAATGAATGATGAGAAGCGGATATCAAAGCAGCCCGAGACACCACTTGTTATTGGACTGATCTTATCAGCGCAGCTAGACTGTCTGCAGTAATGAAAATCACGGCACTTGGGCTATTGTTGGGTAGGGTCGTCTTGGTACATGTAAAGCCAGGTGCACAAGTATTACGTAATGGGCTGCCCACGTGTTGCGGGAAGGATTTTTGAGCACCTGGCAGAAGGCAGAAGCAGGCAGAGGGATGCTGCGCTTATGGAGAGAGAGGAAATGACAATAGTGGAAAACAAAACCAAGCCAAACTGGCGGCTTTAGCATTCCTTGCAGAAAAGGTCTCTCTACAGGCTGACAACCTATTCCAGTACCCACCGCTTTGATCTGTATTTAGCTATGCTAAAATTGGTTCATAGGTTAAATGAGAATAGAGCAATCCCCAGCTTTACACTTTGCTCCAATTACAAACAAAAAGGGCTTGGGAAATATTAAGGTTACATGTGCCTGGAAAGACAGTCACTTGATACTGTAACTTGCATCACATGGAAGAAATTTAATGCAATAGGTTGAAATTCAGGTGCTTTAAATAAGCTTTAGACTGGATTTTGATGCCATGAGCTTAAAAGCCAGCAGGAGGTGAGAAACGGGGAAGAGGTTGCAGAAAGGTATTAACTTCAAAGGTAAAAAGTTCTTGTGCTCTGTTTAGGTCTGCTTCTAACTTGTCTCTGAAGCTCTACTAAATCTTACTAAGATTTAATTCTCACAGCGTTAAGTAAATACTGAATCGTGGGAGATGGATTATTCATTCATGTGGTAAAAGCCTCTGCGTAGGAATATATGCAGATGTTACTGCTTCACACTTGTTCTGAACATATGTAGATTTTAGACTTTGGCATACAACCCATCCATTATGCAATGGTCCACGGATATATCTGGGATCCTTTCATCTTCATGCTGCATCAAGAGGATTCCCAGGAGCTGTTTGATAGATGGAACAAGCTTCTTGTTGAGCAAGTGAAGAACGCTCAAACAAGTGGCCGTCTTAAAACGAAGGGGTGGGCCAGGTGGAATTAAAAACATCTGGGAATGGTAGATTTTCAAAGGCACAGAAAAATGAAATGCAAGTTGAGTTTCAAAGCTTACATTTGTTTGACATGTACATGATTTTGCTCAGCACTGTACAGGACAGGGATGTGGCCTTCTGAGCTCACAGCAGGCTTAGAGTTGCCAATATGCTCTAGTTGCTTAGATCCCACGGCACGAGGCAGCCGTGAGCCTAGCATAATTGGCTCACTGCTCTGGACTTAGTAGCTTTGTATTGCCACGGTGAGGTACAGCAATCAGAGGTACCGATGAATCCAGCCCCTGTGCAAAACAGTCCCGACCAAGCAAATCGAAGCATTCTGGTTAGAGTCCGGACATACTATTTAAAGCAGCGCTTTATTGATTGGGAACCTTGCAGCAAACGTAGACAGGCCTATGGCTTTGCACTGAAATACTGCAGTTTGTGGGACTCGGGCACCAGGTTGGTCAAGTTTTCCTTTGAGATTTTCTCTCCATTTTAAATCTTCAGCTTCCACCGCACAAAATGCAGGCTGGAGGAAACCCAGCTTTTCCACTTCCGGAAAAAATGAAACTAAGACACCTCATCCAAGACATCCATAAGGCAGGCATGAAGCTTATGCGATAGTCCCTTTATTTCTACTAATTTTCCCCCTATACTACCCATCAAAAAATGGCAAACCAGATAAACCTGTTGGCAGCACTCCTTGTTTTCATACCACTAGTAACGTGCTGACAGCTCATCTCACATATGCTGTGACAGGGGTTCTCAACCACGGTGCTGCAGGTCCCCACGGTGCTGCAGCAAAGGTGGCCAGGTGGCACTGCCCTGGCTGCCTTGGACACAGCCCAGTTGTCTAAAGCTGCCAGGCACATCTGTCCTGGCTGCAGCCCATCCTGGTCCAACCTGCCAGGCTCCTCCTGAAAACAGCTGCATGGTAGGGGGTCTTCCACCTGGCTATGGCAGCATCACTCTCACTGAAAACCACTGAGATCAGCTGAGGCAGTGGCTCTCAGCTGGCATGCTGCTAGATTAAAGGGGGTTATGAAGAGCTGTCCTGAATCCAGAAAGGTTGAGAAGCACCGCTGTAAAGTTTTTTTTAGGATCAACAAGAGGCCTGTGGCCCTACTTGTAGCCTGACAAGGGAGAAGGATCTGAAGCAGGGGCAATCTGGTTCAGAAAGGTGCCCACAGGAAGGAGGCAGAGAGCAGCTTTTCTTCCATGTGACAGAGACTGTTCAGGTCCCTCCAAAACCATTTTTTTTTGTTTATGGCTCCAGCCAGATCCATCTAAAACAAACTCCTTCTGGAGAACGCTTCACACAGCCCTAGTACAGAATAAGGGCGAGTGTTGTTCTGTTGTACATGTGCCACCAAACCTTCACTGAACCGGTCAGATTAGTTTCTGCTTCATACAGAAGCATCTGCACTCAGCTGCACCAGCTCCATACCTACTGAAAATGAAGACTTCGAGCAACTTTCTTTGATGCCTTTTGGTCTCATGCTTTTGTATTTGTTTCTGAAATGATGAGTTTGGGGCGGGGGTGGGGGTGGGGGGGGCTTATGGACTTAGACAAGGTAATGGCTGGGGATGAATTCAAGGGAAACTTAGCTGCCAGAGTTTTGAAGACAGGAAAGTCCCATGATAGTCTACAACACACGCCATTAAGTGTAATGCTCCAGATGATGGTTCCCAAATATGTACTTAATTTAGATTCAACAAGATATTTACATGTTAATAAAAATTAAAAACATTGAGTTCCATCAAGTGTATAATAGATGCATGTTTGTCTAGTATAGTATCCGCCGGTAACTGACTTCTAACTTGAAATGGCTCAATTACGTCCAAAATTCAAAACATCCTAGGAGAGGCTGCATAAATCCTCCCCAGACTCTCGATACCAATATGGGGCAGAGCCATGAAGATAAATCGCAGTGATGTGGGGTTATGCAGGCACCTATATAGAGCATCTCCCAAACAGAAAAAGAGCAAGCCATTAAAACGTTTCCTTTACTCGCATTATCCCAGCTTTTCGATGGGCTCTGAGGACATCAGAGCATTACCACTGCTAAGCACCTGTGGGACTTTGCATCCCTTCATCTACAGTAACCCTAGATCTTCTGTCAAATGAATGCTTTACTCACGCTGGTTTTACACCGGTGCAGTTCCCTTGATTTCACTGGCGTAACTTGAGAGCAAGGAGGGAGACAGAACAGTCCCCATGAACATGAGATACAGCAGATCCATTTAATGATTAAACACATGATTGTTTGCTCATAAAATGCAACGTCACATAAATCTGCTACGAGCTAATTGCCTATTATGGTTTGTGGTACTGCTACAGGCAGGTGCTGAATGATGAAGTGACTCTTAAAAGGAGAGAAAGCTGGTGTAGCAAAAGCCTGAGCTTGCAGACTTTGAAAAAGCTTGGCTTCCACAATTTCTGAGGACAGCGCTTATTGCCCCTTCGGTGAATTGCCCAGATCCCTCTGCCTAGCACGCTTGAATGTTAAGGGAAGATCACAGAGGCAAGTTAGGACAGGGATTTTATTCAAAAATAATCCACTCAGTCTAATTTCTTCCCATTCCCTCCCCCATCCATTACTGCAGTTGCTTAGTTTGCAAACCCTGGCAGCAGTCAGAGCCCTAGAGTGAATGACCTGATGCTATGGCCCTGATGACAGTGATAGGCATACTCAGCAGGCCCACTTCAATGTAGAGGAAGGGGAGCTTAAGTGCAGGAAGACAGAACTGGCTGGTGCCAGCAGTTTGAGAGGTTACTTTTAAACATGCATTTGGTTAATTGGGCAGAGTGGCTTGGAAAGTGATGGATCACAAGATTAACATGGAATTTACATTAAATAGAAGGCAACAGTTCTCCTGTCACGTGTCTTACTTAGTACATTTCCCCAGATGTTAGCTTTGCAAATCCATTACTTGGGAGACGGAGGAAACTCCCCTACACATTGGTTCCCTGGATGGAGTATGGGACTGGGTAGGCATATCCTGCACTTTGCATGGGCAGGTAACCCAAAAAGTCTGTATGAACGTCTACTCCCATCCCTCTCATACACCGTGATCCCTGAGATACCCTGTAAAAAATACCTACCAACGTGCCAACCAGTAAAGAGCAGGAGACACAAGGCCACAGCCACAGCCTTGCTACTGCAATGGCAGAACATTAGTCAGGATAAAATACGCTCAAATTATCCTGGCAAGAGGGCCATGCCTCACCCTACTGAGAAAGGCAATATTCATGTCAGTCTGACACGAAAGAAAAAATCCTTCTTGACCCTGGACTTGGCAATTGGTTTAACTCTGAGCGTATGAGCAAGAGCCACTAGAGAGGCACTTGAGAGGTTTTTAAATTATCCTTCAGAGGTTCAGCGCATCTAGCCAAGTTCCCATATCTAGCTGGGGCCAATGTCCAACACCTTAGAAAAAGATAAGAAAAGTCAAAAACTTATAATATTTTCAGAATGGAGAGGGAATTTTCTTCCTAGCCCTTAAAAGCAACCAGACCTGAAGCAAGAGATATCCAACAGTGGTCACACAGAAATCAAGGTATTACCAATATTGTTGCAGCGGCAGGGCATTAGCAGTGTCCTTCTCAGTGTTTTGGGGATTGTTCCTTGTGTTGGGGGAGAGGGCTCAAAGTGGAGATTTTGGAGATGTTTTTTGGTTAATGATCACCTGCAAATGAAGAGGAAAGGACTCAGTGGCTCAGGTGGTCCCTTCCACCCCATGTTCCTAGAACGCGAGAAGGCTAAAGAGGTCTCTATGAATTGTTACTAGTGGAAGGGCACAACCCACTATCTCAGCCCACGATCATCAATGAGATCCAAAAACCTCAATACACTGACAGTTTTTCACGCCCAGTGCCCTATGGTACAGTGTACTGCTCCCCTCTGGGCTACGAATCCTTTAACTAACGTTTTTCTGTCCCTATGCGGTCTGACCGTAACTCCAGTATTTCCCTGACCAAAACGGCTCTTAACTGACAATCTCATTTGGATTTATAGAGAGGGTAATAATTATTAATTTAAGATGGGAAGCCACAGTCCCTTCTCTGCAGAAAATAACAACTCGTTTCACCTTTCTTGCAACATTTCATGAACTTGCACAATAAGAACGAGATCTGTTGCAAGGCATGATTAAATGGGATCATCTCCTCACATCTTGATGATGCTAAATAGCTTTTGTGAGGCCATTTTGGGAAGAGATATGCAAAGCAAATTAACAGTGATTTATGAAAAAAAAATTATATCCTATCCTTTCATGGTTTCCAGGTGTAGGCACAATTTGTTTCACAGCAATTTTCATTTCTGGTCTCTTTGCAAAATCCTGCAGCTGCCAACTATGTTGGCATCTACAGCATCTAGGAAACGAATTTCCCTGTGAAGCAAATTCTTCCAGGATGAATTGAATGAAGGCACAGCTCCTAACTGCACATTACTGAAAACATTTCTGATAAAAACTGGGGAGATATTTTTATCCACATCTCCAGCTGAAAATTGCTGGGAAAGATGCTTTTCAAAAGCCTTCATCCCCAAGCATATAATTACCAGATCCTTGAACAAAAAACACATGGCCAAAAAAAAAAATAAAGATTCTGATTAAAACAATGAAAAAAAATTGGAGGTAGTAGTTGATGGGAACAGAAAGAAAGGGTATTTCACTCCTGTATTATTTTTATGATGTCTCTAAAGTTATCAAAGTGAATTCAAAATCACACGTTATTAATTAGGCAGTTAAGAACATTCAGAATAATTCATAAAAATGCTATTTTACTATCACGAAGGGAATAATGAAATAACAAACTAATCAGAATCAGCCTGTCAAGTGTCTTCAGGTCAGGTATCTTCAAGAGGAGGTTCTCGGCGTAGAACCAGGATTTCTCAACGTCCTATGTGAACAGTCTGCTCTTGAGCAACTGAACCACTGCCCTGGGCAGAGACACATAAATTAGGAAGCCTAGGGATCTCCAAACTACAAAGACTTAATCTGACATATAAACCAGTGGGATAATTTAAATACCTTATGCATCTGCTGAAGCATTTACAGAGCAGGGCCTTAACTATTAAGTGTTTGTTTGCACTGCAGCCATCACTGGCTCCTTTACTACCAAATTAACTGGCTCCTTCTGGCCTAACGGAGAGTAGTACATAGTACATCTTGAATGAAACTGGACCTCCTTGGACGTCTTAGTCAAAAGAATACCACAGTGCACCTATTCCATTTGTAGGTAAAACATTTATTTTACTGCCTGGACAGGAAAATGAACCTTGGGATGTAAAAAATGGATCCTGGATATGTGTTGCTGGCATTCCAGCAACATAATGCTGCCGCTACTAATGCTAACGAGTGCTAAGGGAATTCTAACTATAACGATCCTGATACAGGAACAGTGTCCCTCTCCCAGCGGACTTAGAACAAGGCTGAGCTCCAAAAGTTTACCAGGGCCTGCTGTGTACATTGAGTAAAGGAGGAGAAGGGAAGAAAATAAGGCCAACCTATTTGGAAAGCCTATGGTAAAGGGTGGGAAAGGAATCTAATTGCTTTGCATATTTTGTACGATAAACAGCAATTTCCAACTGAAATGGGCCATCTCTGCAACAAAGCTATAACTCAATTCCACTTTATATGCTAACAGGAATGAGCTTGTCTACAATGAGTGACTGACATTTGGTAAAGCAAAACCTCTTCTTTCAGGTCCAGAAAATCCCAAATAAAAGACCACCTTGCTTAGCAAAGAACCCCAAATGATGTGGTGAAGATGCCTGTAATCTCTTAAATGAAAGAGTTTTGTATCTCATCTTTCTCTTCTGTCACTTATGCAAAACCAACCTGCACTTTAAGAAGCTTGAAGGATATCAAAAGAACAGGAGCTACATTCAACAATACTGCTGTGAAAAAAAAATTAAGCAAGATAAAATTACTCCATCTAGAAACTATAAGAATTTCCTCATGTCCCCTTATGGATAGCTCATAAAACCCAGAAATGTTACAACATATTCCACATTAGAGCCACCAGTTTCTTAGTTGCAAAGGCTCAGAGGTTTCCTGTTTAATGGTCCTAAACAATCTTGTTTTTCATGGCTGATTTTATATATTCAATGCAGCACTCTGCTGTTACACAGCTGTAAAGTTAGTCATGAACTACAAGATAACATGCAGGGGAAAAAAAGAGGATTAGGGTCCAAATAATTTAGGAGATTTCTAATAGAAGGCAGAGCTCATGATGAATGTTTGACATGAGCTAGAAGAGACCCCGAAGTCATTGCTACCCGCTGGGTGTTTAGTGCATGCAGCAACTTGGTCATCTCAAAGTTTCCATATGAAAATCCACCACCTCTGGGGAACCAGGGTTGGCCCCTCAGGCAGGGAAGTCGAAGACTTATTAGAAAAACAGTCTTGATGGCCAACGCTGCCACAGCCATCCCTACAGATGGGGACTGAAGTGGACTGCTTGGAAATTGTGAAGGGAACGTTGCCATCATTCCTGTATGTGGAGGATTTTAGTATGAAGGACATCAACCCAATAATTTTCACAAGCACTACAAATAGGATCTCCAATGACAGAAAGAATGGAGACAGACATTCTAACGAGCACCATGTCTTCTGGATTTTCTTCGCTACATCATTCCTCAGTAAATTACCATGTCCACACAAGATTACATCTAATTGCCAGTGTTGTAAACAGTCCTAATGAGGCTCTCCTAAGTTGGATCTCTTCTCTCACTGGTCAAGTCTGCAATCAGGTTGTAGCTAGGAACTCTGACTGGCATTAAAGCTCATTCTCGTTCTGTCATGCCAATTCTGCAATGGGATTTGCAGTCCAGAAACACAGCAGCAGGACTCTGCAGGGTTGCTCATTGCTTTCTCTTCCTCATCACAGTTGCAGCCAGCACTAAGTAAACCAGCAGGGCAGGGCAGCTCTATACTTGGGGGAAGGCAAGTTTAACCTCCCTCCCTGGCCCCAGGCCCCAGCGGGGCTTTGCTGGGTGGGGGGCGGGCAGCAGTGAGCCAGCCAGTGAGGCCAGTGAGCCAGCCCTCACTGCTCTGGCTAGGGAGCAGAGAGGTAAGGACAGCCCTGCTCTATGGAGCAGACAGCATAGCCCAGGGCTGCAAAGCATGCTGGGATGCTAGAGGACTCTGATCTAACTTGAACCAGGAAGGGATCCAAGACAGATGTTTCATAAACCAGTTTGACCCAAATCAGTTAAGTCTGATATTACATTCAACCAGGTTTATCTTAAACCAGTTTCAGCCATTTTGAAACTGGTTTATGTGCACTGAGCTTCTGTTCTGTTACAGGTTTAAACCAGTTTCTGATGTCTTGAACCAGTTTATGTATAACTTCTGTCCTTAGCCAAATTGTTTCAGGAGGGCCCCAGTCTTGAAAACTTGACTGGATAGCATCGACCCCACAGGGGTTAGAAGGACCCCCCACAGCAAGCATGTGGAATTGCAGGAAAAAAGCAATTCAAACACAGGAACCCCAAACTAAAAGCAGAGCAAAGTGGTGTTAGGCTACCGGTTGTGTACGGTGCAAATAGCTAAGGCTTTTCTCTCCCACCTTACACTTGCTAAATGATGGACCTTGGAAATAGTCCATTATGTGATGGGGGAGGAGATGATGAGTTGGTTCAGATACATAAGTAACCCTAAACCTTCCCTTTGAAAGTGGGTTTTGTTCCTGTGCTGCCCTGCACTTCCTGGTCCTGACTGGGATAACATTTTCAAGAAAAATACCATTACATGAGAACAACCTACTGAGACCCTTTCTAAAATAACCAGGGAGCAAACAGAAGGGTTGGCCTGAGCGTTCTGGAAACTCACGTGGTCCAGAATTAACCACCTGTCATTGAGGTTTGCCCACTGGCTTTATAATGTTAACTCAAGTCACTTTAAAAACTGGATGTATAAAGACATGGGTTTTCTTCTCAGATGCCCTCCGCATAAGGACAGGGAATTTGTCAGCAAGTAAAATTAAAAATATTTTTAATAGGGGAAAATCTTATTAAAAACACATTTGAATGACCAAAAGCTTATGTTATCTACCATATCTAATTTGTCATTAAAATAGTGTAGAGACACTAAAATCCTCTAAGTGCAATCCTTCAGGCTTATGTAGGGCAGCTAAAAAGGCCGGAAGAAAGAAATGTAGGCGACAATACAGTCCCACTTCTCCTTCGCTGATGGTTAATAAAAGAAAGTCATAATTTTCTAGGTAGTCATGGACGAGATGGTTTCTCCAAGTCTAAGGTTGATCCAAGACACCCGGCCATGGTGTGCTGCTAGGTGCAACCTGGAAGAAACTTGTTGAGCACAACAGAAGTTTAATTTTTATTTCTCAGTTAAGAAAACTTCTGGAACCCACACTCTGTGACACACTGCCTCCTTGCAAAGATGGCAAAGCTACACACACAGGTTGATTAGCCCATTGCAGCCTTGTCCAACAGAGTCTGGTTTTTAGCGCAGGCAGTACTAGTCCACTGTTTAAGAAACAAGGATCTACCATTCACTTCCTGCAGCGAGGAGATGTCACGTTGCACCAGCAGGTAGTGAATTAGTGTCAACTGTCATAGGTGACTCAATCCGGTTCCTCAGGGGCAACTTTTCCTGTATCCTACAAAACACTCACAGAAGTTTAGAGCTGGAAGGATCCTCATGAGATCATTGTGTCCAGCCCTGCTGCTCAGGGTAGGAAAGGCTGCTGGGGTCAAATAACCCCAGCAAGGTGTGTGATCAGTCTCCTTTGGAAGATCTCCAGGGTAGGTGCCTGTGCCACCACCTCTGGGAGTCTATTTCAGAGTCTGGACACAGGAACCGTGAAGAAGTGTTTCCTTATATCCTATCTGAACCTTTCTTCTAGGAGTTTATGACTGTTGCTCCTGGTTTTCCCCTAGGGCGCTTTAGCAAAGAGTTGTTTGCCTAGCCCCTGATGCTCTCCCCTGACATACTTGTAAGCTGCCACCAAATCCCCCCAAAGTCTTCTCTTTTCTAGGCTAAACAGTACCGTATCCCACTCAGCCTTTCCTCGTATGGCTCCTTCGTCAGGCCTCTAATCACACAAGTGACTCTTCTCTGGACTCTCTCAAGCTTCTCCGCATCCTTCTTGAAGCATGGCGCCCAGAACTGGATGCAGTACTCACCCATAGGCAGCCTCTGCAGATCACTAGATCACAATCAGGAACAGAGGTAGCATGTCCTGTATCTCATTACCAGCTCCCAAGCCAATGGGGGTCCTGCCAAGTTGCCTTTTGAAATCTCTTCACTGAATACCTACGTTCTTGCAGCATTAGATCACCCGCTCAGAAACTCCCCGCCGCACGAGACACCTCAGTCCACTTGAAAAACTGTACCAGCACAATAAGGCAGACATCTGTGCCTAAGCAAACATCTCTGTCATTAATTAAACATTGCTTAAACAGGCTATACTGGCTTGTTTTTCCCATTAGGAAGACCCAGTTCAAGTATCTGGTACAGATTTGTTGGAGATCCCACATTTTTCGAATGTTTCTTCCTGGGTCTGGTTTGCTCAGGCACTGGCAGGGCAAGGTGGAGGACAAAGCACATTCCACTAATCAGCTTCAAGCCATGCCAATTGATTCAGAAACCGCTGCGATATCTTTGTTTTCAGAGCAGGGAGCTTCCATCAAGGAGGAAAGCAAACTTCCTGCAGTATATGCTCTAAGTGAAAGCTGCAATAAGCAGGGATGGAGCACGCAACAGCCAAAGAGGGCTCTCATATTTTACTCTGGTTATATTTTTAATACCATTTCTTCTAAAAGGCCTCGTGGCAGCTTTTTTTGTGTCCATAACCTCCCCGCAAGGTGCCCTTAAACCTTTTCTCAGCACACAGGAATATTGGGAATAAAGGGACTGTGTCTGATCCACATTCACAGTTCAGAGCTCAGCCCTGCATCTCCACACAGTCTACCTTCTTGTCATGCTGGCAGTTTTCTAGTGGGAGCCAAGACCTTTACGGTATACTGTGTAATAGAGGATTAAACTTGTGCTAGGGAACAATGTCAGAAGTCTAGCAGCGTTTAGCCGATCCTTTTCCTAGGACACATCCACGCACACCCTCAAGCTTCCCCCACTCCCACCGACTGCTCAGCCTTTTTATACACTGATCTTTAAAACAGATCTTTGAAAAAAGCTGCATGTAAGCTTTCAGGAAACATTAGAAGGTCTTCTGTAGTATTTTGGGTGACTTGCAAGCAGACCCTCCACCACGCAGCCTGCAGGCAGCTGTAAGGTGAAAGAGGAGAGGCAAAGCAGTACAAAGGGGACTCTCCGGTGGAAATTCTTTCCATGGGAGTAAAGGCACATTTTATAAAGCAATTAAAACATAGCACAGACACCAAGATTTGGATCTGAACACACGCGTGAGAGTAGCACACAAACATGCTTCTTGGATTTATAGTGACCAAAAGAAAGAAAACTGAAAACAATGAAGAGTAAGAAAGGAAGTACACTAATAGAGGGAAAAATACAGGCTCACTCACCAAAATCTGACTGTAAATCCTTTTTCAGTCCACAAAGCATGTCTGCTATTATCTATCAAAGCATTCAGCTAATTGCAATACCAGCTCCTTTCTCTCTCTCCCCTGGCTGCACTGGAATCACTTTACAGCCAGCTCACTTTCAGGCTGTCTCCCACAACAGAGCAGGGTTACAAAGCACTCTGTGCTCCTCCACTCAAAAGGAAAAGAAGTCCAATTGACACCACTCTGCGAGGATCCCAATATGTTGCACTGTCTTTAAAAAATAATAATAGATGTTTGAGAAACCAGATCTCAAGATCTGCCCTTGTTTGAAAATGAGAGAACGCCTGCGGCTAAAAGATCTTTAGCTGTTCTTAAAAATCCAGCATCAAATCTGCCAGACTGAGCAGCCACCAGGCAATGTGGGGCAAAAGTTGTAAAGGTAATGATTAAAAGGAGCAGCTGGTTAAGGAGCAGTGGCAACTTAAACCCTGACTCTCTGGCAGATGCAGCAAATGTGAGGCAGGCACTTCAATCCCAGTGATACTCCAACTTGTACCACATTGGTGGAGTGCAGCCATCATCCCGTTCAGGCAGCGTATTTGCCCTTTTGTTCCTTGACATGGGAATTCATGAAAAAGAAAAAAAGAAAAGCGAGCAGCTTGCGACGCTCCAGCTGCAGTGGGGGGTTCCCTCCTGTGCCTCTGAGTCCTTTCTCTGCACAATCCCCAGTTGCAAAGTTGGATGGCAGCTAAGCCTGATGGAAATCTCCAAGTTGCAGCAGCCTTTCCAAGCAGGAGAACAGGCTGTGACTGCAGTATTGCTTGACACGCTTTCCTCTCCCCCACCCCCCTTGGCAAATGCTTGTAGAGCTTCCAGCACCTTTCAAGGCAATGTCAAGCTGCTGTCAAAGCATTATACTCCCTCCTAAACACATGCACACATACAGAGTGTAAGGGAGTAATAAGCTGCAGTCTCGTGTCCTGCCTACAGCATTTTCTGAAAACTCAGTTTAACCCCCTCTTGGAAAGGCAGACTAGCAATTACTGCATGCGTCTCTTATTCAGTTTAACTCTGTGGAGAAGAGAATGACCAGGAGACATTTTTGCTTTGTTTTAAAATAGATGGGACAAATCTTAAGAATTCTGTATTTTGCCCACACCTTGGATACACACCCGAAATTGAGAAAGGGCAAAAGGAATGAGGTATTTGTAGGACAGCAAAAGTATCGGTACAAGCATGATCAACTGATCCCCAGCTAATTTGGTTTCCTGGCATAGGCTGCTGCATGTGTTACACTGCAGCATCTGGTACTGCTCTTTACAGGACAGAGGTTATTGGACTAGAGAGTTATCATACCAACCCAGTGTCTGCTTTGCTATAAAACTGAAACCACTTACTCTGCTACAGAAAAAACAGAACAAGACAGCCTCTTAGGCTAAGTACAGACAGTCAAAAAGCCCAAGACTGAATCAATTCAGTCTTTGTAGGTTAGTCTAAAATACACAGCTTAAACTGAGAACTGGACAGGCGTTCACTTTTTATTCATGAGATGCAGCCACACACCTGCAGTGGCTTAAACTAGAAGCCAGGGGGTGCTAGAGCACGGCACTCTGCAACATAGCCAGAATGGGCTGTGTGTTCACTTCCTCTTCCTGCGGACCCCAAGGTCTCTGGGATTTGCAGTCCAGAATCACAACAACAGGACTCTGCAGGGTTGTTCATCAGTTTCTCTTCCTGCTTCCAGGTGACTCTGGGATTTGTAGCTTATAGTCTCAGCCAGCAGCAAGGTTTTAGCAGGGCAGGGCAGCTCTGTACTCAGGAGAAAGGAAGTTTAACCACCCTCCCCGGCCTCAGACCCCTGCTGGGGTTTGCCTAGTAGAAGCAGCCCCTGCCTACCCCACCAACTTTTCTCCACTGGAACAGACAGCACAGCCCAGCCCAGGGCTGCAAAGCATGATGGAAGAGTCTGATTTAACTTGAACCAGGATGCAGCCTGGGACAGAAACTTTACACACTGGTTTGACCCTAATCTGTTAAGTCTGATACTACATTCAACCAAATTTATCTTAAACCAGTTTCAGCCACTGTGAAGCTGGTTTCTATGCACTGAACTTCTGTTCTGTTACATGTTTAAACCACTTTCTGATCACTTAAACTGGTTTGTGTGTGTGTGACTTCTGTCCCTAGCCTTAGGGTGCACTCCAACCCGCTCATTTGCCTGAACACAGGATCAAATACCCCCAAACTAACCTTGACAGACAGTTGTCTAACCTACTCTTTAAAGTCTTTGGTGATGGAGATTCCATACCAGAGTGGGGTGAAGTTCCAGTGTTTAATTATCTTTACAGTTAGCTCTTCTTAACATCTAACCTAAATCGCCCTTGTTGCATTTAAGCCAATTATGCTTTGATCTACGCTCAATGGACATGGAAAACACTTTCTTACTTTCCCCTTTGCAGTACCTTTTACATATTTGAAGACTGCTGTCAGGTCTCTCCTCAATTTTTTTTCTTCCTGAGATGATACAGACCCGCCTGTCCTATACTCTGATGATCTTTGTTGCTTTCTTTTGGAGTCTCTCTAACTGAGTGTGCACTGAAGTGTGGTGCCCAAGAACTAGACCCAGTACTGTAGCTGAGGTCTAACCACTGCTGAGCAAGAGTGGAAGGATATTGGTCTTGCATACAACATTTGTAAGTCCCAGTTTGATGCTGCCTTTCTCTGCAACCGCATGCAACAAAGGTGAAGGATCAAAGCAAGTCACTTTTGGCAACGCTGAAGGATTGTGCTGTGAGCTTAGAACCCCTTCCATTCCATATCCCACCCGGGGTCTATTTTACACTAGCAAAGCTTTATGAGTTGAACTGTACAAGTAAATTCTCTTATTGTAGACACTGTTTATATCCACCACTGAGTACCCATGCAGGTATCATTTCTAGCCATTCCAGAAATTTAATAAGCTATAATGGTGAAAGGGACAAGCATAACTGCATCTACATTATGGATTTTGCTGGTAACACCATACAGACAACAAATGTTTCCCTACCACACTTTACAAGACCTTTCTGGGTTTGATAATTGAGTGATGACACCTGTATTTCAAAGGAAGCCTAAGCTTTCTGCTAAGATAGAAGTGCAGTAATATCTTTATCTCCATTTGAACTCAACTGTTTCGGGCTCAGACGACTTACACACAATAGATAAAATTAGTAAAACAAACACACTCGCAGAAGAGATATTTTAGTCCATGATTTGTTTGTAAAAAAAAAAAAGTGGTTCTGTCTGACAATAGACTTAATTAGTAATTGAGTCAAAATTTGTAATTAGAAATCTTTTCACACGGCTATTAATGTTTCTGCAGAGGAGAAATTGAATTCTAAAAATTACATTGGCTTCACTTGGAGATTTTCTTCTTTGGGAACAAATGCAATCAGAAACCTCTAATTTGAGGATTATGTACTGTTCTGCTAGCAAAGAAATGGACATCACTATCTACAGTTCATAGCTTTTTATTTTTGTTCAAGCTGTAAGCATAATGATATGTTTAAAAGGTGCCTTCATTAAAATAAAAAGGCAGTCACGAGAGGATGTGGGGAAAGGAGGAAAATGACAGAGCGAGGAGGTCTGACTTATGGATACTAGCCAAAGCCAAAAGCACTATGCTTGCTTGAAATTTCTGGTGGCACTATTTTTCCAGGTGAAGTCAACAGCTTGAATCTCTCATGATGAGGTGGGGGGGAAGGTGGACTGTGCACATGGAGATACATCAGGCAGCCAAAATGATACAGTGTGACACAAAAATATACAGTTACATAAAACATTAGGAGGAGGAATCAATCTGAACTGTGGCAGGGTAAACCAGTTCAATAGTAAGCAGAGATTTGGCTTGAGGTAATAATCTATACATCCTCTTTCACCTCTTGACATCAATGTCGTGATTGAACGCCATGAATTAATAGCTGTCCAACAACACTCCTGCCTTCAAGTATGTGCTAAAAGGCCTCACTTAAAAATTGACTGGTTCTCGCTGCTGCTTGGTGCCCATTGGAATCTCTTAGCTAAATGGAAGTCAGTCACTTAGGACTAACAGAAATTAAAAAAAACCCAAACAAACAGAAAAAAAACCCTTTCACAGGAGAAAAACCTCAGCCCAGTACAGAATTCTTTGCATCCCAAAATTTCCAATTTCTGTGGGAGTTTCAGTTCTGCAAAGAATATTAGATCAGGTGTATACAGACAGACAGATGCAGACCAAAGTCTGGCTTTTGTCGTTTCTCATGGTCTTTCCTCCTCCTCTGCAAAGTGGCATTCTTTACCAGCGCACCATTTAGTTACATTTAACGCTCGCAAAAACTTAAGGCAAGGGAGATAGTGCAAGTTTACCAGGACCTAGATTAGCTTGGCACTGTAGATTTACAGGATGTACTTTATACAAACCACCAGGCTGGGGAAAGAACGGGTCATTCAAAAAGTGACGGACAGGGTCCAGCTGAATTGAAGTCCAGTGCCCCATCTGGAGACAATACTTGTTTAACAGAATGCAGAAGCCCATAGTAAATGATCCAACCCACCATGGGACATTACATCAGAGTATTTTAATGGTCTCTCTCGGACCATTCAGTATGATCGTAAGAATATACAAAGACTCTTATGCCACTCCATAGAAGCAATTCCCAGGAGACACTGGAAAAGGCAGCTGAATTGCTGCTGTTCAATGAATAACTAGCCAGAAAAAATGGCAAAAGGAAAACACAGAAGTTCTAACCAGGTATGAATATATTTGCAACAACCAGTCAATGTTGCTTTGGGTTAGGGATGATTTAGAACAGGGGTGGCCAAAGTTACTCACCCTGGGAGCTACATCTGATCCTCCACTGAAGCCGGAAGGTGGGGGCGGAACAGGCAGTGCTGAGCGACCTGGAGTGGAGGTGACCACCGCTGCCCCCCACCCCCTGGTATCGTAATAAGCCCCGTCTCGGGGAGAAGTGGGTGGGCTTCAGCAGAGAAGCCCCGGAGAGCTGCAAGAACCGTGCTGGCGAGCTGCACGTGGCTTGCAAGCCGCAGTTGGGCCACCATTGGTTTAGAAGAAAAAACTCAAGGACTTTCAACTTTCACTTTTATTCTGTGTTTCAATGAAGATATAATTTCCTTCTCCCCGCCTCTTCGTTTCTCCAATCACAGTCTGTGCCTCTACAGTCCCAGCTGAGAGCACAAAGTGGAAACACTGCTTTTTGTTATCTCTTCTACGGTGACAGAGCAGATAAAACAGCTTAGATAAGACTGCATGCTGCCTTTATGGGAATGGAAGCTTTACACATCACTCTCCAGTTTATTAAGAAGAGAAGGTCAGCTGGTTCGCTATCTCATCTAACCACAACCTACCGTATTTGCTCCACTTTGCTGTGACGCAACACTTATTTATCAATAAGCACCCTCAACTCAAAAAGTCAGACCCAGGCTTCCTAGAGGGCTTGTCCCTACAGTAAACAAATCCAGAATTTGGGGCACTTAAGGCAAAAAGTGCAGTGCACTTAATTCAGTTTCTTACACGGAGAAGAAAAAGCCCAGATTTTTGCAGAAGTCTTGTATCCAAGTAAATTAAACATAGAGCGAGAGAACAAGAACTCCTTGATCACTCTATCCATTAAGAGCAAATTCCACCAGCCAGCCTTAAAAGCTAATTTATTATCAATAATGGACACTGCAAGATAAATTGACCCATCCAAGAGGCAATTAGGGCCCTTGGTTCACACACGTGCACAAGCTCTTATAGCACCAAGACGGAGACTATTTTTGAAGGGGTTTTCAAGACCCTCATCTATTTCCTTTATCATTAGAGCAGAATAAAACTACAGCTGCACATTTGTTCTGCTTAACCATTTCAGAAAGAAAACCACCATGAGATCCCCATCTGTCACTGCCCAATAGCAATGGCTGTATCTGCGGGTAGGGGGAAAGAGGCCAGTGAGCATAGGATGCCTCCAAGGGACTGATAGGAGAAGAGGGAGCCGCAATGACCCTTTCATCTGACACCAGCATTTCGAAGTTCTAGGATTATGCATTTCATTCAGAATCAGGCTGGAACGCACTTTAAGGTAATAGACTCTTATTCAACCCACAAAAGCTAAAATTAGAGTATCCAAGGTTTTTCTCCCTTTTAAAAAAAGTCACCAGTCGTAGTCTATCCACAATTAGTGTCTATTGTGAATGTCACCAAGGTTGCTTACCACCCTCCAAAACTGAGACAGAAATTTCTTTTCTGTTACCTAAATGGTATGCATACATGGGCACCCAATTTCCATTGCTAAAATATACACGATATGTTTACACCCAAATTAGATAAAATTCAGCATGGGATGAACACCACTACACTCGTGATGGAATTGGCCTGCAACCACCACCATCAGCCTCCCCTCCCCTACTTCCTCTTCATTCAAGCCATAACATTGAATCTGTGTTGGCTTGATCCTTTCCTCTTGGCATGAGACCGATGTATAAACTTTGCTAGCAGATCAAGATAAACAAATGAGAAAAAATGGCTGGTTTAAAGGTTTGTAAAGAGACTTTCAAAATGAAGCGGACCAATAAAATAGATCATATTTTTAGCTGTATATCTTAATTGCACAATACCCTTATATTTTTAATACATTTTAGGGTGTTTTTTTCTGTTTCCCAGCTGAAGCTTAGAAACATTTTTTGGGTGATCAAAGGGCACTGCTTATCCACATGCTGAGACTCATCTTTCAACCCTTCCCCCCTCCTGTCTTCACATACGCTATGCCTCACAGCTTATGTCTTGTTTTGCAAGACATGGAGAAGAACATGCCTGAGAACCCCATCCAGAATAGTATGCGAGCAGGAAGTCATCAGGTTAGTGAATAAGAGAGGAAATGCACCTGATAACTAACAAAAGAAGTGGGGCGGGATGGCATGAAATGGTCAAATGCGGGGGGCAGGCAGGGAAGGGAATATAACAGAAAAAATACTAACAGCTAGTTTTAATAGTAGTGGGCACAACATTTGAAAGGCAGAAAATATAATTCAAGTTGATGGTGTTCCTTTAAGCAAAGATCGGGGTCATAAAATAGGCAAGACAGAGAGGAGCTTTGGTTCATGATGCTTTTTATTCCAGTTCCCCTACCCATGCATGTCCCCGTATCAGAGAGGAATAAAAGCCCTTGGGGTCTTTGCATTCCAGCACAATCTGTCAGACAATTTCATAAAACTTGGCAAAATGTTTGTTTCAAAGATGAGCCAAGGATCACAAATTATAGGAGATAACTCTTGTAACAGAGTTGCAGACACAGCAAAACCTGCGGGGAAGACCATATCACCAGTTCTAAAATAATCTGAAAGCCCCTCTCTCAGGGTTTCTGGATGCTTTCATCTTCAGTTACAGGAACAACTTCTCCAGCAATATCTTTTTATTTGAATGACAGGTGATCACTTAAGTCAAGGATCAATAACTACAAAGAATAGGTTCCAAATTTGATCACACTCTGGATCTCTAAAACCCATCTCCCCCCAGGATTCGAACATAGTGGGAAGGCATTGGTTCCAGGAAACTTCTGCATTTGTAAACCTTTATTTAAAGCTCTTCTTCTATGACAACAGATAACCCTTGCTAACGGACACCTTGTGGATTTACTAGCTGCTCTGGTGTGCAAACTGCACCTGGTACAGTGTGTCAGAGATAATTATTCAGGGTAAACACGGGATTCAGCAGAGGTTAGGTTGTGTAATTTCTCATTGTTCGTAGAGATACCCAATGGAGAGTCCACTGTTTACACCATGCTCTTGGGTCCCGGTCACTGGACAACAGTAGAAACCAACGTTCCCTCTAAGCTGTGTGGCGTGCGTGGCCGCACAGGTGCGCTCATGTTGCTTGCACACCTGCGAGGCTATGCACACTGCACAATTTAGAGGGAAACTCTACCGAGAGTTTCTACTCTACCATTTCTACTCTTGGTAGAAACTCTACCGAGTAGCCGCATCTACATGAGATGCTGACCGTGCAGTAGCTAGTTACTACTACGCAATAGCATCGCACAGCACAAAATGTGACACAACGCTACTGCTCAGTCAGTGTCACCAAGAAACTGTGCAGGGATGGTACTGCGTAGTATCACCAGTTACCACGCAGCCATTTATTAACTCGTGTATGCAAGTATTAAATGATTGCACAGTAACAACTGTGCAGTCAGCATCTTGTGTGGACGTGGCCAGCGGGTGTTAGTGCATTTGCTAGCGTTTAGCTTAATTGAGCTTCTGGGTAGTACGGTAAAAGGAGGAATAACACGGTAGAAGTAAGCTGCTGTGAAATACATGTGCTTTAGTTCCTGGGACATTGCAAATGGACCTGAAGAGCTGACACTGGACTCTTGTTAACAGAGTCAGGCTTTGGTCCTAGTAAAAATGTACCTCAGCTTTCTCTTTATAAAGGAGAAGTTGAAATGGAGATAGCTACAGAAAGTGCCCAATGGAAAGGAATAAAACATGCGGGTTCCACTTCAGCAAGAGATTTGTGATCCAAAACCAATCCCCAAGCAGAGTGCCAGGGTAAGACGTTCACAAACACTTGGCCTTGACCTAAACATTTCTGCTTAAAGTCAATACAAAACTCCCCATGGCTTCAATAGAAGCAGAGTTAAGTGAGTGCCCAGTGCTATTGAAAACCCCACTCACAAATAGAGTACGAGTCAGAAGTTTTGGCGACACGGGGGACACTTTAATTTACACAGAACACAGAGTAAAAGGTGAGACGGGACAGATAGAATTGCTCACTTTCGCTGGTTTTGAGTAGCAAAATTTTGTACTTTTGCAATGGTAGGAAGAATAGATGGAACTGGCTCAGTGCCTGCCAGGGAAGATATAAGGCTCCCCTCATCAATGGTTTTCTTAGTGAGACTTTATGGGCATTTTACAGGCCTTTTATGCTGATGTATCTGGCATAAAAAAAGGCCTCAGGCCATTGATGAAATCAGCTTCCTAGTGCCCAAGCTGAAACAACTTTGCAGAGAGAGAGAGAGAGAGATCAGTATAAGCACTGATGATGCATAGGGGGTGCATGTGCACCCCCTGCAAAGAATGCTGCTGACGATGCCAGCGGCACCTTTGGGAGGTCACTGCTCACCACCCCCCACCTCACTGCCAAGACTGCTGGCGGCATCTGCAGGCAGTCCCCGATCACTGCTGGCCGCCGCTGCTGGTGGTGTCTGCAGGTGGTCGCCAACAGCTGGTTGGTGTTGCCATCTTCTACCCCCACAACACCACCACAACTGCCTACAGGAGCTCTTTGCTGCCATGCCCGTTCCACCGGCACCGCTACCACCACCTGCAGGCGGTTACGGTGACCCCCCCCAGCCTCCGGGAGCACGTGGCGTTCATAAGCATAAGCATGCGAATCCTAGGGAATGTAGAAATTAAGAGCCTTGCTATGAGACATGAAAAATACAGTGCATGATACAGGAGTGATGGAGCTAGGAAATTTGGGTGGCCTCCAACTCATGGTAGGTAAGCAGTGTCTGACCTCACAGCAAATCATTCATGTTGGAAATAAGGTCAAAAAAAGATGCAAAACCTAGGCCCCAAATATATAAATATTGTCCTTGTGCATCTTGCCATTATGGTGCATGATTAAAAAAAAATATTAAGGGATTCACTTAAAACATATGTAGGCTTAGTTTGGATGGGCCCGGATACTAACCAGACAAGTCACAGCCCACTTGTGGCACAAAGAGCATGGAGAGCAAAGGAGGTGACAAGGCAGATCCTGGGCAGGTTCACTGGTGCAGTTGCACCCCACTTTGGTTCCTGCTCCAGCCAAAGTTTAAAGCCAAATGCTGGCAGTGGCAGCAGCATTTCTAGTCAGGCAGTGTTGAGGGAGTCGATTGACTTTATGCCTCATAGTCATCTACCGGATCCCACCTAAACTCTTCACTTCACAGGTGTTAATGACCGTCTTTTCTTTTTAACAGTTCTTTTTAAGTTCCATTTCCACCAATCTGCAATTCTGCTGTGAGCTGCTCCTAGTGAGGAAGGTCCTATTTCACAACCCTGCAGATTGTTTTTAACTCATGCCAATGAAGTTATATTAGTCATTGCTTCAATCTTAAACTGAATAATGCAGCCCGAGGCACCTAGCATATTAGTAATGCTTGGGGCTTTTTTACCTGAAGAAAAATGTGTTGTTTTATACATGATGATACACCTTACCATCTGCAACCCCCTTTACAAAATTCTAGATCTGCCCATGGGGAGGACTGAGCGTGCGGCGTATCCGAACTACTAATTTAAATACCTTTTCTTTTAGGGATTGTTTCCTGTAGCCTTTTGCTGCATTCTGTTCTTTCACTCCTATTATCTGTGCTTGCTTTCAGTGAAAATAATGCAATTTTTCTTCACGTTCAAAAGCAGTCTGCACCAAAGCAACTGAACACTGTCCAGTATATTAGGTGTGTTGTGAAGACAGAATCTCATACCCCATGCTAGGTGCAATTTGCCATTCTGCCATCTCCTGTTTTCAGTGGGGAAGAGCCCATTTGTTTCTGGGTGGTTTATTTCTCAGTGCCCAAGCATTCATTTCATTACCGCTTGGGAAAAAGGGTTGTTAACTGGCACCTTCTTAAATAAGGGTTATGTCCTCTTTTAGTTAGCTCTGCACCAAGTATAAGGACACTGCAGAGTCTGTATGAACAGTGAATCGTTATCGGGCCCCCTGCCCCACTTCCGAAGGATGATTTAGAAGAAGAAAAGCTTTGCACATAAGCTACGTTGACTGGAATGAAGAAAACAGCCCAGCGCAGATGTCTCTAAAACGAGGGGAAATTTGAGGGCTGAACCCCTGGACAGCTGACAGCTTAACACCTTTCATTCAAGTAATCTCCCCTCTCGGCTCCACCACTCCCTTCCAAACAGCTCTTCCTTTTCAACTGCAACTTCTCTTTGAGTGGGGCTATTTTATATCATTTGGCTTTTATTAGAGCCTGAGGAGTCAACTGAATTACTGTAACAGGGTCATCTGACACTCGCTCTGTCCTGCGGGAATTAGATCTCTTTGTATGAAGCCAAAATTCCTGCTCGGCCTCCCATCTGTGACCCGTTTGAGCTGTCAGCAGGAAAGATAATAAACCTTGACTGCAGCTACCCACAAGAAACAAGCTGATGGCGAAGCGCTACATTGCCTGGGCTGTTATTCATTCATAAACAGGATCATTTGCATAGACTTGTGGTTCTCAAGCTTTTTGGGCCCAAGACATCCCTCATTAGATTGAGACAACCCTCCGTAACTTTGTGAATTGAGTAGCACCCTGTTTTGAAAGCTAATTAATATGTTACAGTGCTTACCTCCTTGCAGAGGGGCCGGGCAGTGGGGGTTGGGGACTGTCCAGGCAGGGACGAGCCTGAGCCTACACTGATCTGCTTAGTTTATTTGCTTATCTCCTCACATCTCCCTTCAAAGGATCTGGTAGCACCCCAGGGTGCCCAGGCTCCCCTGTTGAGAATCACTGGCCTAGACCTTTGGGAAGACATTATCACACTTCCTGTCTCTTAACTGATGGGCTCTATTATGAAGAATTTTTAACTTTGCTGAAGAAGTTAAGGGGTTTTTGTTATTTTGATTAGGAAAGATGAAAATATTTCATTTTGGGTCAGTTAGGCTAATCGGGAATGCTGCAGTTTCTTGAACACGCTTGAAATATTTCCTGCCAGTTCAGGAAAGTAGTCAACTGTATTTCCCTTGCTCTGTATCGTATTATGGACTATGCAGCTCAGGCTCCCAGTCTCTTTCTTAAAGGCCTGACTCCCTGGAAGTGCTTTCTTAAAGCACTATATTTTTGTCCACCGACTGATGAGATTCGTGGTCTGTTACGATCAGGGCTTATGGGAGACATGCTACAATTGGGAAGTATGGGTTATATGCAAAACTAGGGGTATCAGGCTTCTAAATTACAGATCCCAGAAGTCAGCGTGCTGCTGGAAAACACTATTTAATGTCAAACTGATTCAAAACGAAGTAACCTGGGACATGTCACAAAGGAAGCAGAGGGTTTCGTTCTGATTGAAAATGTCAAAGCACTTCATTTTGACAGCTCCAAATGGAAGCTTTTAAGAAGTTTTGCTCCATGAACTTTTATTCCAATTTGGGGATAAAGTCAAAATATTGGCATTTCCCCTTGGAGGGAAGCTTTTAATTCTCCTGTCCTGGCTATGTAGCAGAGTTGCGGCCCCTGAAATTTCACACTGCCCCCCCATGTTGAACACCATGGGAATTTGAGACTTAAAAGCTGCAGCAGGAAATCTTCCTTTTGAAGACAGGCAAGTCCCTGCTACTCGAGCTGAGTAGCATCGCCTATAGCTATGTGCAGCATTGTGCCTGTGACCCAAGTAGAGATGGTTTAATTACATCCAGTAGAAAACAATGGTTTAGGCACAGCCCTATACTCACACCCACACATAGTTTATTAGTTTTCTGGACAAGTTTCATCATTAGGCAGAGTCCAAGTTCAGCCCTCCCTTGGATTTACATAATAAAAACTCCTTATCTTCCAAACATAAGATTTCTCTTGGTTTCACTATCTTCAAACAAACACATTCTTAAACCAAACGGAGAAAATAAGAGAGTAGCTCAACGGTCTTATTAGGTGTCACATAGTTTCTTCCCAATGAGTAAGAGTGTAACAATGCATTAACGAGAAATGAAACACCATGTTAACATTAATTTGCATAGCATTAAGCCAGGATGCTTTGCTTTCCCAGTCTCCTTCCAAACCTTCCTGACCTGCATACGAATAAAGATGAAATTTAATTGCCAGGGTATTCAGCAGAATTATTGACTTTCTGCTTAATGAGGCTTCATTTGTACTCTGGTTCACCAGACCCCTTCTCTCCAAGGTGCTATATTAACTAGTTCAGATGTAAAATATTTTTTCAGAGCTTGTTTTTAATAAACATTTCAACATACAAAAAAAAGGGGGGGATGGGGGAGTGCTGATTGCAAAGTTTTGCAAAAGAGCTTCAGGAAGAAGGAATGAGTGTCTGTATGATAATAAGGCTGGCAAAAGCTCAGTAGGAGAAAAGCAATATTACTTACACAAAGCAGCTTAAGCAACTGTTACACATCACCATTCACCATTACACATCAGTTTACACTTAGTATAGGCATTGCTTTCCCTCCTCTGGGAGGACTGCACAACTAGGTGAGACTCGGTCGGTTTTTGTATCAAATATAATCAAGAAAGAAAAAAAAATCAATGGTGCCACATGATTTGATGCTGGCAGCGCTGTGTTATGTGAGTGCAATGCTGATTCAAATACAGACCACAAGACACCTGAAGGTCCAAATGCTCCTGACTCTATTTTAGGTACTCCTAACAATGCTGTGTGATTTTTCCATGCACTTTTAAGCCTTTTTCTCTTTCTTCCCTTAATTACATAGCACATAGCAAAGCTATATAAACAGCTGATATATTCTGCCACAAGCATTGCTGCATTTCAGTGTTAGAAGAAAGTGATTCTTTGAGAAGTGTCATCTGAGCCAAGGCACCGAAGAATATAACGTTTGCAAATTCTGTGGCTAGTACGGGAATGATGGCTTGGTGCAATGGAGATAGGGGTGCAAAGCCTGGTGTTAAAAAAATCTAGAGGTAAACTGATCAAAGCTATTTGCCATGCTTCAACGAGTGCATTTGCATTGATTGTATCATCTTGGTTCTTTTATTTGCCTTATGCAATCAAATGGTCAAAACACTCAATCTTTTGATTCCGTTCTGGTCAAGCGCCGTTTTCTCTATCTCCCCCCTTTCTCCATATGTCCCCATGCAAAACTAGATATCGTTTATGGAATAAGATGCATCACAATGTCCTTAAGAATGTGTTGCTTGCAAACAGGTAAAATTCTTCAGAGTAAAACAAACATTGATTCAACATCTATTCAACATCTCCATCAGTGACTTGGGCGTGGGGGTAGAAAGCACCCTGTTCAAGGTTGCAGATGACACTAAAATGTGGGGTGAAGTGGGTACGCTAGTAGGAAGAAACAGGCTGCAAGCAGATCTAGACAGGTTACAGGGGTGGACCAAAGAGAACAGGATGGGGTTCGACACTGAAAAGTGCAGGGTAATGCACCTGGGGAGGAGGAACCAGCGGCACAACTAGAGGCTGGGGAACTCCCTTCTCGTCAGTGCAGAGACAGAAAAGGATCTTAGAGTCATTATTGATGCCACAATGAACATGGGCCGACAGTGTGGGGACGCGGTCAGGAAGGCCAACTGTACCTTGTCATGCATCCACAGATGCATCGCGAGCAAGGCCAAGGAGGTGAGCCTCCCCCTCTATGAGGCACTGGTCAGGCCGTAGTTGGAGTACTGTGTCCAGTTCTGGGCGCTGCGCTTCTGGAGGGATGTGGCCAATATGGAGAGGGTCCAGAGGAGGGCCACTCGCATGATCAGGGGCAGCAGGGCAGGCCCTACGAGGAGAGGCTACGGGACCTGAACCTGTTCAGCCTCCACAAGAGAAGGCTGAGAGGGGATCTAGTGACAGTCTACAAACTAGTCAAGGGGGACCAGCAGGCACTGGGGGGGGTCCCTGTTCCCCCGAGCAATCCCGGGAGTTACAAGAAACAACGGACACAAGCTAGCGGAGGGTAGTTTCAGGCTAGACATTAGGAAGTGCTACTTCACTGTCAGGGCGGCTAGGACCTGGAACCAACTTCCTAAGGAAGTGGTGCTGGCTCCTACCCTGGGGGTCTTTAAATAAAGGCTGGATGAACATCTGCCCGGTGTCGTTTGACCCCAGTACTCTTTCCTGCTACAGCAGGGGGTTGGACTAGATGAGCTCCTCAGGTCCCTTCCGTCCCTACCAACTATGAAACTATGATTTGACTCAAAAACATGCTGCCAAGAACACAACACCCCGTTCAGCAGGCAGGACCCAGGCTTTCCAATGAACAGGTGAATCTAACCAGGGGTGAGGAAAATGGCAGATCTGGCCAGTAGCTGGGGTCCATTTCTGCTTGCACGGTTCCTGGGGTCTTGATGGAGACCAGCCAGGCAGGAGCCATGCGGGCAGGTTGTGCAGCTGTCTGCGGCCAGGATCTTGGGGTGGTGACAGCATGGGGCTGTGGCAGAGCTGCCATCTGCTCCCTGCACAGCCCTGCCCACAAAACCTGTCCTTGTTACAGGGGTGTGCGGGCAACGGATTGCAGCTCTGACCTGGCCCAACCCGCCCAGATACCAGGGTATAACTGGCCCTGCCCACCCATCGTGCTCCCAGTCGCGGCCCCATTCCAGCTGTCTGCCTGCATGCCCTGCCTGTGTGGATCCCGACCCTGGCAGTGGGCGTGGGGCAGATGGGCCGGCAGGTCCGGGCAGCGGGGCTGGATCTGGAGGTGGCAGCCAGAAGGAGCTTCAGGCCTGATCCAGCCCATGGACCAGACTTTGCCCACCCCAGCCTGTTACAACTCCAAGTTCATGCTCTCCGGGAGAGCAGTGTATGCTTGCTGGGCTTGCGGGAAAGCTTTCTCTTCTGCTGTCTGTGCTCTGTCTCACGGATACAGACACAAGTGCAATCAGTCTTCGGGGCTGTCAACCCAATCCCTTTCATGTGTGCTAATTCCAAGCGATTTTTTAAAGAGAATCTGAAATTTCCATCCCTGGTTAGTTATTTATGAGAACTTGCTACTGGCTCAAATCTATGCAAATCCAGCCAAGCAAATATTTTAGAGCCAAGCCACGATTCATGAAGATACATCAAAACATTTTTTTCCTATACCCAAGTCTCTATAGCTCTTGGAGCATTTTCTAGGAAGTTAAACATGCACACACACTGGGTGTGTAAGGGTATGTACTACTCAAGAGATGAGCTAAGACTGCAGGTTTTGGAGCCACAGGGCCTGAAGCACAGGGCCTTGGGGGTGTCAGGGGATCCAGGATGTGGTTTGGATTTGGCTCCTTTATGAATTAAAAAAGGAATTTGATGGCTAAAAATAATGACTGAAAAATATTAAGCTCTGATCCTATAAGCCAGTATTCCCCAAAACCTCCTGGGTTTACATCGCACCGTGGGAAAGCTGGGCACTTTCATGCTCTGTGTTAAGGGTACCATATTTCCAATTCCAAAAAAGAGGACACCTGTTGTGCAGGGGGAAGGGGAGTATATCACTGTGGGCACCAGTGATATGGCCATTCTGTTGTCCCTCACCCCCAAGCCACAGCTCCCCCGGCCTCCCTCTGTGCCCTTCACTCCAAAGCCACAGCCCCCCAGCCCTGCCAGTGCCCCTCACTCCTGACCCACAGTCTGCTGTTCCCCCAAGCCCTGCCTCTGGAATTACAGGCACCAGCCCCGGTGCTGGTGGGCCAGCCACACAGCTCCCCCTGCCTCTCCCACTGGTGGAAGGGGCATGTGTCTGGGGTGTGTGCTTCCCCTGCCCTGTTACACGCACACGCACACACTCCCTCCACCTTCCACAAGTTAGTATCCAGCCGCCAAGCTGCTCCCACCCTGTACCTGACTACATGCTGGCCATTTGTGCATGTGCCCTGCCTCTAATCACCCTGTCCCCAAGCCCCAAGTAGCTCCTTGCTGGGGCAAGCTGGGAGTAGAGCAAAATTTTGGACATTTGATTGCATTTTATAAAACTACCCGTGCTGAAATGGGAGGATCTAAAAAGAGGACGTGTCCAGGAAAACTCGGATGTATGGTAACCCTACTCTATGCACTTCAGCCACTGTTACCGTCCCCGCTGTTTCTAACCCCGACTACTTCAGCCACTGCCACTACTTCAGCTGTTGCTGCCATCCCTACCACCACTTTTTCCTGGCGATTCCCCTCAGTTCCCCTGGCCAGAGGCAATCAGCAGTGGGGGAAGTGTGTGCTTGCAGCTCTAGCAAGGAGGACACCAGTAGTTGTTGCTGTGATTCACATGCATGCCTCACAGCTGGGGGAAAAAAGCACATAAATGTAGCTAAAGCCATGCTTGTAGCCCCATGTGGGCACTGCAGGGGTTTGTTTGAATATATGAGCTTGTAGAATAGCATCCCCCCCAAAACCCTCAGCAGAGCACTTTTAAGACAGAGTAATAAACAGCACATAAACCCATCTAAATTCACCATTTTCTGGCTGAGTACAGTATATGGGAACCTATAATCTATTCGGGTCCCTATTGCTGATGTGCAGTGCCAGTGATGGCAATGAATTTGCATGAGTTGTAACAGGCCAGAACATGGTCCAGTGAGTCGGCTTACATTTGTTTCCAGAGAAAGGGGAGAAGAGAGGAGCGGGGTGGAGAGTAATTCAGCCCTAATTATCCCAGGGTAGCTACTTAGAAACTGCTAGGAATAAAAACCATGCGGTCAATAATAGTATTAAAAAGAATCTGGAAATTTTAGGCCATTATCTTTCCAGCTGAAAAGCTTTAATTGAAAATGACTAATCTTCCAGTGGGTTCATGAAGGGTTTACAAGCTAATTGCTCTCTCGCTTTTCTTGGGGATTTATACTGCGTTCGGCAAATGGGGGCGGAGGGCAACAGATGTGCAGCCTTCGCCTGCTCTAATCCAAACGTCCACGCTGCCACAGATGCTCCCAAAGATGTGCAATAGCATAATGGAATCTCTCGCATGCGCATAAAGCAGAGCCTCTGCAAGGAAATTACAACCATCCTAATATGAAGGGAACAATAAATCCTCTGATGGGAGGTGCTGATGAGAAAGACACATGGTGTTAGCTTATTAAAAAGACCCTGAGAAGAGTAAATCTTGTGGGAGGAGGGATACACTTTCCAGTCTTCTTTCTTCTCTTCAGGCGTAGCTGGCATTGTCCAGGGATAGGCATGAAAAAAAATGGTTCTATCGAAGAAAAAAGCCTCTATCGACTCCATTGTGATCGTCCCCTGGCTGCTGTGGTCCGAGCCAGTGGACGTGACACACCACACACCTTTGCTTTCCACACAGGCTAAATGAGGGAACTACTCAATGCTTCATTCAGCTATCCCTAAATAAATAAATAAAAGCCGACATGTTAAGTCCTCATGAATCTGAGATGCAGCCCACTCTGAAGTAAGGCGGCCGGGGAAAAGCCACCGAGGGTGGATTAGTGGCATGGAAATGCAGCCACGTCTGGGGTTGGGCACTTTGAAATATATAGGCAGTGGGGTTTTGCAGTGGGTGGAATGTAAATGCAAGGGCAGGGGATTGATTTGAAAGTGTCAGTCTGTGGGATGGACAGGACAGATACACCACATGTGAGCACAAGAGGAGAAAGGCTGCCAAAGCCAGGGAAATCCTGGTACCATGACCCCGAGAGAAAACAAAGAGCTTTTGAGCAAGAGAACTGGCAGAAAGAGGCTTAGAAGTGGGAGCAAAGAAACTCCAGTTGTTTGATGTCTGCTGTGTCCCGGGAAACGGGGCTTTGGGTATGTGTCATGTAAACAAGCAGGACTGGGACCAGCAGGAACCTGCCAATCACCAGTTTCTCCTCACAAACTGTGTGACCCTTCCTGCAATGAAAAGACAGAGGTTACAGTGGCCTCAAAGGACCAATGCAGGAAAGAAGGCCAAGTCACCACTGTATAGTCCCTTTTTCAGGACTGAAAAAGAGAAAGGGGATAATGGTGGACACAAGGCAGCATTGCTTCCCCTGAACTCAACAAGACATCCATTATAGCTGAGTAGACCTGTTTAGAAAATACCAGATACAAAGGCTAGGGACAGACATTACACATAAACCAGTTCAAGTGATCAGAAACTGGTTTAAAACTGTAACAGAACAGATGTTCAGTGCACATAAACCAACTTGAGAAAGGCTGAAACCAGGCTGATATAAATTGGTTGAACATAGTATTAGACTTAACTGGTTTATGCAACGTCTGTCCCAGACCCCATGCTAGTTTAAGATGAACCAGATACCCCCAGCATCCCTGCATACTCTCTCGGCTGGGTAGGGCTCTCTGCTCCACAGCAGGGCTGGCCCCTCCCTGGCTGCAGCTCAGCAAAGACTTGCAGGCACAGCATTGTCTGCCTGGCTTCTCCCTGCTAAGCAGGGATTATTTCCCCTCCTCTGCGCCTTACGCAGACACCTCAGCATTAGCTAGCAGACCACATTCTGGCTACAGTCTGTGCTGTTGGAGATGACCAAGGCAACAGGCTTTTTGGAGCTAATCAACAGGTAGCTTAATGTCCTTCCTTGGAAAAGCTGTTTAAAAAGAGTTGTTTGCTTCCCATCTCCCCCTCACCACTCCCTGCTGAGCAGGAATTCCCCCTTCCTCTCTGCCTTGCCGAGAGGTGTCTGTACATTAGTTAGCAGACCACATGCTGGCTACCGTCCGTGCTGAATCAACAGGCAGAATCAACAGGTAGCTGGTAATATTCATCTGTTGTTTTCTTAATGCGGTGATAAACACGGAGTTAGAGGGTGATAAACACTGTTGCCAATTCCCTGCTGGGCTAATCAGTGTCCTGGTGGGGCCTGGGCATGGTCCCCCTCAGCTCAGTTCTGGGGCTGCTTTAGCGCTCCCCAGCTTCTAGTCTGAACCACTGCAGGCATGTGCCTGCATGTCTGGGATGTTTGTACAGTTACAAAGTGATTTAACCTAGCCAGGTTAGACTAACCTGAAAAGATCGAATCAATTCGGGCTCAGGCTTTCTGAATGTCTGTCCCTAGCCTAAGGGGCTGAAGGTGTCAGCCAAGTGAATATGTAGATGGGAAAGGGAGTCAGAGGCCATCTTTGATCCCAAATTTGAGTTCTGAGGTTGACACAGTTATAAAATTTGAAGGGAGCCACCAGCAAATGAACCCTTACCCTCTGTGGCACCAGCTAGTCAAGCCACAGTTTGGTGGCAGGAGCTGCTTCTCTTCTACAACAATCACTCAAGCAGGTTGTATTAAATGTCACTTTGCAGAAATGCCCTCCCACCTCAGACTGGTAGGACTGGAACTGAAAGTGATGTCCTGTGCTACTGCAGTGGCAGAAGGAGGAAGACAATTGGGGACTGCACTAAGAAATGAGAAGTGTCCAGGTCCTGGTACAGGACTGACTGACTTTGTACTTCCCATAACTGCATTTTTCATGAATATACTAAAAAAATTGCATGTTAACACAGAGAGGGTAAGGTACTGTACAAAAACTAACTCCATCCACACCACTCCCAAAATATGCTTTATTATCTATTGGTTTAACCAGTACTTTCACATTACAAACAGATTGATGAAATGCAGTAGTACCTGGATAACTCACAAATTCCCTTAGCCCTTGCAAAGGTGGAGGTTGGCAAACCAACAGGGCACATATACATCCACAGCAAACAACTATGTGGAACTACTGAAAGGAGAAGCAGCTTCATTTAAACAGCCCATTCTTGACTCGCCACTCCACTGCAAATTAGGTGGATTGTCAACCATGTAGATACAAATGACTCCAATCCTACTGGATATTGAAACCTGGTAAGGAAAGTTTCGTGTACTTCAACTTACGGCAAATAACCTCCATACAAGAATGTGCAATTATTCTCAGGGAAAGGGAGCAAAGAGTCCTTGGTCAGACTACAGACTGGTGGCAGAAGGTGCGCAGCACTGTGTGGTAGACATCAGAGAGGATTCTCAGGAGCTCAAAGTAGTTCTAAATCTAGAAGGAAAAAATAACTACATTTGAGCTAATTGTCTCTTTTAAATAGCTGCCTGAAATAAATAGCCACTCTGGCCCAAACCTATTGTGACCTTGTATCAAGCTGTCAGCTAGAAAGAGGAAATGTTACATTGAAATGAAGGGGAAAAAAACCCTTTGTGGCTGGGTTAAGTGTCATGCCTCATCCATTTGAAAACTTATCAAAGCATCTGGAGAGAGAAATGTCCCTGGCTGTTGCTAGAAAATCCCTCCCTATCCTTCCACAGTATAAAAACAAAACACTTGAGTTAGCAAAGATGAAAGGCATCCATATCACACACTTATGTATGACCTTACATAAGTTAAGGCTGATGTTGCTCTCTTAAAATGACAGAAGGATACTTTCAAAAAGCCCTATTAGCCCAGTAGCCTCATTTTTTTCAGAAATGCCTGAGCACGTATGCCCTGGCCATACATAATAACATTGGCACTTTAGATACGCTTTTCTGCAAATGGGCATTTGCATGCCAATGCACCCAGTTCTCAACTTTCACCTGTGCACATTTTTGCAAAGGTTGCTGTGCTCCAAAGCTTAGAGCATGTACATGACAGCAATTTCCTTACATCTTCCTTCCTGTGCTCTGTCATGACTTCCAAGTGGCTCCTGTCCCCATGCCAAAGTTTTCTCTCTTATTTCAAAGTCAATGGATTGGTAGGGCTTTCTCTGCATACGATGTCATGCTGTGAAGGTCAAAATATGTAAACCTCATCAGAGCTTGTATACTCGGTGAGCAAATGCTTGTCATAGTCCAAAGACATTAATGTGAATTACTCCTCCAGATGACAGCACACAATCAAGGTAAGAGACACAGATGTGAGGTTTTCTTGCAAATTTAAAACTCTGACTGGGGTACCTGGAAAAGTAGCATTAATCCCATTTTGCAGAAAGGAAAAAGTTAGACCAAGAGAGGATATGATCACTGGGAGAACCACATCTGGGCCTGGATTGTGCTTGTGGAGTCTGGTAAGCAAGGCATGCTGAAGCGCACAGTGCCACGACTCTCTGCTCCAGATATAGATAAGTCTTAAGGACTAGGGACAGAAGTTACACATGAATTGGTTTAAGTGAACAGAAACTGCTTTAAACCTGTAACAAAGTAGAAGCTCAGTGTGCATAAAACAATTTTAAAATGGCTGAAATTGGTTTGAGATAAACCTGGCTGAATATAGTATTAGACTTAACTGCTTTAGGTCAAACTGGTTTGTGAAACTTCTGTCCCAGACCCCTTTCTGGTTCAAGTTAAATCACAGTCCCCCAGCATCCCAGCATGCTTTCCAGCCCTGGACTGGGCCATGCTGTCTGCTCCAAAGAGCAGGGCTGGCCCCACCCCTCCGTTCCCTAGCTGGAGCAGTGAGGGCTGGCTCACTGCCCTTCTCCCCTTCCCCAGACAAACCTTAGCTGGGGTCTGAGGTCTGGGGCCAGGGAGGAAGGTTAAACTCACCTTCCCCTCCCTGAGTCCAGACCTGCCCTGCCGGCTTACTTAGTTCTGGCTGCAACTGTGGACTACAAATCCCAGAGGCACCTGGAAGCAGCAGGAGGAAGTGGTGAGCAGGAATTCTGGTTTTCTCTGATAAAAAGAAAATCTCCAATTTTCAGAATAGAAAAGTAAACATGTATATTAGTGGCATTTCATTTTAATCACATAAAAATGTGGATTTTCAGAAACTTTTTTAAGTCTGAAAATTGGGGATTTTTTTTTTTTTAAATCAGAGAAAGCCAGGATCCCTGGTGATGAGTAACCCTACAGAGTCTTGCCCCTGTGATTGTGGACTGCAAAACCCAGATACCCTGGGGCAGCAGGAAGAGGAAGTAAACACAGTCCATGCTGGCTACATGCCAGAGAGTCATGATGTACCGCCCCCTGGCTTCTGGCCTAAGCCACTGTAGACACGTGACTGCATTTCATGAATCAAAAGTGAATGTCTGTCCAATTGTTTCTCAGTTTAATCTGTGCATTTTAGACTAACCTGAAAAGACTGAATCGATTCAGCCTCAGGCTTTTTGACTGTCTGCACTTAGCCAATAGGTTCTGAGTCTCAACTCTCCCAGACCTACACCCAAAATTATTGCTAACTTACACAGATGACCATAAGTCTGCTGTAGAATGATGGACAAAGTTGACATTTTTTAAAACACCCCTCAAAGATGATGCATTGACAAACACAACAGATAAATATTTTAATCTACCATGATGCAGAATGAAAGACTAATGCAGTTTCAGTGACACAAGACCTCATTCTGTTATTCATTTGTCACTAGGGTATGCAGAAGATTTGCTGGGGTTGAAAATCAGAGTAAGAATGATGAGGTTCCACTGTTTATGGATGATGGCTGACTGGAAGTGCCTTGATCACAATTAATATACAGACTAACAAAGCTTACAGATGTGCTGAACTAACAAGCGATCACTAAGCTCTGGGTGGGAAGTACGGGTAGGATGGGAATATTAATACTTCCTTATAAGATTTCAGGTGCACATTGAGATTATTAGCACACTTTTCTGGAGAGGATTGAGCACTAAACAGATGGTGTCCCAGGCATAATTAACTTCGGTAATTACAGTACATTTTCCCATATTTTTCAATTGAAATTAATGGCTCTTGTAGTTTTTTTAATACTATTGGTGCCAAGTGTACACATTTAGATTTTTTTCTTCTTTTTTTTTGGTAGCAACAGTTGTTTTGTTTCCTAAAATGGCATCTGCAACGTAATCACAGGCACATTAAAAAACCTTCATTACTTTAATAATAACTTTTTGAAAAGGGGCCCTTCTTTCACAAGATCTCCCAACCATCAGTTCGGCACAGTCTATAGATGGGTGGAAGTTTTATACCTACATGTTTCTGCAACACTTTAAATGGTTACTCTTAATAATATAGACATTTTGGGGGAGAAGGGAGTTTCTCAAACAGCTCTGATGAAAAACATTTGGACTCTCCAACATTGCCTATTCCCATACTGGGATCCAACCTTTTCTCTGTCTAGGTTCTATTGTGGGGCCTAGTATCAGTTTCCCATACAGGCACTTATATACATATATAGCATGGTAACAGCAAGTTTAAAACAGAAAGAGTCTCCTTTCCCAAAGGTTCTCAAATTTTCCAATCAAAAGCCATGAAGTTTACTATTCTTGCTATGTTTTTGGCTTGACCATGGACAGGAGCTGCCAGGAGTCCTGGAAAAGCAGTCTGTTTCAAAATTGTTGGTCACATTTTACAGACTGAAATGGTTCAGATGCAGTCAAACTCAATACCAACCCTTTGGATGAACTTCCCTTAAAAGATGGAACATCACATACTAGTTTCCCTAAAAAAGGGGTTCATTTTAAAAGGTATTTCCCTGATCTTGTTCTAGTTTACCCACTGGATGACAAAGATGCAATGCCTTTGTTAACTTATCCTTAATCCCTCACATTGTTGTACAATAGCCTCTGCAACTCCAGGTCTGGACACAACTCTTCTCCTCCTTTCCTCATAAAGATATCCTTACCCATAAATACCCTTCTTTGTCTCTCTAATTATTGATTTTCTGAGGAATACCAACTCTACAGAAACTGGTATTTCTGTTAAATCATTTAGACTTGTGTCAAAGGCTAGGGACAGACATTCGTAAAGCCTGAGCCTGAATTGATTCAATCCCAGTTAGCCTAACCTGCAGAGATTGCTGCAATTTGCAAGTAGATAGACATTCCCTTTTCATTCTGGAAATGCAGGCAGTGGCTCAGGCCAGATGCCCCGGGGGTGCTAGAGCAGCCCTCCCTTCCACAGGGAAGCTGAACTTGGACATGGGGTGGGAAGGGGAACGTGGCCAGGTCTAGGCAGGCCTGAGTATGACTGAGGAGGGGTTTAAGCCCCAACCTTGGCCTGCAGGTTTTGAAGGTTGTGGGGAGAAGAATGGTGGCCAGAGAGCTGTGATGAGGGAGGAGGAGATAGAGGAGGAAGGGAGAGCTCTGCCTGCTCCAGCAGCTCCTTGACAGCTGGGAGCAATCCCAGCACACAGTGTGGCCTGGCCCCAGAGGGAAACTCTTCCCCCTCCTCCCTCTCCCCAGTTGCCACGGGGCAGGGAAGGGGGCTCTGTTCAGTGCTGCGTGGGGCTCTTCCCCCTCCCTACCCTTGTTGCCTTGGTGTGGGGAGGGGAGCTCTGAGACACTGCCCAGCCCCAGAGAGGGACTCTTCCTCTTGCTCCTCTTCTTCCTCCTCCCCTCACAGGGTGGGGAGGTGTAAGAGTGAGGGGAATCTGTTCAGTGCTGGGGGGGACTCTTCCCTTTCCTCCCCCCACCCCCTGTCACCACAGGGTGGGGGAGAGGCGTACTCTATGTGGCACTGCCCAGCTCAGCCGGGACACAGGGAGCATCTGTAACTGAACCACAGCTACCCCCCATGCTCCAACCAGGCTGGGCCAGGCAGGCAGTGCCACAGACCCCCCCACCTCCCCGCCTTGTGGCTGTAGGGGGAGGGGGAGGATGGGGAAGAGTCCCCCCAGCACTGAACAGAGCCCCCTTCCATGCCCCATAG
>JAGPOW010003182.1:15824247-15837969 GCA_030014935.1 Caiman crocodilus | reverse complement strand
GCGGCCCTCTAACCAGTTGGCCACCCATCTGACTGTGTGGGCATCAACACCACAGTCTCCCAGCTTTCTGATGAGAACAGGGTGAGAAACAGTGTCGAATGCCTGCTCAAGTTCCTGCTTTTGTATTCTCCTTCCCTCCTGATGACTCCTGATCCATGGCTGTGACTGGCTGGTCTCTCTGCTCAGTTCAAAAATTAAGTTGAAAACAATGAATTTCAGTGGGGGGGGGGGGAAATCAACCCCAAAGCTGGAGACACAGCACAGCCTAGTGACCAAGGCCCCAAACCAGGGGACAAAAGACCACAGCTCTATTCCTTCCTCTACAAACAACCCGTTACATAACTTGTAGCCACTTCCTTCATCCATGCCTAGTTTCTGCCTTCTCAACCAAGTCTATTCAAAGTTGCAAGATTTGTGGGGCTTCCTTGTGCATCTGTCCAGGTCCTAGCATAAAAAGTCTCAATAGCCAACAGTACTCATTATACCTACCCAGTCCATACGCAAGACTGTTATCCCATAAGAGCAGGAATAAAACTGGAATCCATGGAGCTGCTTTTAATGAAAACATTTTAATAAGACCTCTGGAATGGCAATGCATGTAGCTTTCCATTCTTCTTTTGCACAAGGTTTCATTTGTTGGTAGTCTCTCAAATTCATGCATCTCAACTGGTAAGTGCTTGGAAGCGTGACAGATTTAAAATGGCACTCACCATAGCATTTAGATACTTTAGGCAGAATATTGTACACAGAACTCAAAGGCTACGATAAAGTTAACAGCTCAGAGTAGTTAGTAAATGAAAGATGATATCCCTGTATTTTTCCATGCTAGCTTGGTCACAGCAGTATTGCAATTCTTGGCATATCATCAACTATAGATGTTTGCTTTGGTATTACAAATTGCTCCAAGTCACCCAACAGAGTCCAGACTACGTGCTGAGCTTCAACAACCAACAAGGGTTTGTTGTGTATGGTGGAACTTTCTCAACACAGATAAAGTTATGGAAGTCAAAATTGGCCTTTAACCGGTTTTAACTGAGTAACTAGAGAACTGGAGAAGCATGTTGCCAGAATTCATCACACAGAGAGGAGATCATGGCAGAGGAACACATACGGAGGAGAAATAAGATCCCAGAAGCATCTTTCAGAAAACTTCTTAATGGGCATCTGTGTCTAGGGAACTTCAGCAATAACAGGCAAGCATTTCTTCTATATGACCTACCCCACTCCACTGTTTTGTACCTGTAGTACTGTACATATTGATGCCCTGAAGCCATAAGTAAGAGTGCCATAGCAAGGCGGGGACAAGCAGGGTGACTGCAACGGATGCCAAAGCAAAGGGGCACCAACAGGTGCTGCCAGCCGGTTGGGGTGCAGGATGAAGCCGTGAGAGGCTCATTTGGGGGGGCATGAGGATGGGGGAGGGCGGCTTCTGCCTCTGCGTGCACTCCTAGGCAATTGGGGGTCATGTGCACGGGGTAAGGGTGGGCTGCCGCTGCAGGTTTTGCCCAAGTGCCAAACTTCCTTGCTCTGGCACTGAGTAAAAGGCTGGCAAAAGCCCCACATCCTACAAAATCAACATACACCATGGACAATGTCTAGCATATAAAAATATACAACTCCTGGAGAATCTGGACTAGAATGAGCTTCTTTAACTTGAAGAAAAAAAATATTGCTGAGCAAGTAGGGTCTATGAGGTTCCCTTTAGCAGGCCCTAAAAGTAGGTATCTTAGTCTCTGCAAACAAGCTAAGATAAAGCAACAGCAAACTGTCTTAGCATCCAAAGAGTGCAATCGGGGCTGGTTTCCAGTGTTCTCTGGGGCAGAGGACAGTTTATTACATTAACGCAATTACCCTCTTACATTGCTACAGGTATAACAAGTTCAAACCTGCATTAAAATCCTTTGCTTAAGGTGCAAGAAGGAAGACATACCATGAAAAAGCCCATCCCTTTTTAGTATTCCCCTTGCAGAGTCAGGTTCTGCCTTTTTTTTCACTCCTGTGGCATAGTACTTAGCAGACGTGACAGAAACCAGCCCTATACAATTTGCATATACCGAAGCATGATTAAGCTGGGTATGAAGGATCAGATTTCAAATAGAAGTTCTGTTTATCCAGGCCCATCCAGACACTGGCAGGAAAACAGTACATTAGACACGCAGAGCACCTGCAGTCATTTACCAAGTTTTTATACTAGATCAACTGGAGGCATTTTTTGGTTCGTGGAAAGAATGGGCAGTGTAACTCCCCAGATGGATTCAATTATAGCAATGCGAGGTGCTTTCTACTTACCTAATTTAACCCAAATCTTATACAGGAATAAGCTATATCATACTAGTATTAGTACCGCTGTGATATTACGGCAGTGGCCACACTAAGATGTTATTCTGCCTGAAGTGTGAGCTCAGACAAGGTCTTAACGAAATTAAAAAAAGAGCTGTTCTGCACCACATCCCCAATTGGGGATCTCACAAGGACTGAGCTATGTTGCATTGTAACAATACTAAGGACTGTGGACAAACAAAAAAATTCAACAGCAAACATTTTATCCATCCTGACTTCCAGGATTATCTCAGTATTTAGAAATGACAACGGACATTGGAGTCCATATGCTAGAAAGGAGACAAGCCCTCATTGCCTTTTCTCTCCTAAAATGTTACGCAAAGTCACGCGCGTAGGCGTGACTTGCCAAAGTTCACGGAGCACGTCAGCGGCAGAGCCAGGAGTCGTACCCAGGTAGTGAAGTCCCAACGCAGAGCCTTATCTCCTAAACCACGCTGCTTCTTTTGTAAGTCAGAAGCTTGGTTTTTCGGTTGAAGATTTCTGGGCGCCTGTCTTCCTCAGAGGACAGCTTGTTGTAAAGATATTTAAGAATATTGAGTGGGATGCTAAAGTTAACCCCAGAACAAGTTCAGTCAGTCTCCCTTTACTGAAATTTGGGTACGAGAGGGGTGGGGGAAAGGAGGAGGAGCAAGAAAACTAAAATTGACATACAGACTACGCAAACAACATGACAATACACCACGTTTGCAGAAGCAAAGCAAGTTGGCAAGGGCTGATCATCCCAAAGCCCTTTTTGTTCGCATGCAACAGGCCAGACAATGTTCTCTGACCTGGAACTATTCACAATGCCCTGTTGCTGTTAATCCAACAGGCTTCTGCTAATGAACATATTCATCAGCGAGAGCACCTCTGCTATTTTAAATTGAGTTTGGTTTTCATTTATGCCACTCATCTGGTCAAGGACAAACTGTTGTGGTAAACCTACCAATGCATAACATTAACTGTGCCACTGGAGCCCTCCTTCAGCTGTTAATTAGGAGCAATTTATGTTTTCACATCTGACATCAACATTAATGTGAGGCTGCAGTGACATCCCCACAGCCAAATGCCCAGGAGGATTGCATGGCTATGCAGCCGACCTTTCAAAGTTACCAAGAACATTCTTTGGTCACAGAAGACATTTCAGCTTGATTTATTTAATTTTACCCCCTTGACAATATCAGCACTGAAACCCACGGTCCAAAGGACGGAGTCACATTTCTGTCAACAACACAGTGGCTGCTGCTGGTCCTGCTGCGATCAATGCCAAGACTATGGCCTGCTTCAATTAACAGTTGGCAAGTCCATGAGAATGTGAAAACCATGACAACTCTGCCCTCTTGCGAGACAAAAAGGCTTTAAAAAAAAAAAAAAAAAAAGCCCACTAACACTGAGCTGGAAAGATGAGAAATGATCCAAATGTCAGTCAGCCACCAGCAGCCTTCAAACTCTCTGACCTATTGGAAACCTTTAAAAGGATCCCAAAAGCTTGCAAACAAATACATGCTTTTTGCAAACGTCTAGTTGTCTAATGACCTCTACCACAAGTTCTGAATCTTTCAGATAAAGGATGGCCTTTTCCCCTTAAGACTACATGAATATTACCTATAACAGCTAGGCTAATAAAGAAGTTACCAGACAGCTATTAATATGCATCCATGAGTTCATGAGGACAGCTAGGGAGAGAATAAGAGGTTTTGCCACCCTGTTTCTTTCTACCTGCCAGCAAAGCTATTGGCAAGCTCATGCCCATCTCCTTTCCAAGGTCAAGATATCATTTTGTCTTGTAAGTGAAGGCTTTGATCTCTCTACCCCAACTTCAGTTTGCAAGTCAGATTAGAAACAGGTACTAAGTCTCTTGCTTTGCAGCAGCAGTGCATTAAGAGACCACCCTATTCTGTTAACTGAAGAGTTGTTGCCCACCTCCAATTATATTTGTTACTGCACAATGCTTGTCTAAATCACAAGACTGATTTTTTAGCTTCATGGTCCCACACGATTAGGTATTGCGGTTATTGTTATTATTTTGGTCCTCAGGTTCAACCTACTAAGTTTCAAGCATCTACAATGGAAGGCGCCAGAGGACCCCCACCTAGATCATCTAAGAGATCTCCTTTTACCCATAGCTTCAGACGTGCACAAGTTGAATTGTAGTATTTGACTGATACAATGTCACATACTATGGACTTTTGAGGTGAAACAATTCCTGCGTCTCAGTTCAACCAATTGTTTTGATAAGTACACGCATTCAGAGAGAGTCCCTAGCCCTTTTGGCTTTAAGTAACTATACCTCATAGGGTGTAAGTGGCACCTGAGAGAGAGCAAACTTACTGCTTAGTTAAAACGAGCAGAATCTCACTTTACTCAAGCACTGAAGACTGGCAGCTTTATGCTACCTCTGTGCTTTATAAACCCAAACACGATGCTCACTCGTGTACACTAACTTTCCTCCTCCACCCCAGAAGAGCGGTATCTTCTATTCACATATTATAGGAAGCATAACTATCCATTTTTAAAAACCCAAATCCTATCTTAAACCATTTCTCAACAGTTAAGGACAACAGCTGGCTGAAGAACAAAGAAATTAAAAACCCATTTCACCATCTGCAAGACATTTTCCCCTTAAGACAATGCATGGAACTTAGCTTACCTTTCTTCATTTATTCACATCCCTGGGCAAATCAGTGCAATATTAAAGACTCTGGTCTAGTAACGTATGAAAGAATTTAAGGATTGCTGCATTTCTCCACCAGCCTGAATTCACTTGCAATACGCAAGGATCCACTAGGGAGCAGTAAGGCCCTTCAGTTGAGAGAGAATCAATTTATAGAATCTCGTTTAAAATGGCTAACTATACTATAGAAGAGATTTGCACCGACTCTCTGTATACAGTGCATGGCATATTAGGTTGCAGTATTTCTCGACTATGCTAAGCACAAGGAGTTCTACTGCACTGTACGTTGTGTGTAATTGTATAGACACAGAGGCAGCAAATATTTTGTCCTACCAGTTCAAAGCAGCCACTGGACAATGTTATTCAAGAAGAAACACAAAAGAAAAGCCCAGTCATTAGAGAGAATCAGATCTCTCAGAATATATTCAGCAACAATACCAACCCTTTAAAAAAAAAAACAAACCAAAAAAAAACCCCCCTGCTCCTAGGACATCATCGAAAATCATGGAAATTAGCTTGAGGTGTGATGAGATTTGGATGGAAAAAGACAGTAAGTGGTATTCCTCATCTTTCTTCTGATTTTTGAGTGTTTAGTGCATGCTGAAGTCATGTTTTCAAGGCTGTCTCCAAAGTCACTGGGCTAGAAATTTACATTAAGACTCTCAGACGAGACAGAGAAAAAGTTGACATGACTCCAGAAGTTGAGGCTTCCAGGAGAGCGCAGGGAAAAAAATAACAATTGAGAGATAACTTGCAGCTTTGACTGAGGGACCTCTTGCGTTTAGCAACAGAGGAATAGAATTACACAGACGTAAACAGGAGTAGCAAACCAAATCACTTTGTTCCTGATGGGAGAGATTAATACCACACCAATCTATAGCAATTGCATCTTTTAATAATTGGCAACATGGAGTGGAGCATTATCACCCTCTCCTCTATATCCCAACAAAAGAGGCAGTCTCAAGGGCCATAAATTTGACAGCTATTCTTCACAATGTGGCCAGAGAGACAGAGAAATGTATCCACATGGGAAGCTTGCTGCTGAGAGAGTACTTCTCCAAGGCAGACACCGAGTCTGCAGCATTCAAAAGCTCTCTATAAATTAGCTCCCTGAAGTTTCACAGCCAAAGTTAAGTCTCTATTTTAAGCAATTTGGGCCTGGTCCAAAGCCCTGTTAAGTCCATGGGAGCCTGCCCACTGAACTCAATTTCAGGATCTTAACTAAGAGCAAGAGAAGAATAACTTTTTTTTTTAAATTCTTATTTACATGCACTCTCCTGCAAGACTGATTTGGCTATTGGCCAGCACACCTCTCTTCTCAGCTCTATTGTTTTGATAGCTAAAGCCTGGGCATTTTCTGCGACAGGGATTAATTTTGCACAGAACTTTCCTTTTTTGAGAGCCCTCAAATTGCAAGTCACCTTTCCCTCCCTAACCCTATATTTATTGGTTTGAATTCACTTTCAAATAGCTGCCTGACAGCCGTCTTGGCCCCTTCGGGAAACACAAAGGGGGGAAAAAGAGCATACCAAGCAACTTCATTAATTAGCAAGCAACTTTATAAATCTAATTAATGGCTTTTGTCAGGAAAAAGGAGGCAAATCATAACACTGTCCAAACAGCCGGAACATGTAGCATAGCCTAGAGAGAGGTAGCTTTTCCCAAAGCTTCTAATCACCGATTATGGTTCCTTCTTCCGGCTGGCGACTACTTCCTACAGATCTTAAAATACTTCATCTTGCTCCATCAAAACCTCTCTCCCACAGCAATCAATGGAAAGTTTGACTGGTATTTAAGGACGAGTCCTTAAGATCAAAGTGCCCATAGCCTTTTAGACTATCCTACTCAATAGCGGCTTAGAGGCGGCAGACTGGAAAGTGAAAAGACCATGGTGCTAGATGTCAGGGCTCCCAAGTTCCTTACCTGGTTCTGCTCTGCAGAGTTGGGATTCTCGCCACGCCAAGCATGCTACAGGTTTGTTATGCCCCAAATGTTTACAATACTAACGTGTCGTCATACATGTCAAAGTGACTGAGGGCCTGGCAATGTGTACTAGGCATCCGGTCACTTTGACATGTTGACCATATTGTCATCCAAAAGGTATTCAGCATACTGACTGGTATGTTGGGTACCAACTAGTTCCTAAATACAGAGGACGCCAGACTAGCCCCAGAGAAAACAAGTATTGTTTAGGTCATAGAATAGCATTACTTGTCACTTTGACTTTTTTAGGGCAGGATTGAGGAAAGGTATTGAAGTTAACTCCATCACTGCCAATACTGTTGAGTAGGTTTTCCACAAGAATGTAACCCATCCTGGAACATTAGTCAGTATGTAATAAAACATATTTACACCCATTTAAACCTGAGGGTGATTAGGGGGACAATGGAGATGGGCTTTTCTCTGTGGCTACAGGGGACAGGACAAGGAGCAATGGACTTAAACTGTAGCAGAGGAAATTTAAATTGGGAGATTAGGAGGAACTTTCTGACTATGAGGGTGATCAAGCAGGGTACCCAGAGAAGCTGTGCAATCTGCATCTTTGGAAATTTTCAAGAGCAGGTTGGACACTTTGCTGGTATGATTTCGTCAGGGATGATCCTACCTTGAGCAGGGGGTTGGTCTAGATGCCCTTGTGAGGTCCTTTCCAGCCCAACTTTCCTATGATCCACGAGGAAGCAACGGCTGCTAATCTTACTTCTACTGTACAGTAGTAACAATAGTTCTCTAAACAGAGCAAGCAGGAAATGGGATTTTAGTTAGAGGTTTGGCATTTCTAACATAGAAATAAAGAGGACTGGAAGTGGCCTCCTGAGCTATCAAATCTAGTCCCCTACAATCACAGGCAAGCATTAACCAAGGGAGCCCCCAAAATAGTCACGGTGAACCTTTATTTACAACTACAAGGAACAACACTTGAAACACTGAGGACACCCTATAGCTTGCCAGTGCAATGGCAGGGAAGTGAACTAGTTGGTTAATATATGCTCAGAGGAGAAAAAGTGGAGTCCTAGAACAAACTAACAGGTACAACCTCATTGGGAATTGTCAAGCAACACAAGGTATGTGCTTTATCATGCTCTTCACTCTTCAACTGATTAGAATAGAGGTGCTAACCAAACCTCACTTGGCAATTATTTTTCAACTCCCTTACAGATGAGGTAAGAGATTCTTCCTCCCGCCTACCCAAATCCCTTTACCATTTAACCTCAGCGAAAGCAAGATGCCTGGAAACTTACTTGGGTGATTTTTGGAGACTGCAAGAGTAGCTGCTCTCTGGGGCATGGAACGGAATAAGGTGTATAGACAGCACTTGAGAACAGAACTGCCCCTCTCTCCATCCCATTTCTCTTATGTCCACATACCAGAATCCTGGCACTTTATAGCATTTTTGGTTGGGTTTTGCACATCATTTGCTATACAAGGGCACTCATATATTATCTCTAATGGGTCATATCTAAATTAAAGAGCTGGTACAGTCAGGTTTGTCTAGCTTACAACAGAGTTTTCTTCTGCAGTGGAACACTTGGACCAATATTGTCCTTCAGACAATGGGCAATACATAATGCTGCAGAGAACCAACACAATTTGTTCCTACTTTTATTGCATCCAACAGGAGAAATTCTGATTCTAGCAGACATTTGACATGCTTTGCAGGAATTGCCCTGAGTTACAGCATTCCCCCTGACCCAGCAGATGTTCACTGTTGAGTCCAGGGGGGCTGGAGGATCAAGCCCCAGTTTGGAGCGGCTATGTGTCTGCAGCCACTCTCCCCCAGCCCCACGTCCCCCACTTCCAGCTCCTGTGCTGTCTTCAGGATGGAAGGGGCGGGGAGGGAAGCGAACTTGGTCTGGGGTTTGCTCTGCCTGTGATGGAGGGTCAGATGGGTGGACCTGGAGACCCACCTCCCCATCTGAAGACAGCAATGGGAGTGGGGCTGGGCTGCTCCCATTGTGCACTGGTTGACATTAATGAAGGTGCTCCAGATGCACAACAGCTGCCATCTTAGCTGATGTACTGGGCCCTCCAGGGCTGCCTCCACTTTGGAGTGCCTTCATCTGAACCCTCATGTGAAAGTTCAGATGGTTGCACACTTGGGTACTTTTAAAGTGCTCTGCAGCTATGCTCTTCTGTAAGGGCAGAGCTGCAGAGCACTTTCAAGGGCCCTACTGCATGAGAAATGTAACTCAGTAAATGGGTGAAGAGCTTCATCTTCAGTCTGCAGCTATGCAACTTCTTTGGCTCTGGGAGAATGTGGCCGGTTCTGACAGGAGATAAAACTGATAAGTCAATGTAATTGCTCCACACAAAAGCCCAGCCCCAGACAAGCAGCAATGGTTTGAGCAAGCGGTCAGGTGTTCCTCCAGCACAACGGGACCTTGCTGTAGGGACACACAAGTCAGCAGGAAACGGAGCAGCGTTCTTTACTAGCAGAGCCGAATTCAGGAGCTGTGCGTTACAACCCGCGGGTTAGGAAACTCTGTAGAAGAGCAGCAGGTACCTGCTCCCCAGAAAGCCGGCTACATCTTACAAATGTTTGGTGAGGACAAAAAAGGACCCCTGGAATAAATGTGAATTCAGCAGCCAGATACTTTTGAGAATCTGTGCCAGACAACTACCGGATTACTTCGGCAGAACCGCTCTCACCACTGTACCCAGCCATCCCACTGTAGGACCCAGTTGCCAGAATGAAGTTGCTGTCCTTTCTCAGTTTCCAGCTGAGAGCAGACTCGGACACAGGTATGGACAAAATGGGTGGCTGCCCAGGGTCTGGACAGAAAGAGGACCCAAAAAATGGGGGAAAAACATACAATTGCAAAAAACAGTTTCAGTAGTGAATAGTTTGCACATATATGGGACTGGCAATGTTATCAATTGAGAATGAACTATTTAAAGACATCAGTGCCACAGATGTGATAAAGACTGTTGCAATGGGGAAAAAAAATGCTGCAGTGGCAAAGGGGGGCCGGTTCTAAAAGTTGCCCGGGGCCTCCGGGAGTCTAGGTTTGGCACTGGCTGAGAGAGTGCACGCAACTCCTTCCTGAGCAAGATTGTTTTGCTCAGAGTGAAGCTTACTCCAAGAACTGAACTCTACAGACTGAATTTTAGAGCAACATAGTGAACAAATATCATTATCGAGATTCAGGCCAGCGCAACAGCACTTGGGAAAACGGAGAGCCTTCCACAATTGGACATACATCCACTTGTTAGGTGCTCTGGTAGAACTCATGGTAAGCTGTGCTTCATCTAGGATGTTCAAAGATAAAGGGCCGGTGCCTGAGAGGAAGGCTAACTAGAGAATAATGTGCTGCCCCACACAGGATCCAAGTTTCTGCTAGACTTGCAAGCCCCCCACTCTACATCTTTCTAATTCTTTTACTTCTCTCACAGCCACCTGCTCAGGTTGCAGGAGCAAACCAGGGTCTCAGAAGCAGCTTCTGCTGGCCCCTGCCTCACAGCACATAAATCTGTGTCTCCTAGAAAGACAATGCGTGCATATAACTGAAATAAATAGCAAAGCATCCAGATGAAGAGATTATACAGTACATTAAAACTGATTATGGCTGCTCACTCCAGAGCTCGGACATTAAAGCAACAAGGGTAATAATTTGAATTCTCAAGAAAGGAGAGCATTCTTTCATTTTTTTCTACTCCTAAAAAATTGAGATGTGCAGCATCTTGGAAGGAGGTGGAAGAAAGATCTATATGGAAGAATTTGTTATTGGTGGGAAATTCTATTACGGCATCTTGCAATTCACGGCAGGTGTAGGACTTAACAGCTATAAGGTCTGATCCTCAAGGCCGTTCTTCTACCTCTTCATAAAGAAGTGACAACTGTATTGCCAAAGGCACAGGGCACACCAAAAGCACGGAGCAGTTGTTAAAGTGGTTCGTGTTCTTGCAGCAACGGGAATGTGCCGACTGCCAAGTATTTTAGTAGCACAGATCGCTCGGCATGCAAACACAGGCGACTATGCGCCCGAGCCACCAAGTGCAGCAATCTGCCACAGCTGCCAACCAGGGGACTTAGTCCTGCAGCTCAATCCACAGAGGCTCATGCATTAGCTCTGGCTCAATCCCCAGTGACAATTAAGAGGACAGTCACTTTAGAAAGAGTCAACGCGTGCCTTCATGCTCACTAAGAGGAAGTTATGCCACAATTATTGTCTCAAGAGCAGTTCTAGGCGTGTTTGGGAAGACAGCTTACAATTGCCCCGACAAATTTCTACGTACTGGAAAAGCTTCTTCCAACTGATTTACATCTTGGGCAATGCATAAGCTTTTACTATACTGGTGCCTTCAACAATTCCTCCCAAGCAAATACCCCCTTATCATTAATAAATAACATCTGCCTCTGTCTGCACGCCACCCTGGATTCTATTTATAAGAAAGATCTTTGCAGGAAAAAAGGGCTTATCACACACCTAAAAGCCCACAAGATGGACAGCAGCACTGCCCAGCAGAGACAACATACACTGTGTCCCTCCCACCAATTAACTCAACCAGCAGGTCTTTACCCAGGCAGTCAGAAGAGCACAGAAGTTCCTAGCAATTTAACACAGCATCAGTCACCTAATACTGTACTAGGCACATACACCTCCAGCAGGCATCAGCAGGGCAATCTAAATACAAACCTTGGACTAGCCTCCAAAAACCCACCCAGGTCTCACATAACGGGGGTCTAGTTAAGTCACCAAACAAATAATAACTCCCACCAAGAGTTTAATTACCTCGGAGTGCCCTCCGTCGGAGCAAGGTTTGCAAAAAGTGCATGTTCTTTTTTTTCCGTCCCAGAGGAGGTAGCAGCATTAGCCAGACCTGAAACCTTCCGCCACTGGGTTCGCAGTGCTCCGAAATTATCAGACTTCTTCCACCCCCTAGAGCTACTCAGTCCAGCCTTAATGAAGTGCACCTGGTCTGATCTGCTGATCACAGAGGAGGAGGCTGGGGCTTCTCTCTCTCATTCTCTCTCCCTTTCCAAATAAGCAATTAGCATGAATAATTACAGCTCTGATGATAATACCCAGCCACCTCTGAGCAAGAGGGAAAAGACTATAATTAACTCTTTCTTGGGGAACAGCATGAGGTTGAAATACTGCAGACCTATTTATCTGCTTCTGGGGAGGCCTCCCAGCTGCCACAAGACTTCTTCGAGAGAGGGTGGGTGGGAAAAGGTCAGGTAGCATCCAGCTGGCAACTTGTCCGTCAAACCAGATTTCACATGTCAGCATCAACCCCCTTATTAGTGGGGCAGGCTTACTCCAGATGCCTGTGCACTTAGTTGGGAATGTCTGGAGCAAGCTGGGCTCCAGACACAGAGGGAGCTGCCCAGAGCCTGATACCATGACAAATTGTTGGCCACTGAGGATTTCACAGCTGTTGCTACATCGCACAATGGGACCAACTGGAATTCCACCACAGCTACATGCTGGTCCTCATACTGGAAAAGCATTCGCCTGACCCATGGGACCTAAAGGAGAATTGCTGTTAACACTCTGAGACACCCACCTGAGCCACCCGAATTCTCTGCAGCAGAAGCAGTATTTTACACGTGCCAATTAATTCCAGTGTATTGTGTCACACAGACAAGTTAAGAGCCTGTAGGTATCCTTATCACGAACCTTTCTCTATGTGCAATTTTTCCAGCGTCTCAAATGTGTGGGGTATGTACATACAGCTTCTCTTTGGGAAGCTGAGCACAGGATAGATCACAGCATGGAGAGGCTATTCAGAAGATTTGTACAGCTTCATACACAGATGCTCTTGCCACACACTCTTTCTGTCCTCTCACCATGTGTCCTATGCTGGGAGAAAGGTGATGCAGAACTCAGAGGGGGATTCCTTCCACAAAGGCTCACAGACAGACACCTTTGTGTCTATGTTCAACATATCAGCCCTGCAAGACGCTAAGCAGGCTACAGCCCCAAGACAAGTCAGTGGGCTTGACGCCATGCTTGTCAAGAATAATTGCCCCAGTCAGTTCTGATATTTCTGTAGATTTTAAAATGCTCTTACAAAAATGCTGCAGTTTTCTAATGCTAACTAACACAGTGATCAGGGAGTTACCACGGGAGGACACTGTCATATTTGAACATTAAAATATTTGTGCTTTACTACTACGATAGTGTTACTAGAGTGTCTGAGGCAGTTACCTCCGAATGCCATAGCCTTTTAATAAGAGAAGTTATTTTCTATAAAATTTCCCTCCGTAGACTGTTGACCTATAATGCCTAATAGCTGAAATATCTGTGCATTTATGAACATCTATCACTAGATTAGAAAAACTGTTGAAATTTTTATAAGTCCCTGAGCATCTAAGTATTAATTTTCATATTGCAACATTTCTCAACATAATAATAATTTTATTTATGAAGTGAAGGTGCTCAGGGCACTGTACAACATAACACAGCAAATTAAAATGCAATAAAATATTTATTCAGATGACAATTTGGGAGCTTTAACAGTTTTCTAAGTAGAGCTTTACCAAGATGTTAGACATAATGTGTATTTTAAACCTTGCGTTAGTTTACATGTTCTTCTGTTAGAGAGCTGTATTTTCACTCTCATTTTCTTCAAGGAAAAAAGGAGTGGATCAAGCTAGTTGTATCCATTAGGGCTGTGCGAAGCTTCAGGTGGTGCTTCGATTCAGAGGAGATTTGGCCCTATATGTTGGCCGAATCTCCGAATCAAATCAGGGGACCAATTTAAAGGTCTGAATCAATTCAAAG
>JAGPOW010003182.1:15795719-15824147 GCA_030014935.1 Caiman crocodilus | reverse complement strand
TTCAAAGATTGGGAGAGCTTTGTTGATTCGGGCAGCCCCCAGACTCTGAGCTGGTAAGTACTAGGGATATGGGGGGAAGGTTGGGGGAGGGGAACATGGGGGGACCCCTGCCAGTCCCCCCAACCCTTCCCTTCTCTTCCTCCATGGCTGCCCCCATTTGCCACAGTTTGGTACTTTTAAAAGAAAAGCCCTGCTGCTCACCAGGCGGTGATCCCTGCTGCCCCCCACCACTGCCCCACGCTGCATTGGGAGCTCTCCTACATGGTGCGGAGCAGTGGGGATCACCCCCCACCGGCAGGAGGGGTGAGTCCGAGGGTTTTTTTGGTTTCTTTTTTTTTCTTAAAAGGCCAGAGCTGGCCCGTGCAGACCTGGCTCTTGTGTAGAGCCCCCCATGCAGCATGGGGCAGTAGGGGACAGCAGGGATCGCCCCCCACCTAGCAGCAACCAGTGAGCCGGCACTTTTTTTTTAACAAGTGCCAGGAGCTGGGGCAGGCACTGCCCGGCTGGGAGAGGGGTGGGGGATGGGCTTGGCCTAGCAGATTCGGAGATTTGGCAGCAGCCAAATCTCTGAATCAGATCCGACTGAATCGAATTGAGATAGTGATTCAAATCACCGAATCGAATCACTGTTCCCTGAATTGGCCAAATCTGAAATAAATACTAGCTGCTTCACACAGGCCTAATATCCACAGACATTTTGCATCCAGTCAACACTTGTCCGTGTGAGCATTTTTCCATACAAATACTGCCACAATCATCACCGGGACTAACTGTAGGTGTAAAGTTAAACATGTATGTAAAGTCCTGATCCTTCAAATATCTACAGATGAGCTTATTCTTAACATAGTAAGTTATGCTGTGGATGTTGATTAAAAGCATCTAAAACCTCAAAGTGCAACTCTGCTCTGAAATGTGAAGGGGGGGTGGCGTTCCAGTTTATTGCCTCTCCCTGACTTATCCAGTTTGCAAGTTAAAAGATATCCTTGAGAAGGTAATCAATCTGCCAGGGCTGCAAACTCAGGCTGGAATCTAGTGGAGTTGCGCAAAATTTTACCAGCTTTTTCATTTTGATGCTCTTTCGACTCAGTTCGAGCTCAAAACAGGGAAACCAAAACAAAACCAAGGGCTTCAAAACAGCCTCAAAACAAAGTGAGGACAGTCGAATCGTTTTGAAATGTCTGGAGTTTCGAAACGACCTGGCTGAGTTCCGTTCCCCAGCCTGATGGGTCGCAGTGCTGGGGAGGGGAACTGAATGATCGGGCTGGGGAAGGGAACTGAGCCCGATCGCACAGTCCCCACAGCCCTCCCGGGGTTGCAGCCCCTGATCTGCCTGCTGAATGAGAGAAGACAGGTGCTGCCACCTCCTGCTGCTCCTTCATCTGGCAGGCAGATTGGGGCCCCACAACCCCAGGAGGACTGGCACAGCCCCTGCAGCCCTCCCGGGGTTGCGGGCCTCCAATCTGCCTGCCAGATGAGAGAGGCTTTTTCAAGCTTCCCCATTACAGCCTACGGGTGAAATGTCAAAATGGTGTTGAAACAGCATCACTGATTTGACTAAACGAAATGGAACGGTGGTTTCAAATCAAAACGAAACGCTGTTCCATTGAAATGCTGAAACAAGTCGAAACAGAGCGGTGCCATTTCGCAGAGCCCTAGAATCTAGCTAGATTCTCTCCCTCTCCCTCTCTCTCATGTATCACCATCAACATTGATTCAATCAGACCATTTCTTGGTGTAGTTAATGTATGCTTGACTGCACAGAGTGGAGACCTCTGTGTATCATGACAACTGTTCTGCATTTAGAAGTAAAGACCTAATGATACAATCTCTTCTGCTGGGACAGAGGCACCTACCAATGTGTACCTCCATTTACAGCAGTGGAACTCTACTGAGACTCAGGTATCATAGAATCATAAAGCCATAGCAAGTCAGGGTTGGAAGGGACCTCAGGAGGTCATCCAGTCCAACCCCCTGCTCAAAACAGGACTATCCCCAACTAGATCATCCCAGCCAAAGCTTTGTCTAGCTGGGTTTTGAAAACGTCCAAGGATGGAGCTTCCACCACCTCGCTGGGTGACCTGTTCCAGCATTTTATACCCTCCTAGTAAGAAAATTCTTCCTAATATCTAACTTAAACTTCCCTTGCTGCAATCTGAGACCATTGTTCCTTGTTCTGTCATCTGTCACCACTGGAAACAGTCCAGCTCCATCTTCTTTTGAACCCCGTTTTAGGTAGTTGAAGTCTCCTATTAAATCCCCTATCAGTCTTCTGTTCTCTAGACTAAATAAGCCCAGTTTCATCAGTTTTTCCTCATAAGTCATGTCCCCCAACCCCCTCACTGTTTTTACTACCCTCCACTGGACTCTCTCCAACTTGTCCACATCCTTTCTGTAGTGGGGGCCCAAAACTGGACACAGTACTCCAGATGTGGCCTCACCAGTGCCAAATAGAGGGGAAGAATCACTTTCCTTGATCTGCTGGCAACACTTCTACCAGTGCAGCCCAGTATGCTATTAGTCTTCTTGGCAACAAGGGCACACTGCTGACTCTATTCAGCTTACTGTCCACTGTAACCCCCAGGTCCTTTTCTGCAGAGCTGCTGCTTAGCCAGGCAGCCCCCAGCCTGTACTGGTGCATGGGATTGTTCTGTCCCAAATGCAGGACTTTGCATTTATCTTTGTTGAACCTCATCAGATTCCTTTTGGCCCAATCCTCCAATTTGTCTAGATCACTCTGAATCCTAGCCCCACCCTCCAGCATATGTACTACTCCCCGCAGCTTGGTGTCATCTGCAAACTTGCTGAGACTGAGCACTATGCCAGCTTCCAGGTTGTTGATGAAGACATTGAACAAAACCGGCCACAGGACTGACCCCTCAGGTATTGCACTTGATACCGGCTGCCAACTCTATATGGAGACACTGATTATTACTCTCTGTGCCTAATGATCCAGCCAGTTTTCTATTCACCTCACCGTCTATTCATCCAGCCCTTACTTCCTTAGCTCACCTGTGAGAATGCTGTAGGAGACAGTATCAAAAGCATTGCTAAAATCAAGGTATACCACATCCACCGGTCTCCCTGCATCCACAGAACCAGTCACCTCCTCATAGAAGGCAATCAGGTTGGTCAGGCATGACATTCCCCTGGTGAATCCATGCTGTTTGTTCCTAATCACCTGTTTCTCCTCCAAGTGCTTAGAAATTGATTCCTTGAGGATCTGCCCCATGATTTTTTCCAGGGACTGAGGTGAGGCTGACTGCTCTGTAGTTCCTTGGATCCTTTTTTTTCCATTTCTTAAATATGGGCACCATGTTTGCCCTTTTCCAATCATCCAGGACCTCTCCTGATTGCCATGAGTTTTTAAAGATGATGGCCCATGGCTCTGCAATCATATCAACCAATTCCTTCAGCACCCTTGGGTGCATCCCATTTGGCCCCAAGGACTTTTACACATATGGCTTTTCTAAGTAGTCCCTAACCTGTTCTTTCACCATTGAGCACTGCTCACCTCCTCCCCAAACTCTGCTGCCCGGTGCAGCAGGCTGGGAGCTGACCTTGCCTGTGAAGACTGAGGTGAAGAAGGAGTAAGCACTTCAGCCTTTTCTGCATCCTCTGTCACAAAGTTGACTCTCCCATTCAGTAAGAGACCCGTGCTTTCCCTGATCCTCCTCTTGCTACCAACGTACTTGTAGAAACTCTTCTTGTTCCCTTACATATCCCTTGATAGTTGCAGCTCCAATTGCATTTTGGCCTTCCTGACTTCATCTCTGCATGGTGGAGCAGTGCTCTTATATTCTTCCCTAGTTATTTGTCCAAGTGTCTGTTTCTTATAAGCTTCCTTTTAATTTACTGAAGAGTTCCCTGCTAAGCCAAGCTGGTCTTCTGCCATACTTGATCATCTTCCTGCACATCAGGATGGTTTGTTCCTGCACTCTCAGTAAGGCTTCTTTGAAGTAAAGCCAGCTCTCCTGGACTCCCTTCCCCTTCAGACCGGCTTCCCAGGGGATCCTGCCCATGACTTCCCTGAGTGAGTCGAAATCTGCTTTTCTGAAGTCCAGGGTCCTTATTCTGCTGTTCTCCATCTTTCCTTTCCTTATGCAAATAAATTCACAAGAGCAGGACCTTAAGTCAGGGTTACTTGTGATGACAATTCATGAGAAAATTCAAGGAGTCAGGCCACCTTCATGTTATCACAAGGTACAATGAAATTAAAAACACAATCACCCAGCTCTCAGAAGGAAACCTTAATAAAGCACACAGGGCCAAACACCAGAATTAACGTGCCATTCCTTCTATGGCTTTGCACTAACTAGCTAATTGATCATGCCTTTATTCTACCAAGTTATCTGGGCATCCCTATTACAGGCATGGAACCAATGTGTAATACTGTAACTTTTTGATTACTGCTATGTAATAATTTTATGAACATTGGATATGACTTTGAGTGCAGGGAACCTATTACATATTGGGGTAACAGTAGCAGAGTACTTATTATGTGTCTCTAATACATGAATTCAGCGCAGCCTGTGTATGAAGGTAATACAACAGCATCCTGGACAAGAAACATCCAAGTGTATGCGACAGACAATGAGGTGAGATTTTTCTCCTTCAAGAAGCCTCTCTTCAGTCTGTAACAAGTTGGAAGTCTTATTCTGACAAATCTTGGAGCCTAGAAATTAAAAGAGCACTAAGAAGTCTAAAAACACCTCTTAATAGGGCAGAGAAAGGAAATCACCTGTCAAGATGTCAAGGAGGCAGGCTGACACAGAGAGGGATTGGTAAGCCTAGAGTAAAGCTAAATATGTGTCTCATTCTTTTTAAGACAGATTTTCTCTGAAAGTTTTTGGTTTGAAATGAACAATATTTTGCTTTAAGGAGGCTGTTTGGTCACTGGCTACCACTGTCATTGCCCCTGTGGGAGCCCAGCGGCAGGATCTGGACATAAATCACACATGCCTAGGTAAATTACTATTGCTAGACAAAAGACCATAGCCCTGGACCTTGTCTGAGCATAGGAGGATCTCATGATCCCCTCCCTAGTAGCAGATGAGGACTAAAGGCCTAGCAAGGAGAAGGGGACGCACTTGGAGAGCCCAAAAGAGGGTTTAGGTGCAGTTCATCCAGTAAGCACAGCTGTCCCAAATCACAGGAAAACAAACCCTATTTTTTTTTTACACCTTTTTTATAGCAAGCAGCACAGACTCTATAATCCTAAGCACTGATAACTGCAGTCCCTGCCAGGGGTCCTGAATGCCCAGCCCTTCCTGAATGCTCAGTCCCAAACTGGCCAAATTCTTTTGTAACACTGAAGTGTTTGAGTTGACTATTTTTTCAGTAGCAAAGAACCACCGCATGACTTGGGGCACGTTGATATCAGGCTCGTAAGGAGAAGCAGAAAAGTTGGCGTTCAGCTGAAAAGACTCACCGCCCCAGATGCCAACTTCTACATCCACTGCGGTGGTCTCTCGTTCCTCCTTCGGGCCAGCCTCAGCTTCTCCTCCCACTGTGCTTCGCTAGCGGACAGTCTCTCCAACACCATCAAATCCAGTGCGCACGTCTTTACTTTGGAAACGTGTTCATCCATTCAGAAAGAGCAGCAAACTCTGGCCTCAAAGGGAAGGGCCAGGGGGGTACAGAATACTCCCAGGCAGGTTTTTCCGGAGACTGTCTGCTTAAAGGCCCCCAGATATGAAGATGTTATGCAGATTTACACTGAAATACAAGCCTGGAGGTCAAGCAGTGCATCTACAATGGATCTGACAGGAATGAGCTATTCATACAAAATATCAACCCACGGGGAAGCCATTGTGCTCGTGGGCCTTGGAGAGAATGAACAGGTCTAGAAGTTTTAAAAACAAAGACACAATTTTCTGAGGAGCAAGGCCTCACAATTTAGTACTCCTGATCAAAATCTAAAGGATGGTATCTGGTTCGCACTGAATTACTGCTGAACTTCTCAAGGGATGAGCCTGGGAGCGAAGAAGTATTTTACTACGTGTGCTCAGAACAGGTCTCTGTGGACAGCGGTTCTTTTGCTAAACCTTCCCGTGCTCTCAGTTAATCTCCAGTGAAAACATCAGTCATGATGGTCTCATGACTAATAATCACTCTAGTTCCTTTTCTAATCACATGAGTTTCCCTGTGATTTATGGATATTAATAAGCAGACAGATTAAGACTTCAGCCATTTTACAGACATTTGGAGATTAACTCTTGCAATGCCGGTCGGAGGGAGATGAGCACTCCCGCCGTGTCACAGATACAGAGAGAAAAGACTTGCTCAAGAGTATGTAGAGAATGTAGAAACCGAATCAGGTTTCCTGACTTCCAGACCTTGTGTTGTAGCTACAAGACTCTGCTTTCATTTCCACACAGCTGCATCTTTAACTATGGCATTCAGATTTTCTCTTGAAGCAATCTCTAATATGGTCTTGATAGACATGATGCATAGGCTACAAGGAAGATGAAAGATGAACAACAGAAAGTAAAAAGAACCACTTCTTAAAAAAGATATGCCTAATAAATGTCTAATAACTGGGATATGCTCTTACGTGTGGAGACTCATGCCATGACAGAGCGACTGACAAACTCACCGTACGAAGCATAAACTAAACAAAAGCCCTCAAAAAAACCCAGCCAAGCCACTGAAGAAGCTACAAGGAAAAGGTTACAAAAATGTATGCTGAAAACTGTTCAAAATGCATCGGAAACAGAATATAAAAGGGAGCTGCCACATCTGACTTGTGGAATAAAGTCTCTTCCCTGACAAGTTATTCTTTGCTCTGTGATCCTCGTGTCTGACTGCAATTGGAGTCAGGGCAGCCAAAAGCTAATGTCTCGCCGCGTGCAACTCCACCTAGCAGTGAAAGGCTGGAAATGACAATATTGGTACTGACAGAGGACCTGGGGACAGCGCTCTCCAGCGCTTGCCGCAAACTTTATTATGTGCATTCCTTGCAACTGATTGACACCTTCAGCTGCCTGGGAGAAACGAGAGACTACATGAGCCAACACAATCACCACGCTGAGCATCGCAATGAAGCCAGGCAAGACAAGGGCTGGGAGGGGGGTGGGGAAAGGAATTCGCTGTCTCTTTAAGAGCCTGGATACAGAACTCATCGTTTTGCATTTCAACCTGGTACGAAAGGCTCGCAGGAAAACTGGAAGAACTGTGAATCTCAGCAGAAATGGGGGTTGCTATTATACCCTGGTGTCGAGGGAGAGGATTAAATAATTAATCACAAAAGCAACTGAGTGTTAACAAGCCGAGCTGGATCAAACTGCATGAAAGATGCAAGAGCCCCTGAACCCTCGTCAATATGCTGACAAGTATCATTTTCATAACTTTCCCCTGAGTCAAGAGGCGAGGCCACAAATACATAAATAAAGTCCAGGGTGATTTCAAATCTCTTACCGGCAATGCTACTGAAAGCAATCACTCCATCCTGTTGGGCCAGCATCTATTACTATCATTAGGGGGAGACAAAACAAAGAGGGACAATGGGAAAATCTCCAGGGTAAAACACTGGTCTTGCAAAAGCAGGCATTGCAAAGTCCAACCAAGCCTAAAGCAGTGGAGATAACACCAGGGGTAGGAAGAAAGGAAAGAACAACACCTTGTTTCACTCTTATAGATGCATCCACTGACTCAGCCCATAATCAAAATGGAGAATTACTTTCATCATGATTTCGCATTCCTCATAGATCACGCACACGTGGTTCCCATATACATTCCCAAATCCTGATGCAACAATGGTATTTACAACACAAACACTATGAAGTCACTCAACCGGACAATTCATTTTCTGAGCCCACAATGTTGGTCAAAAATCTAAGCAAGAAATTAGCCGGCTTGTCCCGCCGTCTCACTGTGGATTGATGGTTTCTTATCTATAGACATTCTTATTACATGTTTTTGACCTATTTCTGTCAGGTTTTTCCCATCCTATAATAATATGGCTATGCCTACTAGGGGAAATAAGATCAGTTGGGCTCCACTCAGTCAGTAATTATGGAAAAATCTCCAAATAATATCGTCTCTCTATACAGCACCTTCATCTCAAGGGATTCCCAAGGGCAAATGGATAGACAGACTATAGACAGAGATAACTTCATCTCTCTCTAAAACACAGCTGCTGTCTGAAGGGGAATGGAGCTCCTGTTTAACCGTACACAAAAAAGTGGAAACACAATATTACATATCTTTGTAAATACAAAAATATGTACACACAGACCACTGAGAGGCTTGTCTGAATGAGTTTGTTTTGGGGTTTTTGCATCTTTATCCTTCAGAGGTGGATAGATAGAGTTCAGTGCAGTGGAGCGTGTGATGTTTGTTTCCAATTAGACTCCAGGACCGGATTTTCAAAAGCATCACTGACTTCAGAGCACAAGTCTCATAGGAAGTTGTGTACTCAAATCATTTAGGTGCTTTCAGAAACTTTTCCTATAAACTGAGGCCCTGTTTTCTCTGTTTGGACATTAAGAAAGGTCGCTAACGTTGTTAACCTAAGGCTGCTCAAGCATAATTTCTTTCAATCACATATGCACTAAATAGTAAATGAAATCATAAGCTCAGACAACATGCAGAGCTATGGCAATCCTAAACTTCCTACATTAACCTCATACTCCCTTGACATTTCCTCAAACCACCACCTCTCCCCAAACTGGAATGAGAAAGTGCACTTTGTGCGGCTAAGCCTGATGGGCATGGAAACCTGCCCTACAAGACACAGAAGCAAAGAATGCTGTTGCTGGAAAATAAGACCCTTGGTGCACAGCTTAGGTTTCAGGTCAGCATCTGGCAGGATTATGTCTACCTGTCAAAATTTGATCAACAGACTTTCAGGTTGCAAGTGGGGAAGGTAGTCTGGTGCTCAGGTCAGGAGACTGTGCTCTGTTTCCAGCTCACTTATATGTCCTTTGGTTGAACCCAGTGGTCTCCATTTCCCAAACCAAAATCCTGGGGATTAAAACCCAAAACAAATCTATGATGGTGGAATATTAAGGCTGCCCTTTTAATCAAGTCGGACAGAAGTGGTAAAGGAGAAGCATGCAACCCTCAATGAGTGCATGCACTGCTTGTTATTATTTCCATTCACAGCCACGTATAGCTTTAGACATGTTCCTCTAACTTTGCGGAAAATATGATTTATGTCGCTCTTGAGTCACGATACGATTCTATTGCAAAGAATGGAGGCATGTTGCAGAAGGGCGAGTTACGGCTGCAGATTCAGACTCTATTCTTCCGTTTCCCTTTTTTGTGACTCCTTGTTGAGGAACTTCACTGATGCATTAACAGAATATTGTGCATTTTTGTACACAAAACGCCTTTCATCTGGAATGAGGTCATGTCTCCGGTGGTATAGCATTTACATTTAAAACTCCCCCGCTTCTCCAAATTACTTTCATGTCCTCCATTTCATTTAGATAATTGAGGCATATATGTGTGCGCATCTAGAAAGGAGTGGAAGGATACATATCATTCCCAAGCATTCATTTAGCTGGCACTGTGGAAAAATGTCAGTGTACAAAGGGTTCAACTGTTAGGTAGCTGCAGCATGTCTTTTGAAATTGCAGAATCAAGCACCAAAACAGGTTTGGTGCAGTTAAATTGGTCCCCAAAGTGCTAATGGTAACTGAAACTTTCAGCCCACCTAAGACCACGTGGAATATTCAGTAGTCAGTATTCGATACTTCTGCACTGAGCGAAGATGCATGTGCAAAAAACGGAGCTCCCATGTTACCTGGAGCCAATATAAAAGAGGCAGAAAATCTGGCAGTTTGCAAATATGCTGTATACTAAGGAGTTCCTGATGCTTGCATCCATACCAGTGGTGTCCTCCAGGAACTGTTCAGACAAAACAATGCAGGGATTAGCTCACATGAGGAGGCTTTTTCCTCGGGGAGGTGTCTTCTGGGCATCTTTGCTTTTGCTTTTCTACCCCTCAAATCCCATAGCATGGCAACCCTCTCTCCTATACAGAGTGGACATCCTGGAATAATCAATCTGGGTCGCAAAGTTGTTCTAAGTACTGTTGGGGGGGGCGTACAGCAGACCTCCTCCCCGAGCCCCTCCCCAAAGACCCACCTGTGCAGGACGGGGAAGGGAAGGCTGGAATGCAGGATCCAAATTTGGTCCACTCATATACAGCAGCAAGACACACAAGGACAAGCCCTCCCCAGGACTGCCTCTGAAGACTGATCATTTCTGAAGCGCAAACTTTTCCTTCAGCTGCAAGAAGATCTCAACAATTCTCTTCAGACAATTTTGTGTCAGTGAACGGTCAGCAAAAGGTGTTGGACTGACAAGCCAGAAGGCACAGGCAACATTTTCAATCCCTTAAAAGTGTCTAAAGTTGAGCGCTAAACATCAATAGGTAATCACTAGGGGTGTGCAAAACAGGCCATATTCGATTCGGATTCAGCCCAAATCGGGGACAGTGATTCGATTGTTGATTTGGATCACTGTCCCCAATTCGATTCAGCCAAATCTGAAGATTTGATGCTGATTCAGAGAATCAGTGAGTCGGGCATAGACACAGCTTTAAATGTTTTTTTCTATATACCTTGAGGTAGCAGGCGGCTCGTGAACGCTGCGATGCTGGGGTGCATGGAGCATCCCATAGGAAAGCAGGGGGCCCCCCTCACATACTCAGCGGCGAACCCAGAAGTGATCTGGAAGCACGTCTGGTCCACTTCTGGGTCCGCCAGGGAGTGCACTGCCCCCGTCCCCCCCCGGCTCAGCAATTGGGCACAGGGGGATCCCGGGTGCCCCCTAGACCCAGGAGGCACCAGTCACCCTGGATGGGTGCAGGGCAGCACCCAGCGTGTTCTCCAGTGGACCTGGAAGTGGACCAGAAGTGCTTCTCGTCCACTTCCAGGTCTGCTGCCAAGAGTGCTGGGGAGCCCCCGTGCTCCCGTGGGACACTCCGTGCGCCCCAGCACCGCAGCGTTCACGAGCCACCTGGAACGTCGAGGCACGTAGAAAAAACATTTAAAGCTGCTTCTATGTGCGAATCGCTGAATCTTTCCGAATCTCTCCAAATCGATCTGAAAGGTTCCAATTCGTTTTGGAGAGATTAAAGGGTCTCTTGATTCGGTGGCTCAATCTTCACTGAATCAAATCAGGGACCGAAGCTTTGCACAGTCCTAGTATTCACCAAAGTAAAAGTGGCAGTAGGACAGCTCCTTGACTGTATTTAGCTTAGCTCCATTGACTTAATGAAGCTATGACAATAAACATAAGCTGAGGATGAGCCACATGGCTTTTGAAGGAGTTTTAGCTCCCACTGACTTCCATAAGATTTGGAAATGTTCAGTCCTTCTAAATACCGAGGTACTTAAAATGTACAGAAGTGCCTAAGTGTATGGCTTTAGTGCCTGGCTTCAAAATCCATCTTTGAAAAATCCTGGCCTCAGGCTCTCCGCTTCTCTACAGTAGATGTAACCCCCAATTTCTCACTGAGCTACAGCATAATTTAATCTATAGCGTAACAATACACTGCGTGTGTGTACATTAGCCTTGCCTGCTTACGCTGGACTGCCACAATCAACGTGCTTTACATACGCTACCAACCAGCCTTCACATCAAAACATTATTCTGTCACTCCTGACTTTTGGGTGGATTTGATCTCATGACCTAAGGGCAAAAAGTTGTAGATGGCATTGTGGTCTTCAAAAGATTTATCTATTGAAATGTTCTTTACAATACTTATGACCTGAAGCCAGTAACACTTCCAGTGAAACAAGCACATTTAAATAAACAGACAGAGAGGCAGGCCTGCTCTAACAATCCCAAATTATTCAGCATGACAAAACCCCGGATCCTTGACTACTTTCCAATGAATGGCCTCATAAGAATATCTGAAAAACTCTCCAATCATTTTAATTAACTATTCTCTCAACATCCAGCTGGAATTGTTTCTTAACTTCAGATCAGTCTATGCAGCATTAGGCTACGAGTCAACATTAATCAAGGAAAGGATTTTACACCACTCCTTTATTTTGTTCCTGTCTGGAAAGAATGAGAACGCTGAGTACACAAGTACCTGGATTTCTCAAGTCAGATCTGGCTTTTTGTTATTATTATTATTATCATTATCATTGCTGGAAGACTCAAGGGTAAGCAGTAGATGTTTTCAGGGCATGAAGGGAATTCATCAGAAAGCAGATGAGGACATTCAAAGAAAGGAAATGCATAAGAAATAAGCTGTTTTCAGAAGCATCTCTCACTTTACAGAAGGAACATGAATATAACACTGATATTTAAATTACGTGCATTCTGAAATTGCCTCAATTTGATGGCTACTTTCAATGATCACCTTCAGATCACAGGAAACAGACGGGAATTATTTTTCTGTCCTTTACCATTCTGGAGTGAATTTTTTTTAAGCGGTTCTGACAATAGTTCTGGGATTTTAAATTATGTGGTCACTTTGGTATATGAGGACAGTAGTTAACAGGTTTGCTAATTTCCCCCATACTGCATTTTCTAATTAGACTCACTGAAGAGATGCTGCATATTTTGGGTATCAGTCCTGAAACTGCTCAGATAGAAAGGGTGACTGGTGAGAAGAGGCTGAACTCCTGGATCTGCATCTTGTGCCTGTATTTCTTTTTGCCCTGACAGTAGAGTTGAGCAGGAAACAAGTTTCCTGTCCTGTGAGAACTGCAGGGGTTTTTGTGCAGAGAAATGGAGACACGCATACGCACACAGCCCAGCGTGGTGCTCCCCAAAATGTGGGAGACTGAAGTTCAATTTCTAGTTCTGAATCGGGTATCAAGAAAGTAGGCTTGAAGCTTTGTCCCCCACCCTAAGCAACCAGCTCCCCCCGGGCTGGACTAGCTACTGGCTCCTGGCGTCCCCAAACTATTTTAATAGGCAGATTAGAAAAAAGCAAACAAAAAAAGTCACAAAGAAATGAGAGCATTCTGAATTATTTAGGAACTTTGAACTGACGAAGAATATTACTTGTTCTTCATTACATTGGGATCCTCGGGAAAAAAAGAAGCTGATAGCAGTTACTTTACACAGGGGGTTGAAGCGACGTCCAAATGTTCAATGGAAAATGCTTTGGTTAACCGCACGGTTAAATGTCCAGATCCACGGTGTAGAGCATGGTACAAAGACCCTAGCTGGTTTAACCCTTTAGTGGGCCCTAAGCAAACAAACTCATTGGCCCTGGAGACCCTCCTGCCTGCCCTGGCACTGCCGCTTGCGGAGAGCACAGCTTGGAGCCACTGCTAGGAAGCAGCTGCTATGGCAGTGGGGCTGGCAGAGAGGAAGGAAAGGAAAGGGAAGGAGACAGGGCCATTCGCACCACCGCTGCAGAGGGAAGGACCAGGCTCCCACGCAGCTCAGGGCCCTAGACATGTGTTTAGTTTGTCTATGTGTTAATCCAGCCCTGACAAAGACCTAGATCTTTTGGCCTCATGGACCAAATGAATGGCAGGAGCCAGTCTACAGGTTGGATCCTATGTGGGGTCAGTGCCTGGATTGGGCCCTACATCCCTAGATCAGGCCCCAGGTGCCTGTATCGCACCCCGTGTCTTCTCGGACCCAACTGCTTTCTGTGGCCAGATAAGGTGAAAAGTGTCACGTCCGTCTATATGCCCAAAGTGGGTCCTGTGCTGGATTGGCCAAGCCCTGCACATGTGGGCCTGTCACACTACCCAGTCCCTGCATGCCTGCTCTAGTACTCAGTGCCCCATCACTCCAATACTGCCAAATTTTCAGGCCTGTGGGGAGCCCTGGCTCCAGGCGTTGAGCACCTCTGATCTAGACAATTGGCACACAGTGACTTTTGATGGCTTCCACTGTCCTACCGTGTAATGGCACAATGCCTAGAACAACGGGCCCCGGTCTGGACTTCCAGACGTTGCTGGAATAGATGCAGATCACGACTAATGATGACAATCACAGAAGTATTTTTTTGTCCCAGAGTTACAAAAACTTTTTTTCTGACTGAAAGCTTTTGAAAACAAGCCATGTTTTGAAAATATACATTGTATGAAGGTTCTTCCTTCAAAGGTCCTTTAAATCATTACAAACACTTGGGGTTTGGACAAAAGAGTAGCGATTTTTTTTTTTTTTTTAAAGGAATGGAGCCCATCTATACCAGCAATTCACCCCTGCATTATAAAATCCTGCAGAATTCTCTGCCTTCGTATAATTAATCTGACTATATTCTGCAAAAAGGGAGGGGGGAGAAGGCAATCACACACAAAAAACTAGGTTAAAATAACCCTCAGGGTCTGGGTGAAACCAAGAAGAGGAAGAAAGTTCAGCATTAAGGTCTGTAATGCAATCCTAAGTACACAGCACTCAACCTGCTGAAGCTCAGATACAGGGCATGAGATATTAACTTTTGTGACAATGACACAAGATGACAGACAAAGCCAAGGAAGCATGAAATGATGCGAAGACCATTTATTTAAAGGGATGGCATCAATTAATTTAGATCCCAATATTTGATTTGATTAGGAGAAAGTTGTTTGGGTTTTTTTTAAATCTAAAAACAACTCAGGGAAGCAGCTTTTTTTCTTCTCCTCCTCCTTTTGAAATTACATATTTGCCTCTAGTGTTGGAAAACTCAAAGACTGCAATATTATTAGAATTCATCGAAAAATAAAATTTCCGCCCTGGGGGAAATATCAGTGTTTTGACGTTTTGTTTTGCTCTAAATGTGACAGAAAGCCAAAAGAGCAAAACTTTTCCCAGAACGAAAAGAATGCGATGCTGTTTGCTGGCAGCACCAGCAGAGACTGAAGTCCAGCTTGGGTGGTGGGTTTAAATTGAAAAATGGGCACATGAGGGAGCAGAGGGCACCATATCAGCTCTAGCAGGCACAGAAATTCATGTGCCCCTTTACATACATTATATTGAATCTGCCAATGGATAATTGCACAAAAGAAATCCGTGGTTTTCTATGGGACATTTTTAGTTTCAATGCAACCCTATTTCCTGCAAGAAAGGGTTTAGTTTGAAATTTTCAAGGCAGAAGCCAAGGTAGATTTGCACATTATAGACTAACTCAGAGATGCATAATCTTTCATAAGCAGCAGCTCGCTTCTTCAGGTGCTGAGAAGGGACTGCAGGAATGAGCGCTTCTAAATAGAAAGCAGTGATTAGAATACAAAGGGAAGAGAAGTGGAGCATGGAGGGGGCACAGCTGGGAGAGGCCAAGTGCTTAGGTGAGAGAAAAATAAAGCAGGTAACCCACTGAGGGACAGAGGGGTTATTAAAAGCCAATGCCGGCAATGGGATAAGAATCCATAGTCTTGGCTTAAACCATACTTCACACAATCCAGTCTGTAGACGATTTGTTATTCAGCAATTTCCAATTCAGGTTGGTTTTAAAGTTCTGTAGTCTAAAAATGGCTACGTTGAGGTGGGCCATAAAATGTTCGGAGGGTTAAAGTATTCTGCCATAAGCTTGTGTGTCTTTCCAAAACCAATATCAAACCAAGTGTCCCCTCTTTCTTTCATATAGGGATTGCCCCATCTGTCCAGAGTCGATAGCAAGGTGATAATGTAAGTATTATGGCTGTGCGAAGCTTTGGTCCCCGATTTGATATGACGGAGATTCAGCCTGATTTGGGGGCCAGATCTCTGAATCCAAATTGAATCAGAAGACCCTTCAATTCGGAGCAATTAAATCGGAACCCTCCGAATCGATTTGGAGAGATTCAGAAAGATTTGACGATTTGGACATGGACACAGCTTTAAATGTTTTTTTCTACATACCTCTAGGCATCAGGTGGCTCATAAATGCCGCAATGCTGGGGCGCATGGAGCATCCCACAGCAGTGCGAGAGGCTTCCCAACACGCTCGGCAGCAGACCCAGAAGTGGACCAGAAGCACTTCAGATCCACTTCCAGGTCCACTGGGGAGCACACAGAGGGGCCTCCTGCGCCCCACCAGCTAAGCAACTGGTGCCTACTAGGTCTGAGTGGGGGCGCCCAAGGTCCCCCATGGCTGAGTGCCGAGCCAGGGGGCAGTACTACCAGTCCACTTCCGGGTTTGCCGTCAAGCACGTGGAGGGCCCCCCGCCCTCCCGTGGGACACGACATCCACCCCAGCACCGCAGCATTCACAAGCTGCGCTGGTACCTTGACGTATGTAAAAAAAACATTTAAAGCTGCGTCTATGGCCGAATTGATGATTCTCCGAATCGGCATCAAATCTTTAAATTCGGATTTGGCCAAATCGAATCAGGGACAGTGATCCGAATCAACAGATCAAATCACTGCCCCTGATTTGGTCTGAATGTGAATCAAATAGGGCTCGCTTTGCACATCCCTAACGAGCAGGTGAAAGCATACATGTTGGTAGAGGAGCAGGTGAATGAACTGCAGGTGAATGATTTTTAGTGGGCCTTAGACTGTGCTACTGCATGTCAACTAGGAGGGAAACTAGCAGACTGGGAAAGTTTCATTGTCCAAACTGAGAAAAGTGCAAAAAACAAATCCCACATATTCAATGCAAAGTAGGTTTGATTGGGAAGTTATTTGAGTTGTAATAATTTAAGCTATTTATATTAAGGGCAATTCTGTAAGTATCAAACATACCTCTAAAATAGACATATTTGCTATAATCTTGATTACAAATAGGCATCAGGAGGTTATGATAATTACAACAGCAGTACTAAAACACTGACATTATACGTTATTGATAGTCACTAGCAGTACTGGGGCTTTGCAGATGTGGCTAGTTAAGCTAATTACTTTCAGTGGTAAACAGCAGCATTTTTGTAGGAACCACTATCATTCTTCCCCTCGAGCTGGCCAAAAATAACAGTATTTGGGATTTTCTTTTTTGCCATGTTAAATTTCCCCCAGTGTTGTTATCATCTCCTTCAGGCAGTTTTGCAAATTTAGAAGTACCATGCCCTTTCTGCAATGCAGCTTTCTCCCTCCTGTGAATAACTGAAACTGAAAAAAAAAATCTTCCTTAACTACTATCTTTGTAAAGCTGGAGAAAGTCTTAGGATTTGGCTGATGGATCTGCAGACTCGAAAGCGCTCCCTCCTGTTCTCAAGCCACACATCACATTTGTGGTTTGCAGAACATAGTTGTGTGTCTTATCTAAACCTCCTTCTACCATAAGAGGTAGATATATTGGTGTTATTACTTATTGAGCTTTCCATACCCAGAAAGGCTTGGCGGTTAAAACAGATACGCTGAGAATGGCCCCTTAACTATTTCTAACTGGGGCTGAATTTGAATGAGTAATATGGAATCGGATCCAATTCTCACTGAATATAATGAGAGCTTCAGCACCAATTTCAATGAGAACTGGGTCTGAATTAATCATTTCTACTTTCCACTGCCAATCCCAAAGCATCTTATGTGGTTTCCAGATCTCACCACAGAAAGTGCATGGGAAAAGAGTAGTAGTTTTAGTAAGGCATTCCATGTATTGTATCTGGCAGAGGAAGGGAAAGGTAAGAGAATCTTATTAGTCAATTTTTGTAACAGCATTGCAACCTACTAGAAAATGCCCCTAATTTTAACCTAACACTAGAGTTAATGAACTTGTTCAGCTCTATGCTTGTTCCTATAACTTGCAGCCACATCTCCCTTGCCAGATTATAATAAGATAAAATATAGAGCTCAGTGCTTATGCCATAGCCTTATTATTAAATTCAGAAAGATATTTAAGCTGATGGAAATCTAAGAGACAGGTCCATTTCAGCTGAATGCTAAAGTCTCATCTAATACTATTGACTTGTCCTGTCTGACACTTAACAGAAACAGTCAAGATAATTTTTTTCATAATTAAAAGCATTTTATTATATCCACTGATGCTCATAACTCGTTGAAAGCAAAAATGAAAACCCACCTCCTCCTTGTGTATTTTACCTCGGCATAGGATAACAAGCCTCAATCTACCACAATGGCAGTAAAACATACCAAATAATCAATGATTAGGGACTTACTTAATTCATCGCGAGACAAAAGAATTTCACGGCTGGGTCAAGGCACGAATAGCCGATGTCACGGCCTTTCCCAGCAGGCCCACCCCTCGCTGCTGGTTGGTGGAAAAGCCAGGGGGCGGCGGGGGAGGAGGAACGAGTGGACAGCCACCACTTCGCCACTGGCTGCCTTTTCATGCCACTCCACCAGCTGGTGCCTTCCTCTCTTGGGTGAGCTGTGAGGCACTGTGGACCACTAGCTCCAATGGTGAGCCAGCATTTTATTTTTATCAATTTTTTTTAATCGATTTTGTGGACAGTTGTAGATTTTACATTTTTCATGAAACCTCTAATTGAGTAGGTCCCTAACTATGATCATCAACAGAAGACTAGCACTCATAATCTTTGATTCTTGATCTACTGTGGATGCAAGCGTCGTCATTTTTATACGGTTCTAAACCCAGACATATAGGGACTAGCACATTGCCCATCAAGAATGACAGAGGTGGGGAGTGGGGACAGCATCCGGCCCCCCTCCCTGCTCCCTACCATGGGCCAAGGCCAGGGCCACGGCCGCTCCCCACCTCCCTCCGCTGCTTCGGGCCGGGGGCAGGGCTGTTCACCCTTCCCCCCCCCACCCTCACCCACTTCGAGCCCAGGCTGGTGGCTGCTCCCCACCTCCACCCATCGCTTCGGCCCAGGGCCAGGGCTGTTCCCCCCTCCTGCCCCCCGCTTCAGGCCATGGCATTCCCACCCTCCCCTCCCCACCACCACTTTGGGCCAGGGCCGGCAGCCGCTCACTACCTCCCCCCTGCCACTTCGAGCCAGGGACACTCCCCACCCCCCATTTCAGGCCGGGGCAGGACCCGTGACAGCAAAGATTCCCCCTGCCCAAAGTTAAAGTCCTAGTCAGATCTGCCGGAGACTGAATATATAATAAGCATTTTAATACTGACTATATGCATACAATATATATAATAAAAATTATTATAAAATCTTAGGCATGTGTGCACATACATACTAGGGCTGTGTGAAATTTTGCTGGCCGTTTCATTCTGACACTGTTTCGACCAACTTTGAGGTGAAAACAGCAAAATCAGAAGGAAATAAAGGCCCTTGAAACAAAACAAGGCTGGTTGAAACGCTTCGACCAGAGGCTAGGGATGAAAAGTCAGTCCAGGTGGGCTGACTTCCCCTTCCTGGTGCAAGATGCAGCAGGGGGCAGAAAGGCAGCCCAGCTAGGCTGCTTTCCAGTCCCCCACACTACATCACGCCAGGGGCAGAAGTCTGCCAAGCTGGGCTGCTTTCCTATCCCCCGTGCTACATTGCTACATCCATGTAGCATGGGGGACCAGGAAGCAGTCCAGCTGGGCTGACTTCCCATCCCAAGTGAAACTGGAGACAGGGTCAAAACAGCCTTTCTGTTTTGAGAGAACAGAACAGAACAGCTGTTTTGACTTGAAATTAAATTCGAGATGAAACCCTGTTCCATCAAACCAGAACGGTGCCATTTCTCACAGCCCTAATACACACACACACACACACACACACACACACACACACACACTATTAGCACTTCGTTTAGACAAAATATGCATATAAAGAATCAGGGGCCCACTAAAGTAGCCAAGAAGTAAAAAGTTATTTTCCTTTTTTTACCAGGGCCTCATCCTGTGAGGTGCCGAGTGGCCTTTTTTGCACTGAGTTATTTAAGTGTTGATAGTGATCTATATGTGTACATTTTTAAAGTATACATTTCTTGGTATGGAAGCATCACTTCTGGTAACATGGTAATACCATTATCAAGCCATCAGCATACAGTAAGCATACTGATTTTCATGGTTTCTGGGATGCTATCCATCCACATCAAACCATATATCTTTGGTCAGCTTCAAAATAACGCAAGCGCTCAACCATATTTGAACCACTGAACCATTTTGGTCACATTTGGCAAAAAAAAAAAACCTGACTTGGTATATTGTTTAAAAAATATGCCAAGGTGTGTGTGATTGAGTGAGTGAGGAAGATGGGTATGAGCAGTAGATACAGGGAGGGAGGAAGGGACAGGAGGAAGGAAAGAGACTGATAAGAAGTTCTAAAGATATCAAGGAAATAGTAAATCAAGATACTTCCTTGTCTTTAATGATGGTTCTTATATTATTGATGGATTTAAAATAATGAGGCAAAGCCACATGGAACAGGATATAAAGTGTGCAATCAGTGACACAGTACTACAGTCATTATTCACTGAAAAAATATTTTTCTTCAGGTCAAGTGCTTTAACAAGTAACACGTGATCAGGCTCTTGGCAGTCCATGTGCAATAGAAAGGCTTGGCTTGTGCTTGTAAAGAGAAAGAAGATATGTATTTAAATACTATCCCCTAAATGAGTGTCTAGGCTGATCCTTGGGCTTCTGGTACCTAGGAACCTTGTGGAATTATTATTTTTTTATTTAAGTAAAACGGAAAGGTCTCTATCAGGCAATATTACTGAAATATGTCAGTCTGGGTGTTTTTAATAGCTCATACATCTAGTGGGTGTAACCACTACAGAGTGAGACATTCAAGGCATGACATTTTATTAATTAAATGCAATTCATGATGAGAAAATGGATGTAAATGTTTTTTAGACCCCAACAGGTGACTGACTAAGCTTCCAAAACTTTACATACAACTGAATAGTATTTATCTGACTGTCTACCTTGCTTGCCTATAACACGGTAACCTCTGAGGGTCACATCCCATCCATTCAAAAAATGCTCTAGTCACTGAAGGACCAAACCCTATTGATTTTAGTGAAAATCAGTGCAAACCAGGAAGGGAGAGATGAGGGACAAGCAGAGCCTCTTGCATCTGGTTAGTGAGGCCATCAGTTTCAACTGGTTAAGTCTAGATCAGCAAAATAGTATTAACACTATGTTGCTCTCCCCAGCATCTGATGAAGTGAGCTTCAGCTCAGCTTGTGCTATAAAGACATATACGTATACCTAAGTATATATACTTACACACACACATATATATATAAACCCACATCTATATCTATTACAGACACACTTTGGTTAGCCTCTAAATACAACTCTATCCTGAGCTCTCCCCTAGTCAGAGAGGAAAGAAACAGAAATGTTTGGTGGAGCAGGGAAGCAGGTTTAGGGAGCTGACAGCTCCTGGCATAGTCCTCTTGATTAGATATTACCCCAGTTCTAGATATGTACATCATCCATATTGGATGCTGAGCACTATTAGGTTAGACCTGGCATTTTGTAGATCTCACTAGCCCTAGAGATAGCATATTTATGGAAAAATTCTGTTCTTAATAACTTCTGCCCTATTATACCACTTACTTGCAAGAAATAAAATACTTCCTATTCAGCCTACTGAGGAAGTTTTATAGAGTGACATTGCCAACAAAAAACTAAGACTTCACCTATAAGGGATATTTTATTGGTAACCTCCCAGGAAACTTGTTGGGCATTGAATCATAGAGAAGTAAGGCTGGAATTCCAACTTTGGGTGATGATTTTTTTCCTTTTTTTTTTTTTTGTGAAAACAGGTAAAAAGAGGAGAAGAAAACACTTTGAAATATTCAGCCAGATTAGCATTGCCAAGGCATCTCAAATCCTGACCTACAAGCAGACTACTGCTATTCCAGTCTCAGGGTCTTCTAAAACTCTGCCAGGTAGCATTAGGTTTGACAAGTGACATCTCTTGCTATTTAGTCCTGAGCCTTTCCTGAAACAAGAATCCTTAGTTTGGTCCAATTGTGTAGTGGTTTTACAAAGAACATACAATTCATTCAAATGCTCCATTTTTACCTCAGAATTCATTGAACCCAGAGCTCCCAAGACGAATAGGTTTTGCATTAACCAAATGAGACGTCTAGCACTGCTTTCAGATTTATCTGCGAAGAGAACACTGCCCTTTCCTGGGCTAACTTGCTGCGAGAGACGTTAAAGAGCAACTTTTTCAAAAACGGATTCTAAAATAACATGAGCCGCTTCTGACGCAAGTTGTTTTATGCAAACCATTTTCACATTTAAATGCACCTGAAGCTAAATTTCAGCACACAAATGTGGCAAACGACTATGGACTGAAGTCTACACCTGCATTCCATTTAAATAGTTGAGGTCTCAATTTTCATTTCCTTTCATTTTGCATTAGGGGCATTTGCCCCTATTTGCATATGTAAATACAGCTTGCATGTACAATCCTATATTTTTGTCCACCCAAACACTTAGACTTGCCTACTTTTTCAAGAGGCAGACAGAGGCCCTTAAGAGATGTTCCCATTCCCAAGCAAAATGGAAACGCATGCAGAAAGCTGGCTCACATCACCCTTAGGGTGGTATATATGCTGCAGTGCAAAAACAGCCCTGGCAGGGGCTGTCTATACAGGGAAGTTAATAGAAAACAAGCCAAGGTATGGATGTACAGCTTGTTAGCTACTCCCCTCTGTAAACACTGTGAAGTCATGAGCATACGAACAAGTTATGCGAGGTTATGAACAAAGGCAAGGATTTACAGTGCACCTATATGCATTCTACCTACAGTAAATGATAGCAGCTTGTCCGCAGTGAGAGGGCTAAATTACCACTGACCTGCTTCCACTTAGAGTAAGAACTGTCATAACAGATGTACTGTAAATCTCTGTCTTCACTAATCTCATGGTAATTTTATCATGTTTCTGCCATTAGAGTACACAAAGGCACTTCTTCACTGCCTATTCTACAGGCACTGCTGCTGCTCTAATGATAGCAGCAGTGCGATGGTGACTGGCCCCCATCACATCCGCGAGTAGAAGTTAGACCAGTTGAAGTTGCCCACAGAGCTGTGGGGGGGGATTTGCTGGCACAGCTATATCAGCTATGGTAATTTCCTAACTATGTTGTACAACTTTGTAATGCAAGCGAGAGTTTAACAAACATTAAGAGAACTCATGAGTTGTGAGTGGGGAATAAGTCACTGCACTGTAGATTCACAGCCTCATTTATTTCTTAATGTAACTTCCCTGTGTAGATAAATCATATACTGTTATGCCTGACAGGATATAAAACATATAATGAAGGTGTGATAGTAGGAGAAGCTATCATAGGTAATCTAGCTAGCACAGGTAATGATAGCAATGACGCGGTGGCCCGGGCTTTAGCGTGTGCCAGCAACAAGAGTATGAGTAAGTACACTGGGACCCTGCAGGGTTGTCTTTTTATTAAGCTAGTGCAGGTATGCTAGCACATGCTACACTAGCCTTCATTTTGCTCTACATATCCCAACAGCCATGCACAGTTTCCTCATTTACTCCCCAAGCTGGCAGGAGCTAGCACATATTATACTGAGCTGACTGGTGTGCTGGAAGGAGTGGTGTCACAGTTGACCCACGGCCCAGTCATCCTCCCAGTTCTGGAGTTAAGGGATAGCATACTCACTCATTCCTGAGCATATGGACCCAAAATCCAGATACCTGTACAGGGGTGTCTGAAGGGTTACCAATAATACCCTGCTGCTCAGGCATTGCAATGCACATCACCTTGTAGCCCAAGGAGATTTCAGTGCAGAAGCCTGCATATGTCTTTCCATTTAACTTCCAGAAGAATTAATCTCCTAGCTCCATTCTGTAATAGTGCTTTTTTTTAATATGATTACCATCCTAATAGAGTAGCCCAGAGGAAGGCAAGGAATGACTATGAGGCAAAAGGAGCTGTGGAGAGTATAGAGTAGGTGCTATTCACCTGGGATGCCACTCCATCAGTCTGAAAAATGGGCTTCATTAGTAGACATAAATAAAACATACTTCATTAATAACTCATGACCAGGTATTGAAAATGCTGAAGCATAGTCATGCTTACAAGAGCTGAATCAAAAGAGGGCAGCTAACTGGCTCGCTGACTCCTGACTTGGATTACAGAGCTTTCACTGGCCCCATTCATTGGCTTAAAGATGTCCTCTTGCCTTCGCTATGATGTCGGAAAGATCTCATACATATTAATGACAGCAGATTTGGAGATACCTTCCACTACATTTTGAGACCAAATCATCAGAGGCGATGAACATCTTGAAGAGTGTAGGTAAGAGGAAGGATGGTTAAGGCCCAAGCTTACAACTTGAAGGACTTGTTCCAAGCATTTGCTCTGCCCAGACTCTCTGTGAAACATGATTCAGCTGTAAATTTGTACCTGATTATTCTGGCTGTTAGATGTGACGATGGCCTTGATGTTCCCTTGTGTGTTCCTGGTTAAAGATGCATGCGCCTTAACCATGCTGGCACAAGGGAAACATCTTTGACTTCCTAGGTATCTCGATGCCTCTATTAATTCAAACACTGTTTTAAGCATAAGCTTTTGATTCTGGACCACAGCAGAGGACAAATCAGGCATTTGTCATATTGCAGCTGGTCCCTTATCATGGCAAGATCCTGGTTATTTCATGTTCTTCTGCAGTGAGAAAATCTTACAGTGACAGAATACCAATATTGATTAAAAAAAAACCCACACCCAGCTGCATAACACTGTCTTGGTGCTTATTATCACATCACAAATAAAACAATGCATCATTGGGGCTTGTTACTTATTCTCAGGGAAATGTTCAGGGACAATGTTGGCATCAGTAACACCTATGTCAAATCTGACATTTGTGTGTTGAATGGAACAGCAACAGCTAAGGGAAACCAAGAAAGCACAGACTTTTGGTCACGCACGGGGGTTGACTGAATGTCAAACAAGGTCCAACGGAGATGCCAGACAGAAGAAAATAGGGAAATAGCACTGATACAGTATACTCTATCAGTACTGTTGCAATAGGAAAAGCCACCACTACTAATAAGAAAAGTGTATTATTTTGATTTCAATTTTCTATATAGCAGCTTTGACACCAGATCGACCTAAGAATCTTGATTTGTTGTGATCTGGGCTCCACTGTCAAAGAGCGGCAGAGCAGATAGAAGGCAGAGTAGGAAGAAGAAGGCTGAGCAGGAAGAAGAGAGAGGTGTCTGTCTAAAGCAAGCAAGTGACAGTTACTGGTAGGTGCAGTTGGTGGTGCTACCAACACATCTCCCAGTATAATGCAGTTTTATTTTAGTAGAATCTGACCTGGGTCACTGCTGAGGACTATGCCCCGGAAGTCCATGGTGAAAACATCATCCTCTACCATTTGAGATGAAGGAATAATACTTCTAAGATACTAGCAATAATAGACTCTCAGGCAGACTGGATCAGTCACTACAACAAAACAGCCAAGGAACAGTGGTGGGTTAGACGAACATCTGGATTAGACAGGCAGATGTGATGGGTTGGAGTGGGATATTCACTGCTCTTGCTTACACACACTTTTCTGAAAACATTTGGTATTTCTTCCCCTTTACAGAGACTTTGTTTTTTAAAGCACAGAGTAATTGAGTTGTTGGTTTGGGGAGGTTGCTTTTTTGTGCCAAACTGACAGATGTTTCTTGTCGGCTTGGGAGACAATGGAGAGTTAGGAAGTATGCAAAACCTAGAGTAGTTATGGGTGGAAAAACAGCATCACTCATAGTACAGTGCATAGCTATAACTAGTCTTCAGATGCTCCTCATTAATGATTCATTGGTTTTGGCTGGATGATTAAACTTTCTTTTATTATTCTATTAATTGCATTATTTTGTATCATAAAAAAAGCAGGATCCCCAATATACAGAAGACAGGGCACAGAAACTTACTGCCTATTCATTAAAAGTCTTGAGCCCTGAAAGCCAATTCCAGCTCAATTTAATCCTTGATCAAAGCAGCACAATTTAGCATTCCATTAGCGATTCTCATATTTAAATATGTCACTTAGAAATGCAGGCAATTCAAACCAACTCCAAATATTTTAATCAAAGGCAAGGAAATTTTTTCAGGCAGTGACAGAGTTGCATTTCTTTTTACTTCTATTGGTTCAGTTATAATCTTAATACACAATGCTTTAGTTCAGCTCTCTGTAATTAGGAGTAGTTCCTAGTATGCCTAGAAATACACCTAAAAGGAAACTGCATCAATGCGGCTCATTCTCACATGACAGCTTTCACATATTTTTTAGCAACAAAACTTTTTTTTTCACTTGATAAAGGGCTGGGGGGGGAGCAGAACTAATGCAAGGAAAATGCAAAAACAAAGGGGTCCAATTTTCCTCTGGCATCACACTACTACACAGGACATAATGGATGTCTTTGATCCAGTGATTTCTAAACATCCCTTCTGCAGTGCTGGAATTCTGCGTACAGTAAGTGGCTTTGGGTTAGTGGACTGGGGGCCAACTTTTTCGACAAGTATGCCACAAATTAGATTTGTATTCGCCCCAAGTGCCAATCTGACCCCTTCCCCTTCCCTATCTTCTGCTCTACTTTCCGTTTCATGCCCTGCCAGTGCCACTTGTGGCAGTTATGCCACAGGTTGGCCACCCTTGGCTAGTGCGTGAGACTAGAAATACAAAACTGACCAGGTGCACAAAGTACAACTGACCAGGCTGGTTATACTGAGATAAATGTTAATATAAACTGTACAAAAACCAATGGATTAAAATATAACCTATACATTTTTAGTAACCTCAGAGCTTCCTCAAGTGACTCAAAATCTGTCACAACTGACTATGGGAGAATAAATTTGAAGTAAAAGGACCCTGTTTTGAGTAAGACCTGGCCAATGCCCCATGCCATTCCCCTTTTTGCAGCTGGCAGTTAGTCCAAATCTGGTAGGTAGGTACCAGAGGATGAAAAAATGTATCCAGACAATCCCTGGGTATTGTAAGAGATCCTCAAGACCAGCAGTAGCCAGCATTAATGAAAGCAGGCTTCAGGCTTCTCTGATCTAAACCAGGTATCATCCCAGAACACAGAATCTAAAGCACTGGGGCCTTTACCTTTAAGTGAACATACATAGGGGTTAGCTTTGCTCTGCTCTGGTTCATAGACCTGCTGAAATAACTGTAGGCCATCTCCTGCTTATAAAGTTCAGTGCTTCTTGGTACCCTGACGGAGTTCCTAGTGCCTGGGATGCATCAAAACTGCGCCAGGAAACATGGCGCTTTCTATGTGAGAAAAAAAGCTGAGTTTCTCTCTTCCAGGATGCCTAAAATCAATAATACTCAAGTTATACTGAGTCCGTAAAAGCTATTGTTCTTTAAAGGTCCCTGCAAAAATGCAGGTAATTTTCCTTTATGTCAGGTAGACTTTGATCAACGGCAGGTCATTTCTGATCACCTCAAAGGCTCAGAGGGTGAAATATAAGCCTCTCAGCCACATAATCAACGCTTCAGGCTCTGCTAACATATTAGACGTTAAAAAAAAAAATCAAAGACGCAGTCCCAAAATGATCTAGATGCCAGCTGCAAAGCACCAGAGCAAGCAGGGACTTCACACTGATGGGGGAGCTTCAGCAGCGAAGTTCTGAAATCAGCTGAACACGATGAAAGTGAAACGGCTTGCGAGCAGCATGAGGATTCACCTGCCCAGCAAATGTAACTTGGTTATTATCTACTGGGATATCACGGGTAGTAGTAGGAAGAAAACCCCTTTGATGCCTGGAAACAGCTTTGCCTAAGATTTCCTTATAATCTCACTTGCTCCTCCTATCCCAAATTTTCTAGGAGATCTTCCCTGTACATTATTTACCTGCCTTTGCCTCAGCACCTTCCCTTCCGCCCCCTCCTCCCAGCCTACGGTTCAGGGGTGGATTAGCTATCAGACTGATAAACAACATGGCAGAGCCCAGCAAACACACAACTGCCCCTACGAGCGACGAAGTCTCATGGGGAGAAGGGTCTTGTAAGGGTCTAAGATGCGTCTAATGCTACTTCACTGCAACAACCACCGTGCCACACAAAATAAATCCATACAGACAGATGAAAATACCCCTGAAAATATCTGGCAGGCAGGCAAGTAAAACAATCCCCCCCCCCCCCCCAGCCCACCCTGATAGGGAAGATCAGTCACAGACTAGGCATCATTTGCCCTCTTGAGCAACTAAGGTAAAGTAAATGTTCAGACTGGTGCCTGCTGCCGCTCTCTTTCAGCCAGGAGTGAGCTGCTCCCCGAGCCCCGCTGTACCTTTATTCCTCCGTCTCACCACCCCTAGCCGGCACTTCAGCGAAACAGCGAACATCTTCCCAGCTGCAGCCTCCAGAGCTCCACTCACATGGCTCTGTGCAGCGTCTCCCTCAACACCTCTGCCTAGCTGTGCGAGGGGCTGCTGGCTCTAAATTAATTTATGATTACTGTGAAATGGAGTCGTGCTTCATGTTGTGGCAGAAAGAGAGAAGTGAGGGGAAGTGTGGGGGGGAGAGAAAGAAGAAAAACAGAAATAGATGGGGGCACAGTCCTTCTTTTGCACTTATTGCAGGGGGGTTTTTTGGGGGGGGTGAAGAGGGGGTGTCTTCTTTTTTTGCCCCCCCCCCCCCAGTCATCCTGGCTTGCTGGTCATCACCCATCAATATTTGTGAGCCGGCATCCCGATCTCTGGGCATTAGTGCTGGGAGTCCAGCCGGTCATTAACATATTCATTGGTAAAGC
>JAGPOW010003182.1:15725521-15795619 GCA_030014935.1 Caiman crocodilus | reverse complement strand
CCCCCCCCCCCCCCCCCCCCCCCCCCCCCCCCCCCCCCCCCCCCCCCCCCCCCCCCCCCCCCCCCCCCCCCCCCCCCCCCCCCCCCCCCCCCCCCCCGTCTTCTTTTTTTCCCCCCCCCACCCCAGTCATCCTGTCTAGCTGGACATCACCAATCAATATTTATAAGCCTAAATCCAGATCTCTGGTCATAAGTGCTGAGAATCCAGCAGTACATTAACATATTCATTTGTAAAGCAACGTATTCTGTTCCTTTGTGTGCATGCATGTGCCGGTTTCCTCATGAACTTAATCCTTACACGCTTACTAGAGAGCAAAGAAAATTCAATGCTTTACATTTTCTAGGCATGAGGCAGGTCATCAGCAAATAATGCAATGATGTTGCAGCCCCAGGTTCTGTTGGCAGTGGTCCCACGTGGTGAAAATCCCACCAAGGAGCTGCTGGTGTTAGTGCAAAGCACTGGTGACCTCCCCTTGGTTAGGGGGCTAGCATGCTGCTGGAAACAGGAGCTCAGCTGGGACAAACAGGGAACAGACAAGTGCTGCTGTTAAGGAGTTAGCAGGATCCCAGGTGAACTCTGATCATGCTGTAAAGTGCTTCCCACTCTCATTACATGGATAACACTGGCAGAAGATGGCAATGGTTTAATTGTCTGCTTGCACATTGGATGAATCCTGCATAGAGCAAGGAGACAAGTTAATATAGGTATATTATTCTTTTCTTCAGCTGCCATTTTCTGTGAACCTGGTCCACGTCCATAAAAATATACTGACTTTCCCTTCCCGCTCCCCCCTGCAAGGACGGAAAGCGATTCATTTCTGGCGGCAGGTAGACGTTTCTGCACAGACCAGGGAAAGGACAGATTCCCAATTAGACATTGACCCAGAGTAGTGTTTCTACCTTTCTTCATGGGGCAATGCACCCACTGTTCCTCACCAGCCACCCGAGTATCACAGCGGTAGCATTCAAATCCCGTGTTGGGATCTGGCTGCAGTAGACCTGCCTGCTGCACCTGACTTGGACTCCATGCTTCCAAAAAGAGACGTGCAGTTCTATAACCTGGCCTGCAGCCTGTGTGAAAATAGATCTAAACACAGAGTCACTGGTGGGAAGCTACAATTCTGCGGTGGGAGTCAGATTCTGTGTCTTTGCAACTAATGCAGATTTTTTTCCCCTTAAGCCACTGCAAAGAATTTAGGACAAGGAGCTCCAGGGATTATTTCAGTGTACTTCAAAGTGTATGGCCGGCCCTAGGCAGGACTGCAGGGATTTCAGAATCATAGAGGATGCAAAGCTTGTTTTGGGCAGAATCCCCAAAGGCTTTTGGTGAATGGAAAATGCGAAGCAAGTTTTGAGTAGCGGCCCCAGGCATTTCAGCAGCTCACAGCGCATAATTCTAAGAAATCCATGAATGTCACCGTTAACCTCTCCATGACTCAGTTTCCCAAGAAGCAAAGTGGAACTGTGAGATTTAGCGGTACGGATTAAGTGCGGATGGCAAGAGCGGTAAACAGACAGAGAAGAGACTCTATTCTTTTTACTGTCAATGGTTTCATAAGACAGACTCTCCCCTGTGGAAGCATAAAGCCTTGCCTCTGAGCAACAATATTTTTCTAGATGGAAGTGGGATTAGCAAAACTGATTTGAGCTAATTGAACTAGCTTTTTTCTCAGTTAATAAAGAACCAAGAAGGAACTTTTTGGTGTGTTCAATTCACTGCAAACTGCAAACACGATCCTCATCCTCAAGTATATTGCAATGAACAATGATCTCTGGTGCTGGGCCTTGGCAATCTATACACGTTTCTTTGCAGATAGATCACTGTGAACAACTGGGTGGAGCTGGGTACTGGTGAGAACCTCACTGCATGGAAGGAACTCTTCCTGCTCAGTAGGTTTGAGGTTGGGCAGGTAGAAGAAGGCACTCGAGGGACAGACGGACAAAAAAAAAAAAAAAGAATTTATGCATGGGTTCAAAAGTATGAGTTTGAATGGATTTATTATGCAAAAAAAGATAAAATAAAAGGGGAAACAAAAGTTGCAGCTTTGGATTTGTGCAGTGGAAAAGATCTAAGTCACATATTTTATTCAAACATGCTGGCTAGTGTCAGGGAGGTTTTGTAAGGCTGTAGTCCAGTTCAGTGGGATTTGTGCAATAACCTTTCATAAGCTTCCTCCTTGAAACCCTTATACTCAACAATCCACTTTCCAGGCCAGATTTTTTATAAGTGGTCTCTTAATCATGGTAATGACTTGCACTCAATTACCTGAGCTCAATACATTTCACATGTGAAAATGGATGCATGTAAACCCAGCACCTGAGTGGAAACAGAAAGTGTGAACAATTTGGCAATTTTCAAGTCAAATGGTGTCACAACCTTGAAGATAAATATGGAACTGAAGCAGAAAGCAGCCACAAAAGGTCTTCTAGTAAGGAGAAGGCAAAAGGCAGACTACTTTGAACTTCAGAGAGAGTTGGCAGGACAGCACAATCTTCCTCAAAGGAGGCAAGTTGAAGTTCAGATCCAGTTACAGGGCTACAAAAGCTAAAAATCGACTTCTGCTGTTTTTAAGATCAATTTTTATGTATCAGTACAAGAGAGACTCTTCTTTAGTTTATCTTTTTTTTCCCTTAAAAAAAGGATGCTTTAAACCACTGCCTTTTTCTTATCTATATAAGAAGTAGATATACGTAAAAACACTCACACATGAAAGATTAGTCTACCTGGAAGCTGCTAGACACAGATCTTGAGGATGAGCACGTTCTCTGCACACGAGACTCAAAGCATTGGACGCATGGATCCCAAGTTAGAGACAGCATCTGAAGCAGGCAGGCAGTGATTTGGTGGCAGCTACAGCAAGAGGCAATTGTGTGGAGGGGGCCCTGGACCAGGAGGCAGGAGCTCTGTCTCTTCCTGGCTCCACTACTAAGCTACAGTAAGTGCAACAAGTTGCTTTAACTTTCTGGCCCTTTGTTTCGCTCCTGCTGATTGTCTGTCCGGTCCGCTTAAACTAGAAGCACTTCAGGAAGGGACTCGCTCGCTGTGCATCTGAAGTACTGGCACATCAGGAGTCTAGTTTTGGGTGAGTGGTTTAAGCCTTGCTTTAATGCAGTCTCCTTACATAGTGCTGTGTCCAGGGCACTGCCTGCCTATATGGAGATTCTGGACAGCGAATCTGGAAATTCACTGACCATTAGCTACAAACCTTCCCCTTCCCTCACCCCCTTCTGTACTCTGCTGACAAACCAGGCCAGGGTACAGAAGCTCTGGTAGCTGCGCTGCTCATTCAGGTTTGTAGCCTGCTACTGGGGCAGGTTTTGTACTCACAATTCTTTCACATCCATTTCTACTTCACAAAGAAGCCAGCTGAGGTTTTGCCTCTAGGACCTTTTACACGCGACTGTGGCATTCAAAAACCCCCAACATTTTGGCTGCTATTTACCCCTTAGCAAGTGGTTTCAAGTGCTCCACTTTCTGACATGCAAAGTTTCTCTCCTATTTTTATTTGTAGGACATGTTGGCCCTGGTAAGTAGAACCTGTCAGCATTTTATGCCCAGTTGCACTACACTAGGATTTCAATTCATTTTCTTTCCCCCTTTGGACTTGAGTACTTGCCCTGAGTCTTCCAAGCCAGAAAGACTCCTGTCTTGTCTTTACAACCAGCTCGCAAGAAGCCTGCCCAAGGAGATAAAAAGCCCCAGTACCTCATGCAGTCAGCCCTCCATCTGCAATGCAAGATGATTCCCTAAAGAGCATTTTCTAGCACTTTGGCCAATCTAGTGTATAATGTTGCTAGGGACAGATTTTTAGGCTGTAGAATAGTCTCCCAAGAATAGACCTCGCTGTCTCCGTTCTTTTTTTTCTTTCCTTAATTCGCCTCCCCACCTGCTGTTCCTTATATGCCTAAAATGGTGTTCACAGCTTTGAAATACCTGTAGACAAAGACATCCACTGCGCCCTTCCTTAGTCATTACTATCCAATTTAATTATTCATCAGGTCTTGGAAGTCATTCGTTTCCAGAGGCACATCTGTGCCAATTACATGAGCTCCAGCCCCTTTTGCCAATACCTCTGTGGCTCCACAGCCGGTATTTCAGGTGCAATGGCCCTGAACTGAACATTGGGAGACCCTCCTCTCAATCCCTTGACACCAGATATCAGACACATTCCCACCTCCTCTTAAGGGTGGATGTCCCCACTACAGGGACTTTACATGATCTCCACAGCACCTTCCCATACCCCAACTTCTGCCTGTCCCCACGTCTTCATCTTCACCTGCTCAACTCTGTTGCTGCTCCACTTTATCTCTGCCCTTGCCCTCACTCTGGCTCCCAAGCCCTATCCCATAACCTCCTGGACACCTCTCCCTACTCTACTCCACACACCACTGCATTCAAAGCAGACTGGATTCCCCTCCCCTTCTATGATGCCTGCATGCCAGCAAGGGAGTTAGTGCCTACTGTAAGTGTCCCTGCCCCAGCCACCTTCAACAGATGGGAGGAAGGGCACAGGTTAAGTCCTCCTGTGGCCCTAGGTTGGAGCAGACTCAGTTTCCTGTGGGGATGATGCATACAGGTAGGCCAGCAATTATGTGCATGCTCAGTGGATAAGGAATCTGAAGATTAATATGCTGAATCCACTGGTGAAGACTTCTGAACCTCTTGTTTAGCTTTCTTTTTCAATCTAGGGAACCACCAAGATGTCTCAATTTAGATGGCCCTCCCCAACACAATTCCAGTTGCAAAGGAAAGAAGGATGCTTCTTTCAGTACTAAAATCAATATCTTTCAAATAGTCAAGCCTATTTACCTAACCCTCCTTTCAGCTAATAGAAGGGTGTTGACAACACTGAAACTGTTCAAGACAAGGAGAGAGCACTTCAGATAGAACTAGGAAGATACAAAAGAGATTTTACAAGACAAAACATCTATTAAGTTGATCATGTCTCGTATTGGAAATGTCTCCACCAAACGACAGCATTAATCACATATTATGCAAAGGAATAATGAAATGACATGCATTCATAGAGTACAACAGGAACACTGAAAAATTCAGTATGTTTAACACATATTCAATATCCAGAAATAGGTAAGCAAGGCTGCACAGTTGTGAACAGAATTATAGTTATTTATACTAAACAAACAAACTGTAAAACAATGAAACCTTAGAAGATAGCCTTTTCCTAGCAATGTATCCCATTTGAATAATATATCTCAATGAAGTAAAAGAAACACAAAACAGTAATCAAGTCAGTCAGTTTGAATTTTGTGTAAATGCACAAACTTATTTAATTCAGGTTTTGGAAATTGCCCAACAGTCTGCTGTTATTCCCATGAATAATATAAAACATTGCATTTTACATAATTTGATAAAATCAGATATTCAATTTCAAAGTAGAACAAAAAGCGATATTCCTCCTACAAATGGGTGCAATAATACATTACTAAATTAACGACTTGGATAAATCTGACAATATCTCCTTTGTGAACATGTTCAGATTATTTTCACTTAGTCTTTATTAGTTTCGAAGAGATCACATTTTACTGCACATCTGCTAGGTTAAAGAACCTATCTATAAAAACACACTGAATTTTGAAAATGACTTTTAAACAATTTGCTTTTTTACTGAAACACAGAGGTTTTTTCCCCCTTTATTTGTATTTAATCGTTTGCCTGAAGACGTGCTTGCAGAAAGTAAAAGCAGGTTACAAAACAAATATAGCTTAGATATTAAGGTAACAGACATTTTAGGAATGCTATGGATCAGACTGGTTTATCAACATTCATTTCCCAAATGAAATAAATATCCAAACAGTGCATAATAACATGCGCAAATGGGAAGTGGTGATCAACCAATAACACTTTAAATATTCCTTTAGTTTGAACAATCTCAGATGTTACTAGTAAAATAGATGAGCTGGTCTATTTTAATGGCATACTTTTTAAGTTGCTAGGATCCCTTTGGTAATATAGCAGTTATTATCTTCAAAGCACATAGTTAAAATACTTTGCCAGCATGATAGACTTGGCTGTATAACTCAGTTCCTTAATAATTTGTAAAATGGATTAGCAAGTGAAAAACTAAAGGAGAGCTTTCAAACATTTTCATCTAACAGTGCATCTTAAAGTCAAATAAACAAAACAGGGATGTATGGAGGTGCCAATTCTTCACAGAAGAGTTTTGCAGATCTGTTAAAGCCCATTCAGACAATAATATTGATCAAAAATTGGAATTAGAAAGGAACTCAGAGACAGAAAAAGACAAGAAACTCAGAACAATAAGGAAAAGAACAAATCCAATATAATGTCTTGAAGCAAATTCAGTATGTCCTAGTCCTTAAAGTTCAGGTACCTACATAAATTGATGGAGATCACTGAATGGTATGTTGGCAACCCTGGGCACAGCTACGTGAGACTTTCACTGTGGAACTGCCTAAATAGCTCCGCAGTAAAGTCTCTGTGTCTACATGTGTGGCCCTATTAGACTACAGTAAACTGATTTTCTCTCTCATGTTAGTACTTGTAAGTACAAGTACTGTCCTGTGGCAGAGTTTTTTTTACTGTGCAGCAACATGCATGTAGACACCGACAGGTCTGGCTGGGGCACAAGGGCACTTCGGTGCAGGGGCTGCCTGCTGGCAAGCTCCGCAGGACAGCACCCTTATGTCCCAGCCAGCCCCACTGCAGCATGCTGAGCCAGACTGGAGCAGCCCCAGGGGTCCCCTGCCAGCCAGGGTTGCTCTGACCTGACTCAACATGCTGTGGTCCCGGGCACGTGTAAATGCGGCACCCAGAAGCAATAAGCTCTGGCGCATTATGCACCAGAGTTTATTGCTTTGCATTCATTTCACATATAGATGCTCTCCCTGAAATTCTTCCTCCTGCATATAACCATACTGAAAATATGTATATTGTATCATTATAAAAAAGGAGCAACGTAAAGCTAACAATCTGGCTTGCAGTTTACAGTCTCCATCCACCCTGAGAAATTATCCTAGACGCACGATATCAAGAGGCTCCTAATGTATTGCTATGTGATGAATTCTGTATCACGTGCTCCCTACCCAAAACAATTTTCTTCAGACCGCCGGCCCTGCAAAAATCAAAGTGGTTCTTTCCTCCTCGTGCATCATCATCCTCAGTAAGCAAGACTCCAGAAAACAAATTATACCTAGAGTAACACCTGTGCACACACTTTGCTTTTAAATGGGTTTAAGAAGTGTAACCAAGTGAAACTTAGTAAACAAGTCTGTGGATGGTATGAACAGAGAACGATTTCATGGAAACGATGCTCCTTTAGCAGACAATTCCCAACAGGAAATGTGGGCTAAATTAGCCTTCACAAATTCATTGCTCAGCTCTACTTTACATGGCTAAAATCCATTCCCTGTGACATTTCAATGTTTTCAGTGGGGTAATAGGCATAAAGATGTCTCTGCATTACTAGGTTTAATTTTGATGACAGTAATATAAGGCGGTGAGGGTCTGCTACAAAAACATTGAACTGAATAGCTAGTTTCCTCCTAACTGTCTTAAAAACTATTCTTGTTTTGCTCACTCCCACAAGGCTTAACTGAAGAATGCTTCACATACTCTCTGAATAGGTTTTTACTTTGGACGGCTTTAGACATTGCTGTCAGGGTGAAAACAAAGTTTCATAGCAGTCTTTCAGCCAGTTGATTGTATATGGTCATTTCCTCATATCAAAGGAAGAACTTTATACCAATAGTCCATCCACTGAACCAGTGGTTCTCAACCTTATAGGCTCAAAACAGCCCTCCATAACTTTTGGGAACTGAGCCGCACCCTATTTCAAAAGCTAATTTATTTATTACTGTGCTCATCTCTTCACACACGGGCCAGCCGAGCACGAGTGGGGGGAGGAGGCAAAGGGACATCCGAACGAGGAGCAGCATCTGCTTACCTCCTTGCAGAGAGGCCTGACGGTGGGTGCAGGGGGCCTGAATCTGTGTTTATCTGCTTTTCTCCTCATTCCTCACTTATCTCCTTACACCTCACAGGACTGTTCAAAAGATCCCGCTGCACCCCGGTTGAGAATCGCTGCACTAATCTGTAGGCTGGAAGACAGAAGTGACAGGCTCCCACGAAGAATGGACCCAGTCATCTGGTTTTCACCTTGTTCTAGTCACAGGTCCAGACTTTCATGAGAAATGCACTCAATGATATTATGCACATACACCTAAAGTCTTCACTGATACATGCAGTAGGCCAAGGAAGAAATATCCAGGGCTCCATGAGTTAACACTAAAATTCAGTAATCAAACAGAGCTAGGGTATGTGTAGCTATCATCTTCCAAGTCATCCTCCCAAAATTTCAAAATGTAAGTGATAGAAAAAGTCTATATGGATCAGCTGCACCTAGGAGATCTTGTGTAAATGAAAATGGAGAGCAGACCTCCACAAGAGTCCCCTTGAGCAGGGGCCTGGATTAGATGACCCCATGAGGTCCTTTCCAGCCCTACTTTCCTTAAGATTTAGCTCAGCTCCCAGAAATGCAGAAACAGGCTCATTTGGAGACTTCCCTCTCAGGACCATTATTGAGATTCCAGATTGTGCCCTGTCAGTATTAGAGATCTGGTCTTTGTCATCAGTATATAAATATTCTTTTAGCAGCTGGCAAGGGACTGATGTTTGAGGCAAATATTTGTGCACTGTGATGTTACTTCATGTCTTTGCTTCTGTTGCTCCGGTGCACATGCTGCAGTCATCTCTGCATTACAGATAAAACTTACATCGTAGGCTTTTTGGGACGGGGCTGTCTTCGCGTCCAGGTCTGTACAGCACCTAACACAACAGCATTCTGGGGCTACCACAGTCCAAGTAATAAAAGCCACCACCACCCTCTTGCAGTCATTGAATACTTTTGCAAAGGTTGAAACTAGGTCATGAAAAACTGCATTTTTGCTAGACTAGTAATCTGGGTGTTGCTGAATATGTTCTGCATTGTAAGGAAAGTGTCCTTGTAGGTAGAACATTGCTGGCTGAATTCAGTCTAAGAACATATTTTATTTTGCCAGGAGAGAGGAGGAAATGCTGAAGTTGTTCTTCTTTAATAATTAAACGGTACAGTATGTTTGCTCAATCCACAAATCCATGGACAAGGCATCAATCTTCCCAAGAAGACAGCTGAACCTCCTGAAGCAAGAAATTGAAATAGTCTTATCTCCATGTGCGGGGCTGCCACTTGTGCTCTGACTGCCAATTTACTAAGAAGAAAGGAAACCTTCTATTGCTAATGCTGACTGCAGATGCTGCTCCTGTCTGCAGCCATGCTGCCTCTTCATGTATTATCCCTAATAGACTTCTTATTGCATTTCACCTTAGTGTTACGTTAATGAAGCAATTAGTTAGCAACAACCCACCGAGACAAGTTAGTAGGCCAAAGGCTGAAAGACATTTACATTTACCTCATAATCAAGTCCTCATTACCCACTACAAGCACACTCTGCAGTGTTTTACTGTGATTGTTAGTTAAAAGATAATACACAAATCAAACTATTATTTATGGAGAACCACCAGTGCTCTGTACAGGATAATAAGAAAGAAATGGTCACTGCCACAAGACATCTGTCTTTGAAATTAGATCATTTCAGTTCAGACACACAGCTCTAAAATAACCAAAGGCTGTCAGTATTGTGTGTATAAGGTAGCATAATGTACTTATTTCATGGGTGGTATTGAATATAAGTGCTGTTGATAGGTTTGATTTAACAGGTACATTTGGCATATCATTTGGCTTTTAAGCCATAAAATCCCCCTGACACTGAGTTCCAAGTGATATTGTTATAAAGCAATACTCACAGTCAGAAATTCTTAGTGACCAGTTAAAACTAAAATCACCATCATCCGTCAGTACCTCTTCCTGGTATTCTGGTAGCTCTTAGGCAAGCCATTGGAGGCTGCATGACAGGCAGCCAGGGACAGATAAATATTAATTTTCTAAATTTTTTAGGAGCCCCGCAGGCTGGATGGAATGGCCTGGTGGGCCACATCTGGCCCATGGGTTGCATTTTGCCAACCGTGTCTTAGAGACTCCTTCTACTAGGACTTGTACAAAAACACACAGCAAGCGACAGTGCCCACATTAAAAAGCCTACAGCTCTAATGGACCAGATGGGCAACAAATGCAGGGGGGAAGGTATTATTCTGATTTCACAGGTGGAGAAAAGCATTTCATTGAAAGGAATTTTCCAAAAGAGTGAGGGGGATAAACTTTTAAAACAACCTACCAAGGGAAGGGCTCTCCATAGTTTGATCTCTTGAAATCAAGGGTGGCTGTTTTTCTGAATGATATGTTTTAGGGCTGGGGGAGATTCAGCAGTCCATGGTTTCCTTTACCTGGGGTATGCTGGGGTATCAGTTAAAGACAAACTGGCCACACGGACATTTGGTTCCCCAGGGACAACTTGTGCTGCCGCTAGTTGTCCTCAGGGAATGCCTGTGCCATGCATGCTCTGGCTTGCAGCAAGTTACTCCGGGTGGGGTAAGGATGGCTGGGCCAGCACTGGGGTGGCTGCAGCAGCAGTGATTCTGCTGTGCACAGCTGGCTGGCAGAGGAGTATGGCTTCAGCCAGCCAGGCTCCAGCTTTGGGCAGCGCAAACTGCCACCACTGCTCTGCTTTAGTTTTCCAGGGGTCAAAAACCCCACTCCACGCTACTCCCTTGCAGTGTGAAGAACAGCAGAACGTGCAGTAGGTGATGCCGCAGACGTGTCGGCAGTGCCACATACCGCACAGCCATGCTCGTTTGGACATGGCCACAGGCTGTTGCTTGCCCCCATCATCTAGCAGCCAGCTGCTGTTATAGCACTTAATGTAAGCAGCTCCTTCAGGATAGCTGCTTGTCTGTCTGCTTGGAGACCTGGCATAATGTTTATCTGCGTACAACACCAGTATCATCCATCCTTAGTCAAAACTTTAGGTTTATTGGTTTAAAGGGGTGAAAAATGTGTAATGTTACAGTGGCATAATTAAAAAAGAACATTTTACTTCAGGGTAGATTTTTGCAAAGTGTTCATTTTTGGCCCAACTCTGCCCATGGATATCAATAGTAATTTTACTTTGGACTTCCCTTAGCAGCAAAGTGACCCCCTGTGAAATATCTACAGCTCTAAAGATTCACCGTCAACTCATGTATAGGTGTAACACGTGTAACAAATTCTCATGCTCCAGGGAAATACACAATCAACCTTTGTAAGATGAGCTTAGGACCATAAAATTATCAGCCTATTGGACACCAAGACCCAATGGACTATTTAATATAGACACTATACTCACAGTCCATTATGGTCCACTTATACTTGCTAATCTCTGGACTTCACAGGTAATGAAGATCCTCCTGAACCATCCTGCTCTTCCACTCACCAGGGTTTACAGCATTGCTCTCGTCTGCTGACTACATGATAATTTCTCTTATATCCTGATTTTTTTTCTTCCTTTTTTTTACATGTGGGATTTCACACAAATCCTTGTTCCATCTGCTATTTAGCTCTGCTACATCTGCTTCCCTCTCAGAGACCCAAAGAAGGGTACTGTGATACCCATAAGCCTGTTTAAATTTATCCCAACCAAGCAGTTGGTCTAATAAAAAGGTATCAGCCACAAAAATCCTTGCCTCGCAGGTATCAAATGAGAGTTAAATCGTAACATTTTATGTCCCTATCAACAAGTATAGCAAAGCCATTGCAACTTTAACCCTGCCTCATGGAGTTAAAGCTGTAACAATTTTGCTCACTTCTATCACTACAAGACTACAACAGCTGATGCCTGCTCCTGAATGACAACCAGAGCCTCAGTTAGTCCTCATCTTTCATTTTGTGACATTTTAGATTTATGTGCCACTTTTTATGCCCAGTGAGCCCAAAGTGCACCTGCACTTCATGCACATGGTGGCGGTTTTACTCATCTTGTATAACTAATAATGTCAGACTTAGCCCAGCCTCCAGAACAGCCTCAAAGTTGGCCTTTAAAATTACTTTACATTGACTTCTAAGAACAAATATAAAGAAAGAGCAACATTTTAGAGTCAAGTCCTGAAATCAGCACTTTGTGCTCTTAGCTTTTCCTTGTTAATGGATGAGTCCTGACACCAGGAGAACAAGGGAGGGAAAATGCATTTGAGTCAAAAATGGGGACCAGGACTGATGGTCCTTATTGACTGCAGGAAGGATACAATTTGAAGCTATTCAGACTAACTTTTATATCATCTGGGTTTATTTTTATTATTCTGCAAGTGAATTTCAGGCTGGCTGGTGAGAGAGGCTGAAGCAACAACTGTGGGAACATAAGTCTCCTGGTAGTACACAAAGTAAATAATCAAAAACAAGACTGCCTCTTTGTCCCATCTTCCACCCTGCCCTACAAGGACCCTTCTACATGTGAGAGGTTGTGGCACTTCTGTCAACTTTGATTAGGAGTTTCCATAGGATCCAGTCCTGTAATCCCTAGGTTTAGACTCACCACGACTACTTAGTCCTTTTCTACCCTATAGAGATCAAGACAGTGCACCATTCAGTGCCAGCTGCACCAGACTTAGAGCACCAGTTCCAGTTCGTAAACTTCTACTCAGAAGCCAGCAGATGGAAATCAGTAGTCAAACCAAAGACCTGACTCTGAAAGGTGTTGCCACTCAATCTTTTTGTTTTTTAGAGCTGGGTGCAGAGGTAGCTTCGAACTCAAACACAACCGGTTTCAAAACTGCTCAGAACCACAAACTTGTTTTAAATTTCTCTCCTGCTTTTCATATAGCATCAAGGTAGGGAAAAAAAAAAATCAATGGAGTTTGTTTCTGGAAGGTTTAACGGAGTGAGAGAAACATATTTATCAAGGCAAAAAAATACTGAGCTTTAAAGAATTAGCCTTCTCTTTTCAGCAAATATTAGCCTTCAGTGGAGACATAAAAACATTTGTCTTGATTCTAAGGAGGATGTTATCGGCTAATTAATTTCTCGCGCCATACAGGATTCCAGATGAAGGGGAGTTTAATCACTGGAAATATTGAAACAGAGAATATTTTCACAGCGCAATTTGTCATGTTACACTGGCTCAATTGTTTGATCAAAAGCTTTGTTTGTATGGCTGTAGTTTTTCTTTGTTAGAGGCTGCAGATACCACCATCTGCTGTTGGTTTTTGCTGGCCCTCCAATCTCCCGCGTGCGACAGCAATTCTCTCTTCGAAACCGTGACAGAACGTAGGAGCAGGAGTCCCACAAGGAGCCGTAAATAATACAGTTCTCTGACCCTGTTAGCAAGGAGGGAGAACAGAGATGTTTGGGGTTTTGAAAGAGGTTCACGATTTATTTAGAAAATACAGTTTTCTCCTTCCAACAGTCACCACAAGGGAAATCACTCAGTGAGCCTGAAAGGCAGATCTTTCAAGCTCAATAGATTAGTTTACATCTTGTGACATAAGCACATAAATACAAACTCAGAATAAATACAACTGGAAAAATAAACCTAATATCTAATGTTTGGTAAGTTCAGTGCTGGCTATGCATGGATTCTGTACTGAAGGTTTGGCTCATTTCCCTTCTTCATGGGCTCCTATACACATACAGGGAGCCTGCAGTGTAATTCCAGCGCATTGGAGCAGACTCGATTATTCAAGTCTGCTGGAACATGGAAATTCCTGCGCTCCAGCAGCCTCCAGCATCACGTGCATCAGCATCCCCAAGCTGAAAAAGGGTGGCGGGGCGCATTCAAGCTTTTTTGACGAACTTTAGTTCAAAGTGCCTCGCAGACAATTTTCAGCACGGGAACGCTGAGACACGTAACACTCCGGGCGCTTTTAAATAGCGCGGCTCTCAGAGCTGCACTAATTAAAGTGCCCCCCACCTCCCAGAGCATGTGTAAATGCCCTATGATACTCCAGCTCTTCTGCTTACATGGCGCTGGGCATACAATATGTTTACACCAATTTGATCCATCCCTACATGGGTAGAAACAAGGAGCTTTCTAGAAACCTAGTCTAGACTAACTCCAGGAAAATAAGTCAGGCATACTCCTATATACCTTAACTTATCCTGGTGCAGGTGTCATGTGTCCATTTCTATCCCAGTGTAGCTGCTTGCCCAGAGCACACAAGCTATAGCCAGTTCTGCCATTGTCTCCTGGTGCAGCACTGTAACACCCTGCCCTGCAGTAGCTGCCCCGGACAGCTGGTCACCCACCCATTCCAGCCTCCTGTCATTTTCCTCAGTGCCAAAAGTTTCACAGTTGTTTGTGTCCAGGCCCTGTGCACCTCTCCCACACTCCTGCCATTCTGATCCTGGCTCTTCCCTTTTCTGCCCCATGCAAAAGTCCCTTTATTTCTTAGGCAAGCAGCACCTCTACTTCATTGTCAGGACCTTGCTCGGCTGGCATAGGGCTACTAGGATTTCCCTTGGCTGTCATCACTTTAACTTCTCCACCACTGCCTGCCTGCACTAGTCGCAGCGTCCCAGAATTACCAAGGGCAGTGGAAACAACACCTCCGCTGCATTCCCAACAGTGTTTGCAGTATCGCACTCACAAACTTCTTAAGGTTTGATGGACTGGAGTGGAGAGTGTGAGCTGTCACAGAAACTTCCATCCATCTCCACTTCCCAGCTGCTCCTAAAGAAGCAGGACAGTCAAAGTCAGCAATTTTGGTTCCATTTGAAGTGGGAAGAAGCTCCCTGCCTGGGCAAACTTGTCCCCACCATATGTAATTCTCAGACACCAGCTGGCATGGCCACTACACATAGGAAGGCACAAAGGTCAGAACAAAACTAAGCAGCGAAACTAGCCGTGTGATCTGGTTGTTGAAGCCTGGGACAAAGCATCAGGGACACCTCCTTTCCATTCCCAACTCTGCCACTTACCTGCCCTATGACTGCAAAGCCACTTAACTTCTTTGTGCCCCAGTTTCTCCATCAATAAAGTGGGGGCAGGCATGCTGAGACTCTCCAGTGAAAAGGCATCATGTACTTAGAAATTGTCACTGTTTTATCCAAACAAGAACTATTTCATTCTTTAGTGATGCTACAGGGGGAACCAGGGATTATACCACACCGTACATGTTAGGTAAGAGATATACGAAGGAACTAATCTCTTCTTCTAAAGTCTTGATTTATTGCTTGAAACAAAACCTTCAGTTTCCCAGTGATCTACTGCAGCACAACAAAACATCTCAGGTATAAATAGAGAAGAGAACCAGGCAGGACAGTAAATTGCCTGTCACAAGCCAAACAGCTAGAATGAGAACATAAAAGCAAGATAAATGCAAACTTCACTGAAGGTATGTAAGGTCCAGCGGGAAGACCTATGCAGACAACGAGGAAGTCCTACATCAGGGGTACTGCCATGTTCGCATCTAACACATCTTCTGCTCAGCACTGGGCAAGGTACTGTAGCCATCGTGTGACTGACGTGCTGATGCCGATCAGGTCTAGGTCTCTATTTCACTGGACCCAGACAGATGCTTTTTTCTCTCACCTTCCCCAATATCTTGTCTAGACTGGGACTTGGATTTAAGCACAGATCAGCTCAGACAAAGCAGAAGCTTGTACAGGGAAGGGAGGGAAGGGGGAGATTTTCCAAAGGAAATGGGAGAGCTGATCTCTGCTGCTGTAGTAGCAAGTGGGCTGCCCTGAGAAGGAGAATGTCCCCTTCTACGTAGCTGCACAGTGCAAGCAGCTGTAGTAAAGGACAGACCCTTTCCCTCAAATCCAGACCTCCCTTGAGTGACCCCTATCTGTTTCCTCCTTCCACAAGGGATCATTGCAGCGTTATCGCTTTGGGGCTATACCTGCAGTCCGTGTGGGAATTCAGTTCATACTGAGAGTGTGGCTTCTCGGTCTCTTTGCAGGAGCCATCTGACACTTGTGCTCAGTCTGCACTGGCCCTCTGCTCACTTGGAGGAACCGGTTTTCATCTGCTCTAGCCCTCCGAGTCACAATATCCAACCCTAGAGACTTCCAAGCAACACCTCCAGAAAACTTCTGAATAGCTCAATCACCAACATGGATCCATTCAAGCCAGGTCTTTTGAAAATAAATGGCTAGATTTTTAGGCATCTAAATGAAAGGAGAGATTTTTGAATGTATGGCTCCATTTTTGAGGCACTGAACCCCACTGACACTTCTACCCAGAGTTTATAAAGCGCTTGGATATTGGCTGGGGCAAAAAGGTGTGTTCCAATATAAAAATGCGAGCTATCACCATGAGTCTCTATTTCCTTTCCATCAGACATGGACGGTCTCTGCGGGGTCCTCACACCTTGTCAAACAGTTAACACCCACTTCAAAGCCATGGGAAAGGAATGAACAAACACAGGGAGCAATGAGAGGGGATTTATGAGGACAGCTCAGTTTTAATTAAGTGTCTTGGGGATTTCATTTGGGAGGCAGATGAGACTTGCTCTTGGCTGGGTATCACTTAGATCTGAAAGGCTGAGCAATATTCCTCAGATTCTAAAGATCTACCAAACTCACCGGTATTTCCAAGACACCTGTTATGTTAGTGGAAGGTAGGGGTTATTTTTACCCCCACATGTTGGACTTCTGTTTTGCCCTCCTCCCCACACCCTCCAAAAAAACCAGTATACTTCCAAGTGCCAAGTCCTCTCTTGCTTCATCTGCCTTTAGTCTTAGAGAAACTGCAAAGCTAGCCAAGTTTGTTTTTTTTTTTAATGGAAAAAAGAGGGGGGAAATAAAATGGGGAGTGTCAGTGGGGAAATCACAGGAGCCGCAAAAAATAAAAAAGGGGGAAAGGAGATGAAGGGCAGAGAGAGATCCCCATGAAAATGCACGAGACATGGAAAAATGACAGGCCAATTAAAAGAGTAAAAATAAGATCACAGATTATCCAAATGCCACTGCCATGCCTCACTGTTATTTTTCTCTCCCTTTGTTCCCCCTCTTCAGCCTATCAAAGAGCAGCTCTTAGACATCCAAGGGTCTCCCCGCTCTTCCTTCCGACCCGATACAACTGAACAAATTACCGTCTCATCGCAATTTGCCTTTTATCTTCCCATGAAACTATTCCTTAGCAATCTCAAGCCATTTGATGACAATTTTGCTTTCTGTGCACTACTCCTAAAGAATCTATATGAATGCAGAGAGCCTTGAAAGCTGACAGTTATGTAAATGGATGCTAATCTGTTAAAGATATTATACTACCATATATATATTTTTAATAACAAAGGCAACATTTAAATGCTGGCAAGGTATCAGAGAGTCAGAAGCAGACGCAAAACAGGCACCTCCATTATACAAACAATGGAAATGCTGTCTTATCTTTTCACACCACCAGGCCTCCAGGCTGTGAAATAAATTATTGCATTCATTTACATTTTATTTTCAAGATACAATTGGCTGGAATAACCAGCTTCAAAAAACAGGACTGGAAGGATGCTGTTTCTCTCCACCCTTTGCTTGAACAGATGTCTTTGCAGCAATTCATTCCCATCATTGCCATCATCTAGATGGTAGCAGGGTGATGCTTTGAGCTACTGCTTACCTCACACGAGGGGGGAGAAAGAACATGAAATACCACAACAGCATTACCTTATGAATGGCAATAGTGTTCTAAAAAGGATCATGGAGAAAGGCTTTCCTGTGCCTCAATTCAAAGCACAACACCAAAAGGTTTCCCATAAATCCATGAACCGACTCTACACGTAGGACCATTAAGAAATAGTCAGGACGGCCACACCACATGTTATCTGGAGCACATCTTAAATGAATTAAAATCCTTTTGAGGAACAAAAAGTTAATCTAAAACATTAAGCTGTCAAATTAAACCCATATGAAAAAGGGGGAGTGGGAAGGGGAAGAGAGATGTCAGGATTTCCCATCGAAGCACTGCACTTTGGATTCTGGTGACTTGAGCTCAACTCCCCGCTTTGTCTCTGTAACCGCCTCCGCACTAAGAGGTGTTCTCACGCCGCCTTCGCCCGGGCCCAAGATCTTGTGGGCCCGGGGCCTACGAGTGGCCCCCGGTGGTTGCCCCTGCTGATGTCAGGAGGACCCCTGAACTTGCCTGCCACGACTTTGAATGTTACTCCAGTGGGGGGGTCTTCCCTTAGGGTCGCCACTAGGGTCGGCGCGTTTCTCAGCAGGTAGTCTTGGGGCTCCGTCCTCCCCTACACCCCAGCCACTCACCACCTTAGGCCCTGGTCCGCCAGCTGCCAACAGTGATCTTCACGCCAGATGTCCGACTCCCTGGGACACCAGCCTGGCCTTTCTACCCTGGTACCTGCTGCCCTCTTGCAGTCTGCGATGCAGCCGGTTTCTCCACGGGCTCTCTTATCTATAGTGCGATTGGTAGTTCTCCAATGCTGCTGGATACCACACCGCTCCTGCTGCTTGGGAGGCAACTGGTATCCCGTCAGCTCAATCAGCGCCTCCTCCGGCTCTGCGGTAGCCAGTTTCCTCCCTGGCTCTGCCTGCTGTGCAGTCAGCTCCCCTTTCAGCCCCGTCTCCTGTGCAGCGGCCGATTGCCTCCCTGGTTCCGCCACTACCTGCTATGCTGGCTCCTCCACCAGCGCTGCTGCTGGCACTGCAGCCAGTTACCTCACTGGCTCCTCCACCAGCGCTGCTGCTGGCACTGCAGCCAGTTACCTCACTGGCTCCTCCACCAGCGCTGCTGCTGGCACTGCAGCCGGTTACCTCACTGGCTCCTCCACCAGCGCTGCTGCTGGCACTGCAGCCGGTTACCTCACTGGCTCCTCCACCAGCGCTGCTGCTGGCACTACAGCCGGTTACCTCACTGGCTCCTCCACCAGCGCTGCTGCCGGCGCTACAGCCGGTTACCTCACTGGCTCTGTCGATAGCCGATGCGCTGGCTCTTCCACTGGCGCTGCTGCCAGTTACTCCGCTCCCTCTCTGAGCCGGGTCTGGCTCCGCCTCTTGCTCTCTCTGCCGCCACGTGTGGCAGCTGCTCCTCATCTCGCTCTCGCTCTCTCCTCCGGTCTCCTTCTCTCACCCGCCCTGCTGCCTCGGTGGGGCCGGTCTTTGTTTCCTCCAGGAGGCGTCCTCCGCCCCCACTGCTCTGCCGCAGCCAGATAAACGCCTGGTGTCCTCTGCGTACACGCCTCCCCCGGCCCTTCCGGACCTGCGGGAGGCGAGTAGGACTCCTTGCTGCCCCGGGGTTCCTTCGGCATCCCAGCTCCCCTGGGACAGTCTCCAAATGTCTGTGTGAACTTGGGAGAGTTATATAACCTTTGTGCTTTGATTTGTAAGAGGAGGCAAGAAACGCTGTCCAACCTCTTTTGGATCGCATAAAACAATATCAGTTGAGATGCTCCGCTACATAAATGACAGAGCCACAGAAGTAGCTTGATAGATAACAAAATAGAAATGGAAAGAGAGACTCCATGAGTGGAAGAACTACACCTATAGATATCACTGGACAGTGTAAAGGCCAAAGACCTATATTAGGCACTTGTTTCATAAGTACTTAACATCCCTTTGAAACTTTCAAAATGCAATAAAGAAAATCTACACTTATTAACCAAGTCCACCAGCTTTTGGAATACCCCTCTTTTTAGCACATTAGTTCACTACGAGCTTCGATGACAGCAAAACAGGTCAATGGATGAAAGGAAAGATAAGCCGCCCATGGTCTCCATGCATCTAACGCTTGTTTTTTGGAGAAAGGGACCAGAATGAGAACAAATCCACCTGCCTTTTAGGGTGGATGAGATGGATTAAAAAGGGACCTGGCAGTCAAGTAACCTTGGTTGTTGGTGCACTTTGCAAACAAACAAAAAACCCCCAGAGAGGATTGGCAATCCCTGTTTTTTCTTATTTCACATTGTTTCCCTATAAGTATTTTTCTTTATATAGAAACCTCAAGGCATAAATAGTTTGTACTGCTATACTATACTATACTATACTATACTATACTATACTTTTCAACCAAAGGTCTAAGGAGTGTTTTGTACAGCTGCTTGGCATCCTGCAAGAGAGAAGGAGCATTATATTGACTTTACAGATGTTTAAAATGACCTGCACAGGATTGTGCAAAGAGTCAATGGCAAAAATGAGAGAAGAGCTGGTCTTACTTCCCCATGCTTTGTCCTAAAAGCTACAGCCTCCAACACGTAAGCCCTTGAAAAGCAAGCCAGTGACGCTTTAGGAAGATCTTCCAAGACATCAGAGATGGACTTGAACCAGACACAGATCTCTGCTCAATCATAAAAATTAGGAGCATTTTTCTTACCACTAACACAGAGGTGCAGTCTGCATAAGCCACTGGGGTCACACAATTCCTGGCTTTCCACTTCCTCCTCCAACCTGAGCTCCTCTCTCCATCTCCGTCTCCTTGAAGACTTTTTAATGATCCTCAAGACTTTGTTAACTTTATTCATTTTAGTCACAAAGCCACAGAGCTGGTTGCGAATTCTTCCTCACTCCCACGGCTTAAGAGCTGCCGTTTCCCCTGAAGGAGGGATCACCACAAAGGACCCAGATCATGCAGAGGTCGAGAAGGACTGGTACGTGCGCCAAAAAGCTTCTTCCCACCCAAAAGGGAACAGGGAAGAATTTCTGTAGCTGCAGTCTGTCCACAATTCCCTCAGAAAGCGTGGGCAAACCCTTCTCCTTCCCGATGAGTTAGGAGAGCTGAAAACTCAAAGGGACAGCAGTTCTTTCATAAGGTTTGCAATTTCTGTTTTCAACTATACACGCATTCTGGCAGATTTCAAATGTTCCTCAGGCAAAACATTCAGCCTCTGTTCAGAAGAAACAGAGACTCTTAAAAGCCCACATACAGAGACACGCACACTCTGGCTTCATTAAAAAAAAAAAATAGAAGTAACTAATGCAGAATGCAAGCAATATCAGACTCTATGACAAATGTTACTGATACGTCCATTACATAGGAAACTGTTTTTGAATGCCCTCAGAGGAAGAATTGCTTGCATTTTTATAGCACCTTTCTTGCCAACATTTCTCAAACAACCTTTCAGAAGAAGGAAAGTGCAATTGGCCCCAGTTTTCAGATATGAAAACTGAGACACAGAAGTGAAGTGACTCTACTACGGCCACACAGGTAATCAGTTATCAAGCTGCAAATATGACTCAGTGTCATCTTCCCATGATAAACGATAGACTATATGTTAAGGCATCACATGGTTCTAGTCACCTCACCAAACAGGAACAGAAACATCTTCATATTGGATCTGAGTGAGTGGTCCATCAGTTCCAGTACTCTGTCCCCACCACTGACCTGCACTAAATGTCTCCGACAGATGTCGTGTAGGCAGCTGCTTGGTTATCTGTCCTACCAAGAACGGCTCATCCTAATCCCTGCTATTTAGCAATTGACCCAAGCTCCAAAGCACAAGGCTCTGTATCACTTCCAAAATGCTCTTCTTAGAACTATTTAATCACAGAAGAATATTGTTCCGTGAAAAAAACTTAAACCATAGCACAGGAAAATTGGAGAGAAGATAGGAAATAGCTCTGTATGCACAGACCCCGGGAGACTTGTATTTCCAGATGCATCACAAGCAGTGTTGGTTGTTCTCATTGCATCTGCAGGTTCTTGTTCTAATACTGGGCTTAGTGGTCCAATTTTCAGAGATGCTAAAACAAGTCATGTTGCCTGGTAAGCCAATGGGAGGGGCAGGTGTCGACCACTCTTAAAGCCAGGCCAGTCATTCATGCACTAGAGCAGTGGCTCTCAACCCTTTTAGACTCAAGGCACCCCCCAGAAAATGCCAGCTCTTGGTTTTCATTTGTTTTTTTTTACTATAGAAGATGAAGAGAGTAATTCTTCTATTGCAAAGAGTGCAGAAAGACCACAAATTAGAATGTAAGCCCCTTGCTCAAGAAAGCTCAAGCTATACGGCTCTGATTTAGTTAGTCCATAAAGGTACAAATTTACCCTGCCTTCTGCCAGAATGTTTTCAATACTATGAATTCCTATTTGAAGTCTCTTGGTTCACCTTGAGAGACCCTTTGCACACGTAACAGTCATAACATTGTGTGGAACTCCATGGCACCCCTGCAAGGATCTGAAAGCACCCTAGGGTGCCGTGGCCCCCTGTTTGAGAATCACTGCGCGAGTCTCCCAGAGATGCACCTTCCCCTGTCTCCACAGAGAGGCTGGAAATAATCTAAACAAAGGGCATGACTTTTAAAAAGCTATCAAACTAACCCACACAAAATTCATGGCCTCCCAATAATTTCCAGGTCTAAAGGGCAAGAAAATTGTTTTACAGGGGATAACATCAGAGGCAATGAACTAGTAAAGGACAGCAAGAATGCGCCAGGTCCAGGAAAGAAGAGGTTAACAAGACACTTCCCAAATCACACAAGTTGGATTTACATTGCTCTGCCAAGCAACAGGATTTGAAGGCCATTAATATGCCTAAAACTACATTTATAGTGAGATAATTAAGAACAAATCCTGCAGTAGGTAGTATTAATGGACATGTAAATTAAATTATTATGCACTTCGTTTAAGGCATTATAAATAGAGTTATTATTGTCAGCGGTGATCAAGCTGCAATCCTCCCCCTCAAACGCGGAGCGAGGGCCAAGCACAAAGTGAAGTGCAGCCCACTCCCCGAGCTGGGTCCCCTCTCAGGTTAACCCCTTGAGCTCCATGACCCACAAATTGGAACAAATTAGCACCACGATGGGATGGAACTGCAGTGCCACGTTCCTCCGAGCTTCCTGCTGAGTAAGGGTAAATTGTGACTTTGGGTGCAGCTCTCAGCAAGGAGAGTTGCATAAATTATACCACCCTGCTGGCAGGCCCAGGAAATAGTGCTACTCCCAGACACATCCGTGAGGCACAATTTCTTACCTGCTTCCTCTTTGCTCCAAAAGAAATAATAATTGGTAAGCCCACAGCAGCATCTCTCTCTGGACCCAGCCCTCAGCTCTGTTCTGGCTCAGCTGCAAAAGCCATTGGCTGGGATGGATGGGAAGGAGCCTGGTCTCCCTGCCGGTCTCCATCTACCTAACCTAATGAGGCATTTTCCTCAGGGGATGGGCCCAAGTCCAAATAGCCTTCATAAACCAGGTATTTTTGCCTTCTGCTTCTGTTCCCCAGGAGGGGCACGTACTTCGTGTCCCAGTCTAGTCTTAAACAACAGTAGTCTGCATTCATGTGGTCTCTCATCTGATGATCTCAAAGCATTCCACCGATGTCGAGATTTCCTCAAATTTTCCCCAAAAGCTCAGCAAAATGATCACCCCGGTTTTACAAAAGGAAGAATGGAGGTTCTAAAAGGTAAAGTGATTTCTCTAAATCAAAAAGCAAATCAGTGTCAGGGTAACGAACAAAACTCAAGAGTCATGGCATTTAATCACCCTTCCCCAATCTCAGGCCATGCTCTCCCCTAACGGACCTTTAATATGCAAGAAGGGATGGTTATATTGATTGCTTGTAGAAAATAGCTAAACATTAAATCAATCCCAAAAGAATGCACTAAGGTTAATAGAGAACATCTGGTTTGAACATCATCCAACCTTGACACCCAACTTCTCAGGCACGGAAACAAAATATTATCCTTTTTCAACAAACACTTCCCACTCTTGCACCACCAAACCGTCCCTATTCTTTTTCCTTTTTCCGTTGGATGATGGCTGTAAGACCATCATAAATTCCTCATCAGCAAGATTTATGAGTACAATTTAATTTTACTTTCATGGGTAATACTAGCACTAATACTACTGTCGTGTCGACATAATTAGTAATGGGACTAATAATGCCAGCCAATCTAACAGTCATTTTATTAGTCTCTAGCATCATTAGTTAGAGCTGACATAATCAATTCATGTTGCCATTCATGGGGCCAAGCCAGCAGTTGCAACTTTTGCTTTGAAATCAAGCTTGAATTTAAGACTGTATGGTATCTCAGATTCTCTTGCATCATGTCAGGATCTGTCCACTTATGATGCTCTAGCTGATGCTCTGGTTCTGCATTCATATAATGTGTAGCAAGAAAGCACACCAGTTTCATGAGACAAAGCTGTATTGGCATGCACCTGCAACGAAAGAGTGATGCGTTTGCAGAAGGCAAGCATATGCATGTCACATGGATATGGATATCATCTTTGTATTAGATTATTGTGTGTTCTCTGAATGCCACATGTTTTACAAATGCATTATGTCACTGATGATATCCTTCACATGTCTTCCCTAAAGTCTGTACTGCACCAGCCATCCAAGAGAGCAAGGACCCACTCTCAATCCTTGTTTGTAGAGTGGACCCTAGTGTCAGACAACCAACTAACCAGAGAGTGTAGGAGAAAGAACGGACCACGCTGGAGGTCTCTGAGTGTTCTAGTGTCAGTCCTCAATTATCTGTCATCTAAAGGCCAACTATTTCATGGGCAGGATAGCTTTCTTCTGAGGACTCAGGCCTTGTTTTCAAGCATTACTCCATAATCATTAGGGCTAGAAATTTGCTCTTTTTAAAATAAAAGCTGACAGTCTTGTGGAATCACCTAACTCCAGTGGCTGGGGGTTTAAAAACACCAAAACACATGCCCAAAAGAAGTACTGGAAGTTTCAATACAAATCACAAGTTGGCAAGACTTAAATGTTTTGCCTTGACCACCAGTAAAGGTTACGCTGGGTCCATTTCACTGCTTGTTCTTAAATAAGGATACACTCCATTTCTTATGCAGAGACTGAACACTTTAGAGCTGTGCTGCACAGTTTTCTAAAGTTTAGAAAAAATAAAGATGTTGAATTTTATTAGTAGTAGTAAAGGGTTACTTTCCTTCTGCAACCACAACATTTTTTAGAGTAAAATACAGCACCCAAAAAGCTCCCACTCCCCAAAAACAACCTGCATGAGTTTCAAACTGGTCTCAGTTTAGCGGTTCTATTTTTGCTTTAACACTGCTCTGTGTTATATGACACAAGGATGATTATGTGAGTCAGTAGTGTGTGGGGCAGTTACTTGCCTGACAGAGCAGAAAGCTGATGACTATCATTGCAGAGGAAATGATCTTCCACTCTGCTTGAACCTAGATAATTTTCCCCTTCCCAAGCTCTTCTGAATCATGCCCCTGAAAGAAACACTGTCTTGTACTCCAGAAAGGATGCTCTCTCTTACTAGCAGTACTGCTGGTTCATACTGGAAGGCCCATGTTTCAAATGAAGAGGCTGGCTTAGCTGCTCTACTACCCTCACTTTGTAACTCTTATGGATTCAGGTCATCCAAGGATGGAGAAGGGCTCAGCTTTCCTCCCTCCTCAATCCACCCCCATTCAGCATCTTTTCATCTCCAGACTCTGAAGAGTCCACATAGGCAGAAAATGTTGGAGAAGGGTCAGACCAGAAGGGCTGCTAAAAGCGTAGTAAAAAAGAAAGAAAGAAAGAAAAAAAGAAAGAAAGAAAAGGGGGAAAAGATCATTCTAGCTAGTTGTGTATTTTCTGTGCAGCATTTAGGTGCACAGCTCCTGCCACAGAAGCAGCTGGCAGGATACCTTCAGCTGAGTCTTGCTGTCCAGAGCTGGTTTGGAAGCAAGATATGACGACAGATCCTCCGGTATCCCTGTAGGGACCTAGTCGGTTTAGCAGGAGGGAAGCCTCATCCTTCCACAACAGCTTGTGTCTATGTTGAGGGGAAGGGATTTTCCTTGAGATATTTTTCCCTGTTCTCTCTCCAAGATTTTACTGCAAAGAGAAATAAGCTGGCTGGTCCAACGCCTCCAGCATTGTGTGGATGCAATTCAGTCTTGAAGGACATGATAGTGAAATCAGTGCCCCCGTATGCTGAAAGAAGGTCATATACAGATTAGTCATACATGGAGCCTCAAGTCTCTGAAATAAGGAAGACTGTGGGCGGCAAGTAGCAAGTCTGGCTAACTTAGGCTGGAGATGAGAAATGAGGTACACGTCCTTTCTCTTCTGAGGCACCAATTCCCAACCCAACCCTGACTGAAAACAATTATGGGGGGAAAAATATAGCAACACGTTCCAACATGAAGACTCTCTACCACAGTAGTCAGCATGGCAAAAGGTTAGACAACTCCTCGCCTACCCTCCCATGTAGTGCTGTAATACAGATATCCAGAGGCAGGCTTAGCAAGAATGAAAATGTATACATGTGAGACAGGATATGCTCTGCAGACCTAGCATGCAGAATTTGCTCTCCATAAGGAACAGCCTAAATCTTATCACAGTACAGGAGACCTACACACCTCTTCATTCCCACTGTGGGACCTCAACTACTCTCTTTGTAAGGCATTTCATAATTTGCCCAACCCAAATCTCAGGTAGGGATGAAACTACTCTTAATTTACTGTTACAAACCACACTGAAGGAAGCAGCAGGCTTCTGTATCCAGAAGCTTTTGGTTGCTTTCAAGTCGACACATATCATCAGCTTTGCAAATTTCCTTGGCCTTTAACTTACTTCCCTTGGATATTTTCTTGGGCTTGACAACACCTAGAAAAGTTTTGGGTCTGTACCCACTCAGTTTGTAATTGGTGGGGTTTGAAAGAAGAAAAGCTACAACAAACCAAATGTAGCGGAAGAATGTGAGGGTTGGACTTTCCAACCTCTGCCTGCTCAAGAGGCCCATTTCAATCACAGGAGCAATCACAAGTTTCAAAATCATTGTGATGGAAGAACCAATGTCTGACAGAGGAATTCAGGACCATCACAACCCACATGTTTCCAGGTTTTAAAAAAAGGGTTCAAAATTGAAAAACAAGATCAGACACAGATCTGAATATCACTGAGACACAGGGAATGTTGAGAACCCAGTTTGGATTTGTGGCACTGGACCAAATCCAGTTAATTGTCCATGTTTTGCTGAATAAAGACTGGCTATTATAGCACAGCTTCAATGTATGGCTCGCCACCACTATACACAAGTAGCTAGACTGTTGATTATAAACACTAAGAATGATGTGTAGTTGGCAGAAGGGAAGATACCACGCAAATTGCATTTATCATGCAAATCATCAGATGTCTGGCTAGAAGAAAAGTTAAATCTGATTCACGTCTCACTATTTCCTGCTCCTTCCCTATGCATTACCCCTGGAAACTGATTTTTTCAGGTCATCAGGCTATAGCCGTGAATGATTTTATACAAAGCCACAAGGGCAGAACGAGAGATGCAGTCCTGGAGAAGTAAATCAAAGATAACTGACATTTACACATCTCCCAGATACTGGGCTACCCACAGGCTGTCACAGCCCTAGGGACATATTAGAGCAGCCCCTAGGGAGGACATAAGTTTCAGGAAAGCTTTGGATACAAACACTGCCAAACAAGTCGTTTCCATTTGCTCATTTTACTGATGCAAAATGGTTAAATGCTAATATTGCTTCATTTTGTCTCCACAGCCTATAATACAGCATAAGCCAGACACTTTGCAGGGTTAGGTCTGTGCCTCCCACCTGATGGCTAGAAAATGCTATTTAGAGGTTTGCTTTTGGGAACTGGCTTGTAGGTAAAGTAGATATGCATTAGAACAATGGTCCAGAGGAATGGCAAGCGTTAATTGACTCCTAAAAGCTTGTTTGTGATAAAGTTTTCTCTAAGCTCCGCTGTGTCTGAAGTCAGCAGACACAGAGGCTGGGAAATTGAAGACATGTATCACACTGTTCCACAACACGAGCAGTTTACCCAAACAGAGATAAGCGACTCTGCAGCACCCAGTGCCCAGCTGGATTTCTGACTTTGGTAGACAGACCAAATTAGGAGGACTTGTAAACCAAATTAAGATACGTGCATGTAATGGGTTTGGGAAACAAAGGAGCATGCTGATAGAAGAGAACATGGACAGTATGAGCGCTTGTACATGTGGCGGGGGTTTAGTCCCTAAATTGAAATGGTGGGTTTTTAACTGTGACAATTAAAAACCCACCATTTCAATTTAAGGACTTCTGTCACAATTATGGCAAGTGGCCTAATCCTTTTTTTTTCTTTTTTGTGGAGCCTGCCTGCATCTCCCATGGCTGGGGGCAAGCTGCTGGTGAGCTGAGCAGCCCCTGAGCTGCAGGGGGCCCTGGTCCCTCCCCCTGCAGTGGTGACACCCCCCGGGGCCACCTGGGTGGGCTACTAGCAGGCGGGTGCTGCCCAGGGGTGCCACTGCCATGGAAAGAAGGTCTGCGCCCCCCTTCACTTCAAGGCCCACCCGTAGCTCACTCCTCCCACCTCAGCCATGGGAGAGGCGGGCAAGCTCGGGGGGGCAGAGAGGAACAAGCCTCTCACTGCTTTTTTTTTCTCCCTCCCAGTGGAGCCTGCCCATGGAAACCACTGCCAGGCTGGGCAGCACCTGAAGCTGGGGGTGGCGGGGGGTCTGGTCCTTCCTCCATGGCAGCGGCACCCCCCCAGGGCCTCCAAGACAAGGTGCTAGCTGCATGGTGTGTCCTAGCTCACAGGCAGCACCTGCTGAATACAACTCTTCCCCAATCCCACACTCAGGAAGCCTGCCAGGTGCTGCTCCCCATGAGGGCTCAGGGAAGAGTTGGATCTGGCGGGTGCTGTCTGTGGCCTGGGGCAGCATCCACACAGCTAGCACCCTGCCCAGGTAGCCCTGGGGGGCACTGCCACCGCGGAGGGAGCGGCCAGGCCCCCCCCCACAGCTCAGGGACTACGTGGCAATTCACATGGGCAGGCTTCACCTGATCCCATGGCTGTGGGGGCGAGCTGCTGGTGGGCCCTGAGCTGGGGGAGGGGGTGGGGACCTGGACCTTCCCTCCATAGTGGAAGCAGCACCCAGTCTGATCCAACTATTCCCTGAGCCCAAGCTGGGGCAGCCCACTGTGGAAGGACGGACCAGGGCCTCCCCCAGCTCAGGGGCCACTTGGTCCATTGGAGGCTTGTCCCCCCAGCCACAGAAGACACGGGCACACTTTGCAAAAAAGAAAAAGAAAAAGGATCAGGCCCCTCGCCACTCTGTCTTCAGCCCACCTCTCCCACAGTAGGGGGTGAGCTGTCAAAAGACTGCTACGTTAGGAATAGCTGCATTGCAAACTAAACTACATTCAGATGTGGTTTCATATGCAATGTAGCAAACTCATTTAAATCATAACCCCCCCACACACACACACTTGTACATCACGATGCAATTAAACCACAAAACACACCAATTTTCATCACATCTCCAAGCACCTTATAATGACCTCAGGGAAACCAATCAACTATGCTCAGAGATTAAGAGTTAGAGGAGGAAAAGGATACAAAAGGAAGGATTTCAGAGCAGCAAAGAGTCCCCAAGAGAGGAACCTGAGGCCACCATAGACACAGCCTGTACCACCAGCCTGTCTCACCCACCCCACTCGGTGTGGGGGGCTCAGCCATTAACCATCATGACATCTGACCTTAAAGAACGAACCTCAGGGTGATGCTCATGTACGGGCCAGATGTACCTGCCCTCTGTGACAGACAGAATCAGGGCGTGGGGAATTATTTTGTTTGCCTTGCCTGCATTATTCTTATCTGCTATCACTGTATACCAATAAAATGTGCCTGTTATCAAATGGAGAGGTCATGGTCTGCCTGAGGGTTTGGGTCTGCCTGGACCCAAAGGTATCTGTGTCATAAATTCAGTGCCAACACCACGCCTGCAAAGATGAGGGCATATGAAATATCTGGGCATGGTCAGAGCTGCAGCAAACAGCTGCTTGAGACTGTAGTTGTGCTCCTGTTGACTGGAGAAGTCGTGCCCTAGCCTCCTCTCTTATACAGACTCCCTGTGTGATCTGGGGAAAGCCACTCGATTTCAGTGGCTAGTAGGTGCCTAAATACCTTTCAGGATGTAGCCTTTAGCCTGTCTGTGGTATGGTTTCTCATATGAAATAAAGAATAACACTTCCCTATATCTGAAGTGTATTGCATGAATACAGAAGACTGTGATGTGTTTGAGTAGTACGGTAGTGGAGTACCATAGCTAGATTAGGATGGAAAACAGTTCTAGAAATCACTTTTGTTCTCTGCAGTTTAGCATCTCCGCAGCTTATGACTCAACTGTGACTGCGTCAAAAGGGCTGTCCCCGAGTTTCTCTCTACCCTTTCCCAGTTCCCACCTGTTTTTGCTAAGGAGGGAGTTAAGAATGTGAACTTCAGTGCCAAAAACTTTCCAGTGGGTTCTCCACTCCCTATTAATTACCATGCCATCTGACCCCCAAATCTCTTGTCTTGCAGCTGGGACACAGCCACCCCTCTGCTGTAAGACACAATGTAGTTATTAATGTTAATAGTTCATTTGGAAATGAATTCAGCAGCTTATTACAGCTGTTCAGAAACTCTACTCTGTGGGTTTGGTACCAAGAGGATTTTCATATTGAAAACAGAAGATGCTGCTGTAAAACAAGAAAATGCAATTAATGCTCTTAGATGAAGAGAATTAAGTTTCTTCATGTTAAAAAGGGATGCGAGTGAAGAGCTCGCCAAATGTTCCTATCCATGCAATTTGGGGGTGGGGGGGGTGAAAGCACAAACCCACTTTTTACTGTCATTTATAACTGTACAGAACTATCAACTTTAATGACAGCTGCATTTGCTCATGCCTGGGAGAACTGGCAACAAGCAAAGTTAACACATGGGAGAGGAAGTGCTTTATCTTCTACGCTGTTCATTGCTTCTCGTGTCCTCTTTTATCCAGATGAGCATATTATTCATACCTGTTTTGCATACGCACAGAATACTATTGACCTGTTTTCTGATGATTTTGTACTAGATATATCACTTATGCTACTGTTTATATTGGGCTAAATTCAGTGCTAGACTCCCCTAGGAGATGCATGCAGTCCATCAAGGCTCCACTCATCTTAATTTGACCCAAAGACCTCCATGCCTCAAATATAGGACATTACTATCGGTGAGATCAAAGCCCTAGCATAGTCTCCACCATACACAGATGGCTTTCACTTTATACACTGCTTTGATTCCATCTATCCCAATATTTTGGTTACCTTTTCAGGTCCTCCAATACCCCCCTGCTCCTGCCTCACCAAGATTATTTCATGCCATAGGGCTCTTTGGGGTTTACAGTTTGCCACTCTACCCAGCAATATTGTCTAGTCCAGGGGTTTTCAACCTTTTTTAATAAGTGTACCCCCGGTGGCCCCCTTTTTAGCAAGGGGTGGGGTGGGGGAGGGAGGTGAGCACTGCATGTGGAGATGGGGTGGGGAGGAGCAGCCAGACGCAGAGCGGGGGCATGGCAAGTGGCGGAGCGGTGGCAGCGCAACGTCTGTGCTGCCCTGCTCCTGTGAGGCAAGAGTGTGGGGTGGCGGCGCTCCATCCCCACCCACCTCCACGTTCCCCCTGGGACCTTTCAAAAGTACCCCCAGGGGTACACGCACCCCCGGTTGACAACCCCTGGTCTAGTTTGCTATTCAGCACTCGGGCACTAACAGCGTTTTGTACAAGAAACTGCCTGACACATTTCACTTAGACTCCACTTGTGGCAGTCCCACACAGGTTAGTAGCAAAGTGAAGCTCAGACTCTTATTGAAATTCATCATACGACAGCCCGAAGCAAATTATTGTTCTTATAACAACTCTTTATCATGGCAAGATTCCAACTGATTTCATCAGGACAGAAAACTGGCTTAATGGCTCTGTCCATGCAACACCACATGAATAATTTATAACATCAACTTGACTAGTGGGTAGAGATGAACAGTAGGCTTCAGTCCTCCCAAAACAGACCACCATAGCTTTGCAAATGGGAAACTGAGTTGGGCATAAGTCAATACCTTCCCCTTAATACAAGGCCAGGCACACAGCAGAACCCCACCGTTGTTGTTCATCCAGAGCACCGTTTACAAGCTGATAAGAGATATTACGGACCTGAATGAGCCATGCTTCTGCTAAGTCAAGAGAAAGAACAGAGAGATCAACTACAACATGGAGGAGCGACGGAAAGGTAGACAGCTTAAGTTAAGCACCAAAAGGTGCTGTGAGCAATAAGAAATCAGATAGGATAACTGGGAAGGAAAGCAAAGAAGAATTTCAGGATAGAAATTAAAAGGAAGAGGTGGGGAAAGAGAATAAAGAGGAAAGGGAGAAGTAGGGAGAGGACCTGCAAGAGGGGAAGATGAACAGGGAGCTTGCACATCGGGTTGAATTAGACCCCCTCTCCACCACCTTCTTAATAACACACCTGGTGGCTGCATCAGGGTGGGCAGCTGCCACATAAAAGTCCCCAGTACACATTTCCCACATTATTGCTCTTCCTATGTTTTCATATAAGGGAGGTGTTCTCTCCAATGGGACCAATGAAGGTAGAAGAGGCAAGGGCCATGGAACTAGACATGCTAACATACCTAGTCTAATAGTATCCAGGAACCAGTGAAATCTCTCATGCCCATGGTCTAGCTTACCCAGTACTTGGACAGAGACTACTTTAAGTTCACTAGGCTTTAAACAGTGTTGCAGATGTGGATGATTCATTTAAGGTGTTCTTCTATCTAAGTCATCTATACATGAGCCAGTGCCCCATTTGTGGAGCTAAGGGTCTCTCTGATTTGTAGGAGGAGAGACAAACAGACAGCTAAGCCTGTGGCCATCTGTGCTCACTACAATCTCATTCCATTGAGTCCTTTCCCCTTAGTCCTGATTTAACCTGCCAGGTGCTGATGCCCTGGGATATTCCACATCCCACATGTGGCTGTAATTCAGAGCTGGGTGAAGTTATTTTGGCAAATACAGCAAGTGATGGCTATGCAGGAACTCTTTCCTCTCTTCTGCTGTATAGAAATCTTCCTTCTAACTACATCTTACAGACTGTTCTCCAGCAGGGGCATGAACTCTGAGGCTCCTTCCATAGCTGTCTCTCAGAAAACATAGCCAAACCAAAAGTGCCAGAGAAAAAGTCAAACCTATGGCCTGTGATCTGCAGTCATTATGCACTGAAGCCACAGGACTTAGCTGGCCTGCTGTTGTTGGTGGTGCTCTTTCCCCAGAAGATTGGTGCTGGCTAGGTAAGTAGAGTCAAGATAAGACTATGGTTCTCCTTTGACACTCGACAATAGGACAATTTCCTGCCTTCATTCCTGTTAATTCATGGCTCTGGGGAGATGGTGGGAGTGGGTAATGAGGCAGAACAGCAACCTCTCAGGAGTCCCAATGAAGGACAATTCTGCTATAGTTAAGTTCTGCTGTAAATAAAAAGGCAAGTCCAGATGGGCCGCTAGGCCATATAGCTGCCTACACAGCAAAGTGACTGCCATGGATTTACTGGGTCATAATACCACAGCAACCAAAAGATGGACTGTCTCCTCACCTAGGCCTGGAGGCCTTGCAAAAAGCATGCCTGGTGACCATGGGCCAGACTCTACCCAGAAAACAATCATCACTTTCTTTTGGCCTTGCAAAGTCATCTCAGTCCCACGAGGTCTTCCCCACTGGACAGAGACAGTTATAATCTGATGATCTCACCTGGGTGCCACTCTATAGTGTTAAATGAGCAAATGCACCACGTCAACTTGATACCAGAGGTCCCAGACCAGAAATTTCAAACCAGTGTTGCATTTCTGCCCGACAGCCCTTCCCTATTCTTTCCTTGCCCTACCAACAAGACATTACTTAAACTGGAAACAACAAGCAAATTGAGTGGCCTGGTCATGACATAATACATTAATGGCATTGCCTCTTCTTCTGACAAGACTGTTCCTAATGCACATAACCACTTCACATGATCAGTTCAGCTATTTCCAATGAAAAAGAAAACCGCAGTCAAATGAAACTCTCAATTGTCCTAGAACTTCTGACAACATCCTATTATGTCAGACTGCATTGGGCTGAGGCATGCAATCCATCATAACTTGACTTAATGAGGCAATTAAAAACAAATGCATTACATGGTCAAACTGCTGGATGTAGCCTTTCCTTGGCTTCAGCTGGCTTCACATTCTCTTAGGGATAAAGGGTATAAGAGGAGTCTTTTATTTCATTTCCCTTGGAATAAAAGAAGTGAAAGTCCGGGAGCGTGGAAACTAGAGGGGTGCGTTCCTGCAAACAGGTAAGTCTCTATGTACTGGAGTGATAAATCTTTTTTGACCCCATGAAAGAGTTTTTCAGTGTGAACTACTACAGCAAGACAAGAAGCCTTCTTATTCAGGGGCCTTCTTCTATTGAAAACACAAAATTAAATGTAGAACAAAGTACCAAAGATAGCAGGAGAAAAAAAGTGAAAGACTGGCAGAGTGAATCAAATATTTGGCACTGATTCAAGTCAAAAAGGATTCCCTCAGCTTAAATGCACCCACCTTATGACAAAACTGGTGCTCTCTCTACTTGTTCTTGAGGGATTACACGACACTGTTATAGGCAACATGGGAAAGCAAATGCCAGGCTGCCAGGTAGCTGCCCTCCCCCCAAACTCTGTGCGCATGCACCCAAACCTAGGTGCACTGTAGAAGTATTTCACTTTTCTTTAAAACATCACTTATTAGCCACTACTGAAGGCATATGATGCCAAATCACCTGGTCTGATGCACTATGGCATTATTTTTTTTCCTGGGTTTCATATGCAGTGGATCCAGGCTGACTTGACAGTTCAGGTATTGGCATATAGCTACTACAGTTAACAGGCAGTTAATAACCTTCTTTCCCCCATGATTATACTTTCCATAGGGCTTGCTTACCAGCCTCAAAAAAACCCAACACAAGGAGTAGTTCAACTGCTCAGCTTGCTGACTGAAGCACAGGCGGCTGAATTCCAGGCAGTTACGTGTGAAGAATTTAATTTGTCATTGAGGAGAGTGCAGTTTTCCAGCTTTATTCACCACTTTCACTGGAGTAGAGAACCAGAAGCATCCACAAATGACACACCTCTTACAGTTCCATTGATGATTTCTTAATTACTATAACCAGCCATGCACACATACATACACACACTCTCAGATCAGCAGTGACACTGTTCCTACCGATTAAAATCAGGACTGAAGACACTGAAGATGTCCCAATTCCCTCTCTTTTCTCCTGTTAAAGGTGCAGGTGACTGTTTCATTTCAAAATAAAATGAAGGGGTATTTCCTGCTGCTGCAGCTGGTGACTACACTGACTGACCACAAGTACTGAACAGTGGCAAGTTCCAAAATGAGCTTGGCAGCTCTTATATACACTAGCATGGAATAGGCCCACAAGCACCCATGAAAAGTTACTCAACCAATGGATCAACTTGCAGGGGTAGATCCAGAACAAATACTCTGCCCATGGTCAGCTGCAGACATTCCTGATCACTTTTATCACAATGGGGTACATTTTCCTTATATTGGCCAGACTGTAGTCACCTTCTCATCACATATATGTTCTCTGCAAATGGAGACAACAGTGAGAAGTCAGACAGGAGAATGCGCTGCTTTCCTCGGAGGCATCTGTCTAAAAAGCCACATGACTGGAAATGACTGATTCAGTGCATCTCAGGACAGGATGTTCTCTTTGTACACTGATAAAGCAGCCTCATAGGTTGCAGTCGTACATCAAATTCCTCCCCTCCAGAGCAAGGATAGAAGCCTGTCTTTACCCACCGGCCCTCTAGTAGTTACTCACAACTATAGCTCCTTGACCAGCTCCTGCTTGCCACCCACTTCTTGCCCTCACCTTCATCCTCAAAAGTCATTTGGCCAACTCCTTTCCCAGGAGAAGGAATATTCAGTGATTTGATCCCACTTTAGACAATTTTAAAACAATTTTAAAACAAATTCCTGTTTTTGATTTCAAGACATTCATTCAGAATGGCTAAGGAGCTGGTATGAGTGAGGCAAACTCATTCATCTCCCGGTGCACCAGCGACCTATGTTTCCTTGTAAGTGAGAACTACTCTCTATAGATGAAAGGTTGGTCTAACTCCTATGTTAAAGATGCATGGGGGGGAGCATTTACATGGACTAGAGACTACCAGCCAAGATACAACCATGAGATAAAATTTATTTGTGTTTTTCCACAACACCTCATGACATTAACCTTTCAGATCAAGATGGAGGGAAGGCAGGGCTTCAACAGAGCAACAAATCCCCTGGTCCTGTAATGGCTCCATAGCCATCAAATTGGAAGACCTAAAAATTACTACTTACTCAATACTTATAAAGCGATCATTTCTCTAAGTGCATCACAAAATGAATATTGAATGTTTTCTGCACAGATTGCTATTCCAGGCTTGCAATATTTAAGCAATAAGACTTGTCAGGGAGAATGGTAGCCATGAGATAATTACATCTCAGGGGTATTTTGATGTGCAAAGAACAGAGAAGGGCCTGTATTTTCTCAAGAGCATGACTGTGTCATGATTATAACACCATATAGAATTAGGTATTGACAGCAAGAAAAGTTCCCAGAAGTTGGCCGCTTCATGGATTTCATGGCTAGGCAATAAGATAACAGCATGCAGTTTCATTAGCAACTGAACAATTTTACTAGCAATGTAATTGTTTTGATTGACATGACACTTCCATTAGCAGTCCCATTCTGCAATTAATTATAATGCTGCGAAAAGGGAACAGAAAACTGAACCAAACCAAGCTGCCAACCTTTGGGTTGGAATTTTCAGTTTTATTTGTTAGCTGGCTCTCAACCTTTTTAGAGTAAAGGCACCTTTGGCAAATGCCAGGTCTTACCTTTTACTGATCTTTTGACTATGGAAAAATAACAGAGCAATCCTTCTGTTGCAAAGAACTCACAAAGCCTACAAGAGGTTAGAATGGTTTTGACACTACAGATTCATATTTCAAATCTCTGGATTTATCTTGTGACTCACATGCAGGCATTTACACACTTCATAGTGCTAATATTGCACAGAACCCTGTGGCACAATCTTGACGCACCCTGGTTGAGAACCATCAATCTAGAAGCAAGTTTTAGGGCGTTTTCAAGTTCCTGATATATCAGAAAGGAAGAAAAAAAGGTGTTTCACTCAGAAATGATTCTGAAAGCGGCCTTGATGAATCACACTAAGGGCCTTGTTACACAATAATTTTAGGCAGATTCTGGAGCTCTTGACTCCTGGATTGTCCACACGTTAACACCTGAAACTAGTTTTAAGAACACTTCAGATGTCTTAAAGTTATATCACTTCAGGGCAGGCTTATCTCTGATCCATGTGACCCAGCTCATGTTTCATTAATGTTCAGCCACCCCCCAGAGATAAGCCACCCAAGTTGCAGTCCTCCAGCATCCCAGTATGCAGTGTTGCCTCCCCTACACTACTGTTCTGTGTGGACAAACTTTCCTCCCCCTGAACTCTACTGCCCAGTGGGCTGTTCTGGCACCAAGTTAACTCCCCTTTCCTTGCCCAGGGGTATGCCCTTCCCACCTCCAGGGGTGCAACCCTGTGCAGACAGCCTGTAGAATACATGCCAACTAGCCAGGTCGCAGGGCTTGGACAGGTCTGGGAGTGGGACAACAAGGTAGGGAAGTCAGATTGGGTCCCTATGAGCTGGGACTTCCTTCCCAGAGCAGGGGCAGTAGCTCCCCCAGAAGTGCCTACCTTCACAGCTCCCAGCTCGCAGCTATAGATCCTAGTCCAGCCCCTGCTTGCCTTCACCTTCTTCCTCAAGAGTCATTTGGCCAACTCCTTTACCAAAAAGGATCCTTCTGTCCATTACTGGGAAAGAGAAAGCCCAAACTCAAGTATTGAAACCAAGGTTTTCCTCATGGTTTCTCTAGCTGAAACCTGATGCTGGATGGGCAATGGGAATTAGGGAGTTGGGGGGGAAACAGAGGTAAAAGCTAAATCATACAGCTATGAACTCTTTTTGCCAGCCCTTGGCATGAAAAGAGGGGTAAAAGGCAAGAAATAAGAGTAGGAACTCTGCAGCTCAGACAGGAGCTTGGAAAACCTACCCCAAGGAGCGGGGCCACAATTTCAAAAGCTACTTCTTGCCTTTGTAAAAAAATAACAGAATTACTGGCTGTTTAACCAGCAAACTAGTGCCTACCCAGCCAGTTTTCAACATCCTCAGAAGTCACGGGTCAAATTCCAAGCAGAAGAAACTTTACAAGATGCTGTGAAGAAGAAAAAGAGCAAACGAGACTGTTCCAGCTTCTGGTAGCAGCAAAATCAGACTGCAGAATCAAAAGGAAACAGGTGTTAGTCAGCCCCTTAAGATACTTTTGGGGGTGGGAACTGCTATTTAAAAATGCACCACTTGGAGGAGATTGTAATCACAGTAGATTTCTACCTCAATAAATAATGGTTATGAAGAGGGCTAGATAGAATTGAGCAACTCCTGCATGGGGACAACCTCAACTTACTGATTCATTCATTTCAGGCCTGCTCTGCTCCTTAAGATTGCTGCCACCTCGGAATCAACTCCTAAGAGCGTCTTGCATGAAAAAATAAAACCCAACATGAGCCAAAAAACAACATCATTTCCCATAGCAATGAGTCTCAGAGTGTTGTGGAAAGTAATCAGTGTTATCAGAGAAAAATGTTCTAGCTCTTAGAGCAATTTTATATGGTAAGGGAATAAAAAATAATAATAATACTAAAAAAAACCCTGGTCTTTAAGAAGAAAAACTTCAAACTATTCTGTCCTTTTCCTGCCATTTATAGCTGCTAAAATTATGCCAATCATTTAGGGTCCTATCCTTCAAGATACGGAGCAGCACCTGAGAAATGCCATTACTAGAATACAGCGCTCAGCACGAATCAGAAGACCATCCACCCGAGTGTCAGCTGAACAACTAGTGAAATCCGTACGCCCAGCTTACTAGGAATGAGCATACCGGGTGCAGAAGAGGGCCATAGTAAAACATGGGCAGAACGCTACTGGGTCATGAATTAATCTTCCAACATGGGGAAGTGTGATATATAAATAGATCCACTAAGGGACAAAGAAGAAATACACATAGCTTTATGTCTTGCTAGTTTTAACTGAAAGTATCTTAAGAACCACATTTAAGTACAAATCGCTACTACTGTACTGACCAGTTTGGGGCACAGAGATATTACATCCAAAAAACATTAAAAGAAAACTGAGTGCTTGACTTTGCAAATGCAGAGTTAGGATATGCAGAATTAAGTCACCCAGAAAACTTTAATTCAGCTGCCTTGTGCAGAGGGATTACAACACAGTCTCTAATTATATGAGCACATATTAGTTTTCCTCAGGGCACAGGCTGGGGGATACTCCCTAGCTGAACAGCTTTTCAATATTTTGTTTTACCCGCACTGCTTATGCTTGAACTCAATGCTCAGTGCCTATTTACTGCATATTATTCGAAGCCTGATCTAAATATAGAAATATTTGTTTTCTCATGTCTTTTTTTCTTTCCTATAGTGTTCATTTCTATAGCATCTGCAGCCTTCACAAACATTAATTTATCTTTGAACTATAGGAGGTGATAGGGTCACTACAGAAAAGATATTAAAATGGCACGTTCATTTTTGGCACCCGAATTCAAGCCACACACACAACCTGATTCTTCAGAGTGTGCAGCATTACACATGGCATTTTATATGTGCAAGGCACAACTAACACAAAATCCTATTGCAGTCCTGAGCAGCCAGCCTTTCTGCAAATCAGACTCCATTTGAGCTCCCAGAAAGCGAGGAACACAGGCTTAGTGGTCATCTGTGAAAGATTTGGTTTCAAACAATTTCCCAGCATTACACAGGAACCTTGTGGCAGAGGCAGAGAGTTAATCCAATTTTCCAAAGACACTCTGGAGGCAGAAGACAGGCCTCTCTCTTCCTATACTTCTCCAGCTTGTTTGGCTACCCGCCTTCCAACTTCTGCAACAATACCTGTAGGCAGTCCCATTAACTATGCCGGATATTTGTGCACCTGCATCCCGCAAGCTTGACCTGGCTCTGGCCCCAACCCCAGCCCTAGCCCCTTCAGCCATCTCTGTCTCCCTCTTTGCCTCCTCATACCAGCCTCTCCACATTTTAGTCCTCTGCCCTCATTTTCCTGAATTGCAAGTCCCAATCGCCCTCATCACTGCATGGGCACCATCCGTGGAAGCTCTGAAACGCCCCCAGTATTAGTGTCTGTATTTGGTGCCACCACTCCCCCCCCCCCCGATTTCCAGAGAAATGACTGAAGGAAGGCCCTGCAGCAGAAAGCTGTTGTTTGTGGATAGTTGTTGCACATCTGTGATCATATTTGCACACAGGGGCTCTGCAAGAGACTGGGCATGGGCATGTTCTTTTGCTTTGTAGCGGTTGGCACATGCGCAGTCCAGTCCAAACAGAAACCATGTGGGGATGGAGCAAGCCAAGCTAAGAAGTCTCTGCTGAGCGTGTTCAAACTGAACAAGTCTTACTCCAATGAAATCTAGGCCAACTGGTTCCCCTTGCTCGTCTCCCCAAGAGGTTCCAAGTGTTAATTCAGTTCTTTCATTAATTCAGCTTCACAACATCAAAGTGAATGCTTTGGGTTTATTTCTAGATGAGATGAATGCTGTAAACATCCAGGTCCAATGGGAAAGAAGAGCCAAGGTACAAAGCTGAACATTGAGATACAGCCAACAACATTTGAAAGTTACAGGTCTTCCTCAAACAAAGTCATGGTACCCCGGAGAAGGCATCAGTGTGAGGAACAGCCCATTAAAATGCAGATAAACACAGGTTTATTTCATCCTCTTCCCCTTTTTAGGTTTCAGTTAATTTTTTCTACCCTGATTTCATTCCAGCAAATGCAATGCTACAGGCTGCTTGTATCCTGCCATATATACACAGTGAAGTGGAAGAGTAACTGTCAAGCTTTGTAAGTGTCCAAAGCACTGCTCAGAGTCACTTGTCTGCTGTGATACTGCATGAATCAGTTCTTATCTGTCCCCTTATTCCTTTGGAGTCAGGTCACCTTATGTGTTCAAGGGAAATCTCTGTGAATCAATGTACTGACAGAACTGCGGGGGCTGGGGAGCGATAACTTGCAAATGAAAAATTAAGAAAACAACTGGGGAAATCTGGAAAGTTACAGTGATATTAGAACCCAGGAGCAACACGCATCAGAAAAGAGAGCACAGGCAAGAAACCAAGGATCTCATTTATCACTTTATATATGTAACCTGCAGCTACCAGCATTTGGATGGGACACGAAACACCATTGTAGAGAGAAGGAGGAAGGGAGAGAGGCAGCAAAGGAGGATGAATCAGTACACCTTATTAGAGCCCAGAATAAAATGTCTGTTCTTTTAAATCTTTTCTGCTTTACGTAGTAGCTTGCTTCATAAGAAAACTTAATAATAATCTCTTTAACTAGCTCCAATTTTCAATTTAAGGAAAGGACTCTTTTTCTGTTGCTGTTTGTGCAATTAAGGATAATGATGATTTATGCAATACAAGAGAGGTCATGCATAAGAATTCTGAACTCAGATCAAGATTGACCCGTCTCTCCTGTTCCTATCCCAGCCTTGTGTTTACACAGGGTCCAATTACACAGCTGCATTTTGCTGCACAGCACGCGCTATAATGTAACCTTGGGTCTGTCTGCTGCTCCGCAAATTCGTTTCTGCTCTTATCTTCAGCATGTCATTATTTCACTGTAGTCCAGCTTTTCCAAGTAATTTTGCTAGTGCCTCACAGACCTAACTCACAAATTCAGGCTGCTGGCTAGAACTGGAAAAAAAAGACAGTTGATAATACAGTGACAATCCAGATGCTCCCTCTTCAACAGGAAACTTTTGAGTTTACAGTTAAAAATAGGAAGTTGAAACATTTTGGTTTGAAAATGCCATCCTGGTGCCTATTGGAAGTTGGAGGTGAGGTGGTTTGTGCGGTCATTTTTTTTCCTATGGAATGGGTTCCTTGTTTGGACTACACCACCTAGGATGCACCATAATCCTCCCTCATCATGAAGACAAGTAGCTGGGAGAAGAAATCCAGCCCATATTCAGCCCAGAAAAGCATAACCTAAAGGAGAACGGGGCTATCAGGAATCTGAGCAATTACTGTGAAACACCATAAAAGAATAGTTCGAGACATTTGGGGGGCAGAGGAGGAAGACGATGCAACAAAACTGAAAGAGATCCACAGAATATGAATACTATTTACAAATAATTCTGTTTAGTCAGATTTTTTGTCAGCAATTTAATAGAAAGGTCTTTAACCAACATAACAAACATTAATTGCATCTTCCCTATGGAATGCATGCAGCTGGCTGCCAGGATGTATGGGTAATGCCAAAGTGCAAAGGCTTTGCTCCTAGGACTATACTGATAAACACTTTATACAGGCCAAATGGTTCTTTGGCTGGTAAAGCTTATACCATTTTTCCACAGTACATTTTAATACTCTACCTGTGAATGCAGCTATTCTGGCAGAACCGCTCTGCTTGGACCAGGCCTTTCTGTATTGGTTTCTTCAGCTCTTCCCAAGAACGATATGGCAATAGCTAAGGTCTGTACTGCTCGTGCATCCTAAGCTAGTGGCTTTAATGCTAGCTCAGGTATCTTTACTCTCTTGTAGTCCCAGCTGTGACCGCAGTGTTGACATGCCCAATTATGCAGCTCAACAAAATAAGAGGCAATTCATTTCCTCCCCTCCAGCACTTGAATCCACCTGCAGAAGTGTCCCAGAGCACCCTGTATCTGGCACCCTCACACTCTGGCGTGCCAGTAACCCAGCACAAAGGACAGCACAGGGCTGTCGTCTGAAAATAGATGACAGAAAAGCAGAGCATAAGCATCAGGCTTCCAAGCAACAGAGAGGAGCCAGTTCAAGGAGCCTAACTGTAAACTTCAGCATGATTAGTAAATCACTAAGGGAGATGCAACAGCTTCATTTGCTCTCAGAGATGATAGGTCAGGAGCATCACAACAATGTGATGATCCCTGTGGAAAGGGCTGCTAAATGAACTCTTACTGTTGAGATGTCTTCACGTATAGCCCCGAACACAACAGGCAGCAGAAACCCACATCATGCTGCACCTCAGCCTACACGCCTGTGCCTCTTGCATCTCATTTTACCTGCACACTGGTTTGGAAAAAAAAAACGTTTTCAGCTGCTACTGCAAGTTACTTGTTAGTGACCTGGGATTTTAAAAGAGCTCCAGTCACCAGCCGAGACAGAGGCTCCTTGATATCAATTTTCCCCCAAACCGAGGGAAAAAAATACCCAGCCTCTATTCCCTTTTGAAGAACACTGCAGTCAGAAACTTTACAATCAAAGAGACACACTCTGTCATTCCCTCAGTTATTGATTTGCAATGATTGCCACATAAGATGAAAATTGATGACTTCTGCATAGCAGAACAAAGGCAGGCGGCAGCGCTGTTTATTACCACATCATCATCAACTAGCCTAGGCATGATGTTAAAGCCGGAGAAGGAAGGGTGGGTGGGTCACACAGCCTGAATTTTAACTCTTTCCTGAGTAAGCACCTCCAAGGACCGGACAATACAGTTGGTACAACTATTTTGTTTCTGGCTCTTCTGCCTCAGCCACTGTAAGTGGCTCTTGCTATTCCCACTCTGGCCGTTGGCTGGAGGTTACATCATATAGCAGATGTGGACTCCCAGTATAGCCTGTCTTTAATGTAATCAGAGCTGGCAACCTCTCACCAGCAAGCAGTGCTCTTTGGAGTGAAATCCTGGCCTCACTAGGGTCAGTGACAAAACTCCCATGGACTTCAGCGAGGCTCAGGTTATACCCACAGACTTTAAGAACCATTTTCATCATCTAATAGATGAATACATTTCACCCAGTAACACCTATATTTTGCCCCGCAACTTGCACTTACACAAGAGCACATCTTTTTAAGAGACCGCAGAGGAAGCCTGTGCCTTCTCTCATCTTGCTACAGAAGGAAATAAATTGACTGTGGCACGAACTAGGGTCCATACCACTGAAGTTATTCAATATGAATCCTCAGTCAGACAGCTGGCTCCTCTTGGGATTTCAGATTTATTTAGATGGCCTTTTTTTTTTTTCCTGGTGCTACCACAATGATTAAAATCCTGCCCACGTTCCCTTGTTAGGTTGTAAGCTCCTAGCAATATACATCTGAACAAGACAATACTGTTTGGACAGGTTCTAAGATTCTGGAGCTCTTTAGTCTTACTCCTGGTTCTTGTACTTCTTTTTTTTAAGAGACTTGATCTTCTAAGGATGCAAGTCCTCATCATCTCTGACCATATATCCCTTGCATTGTCTAAGAATGGCACCTAACTCGAGTATCCAAATTAGAAGCCACATCTGAAATTTCTGGCTGTTGGTGTTCTGTTCTTTCTGGGAACAGACTGAATGAACAGATTTTAAATCCCACCCCGGCAAGTGGCCCCATCATCACAACACCCTCCCTTAGCTGGGCAGGCAACAATTTTCTCATCATATACAATGTTTAGAAACACCTCAAACTTTCCGTTTTGCAACAAGATCTTTTTAAGGCTGTCATAGGGAACAAGGCAAGGGGGGGAGTGGAGAGGAAGGGAAACAGAAACATGTTCTTCATAATAGCCAATAGCCTGAACAGGTACTTGAATAAGCATCTGATGTCCCGGTCAAGTGCTCTCTAACAACTAGGCCACCTGGCTATTTCACCTTTTCTTTCTTTCTTGGTTTTGAACAGATCCTGGACGGAAGAGAAATCTTCCTGACCAGCTCTACTTCCAGCTGCTATTCTTTTACAACTGTCCTGAAAATTACAGAGAGCTTTCAGAGAACGTACCCAGAGATGAACAATGGGCAAATAACCTTATGAGAGAAGGGCTGATGGGCAGACAATATGAATAATGAGAACAATATTCTGAAGAAAGAGATAACTGTAGCAAAGGGAGCAAAACTAATCACTGAGATTGTATCCGGCATAATCCACTTCTGCCAAGGTTCCTTATTGGAAGCTACTCCTATTTTCAGGTGGACAGGAAACATCAAGCCTGAGGTTCTGAACTGATGTTTGAAAGGGAGAGGATATTTTATACTGTGAGGGATGCACTTGCAGAGAAACAAAAGGTTTGCAAGAAGCATTTAAGCATTTCCCATCAAACTTGACATTTGGCATCTGCTCAAGCATCTGCTGAGATTTGCTTTGTTTCCAGTTAATACGTACAGAGTAATATGATTTAGCCTTTAGCTGAGCTGTTCACAGAGCACAATCTATCTGAAATAAAAGAACCAGGAAAAGGCTTTTTCAGGTTTACTTCTAATTAACAGGGTCTCCTCTCCCGATACTATTTCTCTTTTCAGAGTTTCACAAGGGGGGAACTATATATATCTACATACCTCTCTCTACTGAGACACTTCCAATCCGGCTTTTACAGACTTGAGCATAGTGATAATAAAGGCAGTAATGTATCAAGTCTTGGGATTAGAGAAACACTGCAAACAAGAAGGATTGGGAAAGAAATGCATCCACCAGAGAGATCTAACCAAAATCATATCCATCTGGTTAGATACAGTTTTCCTTAAGAGACTTTCAAGTCACAGACTTCACTGAAGGACTTCTAGTTCAAAATCTTTCCCTGCCCCCTGCATCATAGATTTATAGATTTCAGGGTCAGAAGGGACCTCAGTGGGCCATTTAGTCCGAGCCCCTGCCCCTGGCAGGCAAGAAAAGGGTCAGCAAACCTGGGGTCATGTGATCCCAGCCAGGTGCCTGTCCAGTCTCCTCTTGAAGACCCTCAAGGATGGGGTGAGCACCACCCCCTTGGAAGACCATCCTGGCAGCCCTGATCGTGAAGAACTTTTTTCTAGTGTCCAGTCTGAACCTGCTCTCCAATGGCTATTGTTTCTTGCTATTCCAGGGGGTGCCCCGGTAAACAGATCACCACCCACTTCGGGTTGCTCTCCCTTTATGAATCTGTACACAGCCACAAGGTCTCCTCTCGGCCTTCTCTTGGGGAAGCTGAAGAGGTTAAGTTCCCTTAGCCTTTCCTCATAGGGCTTTCCCTCCAGGCCTCCAGTTAGACACGTGGCTCTTTTTTGGACCCTCTCCAGGTTGTCCACATCCCACTTGAACTGTGGCATCCAGAACTGGACACAGTACTCCAGCTGCGGCCTGACCAGTGCCGCGTAGAGAAGGAGAATCACCTCCCTGGACCTGTTTGTGAAGCACCTACAGATGCACAACAAGGTGCAATTGGCCCTGCTGACTACTTCATCACATTGACGACTCATGTTCACCCTGGAGTCAACAGCAACTCCAAGATCTCTTTCTGCCTCAGTGGTGCTGAGAAGTTTGCCCCCAGCCTACAGGTATGATGGCAGTTTTTTCTCCCTCGATGCAGCAGCTTGCACTTGTTCTAATGGAATTACATCCTGTTGCTCTCATCCCACTTCCCCAGACTGTCTAGGTCAGCCTGGATCTGGTTCCTCCTCTCCAGGGTGTCAACTTCACCCCATATTTTTGTGTTGTCAGCAAATCTGGACAGGGTGCTTCCCACCCCCTCATCCAGATCACTGATGAAGATGTTGAACAGCACCGGCCCCAGAACTGAGCCCTGAGGGACTCCACTGCACACATCTTTCCAGATAGACACTGACCCATCCACCACCACCCTCTGAGTGCAACCCCTGAGCCAGTTTGCTACCCATTCTACCATATAATCATCCAAGGCAAATCGCCTTAGTTTATTAATAAGGATAGAATGGGATATTGTGTCAAATGCCTTCTTGAAGTCCAGATAGATAACATCCACCTTGACTCCCGCATCTAAACATTTGGTGGCCTTGTCGTAAAAAGAAACTAGGTTAGTCAGGCAGGACCTGCCCACTATAAACCCATGTTGGTTACCCTTCCGCATCACATTAGCCAGCGGGCTCCCACAGATGTGTTCCTTGATAATTTTTTCTAGGATTTTCCCTGGGATAGAAGTAAGGCTGACTGTCAGCCTCCCTGTTTAGAAAAGCTTACACAGAAATCCCTTTGGAGCCCAACAAGTCTGCTTCCAATTCAACCAAAAGGGTCAATGTGGGACACATTTTTCATTCTGGCACAAATTACATATGATACTCTCTCCTTCTTGCAACCTTGAATGCTACAATAAACCTGAACCTGGAGTTATTTGTAGTACATGATTGTAACTACAGAGCCCCAGGGCTGGTTCCAAGATCTCTTGAACTATAGGAGAAAATATTTGATTGCAAGTTCCTTTCTGGCAAGATCAAGGGCTTTTACGGCAAGACACTGTCATTTTGTTTGCAAATGCAGCAGCCTCATAATACAGAGCTATGACTGAGCGTGCAGATCAGAGATAACTGCAGGGTCCAAGTTTAGGGTAGCATTTACACCTCTGAATGAGGCACACAAACCTTCAGACCCGTAACAACAACATTTTTCAGCGGTTTCATAGAAACCCAACCAACTAGCCTAGATCCTCAACACTAACAAGAGAATGAATCTTCATTCACCATGAGGTCTCCTTCCATGGTCCCATCTCACATAGCAGTCCTTTTGTTACCAGTGTAGCACCATGCAGATATGCCCAAGCTAGCACAGGTGCCAAATACAGCATAGTTGTGATAGCACAGCCTTCTGCCCAGGCTGACTAGCCTTCCTGAGAAGCAGAGGATATTCACCTGGGCAGAGTACTATGGTAATAAGGCTAAATTGGGTGCATCTAAACATGCATTTACTCCAGCCTACATTTACTGTGCAGTAACCTACTGCAGAATAAGGGGTTCTGGGTAGGTGTCTACACACACAAGGTTTAGGGAGCAGATTTGCACCCAGTTCCCTGCAGCTCTGTAATGGGCCCCTGCCACCACCAAGGAAGCTCCAGGCTCCCCCTGGGTGCTAGCCCAGTGGTTGGCAGGGAGCACTGGGCCAGGAAACATCTATCTCCTGGCCCCAAGGGGCTGCCTGATGCTGGGTTGGGGTCAGTGCCCCCCCTATCCTGGCAGCAGGTTGTTCTGGACTCTGGGTCCCTGATCAGGGGCATGGGGCTTTTAAAGAGCTACAGGGGAAGAGCAGGTCCCAGGTCTCAGCCCCCTGCCCCAGTCTGCCAGTAGGGCAGCTAACAGCTAGCTCACTGCTAGCTACTCCACCGGCATATCAGGGCAAGGGCTAGGACCTACCTTACCCCTGCAGCTCTTCCCAAGCCCTATGCCTTGATCGGGACATGGGCCTGGGACCTGCCCTTGACTAGGACAGTTCCTGGTCAATCCTGGACTGCGTAGGGAAGTCTGCATGTGCATCCCAGAGCTGGCAGGGGATTGCCCAAAACAGGACATACCCCAGCCAGCTCCGAGCTGCACATGCAGACTGCCCCACGCAGCCTGAGACTGGCTGGGAACTGTCCCAGTCAGGGAAAGTTCTCAGCCAGCTCCAAGCTAGGCGGGGAACTGTCTCCATGCAAAGACCAGCCAGCCTGTTCTCAGCCCCAGCTCTGCGATTGCAGAACAGGGGCTGAGAACAAGCTCCCATCCCCTAATCCAGGACTGCAATCGGGGAGCGGGGGCTGGAAGCTCCCTGGTGCTGGGCTAGGGGAACATTGTCCACACGTGGGAAAGCAGGGCAGAGGATGAGGAGCTTGTTCCCTGCCCAGCTCTGGAAGCACAGAGCCGGGGTGTGGGGACAGTATGAAAAGCTTGTTTTCCCCCTACCCCCCAGCTCTGTGCTTGCAGAGCTGGACTGGAACAGGCTCCCCAGCCCTGACCAGCAGGGAGCTTCCAGCGCCAGCTCCTCAACTGCAGGACTGCTGCTGGGAGATCATTATCTCCCAGCCCAGGCTCCACGGTCATGGGCTCAGGCGGGAGACCTCCCTAAGTCCCATGATGGTGGAGCTCAGACTGGGAGATAAGCATCTCCCAACAGTGGCCCCGAGACTGTGGAGCCAGCACTGGGAGCTCCCTGCTCCCGTCTGCTGAGGCAGGTGGAACATAGTCCCCGCCCCGGCAGCAGGCAGCTCTGAGGGCCAAGGAGCTCTCACAGAGCTGGACAGATTTTGCTCTCAGTGAGGCATCTACATGAGTGCTAGGGCCCATTACTAATGCCAAGTAAATATGACATTTGCATTTGCAGGTAGCAAATTTACTCAGTATTAGGGAGGTTTACTGCAAAGTAAGAATGTGCACATGCAGACACACATGCTTAGTTTGCAGGAAACTGTGCTAATGCAAAGTTAAGCCTCTCGTGTAGACATGTCCATTGCTTCTTTTACCCAAACATTCATTCAGAGCAAACTCAGCAACGCATGCATGCTCTGCATTATACCATGTAGACACAGCCCCTCTCTGCTTAATGAATGTTCTAGGACTGCTCCAAAAGCTCAGAGGGTCAAGTCCCAAGCCCTGGGACTGTGCCCAATATAAGGCTGATTCCCCCTGGATCTCTATGGCCACAGGGTCACATTGCGTTCTGGGGAGAAGAAGATATAGGAAGCAAGAGCCACCCAGTCCCTGCGTTATGCCACTGAGACCTATTCCACCCCTTTCTCATCACTTCTTCAAGCTCCTTTCTTTCTTCCTTCCCTCCTTGGCAGTTGTCACCTCACATTGCCGTTTCCAAAGCTGCTCTCAAATGTTACCTCTGAAGCATCTCCAGGACACCACGAAGCATCTCCATCTGCTGCTCCCACCCTGCCTGGGCTGCGGTTCTTTACAGCAGCTGTTTCTAGTTGGCTGCTTGGTCACAGCTGAGGGAGGTTATTACCTTCTTCTGGGCTGCTGTCTTGGTCCTCATGTCGCAGAGACCCAGCTAATGAAAGCACCTTTCCTTCTGAATGCCCACCCTTTTCAATTCGCCATTACAAGTTGTGCTATGGCCACGTAACTTCCAGTAAGCATGAACGTCAATACTTCAGGATTGTCCTGGAAGCATTGACTCCATTGACCAACTGCTGTATCAAAGAGATCAAGTCGCAGTATATCCGAGACAAAAATGCCCTAGCAGGACAAATCTCTCTCAACAGGATTGTGTACCAATAATGAAAGACTGAAGGGGAAAAAAGACAGACATCATGATGAAAAGGAGGGGAAAAAAATAGGTTTGGCACCGAGCTGACTGCCCCAGGATAATGTACAAAGCCTGCCTTGAGTCTTACTGAAACAACATTTTTCATCTGGGTTTTTGTGAAGTGTGCTCTTCTATTTACATACATCCAGCTAATTCAATTAAAAGTAAATTCCAGTTTGAACCTCAAGGGAAACCTAGAAAAGCTTTTTTATCTTAATGCAAAAATTAACATCGCTCAAAAAGTGTGCTGGAGGATTGGCTTCTAACGGCCCAAAAATAAAAATAAAAAAGAGATGCATACAAATGTACCAAAGCTCCAGGCAGGTGAGCTATCCAAGCTCCCCGGGCTGGATCTCAGAATGATCAGAGTCCAATTATGGAAAAGCAGCTGCTTTGCTTTAGTGGCACAGCTCCCGAGGCAGCCGGTGCTAATGGCCACCTTACTCTCCACAAACCACCGAGCTCTTTTCCTGGTTGTGTTCAGAGGAGGCAGCTCTGCTGGCTTTCAGGTCAGTTTTCCATCTCTGGCCAGACAGAGAGCATCCAAACAATTTGAAAGCCCACAGACAAACAGCAAAAGGAGAACAAACTGTAGGTTAAAAACACTTTCTCTCTCATTTACCAGGGGGATAAAATGTTGCAGCTCTAAACCTGTAGTAAGTTCACCCCTACTTTTCAAGCAAAATACAACTGGTGATTATTTCCCTTAACCTGCAGGACATGGGATGTTACGTTCACCCAAGAATCAGCCTCCTTTGGTAGTTCTTTTTCTTCCTTTTAAAATGTTAGTGTGCAAAAATGGTGCAGGATTGGCAACCCTGGAAACTGAAAGGCTCTCCTTGCCCAGGGATCAGTCCCAGAATAGACATCAGCAAGGCAAACCTCCACCATTACATTGACAGCACTCAAGTCACATCTCAGGAGACCAATTTCTATTCTTACATAATCCATTGCTATTCTGATGGAACCGCTAATAAGGAAGTAAGTTCTGTTACCTTGACACCTGCCCATTAAGACTGAGTGGAGACCACCAATTCATTTCACATTAGCCACCAAGAGTCATATTCTGGTAATGACCATCTCTAAATGAGCTAGTGACCTAGGGTAAAAAGGCATCACACCAGCTATGAATCCCTTGAGACAATAATTATAATATTCAATTATTTTCACATGTAGGAACATCTCCAATTATGATGCTGATTTGCTTTTCTCATCTGGAAGAGCCCTTGCTCTTTCACTTTGCCTTCACAAAGGGCAACCTCTGAGCCACAGAATAATTTTTAGAGCAATTCAGCGTGACAACAATGGCTTCTCCATTACAATATACATGGAACCAACCCCAACCGAGCTCATTTAAAAACAGCTTGCTGTGTGAATACTGCCTGGCTAGAAAACAAGAGTTCTGATTTAACAAAATGTCAGTATTTCAGCATTTGTTTCCATTCTGTTGTGGAACAAAACCAACACCTCCTGACATTTTCATGAACAGAAACTGGTGTGCAAATGAGACACCTCAGCCTAGAACAGAAAACTGCCCCCTGGTAAAGGCATGCTTGTCTCCACCATCACAGTTGAGTATCCTAATCACCAGCCTATTGGGTTCTCTGAGGCAAACAGAAATCTCATGTGAAACCACATCTTGAGAAAACTTCCTAACTATAATTTTGCCAAACCCAGTGGTGCCTACCTGTGAAAAGTTTTAATTCTGACACACTGGCATTTTTCGATGAAAAAAACCCCAACGCATTTTGTCAAACAATATCCAGACAGCTTTACTCTCTTATCCACAGCGTGGCCTATCCAATAGTGGTGGGATAAATTGAACTGTGTACTTTATTTAATACAATCCAAGCTGATAGTAAAAGAGAGCTTGTGATATTGTACGGATGAGTTTTCTATAGGAAACAAAATATGCCTCCTTCAGATAGAACTGGATATTGATTTCTTTCTCCAAAGGTGCTTATGAGTAGTGATAGAGACTCTGAAACTCAACCATATTTGCTATCAGTTGTACACAGGAATAGTCACAGCATTGGTTTTACTACACAACACAGTGAAATGGTATCTGTACAGACGATACACGTACAACAGCCATGCCTCTACAGTATTTCCTCTGGAGAAGCTCAAAGACCTTAAATTGAATTAAAATTCACCATCTCCTCACATTGTCAATGAAGCCAGTAATAGCATCTTGTTCATTTATGTAAGCTATTGCATATAGAGGTAATCAGTAACAGACTCAGAGAGAACCAAGACACCTGAACTCCCATCCTAACCACAGCTTGTATTGCCTTCATGCACTAATATATTAATGATGGTATAGAACAGTCATTGCAATTCCATCTGTTTTTGGAAATACACCAAAAAAAAAAAATCTTTCAATGTCTACACATTTTGAAGAAAATGGGAGCTTCATCTGAGAGAGGAATAAACACCTCAGAAGTTGGAATGGCATAGCCATAAAATACAAAATGTCATAAGATATTATGTGAAATGTTCCTACCCAAGGGTGCTTATAAAGTAAGGGTCATTGCTAAATAGAGGCTTGACTTTGCCAAAATTACAAATGAAAAGATGACTACATTTAATGAAGTATAACCATTTTATCATTGCTATTAAACAAGGATTATGGCTCTTTTAAAGTCAGGGTTAGGCGGAACAGCTGCAATTGATGAGGAAAAAAGTAGTGGGAGGGTCAACAGAAATCTTAAAGCGCACAATTTCTGGTCATTAGCTAAATAGAAGCATGCTGAATACTCTTAATCAGGAAGAAAATTTACCATAAAGAGAACAAATTAAAAAAGGATCCAGTTAATTGTCTAGAAGGGGTGGGGGAAATCTAGATTTGCAAGGCATCCATCACAGCAGCTAAGCAAGCAGAAAGAGAAGAGAGGAGGTTTGAAGCTTCAGGCCATTCTGAAACCATCTCACTTTTTTTTTTTTTAATAAGTAGAATCAATTGTACAAAACCAGTGGCAAGATTTCCATTATATTGTTCCTCTACGTTATCCCGGATGACTTCCTAACTGCTAGATGCTCCAAATAGGGGGAAGTAGGAAAACAGCAAAGGGTCTCACTACTAGAGTGGTTCTCAACCTTTTTAGGCTCAAATACTCCTCAGAAAACACCAGCTCTTTGCTCTTCAGAAAATGCCAGCTCTTGGTTTACACTTGTTTTCTGACTAGTGAGAAATAGTAAAATAACTCTTTTGCTGCAAAGAGATCAGAAAGACAACACTGGGTCAGGATGTTTTTGAGACTCTGGATTCCTATTTGAAATTTCTGGGCTTATCTTGGGAAGCATGTGTGGGTGTTTGCATACCTAACAGCGCTAATAGTGCATGCACCCACCACACCCTTAACAGGACCTTCTGGCTCCCAAGTTGAGAATCACTGCATTACTCTTTCAGAAGCATGACTCTGAGCCCCATCTCAGGCTTAGGCCTAGAGCCATACCCGGCTATAAATGAGTAGATGGTCACGCAGCCTGGAAAGTCAAAGATGGCTGGACGTGATGTTAGTCACGCTACTTTACTTCTGTGCCATTTGATGCAGAAACCACGCGCCCTAATTATGCTAGCCCTATGGACTACTAGGCTTGGGAGGACTTCTGACCCTGAAATACCTCAGAGAGCCACACTGCACACCTGTCTGCTGATTAATATTAGTTATAAATGCACTTGCTGTATGCTCCTGATAAAACACACTTTCTATGCTACTGGAAAGTCTAGCTGCTCCCTCACTTTTTTTCTGATATCATTGAAGGCCAAGAACCTAGCAGGATCAGGGAAGGAGAAAGGGGAAAATGGTCAATAAATCCCTTCATTGCTGCAAGGTCAAGGCTAGCGCACAGTTGAGGTTTGTTGGAACAGCCTTTCAAATCGATGCAAAGTAAATATGTCCTTTTGGTCCGTTGATGTGAATGTATGTATTAAAGCTGATTCTGAAATGTATGCATGGTAGCACAGGAGAAAATAAAGTCAATGTGATTGTCTTCAGCAACCAGTGCCTGGTAAGCAATTGGACACCTGCAAGTGGGAACTAGTGCCAGAGCAAGTCAACATGGGTACATTGTTTTAACTCCACAGTAAAAAAAAAAAGGCTAGTTCAGCTCACCAGTTCAAAAACCAGCAGAGAGCAATTGTCTACTTATTCTACAACGTGTATTTATGGCAGATGCTGAACGGAGAACTCTGTTGATACATCAGATACAGCACAGCAGTGCCAATGTACTCTTCTCCAACAATGGCCATTGTGTCTTTATCCTGACTTAGAAGGGCTATCTCTGTATGCAAGGAAGAATTTTATGCTCCATGTGTGATAAAAACCTTGGGCTCTCTATGTAGCTGCCAAGGGATCTAATAAGGCTGGTAACTTCTCCCTCTCTGCTTGGAACTGATCTGAGACTGTGTGTTCTTCTTATTCAGATTGTCAAGCAGGCACTGCGTGGAAGCAATGTGGAATCAGTAACAACAGAGCTTGGATATGGATGGGTGAACTAAAGGTGTAGCCTCATATCATGGAACAAATCTAACCTATGTAATATAATATGTTACTCATGTCTGACCCAAAAACAAGGGTTCTGAAGGCAGCATCAGGATCTCCTAGGTCTTTAAGAAACAGTGTGACATTGCAGGTAACATCAGCAAAGAGAGTATGTTTGAGGTGAAATACAGAGGGATCTAGGTCTAACCTGGGTTAAACAGGTGAGCAAACTTACTGAATGAGAAAGCTTTCCTCCATTCTATTTTCTTATTTCTTCCTCAACCTTCCTCTAGTGCCTTGCAGTATGCATTACATGCACTTAGATAAGCTCTGGTTTTTAGCAGTAAATATAACCAGAGAAAAGATGGCATATTGTGGATACAGATATTGCCATGGGAAGGATGAGCAGGGGCAGCGTTCATTTAAACCAGTGAAAGTGCCTGGTTTAAGTTGATATCCCAGGTAAAATTTTAGCCGATCTTTCTTCCTTTTTCTTTTCTTTTCTTTTTTTCCTCAGAAATCTTTTATCTTCCATAAACAACAAGTAGACAAAAGCCACTTCTGAAGACAGCTGGATGTCTTCTCTGGGGCAAAAATAAGACAGACAGAAAGAGAAATGCCTGTATTACTGACTGAGCAAGAAGATGCCTATAAGTCCACTGTCATCTGTTAAAACAGGTGCGTACCTAAGTTTGCTTCCCCTCTGCAGTGACGGACCTGTTTAAGACTGCAGTTAGGGCTGGCCCCAACCAGGTTGTATAGCCAATATGTAAGTAATTTGTGTAATTCCAGACAGCATGGTTTCAATCAATATAAACTGTGATTATGGGGGTCTGTCATGTCCAACTACTGATGCCTGATACCATCTGGTACATCTCTCCAATGGCTCTGTTAAATCGGCTAGGGGATTGTGCAGAACATTCACCACTATGATTTTTGAATGCAGCAGAGTGGAACGCAAATCTTCCGGCTGGCCTGAAGGAAATTGGTGAATAATGGATCTGACATCTCTGCCGTGCTCAGCTCAACTTCCCGTCTTCTTAGTGGCATTTCATTTTACCTGAAGGGTCTTTTGCTATTTAGGCTTAGTTCACCAGCATACTACCACATTACTTTTCAGTCTCTTTGAATCAGGAAGGACTCCAGACTCAAACTTTTAAAAGAGGAGCCCTCATTCCTAATGCAATGCCCTTTATAGATGATTCCTTTGGTGGACAGAACTTCCCTTTCCCTTTAGGTGGAAGGCTTGAGGCAAAAAATCTACCCACTTCATTTCATTTGGTTTTTTCACTTAGTGTTTGTAATCCTAATCCTTATCAGAGTTTACCACCACACTCCCTGGGCTTGATGATTAGCCTGTTTCTTGTATGGGGGAACATTAAGGTATAGGTCTAGCTCACCTATATACAATCAGATTTATTCTTAAATTTTCCATGAGCCATACATAAGACATAATAACCCCTGGAAAGGACATGGCTCTGTTCCAAAAGAGCAGTTCCTATGGAAGGTTTTAGCACTGAAACGGTTGTCAGTGTCTCAAGGGCAAAAGAAAATCAAATGAAATAACAACTTATTTGTGTTTCCTTAAAAAATGTACTGGTGAGGATTTTTTTCCATACTGTATTTTACTCATTGTTTCTAATCATGCCTTACAAGGAGAGATGGTGAAAATGTTTTATTTTCTTTTGGAAAATTCCAACTTCTCAGAAAAGTAATCATGCTTTTTGACTGAAAACTGAAAGTATCTTATTTAGAAAAGCCACATGAATACTTCAGGGAACTGGAGATCAGATGTTTCCCATTCTTCTTAACCATGAGCTCCCCGATCAGACTGTTATATCCCTAAACACACCATGGTCTCCCTCTTGGTAAAGGGAAGCAGTATATCACAGTAGTCCTGAGACCACAGTGCATTGTGGCAAATGCCCCACTATTATCCCAAACCAGTGAGCAGAATCAGAACGGGACTTATTCAAAGTAGAATTCCTGAGAGACACTATGGCATGATTTCCAATTCAAATAGTTTTCATTTTGTGTATATTCAATTCATTTTTATGGTGAAAAATCAAAATGTCCAAGGAAGCCAATCACTTAGTGAAAAAAATAATTTGATAAAAAAAAAAAAATGTTCTATCACACAAGAAATTAAATGGAAATATTTTGAAAAGTCTTACTTGTGAGATTTAAATTGAATTCTATTTTAATACCAACTTACTTGCCTCCTTTGTCATACACACAGTCTTACATGTACACTATTCTGTGACTCTGAGGGAGACAGCAATCGTAGTGTCAGATTCAAGTCTATCCCAATACAACTCAAAGAATACAACACAGGCCACTTGATCTCAAATGACAGACAATGGGACAAAGAGGGCTGCACACGATAAGAATCAGAGTCTGAACATTGTTTTTGCTTTGGAGTCTCTCTCTTTCTCTCTCCCGTTCTGTATTAGAAAGACAACAGAAAAACTCACAAGCAAATCCCACAAGTATTAACAGTAATTGCTCCAAATACTGCTCTTGATACTTACATGGAAGAATCCTGTAAGAGCCACGTAAGATCCCAGCTCACAGCATTTTGCTGTGAAAGATAAGAGAGCACATATGTCCTCCAAAACCACATGATGAGGAGCTTTTTGGTTTTGAGATTTGCTTCCTAAGCGTTACTTGTTCTGCTCCATAAATTTGACCAACCAAGCAACAACCACGAGTCCTGGTCCTGTGAAGGAGGTGGAAACATCAGTGTTGCAGTATCGGTGCATGTCGTTTGTTCTCCTGCATGTGTAGTGAATGTAGTGATTTTGAATTATGCCAGATGAATAGCCAGAGAGCATACCAGGAGCATATCGATACTATGCCAGACAGTGCCACTGTAAACGTGTCCTGTTCACTTGTTCTTGCTCTGCACACCCAAAATGGCAAAAAAAAGTTACGTGGCTGCTCTGGTAAGCATGCCTGAGAAACCCCAAATCTACAGTTCTAAGTATTTGGGTGGGTGAGTGGAGCAAATGTTCATGATGGTTCCCCCCACATGGCTAGATGCAGTGTAGATATGCCCTCATTTTCCTGCCAATTGAGAGGTAATGGAAGAGATTAGCAGTGATGGCTATCTCATGCCTCACCTCTTCACTGAGAGAGCTAACAAGGGTGCCAGCTGTGGTGGTTCTCAGTTATGGACACCTGTACACAAGGAACATGGGTACAATAAATGTATTGCGTAGAGACCACTAGACAACAGGAATTTGTATCCGATACCCAGCCAGGACTCAATCGCCCCTCCGTGACTCACATCATACTTGTACTCTCCATTGGAGGAAAGTGGGAGATGGAGAATTCAGGTTGTGAACCTACTTGCAGGTACTTGAGCGCTCCAGACACTCCTTTCCCAGGGATGGCTCTTCTAGCTGTATGTTATTCACTATATCACTCTTTTGCTTAGTGCCATCCCTGTTCTCCTCAACTTGGTGACTACAATGAAATGTAACATCTCATTTCAGCACCTGCATGGGTGGGTTCAGGATTTTGTCAAGGGGGGTGTGAAAGCAGCAACCGGTGCTGTAGGGGTGACTGCATCCCGCTCTCAGCTTTCTCATGTCCCCAACAGGATGGGCAGATGCAGAAGCAGCATCTGGGGACTTTTAAGTCCCCAGATTAGGTAAGAATCCCTTCCTTCCCCTTGGCAATCCTCTTCGTTCAGTGCATATTCCTCCCCTTTTACTCACTCTATCCTCCACTTGCTACTACAGTAAATAGTGGGGACAAGTGCAGCAGTGGGCAAGGGAGGAGGGGAAGGGAGGCGGAGGATTCTTACATGATATGAGAATTTAAAAAAAGACTCTGGCTTCTGCTCCCATGGCACGGTCTGAAAGCTCAATGCAACACTGCCCTGCAGCCCCTTTGCATCTGGCCCTGAGCACCTGTTACGTTCCATCCAGACGCGATTCCTACTCTGGAGAGGGATGGCACTACTATTATTCCTCTACTTTCACCTCTTTGTGGTCATGCTCAAGTGAGAGCACCACGTTCTTCAGATATATTTATGCTGTTGCTGTGGGGGTTGTGGAAAAGAACCAGAAAATCTGCACCTTGCTTGGCTAGATTTATCACCTTTGTCTTGGTACAGGCCTGGATGGCATAGCTCCACTTTCAGTGCAGATCTGCCTCTTTGTGAAAGACCTGATTTAATCACCTGTGCTTTAAAGTCTCATCTCTTCAAGGTTTTATGGCCTGACACCTTGACTCACTGCTCTTACCCATACTCAGGTGACCCACCTGTTATCAGTAGAGTTATTTACACTGGTATAATTCATAGCGTTATACCTTCCCAGTGGGGTAATTTCCTTGCAGCAGTTATTTGGATAGTTATATCCTTCTCCTCTGGGTAAAGTTACATTGCTGCTATTATATCAATACTGAGACCCTCTGACTTTTATACTGCACTTACACTGCAGCCATTATTTATATGTTTATACTTTCCTGAGGGCATAGTTACCTTGCTGCTATTATCTACGTAGTTAGTTATATCCTCCTAGGGGTACAGTTTTGTTGTCGGCCATATTTAAATTGTCTGCCACTACTCTAGTTACATTGTTGGCTTCATATAAATACTGTGGTTATACCATGCAGTCAGCACACAGTGGTTTGCACTGCTGCTAATATTTATATAGCACTAGCCTCCCACCAATATAAATACCTCGCCCTGAGATTGGTTCATGGAGTTGCATTGCTTTATATGTGAAATAAATAGTACAGGCCTGACTCTCTGCACTGTTACACTGATTCTACATCAGAATAACACCAAGCATCGAACTGAGACAGGCTGGAAAAATTGCACCCTTCATACACAAAATAAATGCTTATGTTACAGCACTGAAGTTACATCAGCTCAGTATTCCATCTGAGGATCACAAATATCTTTCCGCTCAACCTGATAATTTCAATGTCAATGGGCCACAATCTACATTTTAGGGTCAAATACTACATCTGTGTTGAAGGTACTTCTAAGGCAATGAGAAACTTCAGCAGCCGTTTAGCTTTGGAGGTGTTTCGGCCCATTTCAGCTCCCGAAACAGCAAATCCAAAATGAAACGGAAGACTCTGAAACATCTCTGAAATGAAATGAAACCATCCAAAATGTTTCAAAAATGTTTTGAATGTTTCAGAGGCACCCCTGGGAACAATCTGGCACAGTCCGGAAGCCCTCCTTTTAAAGTGCTGGGAGCCTGGGGTTGGGCAGGGGATGGGATGGGATGGGGCCAGGCAGGGCAGCCATGGGGGCTTCTCCCGCAGCTCCCCCCACCTGGGGAGAGGCAGGCACAGCTGGAGGAGCCACAGGAGAACCTGCAGCTGCCCAGCTGGGCCTGCCTCTCCCCAGCTGATCCAAATCTCTGAAACAGTGTTGAAACTCTGAAACAGATTCGGACGAATGGAAACAGAACAGTGATCTGAAACACCAGAACAAATCACTGTCCTCCAAAATGGCCAAATCCAAAACCAAAATGAAACACAGTCATTTTGCATAGCCCTAGTTTCTACTGTCCCCCTCTAATGGCTTGACACCAAATGCTGGCAAGCTGCAAAGATGTTATTAAAAAATTTAAAAAAAATACATTTGCAATTAAAAGTTTTACATTTTTGTAATGGCACTAACGGTTTCATGAAACTCCAAAATATCACAAGCTTCCCCATTCCTAAATATAACTAGGGCCCTCAAGGATTATCCAGCTGTTAAAAACAATATCATCTGAACAGTTTAGGAAGAAATATATTTGGAACAATACAAAGTAGTTAGAAATCCATGCCTTCTTTCTAATTTAGAATTGTCTGGCATCAGCTTCCAGTCATCAGTTTTAGTTACGTCTTTCCCTCCTAGAGCTCCTTAGCAGCTAGTATTTTCTGCTTGAGAGTGTAATGATTTATGGTCTGTAACTTAGTGACCCTTCTATCTTCTTTCTGATAAATTAGACCAAAGAAACTTGGATAAACTTTTATTTAAGTATCTGTACATCTGATATTTCTCTGCCCTTGAGATAGGAAACTTTGAAGCTTGCCCATCGCTAACCAAAAAAGGACTTCTCCTGTACTCAGCATTTGCTGCAGGCTAAGCTGTTAGCTAATACAAGTTCTTACATAAATAGAAATTCCTTGTCTCCCCAAAAAGTTCAAGACAGCTAACCAGTGTGAATGTACAAGGAGACAGGTGAGGAGGATCTACAAGGAGATCTTCATACAACATCATCTTCCTTTCTTTCCACATAGGAATATGTGACATTCTTTGGACTAATATCCTTCAGTGCAATCAGAATGTTATCTTGGTGTGTTAAATCAAATCTGCCTCACCTATCTGTAGCCCAGATAAATAGTATGTATGCCTACAGTTCTTGTTAGTGATGCTTATATGAATATTTGGTTCTCTCTCTTGCTATGTGTAGCTTTCATGAAAAATCAATGAAATTCCTTCATCAAAACAACAAAAAAAAGAATGTGTTTAAACAGATGCCAAGAAGAATATGCTAAAGAACACAACAGCCATTCCTCCAAAGCTCTGCCCTCTGCAGTGCCATATAAATAACAGGGGCAATCACACTGCCCTTTGATGAATTGCCAAACCATGACCATCTCAGAGGAAATGGCACAATGTTCATTCACTGCTTAATGAATGTAAGGTTTGACCAATACTTGCTCATCAAGTGCTAGTCTGATCTCCAATTCACAGGAAGTATTGCTGAATTCACAGGAAGTGTTGCTGGACTTTTCTGAATCAACTTGTTCAACAGCCTTTGCATGAATGTTCATTAATTAACTGGCTTCATGGTAGTTGGCCTGAAGTAACACTTCTAAATTTCAGCCCTGATTCTGAAAACATTTACATTCATGCATCACTTTATGTATCTGGAAAATCATCCATGTGCTAACCTGTCAGCAGCTAAGTACAAACAGTCAAAAAGCATGAGATTGAATCGATTCAATCTTCTCAGGTTAGTCTAAGCTGCATAGATTGAATGAATAAGCAAGTGAACAGACATTCACTTTCATTCTGGAAATGGAATAGCCTCATGCCTGCAGTAGCCTAGGCCAGAAACCAGGGGGCATTAGAGCATGCCTCCCTGCTGGGCTGGAGCAGACAGAAGGCTAGCCCGCCCACCCTGCGAGGAAGGGATTGCAGTTTGCAGTTCATGTGCAAAGCATCCTAAGATGATGGGGGATGGTAAGTTAACTTGAATCTGGAGGGAATCTGGGACAGAAGTTCAATAAACTGATTTAAACTAAATCAGTTAAGTCTGATATGGCTTCCATCCAGGTTTACCTTAAACTGGTTTGGGACATTTTGAAAGACGTTTATGTGCACTGAACTTCTATTGTGTTACAGATTTGAATGGGTTTCTGATCATTTATATTGGTTATTGTGTGATTTCTGTCCCTAGCCAGCAAGATTGAAGACTTAGAAATAGAGCATGCATATATCTACATTTGTTTGTTTATAATTCATGCAAATTCAGTTTCTAACAGTATTTCAATGTCACTGAACAGATGTGTGTAAAGGAACATATTTTCCTACATTCCATAGTTATTAGGGCTGTGCGAAGCTTCGGTCCCTGACTCAATTCAGTGGAGATTCGGCCCGATTTGGTGGCTGAATATCCAAATCCAAATCAAATCAGAGGACCCTTTAATCTCTCCAAATCGAATCGGAACCCTCCAAATTGATTTGAAAAAATTTGGAAAGATTCAGCGATTTGGACATAGACACTGCTTTCAATGTTTTTTTCTACATACCTCTAGGTAGCAGGCAAGTCATGAATGCTGCAATGCTGGGGCATATGGAGCGTCCCACAGGAGCACAGGGGGCTCCCCAGCACTCTCGGAAGCAGACCCAGAAGTGAACCAGAAGCACTTCCGGTCCGCTTCTGGGTCCACGGGGAACGTGCCAGGGAGGCCCCCTGTGGCCAATTGCCGAGCCAGCGGGCTATGGGAGGGTCCTCCCTGTGCGCTCCCCGGCAGACCCAGAAGTGGACCAGAAGTATTTCCGGTCCACTTCTAGGTTTGCCGCCAAGCATGTGGGGGGACCCCCCACACACTCTGGTGGGATGCTCCATGCACCCCAACATTACAACATTCACAAGCCACGTTGGTACCTCAAGGTACTTTTAAAGCTGTGTCTATGTCTGAATCACTGATTCTCTGAATCAGCATCGAATCTTCAGATTTGGATTCGGCCAAGTCAGATTAGGGACAGTGATCTGAATCAACAAATCAAATCACTGTCCCTGGCTCTGACTGAATCCGAATCAAACAGGGTCCGCTTTGCACACCCCTAATAGTTATCACCTTTAAGTCTCTAGTTCAAAGCTGGGCCAGACCAACAGTGATTTTAGAGACACTTAAGAGGTTTACAACTATTACAATTTACATGCAACAAGGAAACCTCCTGGATTCTGGTGGCATAAAAAAAACAAAACAAAAAACCATGTAAACATCACCAAAGCACCTTATCATTTGTAATGCAGTCATGCTTAGAAGTCCAAACTACAATCAAAGCTCCAATGTACCATGCTCTCTACGTGGTGCAAGACAATCGGTCTCAAGGAGCTTACAGTCTGATTAGAAAAAATGAGAAAAATGGTGGAAGGGGAAAGAGTAGTATGGAGGGATGACATCGTTTACTCCAGAAATATAACCTAGGTCCCCTAACGTCCCAGCCATTCTTTCTTCCAAACCTCAATCTCATAGATGTTTGGGTTGGAAGGCACCTTAGCAGATCATGAAGATTGACCCCCTGCCCTGGGCAGGAAAAAGCGCTGGGGTCAGATGACCTCAGCCAGGTGCATGTCCAACTGAGCTGTGCGAAGCTTTGGGTGCTGGTTCTATTCGGAGGAGATTCAACCCAATTCGGTGGCCAAATCTCCAAATCCAAATTGAATCAGGAGACCAATAAAAAAGGTCTAAATTGATTCAAAGCTCTCCATGTTGATTTGGAAAAGATTTGCAAAGCTTCGGAGATTCGGGCAGTCCCCACACACCACTGCAGGGAGCTGGACCTGGACTCTGTGCCGGTAAGTAGGGGGTGGGGGGACTAGAGGAGGGGGACCATGTGGGGACCCCTGCCAGGCCCCATCCCCTGCCTGCTCCCCCAGCCCCATCAATGACTGCCCTGCCTGCCCCAGCTCCTGGGGTTCTTTAAAAAAAAGAAAAGCCCCCACTCGATGGCTGCTGCCAGGCAGGGGGGTGACCCTGCTGCCCCCCACGACCCTTTAAAAAAAAAGCCCCCACTCACCAGCTGCTGCAGCAGCCACTGGGGCCTCTGGGCGCTCATGGCAGAGCCCCCCCCACACAGTGTGGGCCAGTGGGGGCAGTGGGGATCACCTCCCTGCCTGGCAGGAACCGGTGAGTGTGGGGCTTTTATAAAGAGCCAACTATAACACTTACCACAAAACTAACTCGGGTTTTGCTTGACAGCCCCTCCGCTATATACACACACACTTAAACTGCATCTATCCAACCTGTTGTAATAAAAGGGCTCTGTCCCAAACTGGCAGTGGTTTGTTTTCTCAGAAATCCTCATGCCACCTTGGCCAATGGCTTTCCGGAAATCACACTGCTTTGCACAATCCCTCTGTAAGGCCCAGTCACTTCCCTGCATCTTTCCTGTCATGGAGTTGATCACTAAATCCAGGAATCCCTCCTCCATCCTGTTGCAGTAATTACCATTTCTGAGTCACCTCAGCTTAAGCCTAACTGCCTCTAGATCATCACCAGATCCCAACTCAAGCGACAGAGAGGTGACTAAGACTCCCAGCCAAACACAGAGACAGGACTTGGCTAGAAAAGGATAACAGACTGGTATGATTTTGGACCGGTTGCTCCTGGGACCATAGCTTCTTCATGGACTACCCCCTGTGTTTGCAGATATTGCACACCAGCTGTTTGGGTCACCAGATGACCCTCCGCCAGCTGTAGCACAGGTGGCATAACAAACCAAGCACAAAATATCAGACCTCCCAAGGTCCCTCCTTCCCTCCCCCAGATGCATTCCTTGCTTCTCACCGTCTTTAGCACTACTGATTACAGACAAAAAGAAAACAAGCGTAGTCAAAAGGAGAGGAGCAAAGACTCAGTGCTGCAGTCCTTGTGGACTCCTTGGCTATTGTCAGCATAATACAGCATTCTTAATTGGCCAGTTAACAAAGCCCATCTGCCAAGCAAGCCGTCTTATTTAACCCTGCTGCTCTGGTAATCGTGGCAGAGGTAGCAAGGTTTCTACCTATGGACCACTTTGGCACAGGGTGATGTCACATCAGAAGGTTATTCCAGTGAATCCCCAAGGGCTAATACAGCCTATTGCAGTGCCAGTCATCATGGTATCTAACTGCTGCTAATGGCATTTTCACTGAGCTCTACTGTGAAGAGGCTGATTTTAAACAAATTGCAATTGGCAAAGAAGTTAAATGTCACAGAGAGATACACTGGGATGGCAGATTTAGCAAATCGGAAGGGGAAAAAAACACCATTTTCCATCTAAATGGGAAGAAGTAGACTCTGAGGAAATATGGATACAATTTCTAGAGCTATATGATAAAGCAACCTCATAAACTGATTCCGACAGTAATAAGCGATAACTTCCTATAAACGTTATAGCCGTCCCATTAGAGAGAGGGGAAAATTGGCTAGCTGCAGGCCATTTGACCCCCTCCCCACCCCCAACACACTTTTTTTTTTAAATAATTATTGTAGGCTTTTCTTAAGAGACCCAACCTGGCTCTACAAGAAGTTCATCTAAAATGTATTACCTTGCATACCGTTCTGAGGTTTGCATGATGGTTCTCTTTTAAATTCATCAGAAACCCAAAGGCTCTTTTGCTTTCAAGAATCTAGCCCATTCAGGAAGCATTAGACAATGTAACCAAATTAAAGTGAAATAAAGACCCCTTCACTGCAATTCACAGGCATCAAATGAATGGCTTAACCCTTCCTTATGCAGCCAGGCAGTGATTCCAGAGATTTAGGACTGTTGACATATACCACAAATGACCTCCAGCTCTCCAGACCGAATGACAACTCCCTTTCTTTCTGCATCCATTCTTCTACTCCTCAGAAGATTATGCAGCATGTGGTACCTCTCACTTCAACCAGGAAGGTGGCTCTATGTTTAAATCAAAAGAGCTTCTTTTTCTTTAAGGGGCTGTGGTAGAGCTCCATCTTTGGAACAATTAAGCTCTTTGTAATAACCGCTATTTTCTATTTTTTGCCCAGAACTTTGCGTAGAAGACAGATTATCTGAACAATTTCTCTGCTTGCATCTTTCTAATGTAATGACATAAATGACCCAGTTGAAGTGTCAGCCTAATGGAAAATCGGCCATGTATCAACGTGCTGACAAACAACCTGTATTTAGCAAGCTTGATGCTCACTCTGGATGAAAGTGGCTTGTTTGCCCTCTGAAAAAAGGGTGATGTAAGTGCCTTGCCCCACAATTCTGACTGGGTTCATGATGGCCTCGCTTATCCTTCTTTCTCTAAGGACATGTAATTGCGTAAACCTTGGAAGCAATGTTATGCATGTCTTATGCCAAAGGAAATAGCCAACTACTTTCCAGAGAAGCACAAATAGGGGCTGTTTAAAAGTTTTAATTATATACAATTGGGATACAATTCCAATCCCCGCAGCTATAGAAACAACAGGAAGAGAAATGCAGAGTACTTTGCGTGGTGTCACTAATCAGAATAACTTTTGTATTACGAGAAGCATGAATCTGATCTTAAAATGGATCCATCCCTGAGAAACAAATAGGCAGGTACGAATATATGCTTCAAAGCAAAATACATCAGATGCACTGTCGCTAGTAGGGCGATATCTGGAATTAAACCCACATATAAAAGATGACTGCTGAAAGGATGGAGAGAATCATAAAATATTCATAGGCATTAGAAAGGCATCTATAACCCTCAGGAGGAGGAGGATGAAAAGAGGAATTCCCACCCTCTCTGCAACTATATGCAATTGACTGTAGGGGTATATCACCAAGCAGACCAGAGTGGGATGTTTGTGGCTATGTGAAATGGCAGATTAGCACTGTGTGGTAGGGAGCAAGGCAGAATATTTAGATGATGAACAATTTTCTGAAGTGCCTGAGCCTGATTTTCAAACGTGATTTACGCACTCAGGTTCCTTGATGCCTAAGTCACTTGAATATGGTTCTCTCCAGCCGGAAGGAATCCTGAGCCACGTATTGTGTCTGCTCGCCTTGGCAGCGTACTGCGCATTAATTCCAGCCACTCTAGGAAATTCAGCAGCATAATGCACCTTACATGACTTGGGGACTCCTCCTCTAAGGAGTTTTAGTTTGCTGCCCCTACAGCTGCAGAGTGAAGCCCCGTGCTCTGTGCAGCTCCACAGCTCAGCTCGGGAAGGCAGGCTCCACCCAAGAAAAGCAGCAAACCTGATCTTTTTTTTATCCCCTGAAACCTGCCTGCCTGCCTGAGCTGTGCGGGGGCCTGGTGCTTCCCTCTTGCTTGCCCTCCGGGACCACCTGAGCCGGATGCCTGCAGGCGGGCACTGCCTGAGGGAAGCCACTGCTGCCACAGAGGAAAGCACAAGCCCTCCGACAGCCCAGGGGCTACTTCACCCACCAGCAGCTTGCCCTCCCCTCCCTGCCACCGGAGAGGCAGGAAAGTCAGTGTGTGTATGGCACAAGGGTTTAATGGGCCCTAAATTGAAACACTGTTTTTAAAAATCCACCACTTCAAATTAGGCCCCCACTTTGTCTACACATGCTCTTGCTGACTTAACTGTACCAATACAGTTAAATCAACAAAGCTCACCTAATGTAGGTGCACTTGGATTGGTATAACAGTGTCTAGTATGCCTTACACGAGGCCCCTTCCAGCTTACGCTATAGTAATACAAGCATTTTTTTTTACCAACATAATTGCCACTTAGCTTTTCAGGCATGCCCATGATCAAAAACACATCATAAGCCTAACTAACATGGCTAAGCCAGCAAAACTCTCCAGTGTAGATTTAGTCTTAGGCTCTTAAGAACTTTGTTCATTCTTCTCTGGTACTAAGACAGTTTATAAAATGGGGCATATCATAGATATCACTAAGGCATGCCACTTCTTGCATCTAAGGAAGCAACAGCCACCATGCATAATTTTTTTCTTTATCTTTTCAGTTGACTTCTGCTGGGCAAATACTTTTTTCTCTGTAGTAACAAAGCTTTCCATTTTCCTAGGAACTTGGATGGAAATCAGGAGGAAATTGTCAGCTCCCCAAACCTGCCAGTGGATTTATTTCTCTCTTGAGGGCCAGTTTTTATCCCATCTCTGTATAAAAATGACCCATAAAGGCTTAGCACACAGGATGGTTCACTGCTTCAGGCAGTGGGGCTAATGATCATGAACATAATACAATGCAATTTATTTTATATATAGCATTCTTCTTTTAATAGAGAGAAAATGGTTTTAAAAATGAGATGGAGGGTTTCAGACAGAAGTTCTAAAGCCTCGAAGAAAGAACTCACGGTGCATATAAAAAGAGGCTCCTGGACTTCTAATGGACTTCAAAAGCTCTGGACAAATGAGCTAAACATCCCTGCTGGGCCACTCTGTGACATAAAGCCCTTTCATTGGGTGTGATGGAGGAAGTCCAATGCAAATCTTAAAGCCCACAAATCTTTCAGGGGTATCTAAAAGAGCCTCACTGTAACTATAGCAAATTCATCTGTGTAACAAATTCTCAAGCATTAAAGTTGCACAATTGCTCTCAGCTTAATCAATCCACAGTCTTTAGAGATATCACAGAACAGTGTCGGCAGAATGATGTCAAATGCACTGAAGGCATCAGAAATCAATTGACAACACTATGCAAGATTATTACAACCAAACAACCTGGAGGTAACAATTTAGTCAATGAATTTAATCTATTTTGCATGCTTGCTATTAACAGTTTAGGATTTTCTTGCATCTGTTTGCTATTCAAAATTATTCATACAAGTTTTTGCACATAAATTGTTGAGAGCAAGAGCTGGGGCATCATCTGAATTTGCCAATCACCTAGCAGAATGATCCTGAAGACCAATTCTCAAACCTGGGCACTACTGTGATTCAAACAAGCACTTATTTGTGTAATGCAAATAAGTAAAACCCGGGCCCCACTGAATGCTATGGGAATTTGGCCATTGATTTCATAAAGGAACCGATCTCTGTATTATTTGCTAGGAATCCATTGCAAATATTCAAACTATGGGCATTTTTACATGTGCTCCAGGTGTGGGGGACACTTAAATTAAAGTGACTCTCGGAACTGCTCTAATTAAAGCGCTGACAGTGTCTCATGTATCAACATCCCCATGCTTCAAAATGGCAGTGGGGGCACTTTAAGTCAAGCTCATTCAACAAGCTTTAGTTAAAAGCGCCCCCTCCACCATTTCAAAGTGCAGGGGCTAATATACTAGACACGCTGGCTCATGGAATGTGCTAATTATCACACTCGAGCAAACTCAATTCATTGAGTCTGTTGCAACATGCCGTAATGATAGAGCAACAGAGCATCCTCCTCACATGTCTACAGGCATCCTAGGTTTGACTGAACTTAGAGGTCACATGGAACTGTTTCTATCCCCTGATTAGGTCTTGAAATTGTGTTTCTAAGGTATGCAATATATTTACAGGCTCAAAATTTGTTTCTGGCAGACACTCTCTTACAGTCTCTCAAAATTCAGGCTTCCTGAATGCGATATACTCTCTAGAGGGTGTCAACTGAGGCCTCCACACCGCTACACCACTTATCCTGCCAAATTAGAGTCCTATACTGGCTCCCCAGAGGACAGTCCCAGACTGGCCAATTCTTGCAATTTTATGGCAAGTTTCACAATATTTTGTGTTTCTCTCAAATCTACTCCCAATATCAAGTGCTTATGTGAGGATCTCAGCTTTCTTTTAAAGAAAAAAAAAAAAGGTTTTTGCTTTCACTGTGCAAAACAGCTATAAAAAGCAACCAAATTGTGCTCTGAAGCAGCGATTGTCAACAAGAGTGCCATGGCACCCTGGGATGCTTGGAAATTGATGGATTCACCAAGATTGGGTCATGTCTCACCAACCCGACTGCCTTCTATGATAAAATGACTGGCTCTGTGGATGCAGGGAGACCAGCAGAGGTGATTTTCCCTGACTCCAACGAGGCTTTTGATACAGTCTCCCACAACATCCTCCAAGCCCAAGGAGCAACCGTTCCTGCCTGATGCAAGATGGGCAAAAGTGCCCGGGAGCCCCCATGGCTTAAAAGGGATATTCAGGGGGACCCTGAGGGCTAAGCGGGAGGCATACAACCTTTGGAAGAGAGGAGCAGTCTCCAAGGAGAAGTACTCCTCTTGTGCTCGGGAGTGCAGGAGATCTATTAGGAAGGCCAAGGCAGGAGTAGAGCTTCGCCTGACGACTAGGATTAAGGACAACAGGAAGTCCTTTTTCAAATATGTGGGGAGCAAAAAGAGAGCCTCGGGCAACATCAGGCCCCTGAGAGACTCGTCGGGCAACCTGGTGCTTGTCGCCAATGGTAAGGCTGAGATCTTCAATGGGTTCTTTGCCTCAGTCTTCCTGAGGGGGGACCGGGACATCCCTCCCGCTGGAGGCCTGTATTCCCCCTTGGGAATCACTATTAGGCCATGGGTGAGGGTAGACCTGGTGGAAGGGCTTCTGGAAGGGCTAGATGTCTTTAAGTCGGCGGGCCCAGATGTCCTGCACCCAAGGGTGTTGAGGGAGCTGGCGGGGTGATTGCTGGGCCCTTGGCTCGGTTATACGAGCGCTCTTGGAGCTCTGGACAAGTGCCGGAGGACTGGAAGGTGGCCAATGTGGTCCCTATCTTT
>JAGPOW010003182.1:15693995-15725421 GCA_030014935.1 Caiman crocodilus | reverse complement strand
CCTCTTGCTAGCACAGTGGAGGAACGGGATCTTGGCGTCATTGTTGATGCCAAGATGAACATGAGCCGCCAGTGTCAGACGGTGGTTGGGAAGGCCAACAAAACCCTAGCATGCATCTAATGATGCATATCAAGGCAGTGATTCTCCCCCTTTATGCGGCGTTGGTCAGGCCGCAGATGGAGTACTGGGCACCGCACTTCAAGAGGGATGTGGATGGCCTCGAGAGGGTCCAGAGGAGGGCCACTAGATTGATATGTGGGCAGCAAGATAGGCCTTATGAGAAGCGTCTGAGGGATCTGAACCTGTTCAGCCTCAGTAAACAGAGGCTGAGGGGGGACCTGGTGGCAGCCTATAAACTGCTGAGGGGAGATCAGCAGGAAATAGGACATGCTCTTTTTTCCCAGGCACCACCAGGGGTAAGTAGGACCCATGGTCACAAGTTACTGGACAGCAGGTTTAGGTTGGACATTAGGAAACACTACTTCACAGTTAGGGTGGCTAGGATGTGGAACCAGCTTCCTAGAGAAGTTGTTTTTGCTCCTACCTTGGGCATCTTCAAGAGTAGATTAGATAGGTACTTGGCTGGGGTCCTGTGATCCTGGCACTCGTTCCTGCCATTGGCGGGGGGTCAGACTAGATGGCCTGCTCTAGCCCCCTTCTGACCCTAGATACTATGATACTATGAAACATTCTCACAAGCAAGCTAAGGAAGTACAGATTGGATGAATGGACTGTACGGTGGATAGAAAGCCAGCTGGAATGGCAGGCTCAATAGATAAATGTCTAGTTGGCAGCCAGTATCAAGTGGAGTGTCCCAGGGGTTGGTCCTCGGACCAGTTTTGTTCAATATCTTCATCAATGATCAGGAAGATGGGATGAGTGCACTCTCAGCAAGCTTGCAGATGACACCAAGCTGGAGGGAGTGGTAGGTATGCTGGAGGATAGGGCTGGGATTCAGAGAAACCTCAACAAATTGGAGGATTGGGCCAAAAGAAATCTTATGAGATTCAATAAGGACAAGTGCAAAGTCCTGCACTTAGGACAGAACAATCACAGGCTCTGGTACAGACTGGGGACCAACTGGCTAAGTAACACCTCTGCAGAAAAGGACCTGGGGGTTACAGTGGAGAGTCAGCTGAGTATGAGCTAACAGTGTACCCTTGTTGCCACTAAGGCTAATGGCATCCTAGGCTGCATTGGTAGGAGTGTTGCCAGCAGATCAAGGGAGGTGAGTATTCCCCTGTATTCAGCACTGGTGAGGCCACATCTGGAGTACTGTACCCAGTTTTGGGCCCTCACTACAGAAAGGATGAGAACAAGCTGGAGAGAATCCAGCAGAGATCAATACAAATGGTTGGGGGGCTGGGGCACATGACTTCTGAGGAGAGTCTGAGGGAACTGGGCTTATTTAGGCTAGAGCAGAGAAGACAGAGGGGATTTAATAGCAGCCTTCAACTCCCTGCAGGGTGGTTCCAAAAAGGATGGAGGTGGACTGTTTCCAGTGGTGGCAGATGACAGAACAAGGAGCAATGGTCTCAAGTTGCATCAAGAAAAGTTCAAGTTAGATGTTAGGAATAATTTTCTCACCAGGAGGGTAGTAAAACACTGGAACAGGTTACCCAGAGAGGTGGTGGAAGCTCCATCATTGGAGGTTTTTAAGAGTTGGGTAGTCAAAGATGGCTGGGATTATTTAGATGGGGATGGTCCTGCCTTGAGACAGGGGTCTGGCCTAAATGAGGTCCCTTCCAACCCTAATTTTCTGTGATTCTGTGAGATCCTTTCAAGGGTGCCACGGGGTACCACACAACATTTACTTTGTTAGGTGTGAAAGCAATATTCACAAAATACTTCCAGAAGTTTCAATTAGGAATACATAATGTTAAAAACATTCTTATCTGTTGTGGTCCAAGTTCTTTGCAACAGAAGACTTGCTCCATTATGTTTCCATGGTCAAAAGGGGCAGGGCACTAAGAGCTGGCATTTTCCAAGATGTGCCTTAAGTCTATAATACTTGAGAATCACTACTATAAAGGCTAAAACACTACAGGGAATAAAGAGGACCCATTTAAAAAAATCTCATATACCATACAGTTGTTGAACACATTCAGGCTGACAAATCTGTACACTTGCCAGATTAGGATTTGTTGAGAAATATTTTTCTGCACCTGAAACTAAAAGGGGCATGAACAGCCAACGTGAATTCAATTTTTATTTCAAGTGAACAATCTCAGAAAGTCATTTTGAGGTTTTTATCCCTATTCGATGGTAATGAGAAAACAGAAAAAAGAGTACAAAACAAAAAGCAACTTGTTTTATGCTGAGGTAAGAAGCAGGGATGCTTCCAATAGAAGGAATAAGACAACTCAGCTGGGCAGCTGTCATTTTTTTTATACAGCCTCCAAAAAGCCTGAGGTATTTTCATAGTAAAACCTTGTCTGAATAACCAGTGCTACATCCTTAGAAACAGGAATCACTGGACATTGTGTGTAGAGCATGTTGGTTTAAGTTAGTTAATTATTTATTAAACTTTCTTTGGTGCTTTCAAATAGCAACTAATTAACACCAGCCACACAGGGTAAGCCATCCTGAATACATGGTTCTGAAGTCTTGCTATTCTAGTTCCTGGCTAGCCAATATCCCAGCCACCAGAACTTCAAACGCAGGTCCAGCTGAATAACCTCGTGCCAGTCTACTCTCTCAAAGTCAATAGTCTGGGTATTGGTTTTGTAATATGGGGAAACAGTGGAGCAAGCTGAAGGTTTCCAATATGGTCAGTGATTGCAGGGGTCTCAGGAGAAGAGGCTCTGTACTGCTAAGGGCACAAGCTGCCCTGATACTATAAGCATATTTTCAGCTATTTAAAAAAACCCAAACAAACCTATTGCAAATACAAGCTGCCACCTTGTCAGCTTGAAAACAGCCCTCCAAGTAATGAATGACTCCTGTTGTTATTACCAAAACAGGGTATCACTCACTCTTGACAGCAAAATGTATGGGTTCCCCACAGATATGCAAAGCATGAAAAGATCTGTACAATTCCTAGTCATTTTACAGCAGATTATTAAAGCGCTTGTATCTTTATTTGTTTAGGCAAATTCCCCGTTTTGTCACTGTTCATTCAACACAGAACCATTTAGGTCTATTAGGCAGACCCATTTGCTTTACAGAACCTCTGTTAGTTTAAAACAAATAGTGAGGCTCAAGCAACGCTATGCTGTTCTGCTTTCTGCAATGAGGTTTATCGTGCTGTGGGAAACTAAGAGAGCTCCCCATTGTGTATGAAAGGACCCTTGGGGTTTGTGTGACAGCATGCTAGATGGGACTCAGTCACAGGCAGTGTGCGCTAGCAGCAGTGGATCATAATTCATTATTATAGTTATTCTATATCATAGTAGCCCTGAAAGGCCCTGAATCTGATTAGCCTCTATGGGATAGAGGCTGTCTCTGTCCCAAAGATGGAATAGTCAAAAGAGATAAGAGACAATGGACAGAAGAAGAGAAGTTTTACTATTTCCTTCCATACATCCAGCACACTAAGGCACTGAGAAATTAAGGGACTTTCCTAAGGTCTGTGACAGAGCCAAAAGTTAAGCACAGATCCCCTGAATCTCGACTAGGTTTTTTAATGTTAAAACTCTCTCTCCTCTCCTTGGCATGGTAGGGGGGGATGAATGATCTGGCTTTGAATAAAAGGTAGAGTAAACCTGATTGTTTCCCTCCAAACTGAAATTAAACCCTAGGAACTTGGTTACAACAAAAGATCTTGATTAATTTCCTTGTCTGTCCATATTTCCAGGCTTTGGTTACAGTAGGAAATAGAAATCTGAAATACCCAAGAGAAAGATTTCATCTCTCACTTCTTGCAGCCTAGAACACCATGTAGAAGAACCTGAATTTCCCCTCAGAAACCATTTCTCTGGCTTTTCAGTTTTATTCTACAGGGCGAAAAAAAATAAAAAAAGAATCAACCACAATCCAAGCTATTCCTTCCTGGAGGCCTCTGCATGTCTCTCTTGTCCAAGGCTAGCTTTCGCAGGTAGGGATCATGTTCACTTTATATTTTGAATATTAGTGAAAACATTGTTGGTTCTTGTTCTTAAACACCACATTAATTAACAGATAATAATGAAACAATCATTACAGATAGATGAAGCCGGGAATATTGGGAATAAATCTGGATGAACAGCTGACCTGTGATCTGTGGTAATGCACAGATAACATTACTACTGTGTCTTATCCATTTTATTGCAAATTTAGTACCTATGCACCCTTAGGGTGGATTAGTTCACCGCTTTAAGCTCTGAATTTCACCTGTTTATCTTCTGCTGCCTGTGGCCTTTGTTTCAGTACTCAGATCACAGTTTCTGCCATCAGCTGTTGCACCTGTATCCACCTTAAAAATAATAAATGCTCCACTTCCTTTCAAGCACAAAGTCTGTTCATCCCCGGCTGAATCACTGTCCATTGCTCTTAGGGCCGTGGCCAGGTTCTCTCATCTTAGTGGTACTGTAATCATTCACTTTGTCCATATGCTTTGCTAGTTGCTTGCAAGGTTCTGCAAAGAGATGTAATTAAATGCAATTTTTGCATCTTTCTCCAAAGGCTGGACATGGTTTTAACTTCTGGTCTTTGCTACAGATTGCATCACTCCACGTGTTGATTTTTTTTCTGTTTTTGTGGGCTTTAACTTTAAGGGCTTAATGCCTCAGGTCGCTTTTCTTTAAGTATTTTGGGTTTTTCCATCATGTCATATGCTTCAGCTAGGATAGGATGACTTCTTTTGCTTGGCAAATTCTAATGGGATTCTAATGAAATTGCAAGATTGGTTCTTTAGATTTAGCTGAGTTGCCAACGCTTCTATTTTTTTATACCATTGACTTAAAAACATCCAAAGGTGCCATATTTACATGAAGTACAATACTCCTTGACTTCATGATACAGTTCCACAGTTTGCCTCCTCTGCCTATGTTAACTGAAAACCATTTAAAACATCAAGTACTATAGAACAGGCTGTCATTGATCTTCTGACTGTCTTCCTTTCTACTGGCACCCAATACTAGCCAGTGTGGAATGGGGTACTGTTTAAACCTTCTTCAGTTGTTCTCCAAATTTCTGGAGTGTCTCAACTCCGATGAGGGTTGAAAACTGCTCATCTCTTGCATTCAATATATTTTAGTAGTTGTTTTCATTCTGGGGTTCAAACACCTTTCAACCCAAGGAGTCCAACAGAGGTCATCTGGGAAAAAGAGAAAAGATGTGGTTGGCATGAGAGAAGGGAGAAAAAAAATCTCAAAGCTTGGGACACCACCTACCCTTTCAAGGCCTTGCCACACAGATTCCTTTGGAAGTTCTCTATTCACCATCTGAAGTGCTTGCCTTCCTCGTAGCAGAACTATTACCGAGCTTGATGAGTGGTGGGGATGCCATAGCATTAATTACTCGTCACAGGCATGCATGGCTCTCTGAACACATTTGTTTATCAAGGAGTGCAAATCTGTGTTGTTTGTCATTACCGTTTCATTTACACCATATTCAAGACATTACGCCTTATTGTTTACTCAGCAACATATGATTATGGGATTGCTCAGATGCAAGGTGGGTGGAGGGAGCGAGTACACAGGAAGGAGAGAAAGGAGGAGGAATAGCATTGATTTCTCAATGCCTCTTGGACAGAAGCTCATTAAGGTTTAACTCGAGATTCCTTTGAGCAATCATAATGCATAAACATCATGCACTATACAGCACAAAGAAAGTTCTTTGGGGGAAAATAGCCTGGATTTGATCCAAAGATGAAGGCAGCTCTGCGGATGGTGGTAGGGGAGTTCCAGGCAGTTTATTTTCAGCGTCGCTGCTCCATAGTCTGTTAGCAGAAGCCTGAGGGCTACATCCTCATCTGGTGCAAATCAGTGCAGCTTCATTGATTTCAGTGGAGAGACCCTGCTTTGTACCAGCTGAGGATTGGTCCCTGAACAAGCCAAAGAATAAGGCTCGCGGAGGGTAAGCCTGTTCTAAGGAAAAATGCCTTCCTGTGTTGCAATCCACATCTGAGGTCAGAAGAGTGGTGAGATAGAGAGGTTAAAAGGCTGTTGCCATGGAAAGCTCTGCTCTCAGACTCCCTTTTTCATGCACCCCAGTGAACACACAACCCAAGCTCACTTTCACTCAGATGCACACTCCAGGAGAATAGCTTTTGGCTCCCAGTTCAGAGACTTCCTCTGACCAAAGGCTGTAAATCCAGGGTGAAAAGAGGTGCCTTTCAACTGCACACAATTAAGTGTATAAGTCCCAGGGAGGGGTAGAATCCAAGATATACCCTTCTTCTCAGCATTTCCCTATTGGCTTCCTAAGGGCTAGGGACAGAAGTTGCACATAAACCAGTTGAAGTGATCATAAACCAGTTTAAAATTGTAACAGAACAGAAGTGCAATGCAATTAAACCACTTTCAAAATGGCTGAAACCAGTTTAAGATGCATCTGATTGGATGTAGCACCAAAGTGAACTGATGGGTAAAACCAGCTTATGGAATTTCTGTCCCAGACCAAGATGATTAACCCCGAAAGGCGCCGACAGGCCTGGTCACTCGGCAGTCTCTCAGAAGGGAGCTCTCATAAGCTTCGCGCTGGTGAACCAGGGTATTTTGTAACTGCCATCCTCAAAGTATTTCAACCTATCAAACTGAGCCAGGAAGCAGGAAAGTGGCATACCTCCCCTTCAAAAAGTAATTAGCCGCTGATTTAAAAAAAACCCAAAAACCAGAAACTGTAACTAAGTTTTGTGCCTGGCTTGTTTCTATGAATTTCAGGGAAAGTTCTGATTGGATTTTAAGGTTTCCAACTTGATCCACTAATTTAATCAACTACATGGAGTGACATTGGCTGGCACAGGCCCAGACTCCAGAGTCCAAGTAGGTGTTGACTGGCAGACGTTGATGTCAATGCCTTCTCATGCTCCCACTCACATCAGGCCGGAAAAGTGCATGCTACTATGCTGGAGATCTAGGATTTAGAAAACTCCATCTGTGCATGTAAGCTAACTTGATGAGCTACACTCACGCAGTCCTGTTCCATAATGGTTAAAATAACATAATTCCCAGTTAGCATCCCAGTGATGTGCACAGTCAATGCATAACATGCTAGGATAAAATTCCCAGTCAATGACATAAGCAAGAGCAGAATCTGGCTCAGCTACTTTGAAATACATCATATATACATCCTACAGGCAGCATGTGGTGCCTTGACATCTCTGGGCATATCCTGTGGCACAAACAGGAGTGGCTAGCAGAATTTAAAGGATGCCAATAATCAGTTTTTGAACATCAACAAAAAATAGGCACTGTTTCATTATTCCCAGCCCCCAGTAAAAAGTATTATTCAGAATACTACTGGCATGCTTTCTCCCATTTCTGCCTGCGTTATCATGAGAAACTATTACCAAAATACCCCAACATAATACTGATGTATCTGGCTAGCAAAATCAGGAGATGTTGGATGTGCAAAAACCAACTGAGGCTTCCAGGGCACAGAGTCCTTTCAATTTGTTTTTTTTTTCCCTCTGAAGTGAGAAAATACATATGACATTCTGTAAAAGAGGCTACAGGTGTCAGGGGCACTCCAAATCACTAGCTATGTTTTAGCTAATGGTCTCACCAAAAGAAAAAATATGGGAGCATGAGAATAAATACACTCATCTTGGACTTCTTCGCATTTAGCTTCAATGCAGGATTCAAATCTACAGCCTTCCAATTGGTATTCATTACACCTCTGAACCAAAAAAAAAAATAATCAGTCCTGAAAAACAGTAAATAACTCAGTCCAACTATTCAGAGCTGTTAAGCTCACACAGCTCCCATCAAATCAGTTGGACATGTGGGTTCTCAACAGGTCAAGTCCTATTCTACCTATTAGGCACCTAAATGGTACTTATGCATCTGTATCTAAATCTGATCCTATTCTGCTTTGCTCAAGTCTTTGAAAAACTATTAATGAAAAAGGTAGGTGGGTTCCCCTCCTCCTCACTGCTTTTAATGACTTGGTTGTAAGATTCAAATGAAGGCACGTTAGAAAAGTAGATGCATTAATGTTTTTTCAGGAATTTGAGCAAGGTGGAATATGATTGCTCTTATGCAATCAGTCACCTAAATTCCTCCAAGTTTACATTCTGGTAGAGACATGCTAGAGAGCCAGCATAGTTCAAAGAGTGGGCAGTAGTGACAGGGATATGGGAATATGTAGATTCAGTACTTTGGGGCAAATGTAGCCTCCTTAGGATACCTCAGAAGACAAGTCAAATCTGTTTGGCTCCAGAACCCCAGTATAATACTTGGAGGGAAGAAGAGGTAGTACTAATCTTTTCTTTTCTTTCTTCTTTCACTCCTTTTCCCCTTTCTTTCTCAGGCAAGCAGAGAGGCAAGCCAAGCAGTCAGAAATGAAATGTAAAGTACCTATTGCTATGGCACCAAGAATAGACAGTGAAAAATGTCACACATTTATACCATTACATTTTCATCTCACTAGTTCTAAACATTTATCGAAAAAAACATACTGGTGGGAATCAGTTTATCCCCCATTAACATGCAGCTAGCTCTCATGTGGACACAATAGCAGTTTAATGGTACAATGAAACACCACATTATTTAGGATGGAAAGTGACCGGTTATGTTTAATAAGTGTTAAGTAATGTATTCGCTGTCACTTATGTTTCTGACATATGAAATCAGAGCAACTGCGTACACATTATATCACACATGCACATACACGCCACAATGCATATATGATTTATGTCAAATGTTTGAGATCTACAAGGACTGTCTTGGAAAAAGGCTGATATTTTCTATGGAATTGAGATAACTCTTTCATCCTCTCTGCAGGAAGCAACACACTGAAATCTCTTCTGCTCTTAGTCATCACCCCTTTCAGGAGTTCCCTATTGTCTGGCTCAGGCCTCTGCCAAAGCCTAACAACTGTTCTACATAGTAACGTGCTGGATACTGACAAAGATATGTTGATGCCTAGACATTACATTTGTAGGATGCTGGAAGAAGAAAAGTAGGGGAGTGTGATCGAACACCATTGAATTCAGTTGCATTCAGGAATGAAAGAATGGTAACAAAGCTGCTCAAAATCAGAATCAATCCCTTAGAAATTAGGGATTCTAGGATGCCATGCCTACTCTATCTCATTTTTCAGTTACAAAGAGAAGTGGGCAAGAACCGGGCTTTTGTGCAGTGTGCATGAAAACTATTCCCATACCAGGAAGTGGCAGGAACAAAAAGTTTCACAATTTTGTGCAAAAGAAATGAATTAAGGAAAAAAAAAATATTTTGACCAGATTTTTCTAACATTGAAATGTTCTATTCTAAAAAGGTTGAAACAGGACATATTGACTTTATCACAGGTTTTCACTCTTATCAGCTATTTTTCTCTTTTTTGCCCCAAAAATGAAATCTCATTGAATTCAACACTTTTCTGCAAAATGGTTTGCTTTCAATGAATCAGTATTTTCCCAACTGAAATTTTTCTATCAGTAATTTCATAACCAGCTCTGGTTATGCATCCTTGAAACACAGAGTGCTGACAGACATGCACCCCAGCTCTAAGTTATGGTGCTTTACATAAAGCACTATGAGTTAGAGCACAGACTTTGCCGACAGGGCCAGGGGTGAGGCAGGGATTGAGCCTGCATGCAGAAGCCTGAAGAACCTGACAGCAGCTGAGGAGCCATCCGTCTCCCCCAGCCTCACCCTCCCCTCCCAACTTTGTGGCTGTCTGCAGGAAGGCAAGGGGGAAGGGGCTAGCTGTTGGCTGGGGTTTGCCCAACCTGAGTTGAAGGGGTGGGAGCAGCAGGGGGCCGTGAGGTGGGGCGGGGCTCCAAATCCACCTGCCCCCGCCCCCTCCAGCTCAGGCCAGTCAAATCCCAGCTGGCAGCTTGTACACCCTTCCCCCTCTCTTTCTGTAGCCCAGCCCCAATCACACCACAAATTAACGGTAGAGAACACACGTTTCCTAAGTGTCTCCAAAGTGGAGGACCGTCTTTTGATCCCTCATTTGATGAGGTTTAATTTGTTGTGTGATTAAGCCCACTTTAAAAACACTCTGAAGCCATGCACATGTGTCACGACATGGCTGTAGAGTGTTTTCAGTGGGCTGAAATCACACTACAATTGTAACTTCTGTCTGTACCCATAAAGACAAGTCTCTTGTTTCTGAATGAATATTTCTTCATAGTAGCCATAAACAAAATGCCACTGAATTTATAGTAAGAGTCAGAAAACTCTAATACTTGAAGAGTTATCTGCTGCCCACACTTCAGTCTTCTAGCATGAGGGTAACCTTACCCATGAATATTTCCATTTCTAGTTTCTCTGCTTCTCTTTGCTTATTTCTTGAAGTGTATCTTCACTGTCCCTGGAATATTTTACTATGTGCTTCTTCTTTTGGGTTTTGTGCCATCTGCTGAAGACTGCTGTTTATACAAGAAATGTTTAGACTAAAACAGATGCAAACAGGGTTACAAGAAGTTGCTGGAATTTGTGTATGCATTTGTGTATGTATGGGAGTTTGAAGAGCCTCTGGGAGGGGAGGAGAGGGGAGGCTTTGCTGGACAAATTATCCAAACTGCCTCCTCATTGATCCATGAAACACCCATGGGGGCTAACATACTGCTTGTGCAACCACCATCTTCATATGTGAATCAGTTGACAGTGCATACAAATAGACATTAGTGTCTTAGGTTTCATCAAACCTCATGCAGCATTGCCCTAGAGAATTATTTTCCAAGGGACAAACTAGCTTGAGTTCATAACCACTTTCCCTGCACTTTGAAAACAAGACTGTGATGTTAAAAGGCTGATTCAATATATATAAAAAACAAATGTAAAAAGTTTCTTTATTAGGTGGGCAGCTTTTGGTTGATACTGGAAATAGACGAATAGCTTCCCATCTTCATCTCCCAAACATCCTAACACATTTTCATTAGAATTCCCTGCCTCTCTGAAGTATTACTTCCCATAGTGGCTTTCCAAAGCAGAACTGGTAGACTTTTCAAAGGTAATCAAGTGACCTAAGAAAACAAGTCTCACCAGAATTCAATAAGCCTTATTTTATACTGATTCAAACATGAATAATGGACTGAATCTGGGAGTATCAATTAACACAATGACCATGAGTTGTGGAACACAGCTACACTGTGATAGTCTACCATAGCTAAGTACAGAATATCAAAAAGGCCAAGGCTGAATTGATTCAGTCTTTGCAGGTTAGTCTAAGATGCACAGATTAAACTGAGAACAACTAGACAGACATTCACTTTTGATTCAGGAAATGCAGCCACATGCCTGCAATGGCTCAGGCCAGAAGGCACTAGAATATGGCTCACTGGCATATAACAAGCAAGGGCTGTGTTTGCTTCCTCTTCCTGCTTCCCCCAAGGTTTCTGGGATTTGTGATCCAGAATCATAACAGCAGGACTCTGTACAGTTGCTCATCACTTCTTCTTCCTGCTTCCAGGTGCCTCTGGGATTTGTAGTCCACAGTTGCAGCCAGCAGCAAGTTTTTAGTAGGGCGGGGCAGCTCTGTACTCCAGGGAAGAGAAGTCTAACCCCACCCTGGCTTCAGACCCCAGCCGGGTTTGCCAGGGAGGGAGGGCAGGGGGTCTGGGACAGAAGTTTCATAAACCAGTTTGACCCAAATCAGTTAAGTCTGATACTACATTCAACCAGGTTTATCTTAAACCAGTTTCAGCCATTTTGACATTGGTTTATGTGCACTGAGCTTCTGTTACAAGTTTAAACCAGTTTCTGATTACTTAAACCAATTTATGTGTAACTTCTGCCTCTAGCCCATAAGTGTGGCAGCACAGGTTTGTGACCTGAAGAACCCAAGTACTAATCATTACCTATCTATGCTTATAGATTTTAGGAACTGTGGGTAGGATTTTCAAAAACCAAAAACCAAAAAAAAAAAAATAACCATGGATGATTTCTCTTTACACAGCATGCAGTGAGGGGAACTGAGGCAGGAAAGAAGAGAACTGATCTGCTCATGATCACCCAGGGAGTATGTAGCAGGGTCTGGAATGGATCACAGATTTCTTGGCTGTGCATTTAATGTTGCTTCTTCTCTAACTGGCTAGGTTTGGTTGGCTCCTGCTAACAGGTGTCATACCCAAGACATTGATATCAGTGAGTTCAGAGAGTTCCTCCTCCCCTGCATCTCTCTCCTCCTTTTCTTTTAAATTATTTCTATATAGCACTGTATTTATATATAGCATTAGGGTGCCTGATGCCCTTCTCTGCCGGTGAAAGCACAGCTCAGGTTTTGACCTGCTGCCTCACAAGCAGACATGCAAGAACCTTCAGAGCTTTGATTAATTATTCATACCACACTCCAGCCAATCAGCTCTTGCCTTTCCTCTTCTCCTCCTGGCCCTTTCATCACACTATAACTGTGGCCCGCACCGTGGAAACAGAAAGATCTATCTTTAAAAGAGGGGTGTTTGCCATTCAGTTTATTCATGAATACATTTGAACCATGAAAATGTACATCAACCAAGAAAATGCTCGCTTTTGACATGAACGCCTGGAAATAATTTATAAGGAAATAAAGAGATTCTTTTGCCTTATTTTCCCCCCCAGATGGCTTCTTTCAGGCAAGCACATGGCAAACTACAGGTGCCTTTTATTGCTATTGCTTTTTAAAACCTAAATGATTAGCACTCCTGGAGCAAAGTTTACAATAATTCAGTAATCATACTTTATTTGTTGGAAGGTTTATAATCTGGCAAGCAAAGACATTCAAGAGGCTTAAGGTAGCAAAAAGCTGCTGACAGAAGGGCATGCAAAAAGTCAGTCATAATGGCATCTGACAGAGGTCTGTAATCAACGTGATGCACATGGCACAGGGCATCCGATTAAACATGTACGCTTTTCTAAAGCGATCTGAACTGTGATGTGAGCATCAAATCACGGCAGACATAAAAGCCTGTTAAAGTGAGGGAGAGAGGAAGACATGCATTATGATTTTAAGTCACCCAGGAACATTTCATTGAAAAGAATTAGTCCGTTTGTTTCCTTGAGCGTATAACTTAATGGAAAATTTCGTGTAATTTGTTCATTTTAAGATCTGATCAGCTTCAGCTTATCCCCCTTCCATCCTTACATAGTGAATATAGTGAGAGCAAAATATTCCAGTGGTTCAGGTGATTTAATTTGCCACAACGTGGAAGTAGCAAGCTTGCAAGCTTCTCCCATATTATCTCACCAAGGTGCCTTATGTTTGAGCTCAGGGGATCACCTTTATTTTTGATAAGGGAGACCAGAGTCCACCATCCATCTTATACAGAGCCTCACCAGTGGGACTGTCAACAAAGGTGCAGTCTAGTGAACATGTTTTCTGTGATGTGGACATCTGTCTCACTAGGAACTAAACCATGACCAGCCAATGCATTTTTCATAGATTGCTAAAGAGCTCTCAGATGCTACGGACCCTGTCACTACTGACCTAGGCTTTATTTGAATCAGTGATCTCAACATGGCATTTGATGAAATGAGAGAAAGAGAGGAGAAGAGCAGGGCACTGAGGAGAGGAGAGAAGGTACAAAGCATTTTGATTTGTTCTCGGGGCTCAGACATCATCTGTGAAACTGCTGAGAGCAGAAAGAGCTGCTCAGGATGCAATTCAGAAGTTGCTTTTAGACTTCTGAAAATCTGAAGCTAAGGTGCTGAACATCAGGCCTGAGTGAAGCGGCTAGTTTTTGCTTCGGATTTAACCAATTTGGGGAGCAGTGATTTGATTCGGTGATTCAAATCACTGTCCTGAATTGATTTGGCCGAATCTGAAAATCTCTGAATCAGCCAGGCCAGGCCAGGCTCATCCCCTGCCCGCTCTTCCAGCCTGGCAATGGCTGCCCTGCTGCCCTACTACTGGCAATTGAGGGGAAAAAAGCCCCAACTCACCGGGTGCTGCCAGGTGGGAGACGATCCCCATGCTGCATGGACGGAAGTGCTTAACCCCCCCATTACCTCCCTCTGCTGTCCCAGCTCCCCTCTGGCTGCTTCACCTGCCCCAGCTCCAGCCCTTTAAGAAAAAAACCCTAAGAAAACCCCCACACTCACTGTTCCTGCCTGCTGCCTTGTGCCATGTGAGGGGTGCTGCACAAGCCCCACAAAGCCCCAAGGCCACTGCAGGAGTGGTGAGACCCGGGGTTTTTCTCATTTTTTGTTTTTTTTTCTTAAAGGTCCAGAGCTGGGCTAGGCAGGGCAGCCATAAGGGGACTGGGGGAGCGAGGGGAGGTTGGGGGGCTCAAGGCAAAGCTTGCCACATGATGTGGGGCAGGGGGATCACCACCCTGCCCAGCAGCACCCAGTGAGTGGGGCTTTTATTTAAAGCACCAGGAGCTGGGGCCAAGTGAGGCAGCCATGGGGAGTGGGGGAGCGGGCAGGGGATGGGGCCTGGCAGGGGTCCCCCGTGGTCCCCTCCACCAGCCCCCATCCCCCTACTTACCAGCTCCTAGTCCGGCTGCAGCTCCCTGCTGTAGCCACCAGGGACTTCCGAATCATCGAAGCTCTCCAAATTGAGAGCTTCAAATCAATTTGGACCTTTCAATTGGTCCCCCGATTCAGTTCAGATTTGGAGATTTGGCCACCGAATCAGGCCAAATCTCCTCCAAATCAAATCAGCAGCCGAAGCTTAGCACAACCCCACTGAATGCCACCTGCAAGATGCTCAGTTGCTTCAGTATTTGCCGACTGTAATGGGCAGAAGGGGGCTCAGCACTTGGAAGAGTTTTCTCCCTGCTACAGCCAGGGAGTGAAGACTTCAGAGCCAAAGCCTGGGTTTCTTTTGCTTTTTTGAAGGTTCTACCCTACTTTTAATGTAAGACAATATAACCATCCTCAGTCTTCACATGGTGCTTTCCTTTTACAGCTCCCAAAGTGCATTACAAAGTTCAAGTGTCACAACCTACCATTTGAGAATGGGGAAACTGAAACAAAAGCTGAAGTGATTCACCCAAAGTCACATGCACAGCACTACCATCACTAATATTTTAGGTTTTGGTAGGGCAGAAGGGCTGAAAGAAAAGATCATGGCCTGTTGTGCTAGGTGCTTTATGCACACACAAGAGTGTGACACGGCCCTGAAAGGTTTACAGTCTAACTAGAAGGGCATCAAGACACTGCATGTTACAGTACAGTATAAAGCTACCTGAGATAAATCAGAACAAGCTGGTTTCAGTACCTGATGCCACCCAGCCACTGATCTCACCTGTACAGTCTATCTTTCTCTGAGAAGCAGGAGAAAATTAGCCAGTGCAAAGCTCTGTGCTATAATGGCTAGATGGTTTCTAGCATCCAAACTATCTTATTCAGTGCATGCAATGTTGACATACTATAATAAGACATAATTGGTTTAAATACAACCCACAGACTTGGAAGAGCACAATACATCAGTAGTACATTTAAGACCAATGTAGCCAGAGAGCCAGGAAGAAAACCTAAGTCTCTGGGCATGTATTTTATCTATTTATTTTGGTATTTACCACTCAGGGAAGGAAAGATCATAAAATAAATTAAAATAACCACACTTCTTCAGCTAGACTTGTTTTGTAATATCCTCTCCTCTTAATTTAAACCTGAGGCAAGCGTAAAAAGGATCTTGTCAGAAGTCACATTATTCAAGAGAACCAGAGAAGAGAGAGACACACGTTACCCACAGATTTCCGCAAAACAATGGAAGGTTAAAGTGAAGTGAAACAGGCCTGTGGGGACCTCACACTCACTGGAGATCCTGGGGGCAATGCAGCTAAACTGGTTTCTGTGTCTGCCTCAACTCTGCAATCAGAAGTCAAAGTTTAAGAGGGAAAGGACTGAAGGGGAAGGAACAACAATGCTAACAATAGGGATGTGAGAATAAATACTAAACAATGGTTCGTACTAGTATTATTGACTTCCCTCTGAGCATCCTAAAGCACTGGCAAGGCACTGAGCAGGTCTTATGAAATATGGAAAGCATCTCATATTCTAAAGTGGGGATGGAGGGGGACGGGTACCAAAGCACAGAGGAGAAAATTAGGGACATTGCCAGGTCTCCACATCTCAAACCTCCAATTATACTTTTCTTAGAAAATGGCCCTATTATACCTAAAGGTCTCCACGGTCTATGGGCTGATAGGCAAATACTCCAAAGTTGGTGGGTCAGCCCACAGGAAGCCAGGCCTCAGAATAACCTGTGTTCAGTGATAACAACAACAAGACAGCAGCAAGCTTATGTGCACCTAGTCATGTGTTAAATGGATGGAACGGTCCTTGCACATGTGGCATGGATGTCAAATTGGTGTGACTTTCAAGCAGACCGGAAAAGGTCAGGCCGGGCTGCAATCTCAGCTGTGTTTTAATTTTAGTTAACTCCCGCATCAACACCTCACAGGGCAGAGCAAGGCTTCTGTTGTAATTCCTTCTGGAAATAACTTAACGGACCAATGCCCCTAAGGAATACAGTAGTGCTCATGCCAACACAATGTTATCCATGTCTGACTGTTTGCATCACGAGCATCCTAACCTGACAAACACAATTTCAGTCAGAGCTTGTCTTCTGCAAAAAAAACTCAGCAGGTGTAGCTAAACTGCTGGCTTGCTTTGTTTTGAGGGGTTTTTTTAACATTGGGCACTTTTATACATGCAATGGGGAGGGTGGCACTACATTAAAGTGCCACCCCCACCCTGATGAATGCATAAAAGTGCCCTATGTTAAAAAAAAATACCCCAAAACAAATTAGAGCACATATAAAAGTGCTCAAATTAAAATGCTGCAGTGTCTCATGTATCAACGACCCCACGCTTCAAAATGGCAGCGGAATTGCTTGAACTAAAGTTCATTTGGCAAGCTTTAGTTCAAGCATCCCCCCCCACCATTTTGAAGTGTGGGGATGCTGATACGTGAGACGCGAGAAGCTGCTGGATCGCGGTAATTACCACGCTCCAGCAGACTCGATTAACAGTCTGCTCTGACGCGCTGTAATTACAGCACATTGGAGCAACCTCCACACTTGTGTATAGCTTGCATGTAGCTATAATTTGTACAGAAACAGGCTCTCACGTGAAGATCTCAGGCAGAAGGCAGGGAAGAGTAGTATTTTAGAGATTAAAAAGAGTTCAGAGAAAGAATTTTGTGGCAGTTTAATTACTTAAACCACAAAAACCTCCAACGCTCATTTTTACAGCTAGGAAACTGAGGCATGTAGAATTTAAGGGCTATATCCCACTAAACCCACTAGGTGCCAAAGTGCATTTAGGTGTATAAATGTGATTGAAGCCACCCTCCTCAAGTCCCCGGAAAACAGTTAATGCATCTCTTTTTGTAATATGCTGTCATATAAGGAGACTAAAGCTCCTGCCTTTAGCTCCTGCTAAAGCTACCAGCCATCGCTCAAGCTCTATAACCTCTCTAAGGGGAAGTGCTTTTATCCATCACTCCTATTTATCAATTCACAGCTGAGGTAAAAAGAGGATAAATGACTCAGTAGAGTCAGGGACCAATTTGAGTCTCCCAAGTCCCAGGTTAGTGACTGGATCATCTTTTCTGCCAGTGCTGGGTATGTTCAATAAACCTTCTCCTTCTTTTGCTTAATATTGATGGCTCAGAGTATTCAGATCCATCTCCAACACAGGCATTCAAGGTAGGATTCTTAAACCAGGTCTATTCCCCTTTACTGTGGTCCAGAATCAGATGTTTTCTGGTCTCTGGAAAGCTTAATACCAGAATACAGCCCTGCAAAACTGTCTGGAGACCACAGCCTTTGAGCAGAATTCAAATTGCACAAGGCCACAAAAGAACTCCAGAGTTGGGTCTTGCCTGCAAAAAGGATAGCAGCTCAAACCCCAAGCCAAGTGTGCCCAGCCAAATCCATGTGGCAACCAGGCAGATCACAGATTTCATTTCAGAGGGAGCTCTGCAGGACAAGCAGTCAACTGCATCGTGACTGCTCAGTCACACTACTGTCATTTATCATCACTTAACACGTGCATGCTTTCCAGGGCACGTTTCTTGTACTTTTTTTTTTTTTTAAGCTCTTCCAACTGGTTTAACAGTAGTAATGTTGCTTCAGACTAGGTTCACATATCAGATCAAGCCTGGATACAGTGCTTGAAAACAGATGTTAGTGAATACATCTTCATTAGCCAGAGGTACTAGGCAGGAGAAAAGAGTAGATAGATTGACTTAATGGGTCTCCTTGTGGGGGAAAGGTCCCTATTGTATGCTATAAATAAAATGTTTAATTATAAAAGGGACCAGAAATGATATGTAGGGGTGTGCGAAGTGGGCCCTATTCAATTTGGATTCAGTCCGAATCAGCCACAGTGATTCAAATAATTGATTCGAATCACTGTCCCTGATTCAATTCAGCCAAATCTGAATATGAAGATTCAACTTCGATTCAGACACAGACACAGCTTTAGAAGTTTTTTCTACATACTTTGAGGTAGCAGCACGCCTCGTGATCACTGCAATGCTGGGGCACATGGAACATCCTAGAGGAGTGCGGGGGGGCCCTCCATGTGCTGGGCGGCAAACCCACTTCCAGATCTGCAGGGGAGAATGCTGCACCCCCCCGTGCCCCCTGGCTTAGCAATCAGCCACAAGGAGACCCTGGGTGCCCCCCCTAGACCCAGGAGGCACCAGTCACTGAGCCAGGAAGGCATGGGGGGGCAGTGGACCTGTGGTATGTGGTCTGCTGCTGAGCATGCTGGGGAGCTCCCCATGCTTCTGTGGGATGCTCCATCTGCCCCAGCACCGCAGCATTCACAAGCCATTTGCTACCTACAGGTATGTAGAAAAAACATTTAAAGCTGCTTCTATGTCCGAATCTCTGAATCTTTCCGAATCTCTTCAAATCAATTCAGAGGATTCGGATTCAATTCAGCAAGATTAAAGGGTCCTCTGATTCGATTCAGATTCGGAGATTCAGCCACCAAATCAGGCGGAATCTCTGCCAAATTGAATCGGGGAGCAAAGCTTTGCACAGCCCTAATGATATGGCAATGGTCTTGAAGACATGTATGTGAAAGATTTCTCTTTACTTTATAGAATCAGGATGACTCAATTGTAAGTCAGATACCCAACACTACTATTACACTACTATCATCTGACAGATATTCTATTTTTTCTGAAGTAGTAGAAAAAATAGTAGCCTGAAAGTAGTAGCCTGTTTTTCTGTAGCAAGTGCACTCGAAGTCCAAACTTCTTGTTGCAATGAGAGATGGAATACTGATGGAATACAGCAATTTGAAAACCAGGAAGCCCCTAAGTAGTTCTAGATTTATTACAATATTTCAGAAGAAAAAAAATGACTTCAGATTTATAAATCAATCCAATAAGCTTGGTAAATATACACTGGGAATAAAATTTCTGCCTGTAAAGAAATCTCCCTCTGAAGCTTAGTGCTTAGTCATATATAACAACAACCGCGTTGAGGAAAAAGTAAAAATCTTTCACAGTGCCAGATTCAAGCCAACTTGACCTTTCAAACGGTTCAGTAATGTTCATTTAACTATTCCCTCCCTTGTCTTCTGTTTTTTCTGGGCATGGGCAGATTTGTTTTCTGCCAGGAATCAGTCCTCAAGTGCCAAGCAGAGGTGATTCTTTCAGTGTTTGTGTCTCTGACCCTGTCAAAAGCTGGAAGCAAGAAAAATCTCATATAAGGGCCTGTTTTCTAAAGAGTCCCGCTCACTTCTTTCTGCTCATGTCAGATAATCAGCAAGTTCCAGATAAGCTTTAGCTAATTTGGGATTGCAGGGGGGTGGGGTGGAAATCGTTCCAGTCTTGGATCTGGATCCAAATTTCTTTAATCCTCACTCACGTTTAAAAGATTCTGAGAAAAAGTCAATGTTAAATCATAACATGCCTAGCTCTGATAAAATACCTATTATAGTTTCTCAAGCAGTTTGGAGAGAGGCTGGACACAAAGTAAATGCAAAAAGCAAATGTGGACCATCTCAAGGGAATCTCTGAGAAAAGACAGAGGGGATCTCTGCCACAAGACAATCTGGCTAGTGTTAAAAATGGCTCAGAGCCTAGACGGTGTCTCTGTAAATTTGGCTCCTCCTAATGTTAAATTCATAAGCTCCATTGGGGCCCTCACAATGAATAAACACATCAATTCTGTGTGTGGATGCAGGAAATCTGAACCTGGACACAAATGTTTAGCCACCACCCTAATATGACATCAAATAATAGCATCCCATCACTGGGATGCTTCTGCTTGCAAAGATCATAAGAGTCTCCCAGACTGCTAGGCAAAACTTGAAATAGAAGGACCATCGTGCCGATACATCCTGATTTTTCTTAGGGCTCTACCTGCTAATTATTACTTGGGGTGCTTATATATTACCACTGCAGAAGAGTTCATCTCCCCTCCTTCTAGTTCTTTTTATCCTCTTGAAATCCTCCTTATCAGTCTACAGCAATATGTTTAATGCCAGAGTGATTGTTGCACCAACAGTTGTTTATTACAGTTCCAGGTGGGGCTGAAAGGAATTGAAGTGTCATGTGAGAGGCACTTGGATCTGATCTGATCTGTATTCAGACTGGCAACCAAGAGTAGAAAGATTGCATATCTCGTGACCAACACCTTGAGCTAGCCAGTCCCACCTCTCCTCAGAAAACTGACTATTTCTAAGGCATTATTAAAGTCATTTTAAAGTTGACTGAAGTCCAGATTGACTTAACAACCCAAGCCCCAGACTTTTCATGACATGGCTGAAACAGTCAGATACAACACGAAAAGACAGTTCACAGGAGCTACACCTATTTATGCAGAGTGAGCATCTGAGTACGTAGTACACTCTGTGCAATTCCGGGCCCTCTAGCAGACAGCCAACACCAGACTTGATCATCTGAAGATGAAAGGTAGACAGTGTAAGAGGGTTTTTTTCACTAAACAGTAGCTAATTTTTTGGCTAGTCCCATCAAATTGTCATAAACAAGTCCCTGAAATAGTTAAGTGCTCCTGTCACAATAGATTGAGCGAGCAACTTACCCCACCCCCGAGTGATTGATGTGGCCACCTAATATAGACGTGCCCACAGAAACTGTCAATCACCTTAGCTGATGGTTCCCTTTGAATCTGGCCTTGGTGGAAAATTCCATTGGCTTGCTCCATCTGGCCCGGCAAAAGCAAGTCACAGCGAGAAACTAGGTCACAAGTGGCAAATTCCCCTATACCAGAGCCTAACATACTACGTCATGGAAAGTTACAGCTTTAGAAAAGGTTCCCGCCATCTGTATGTTAATATGTACACCACCATTGGCCGGTTGTAAATTATTCTGCTTAGTGGTTAGCTATTGGCTCGCTAGCCATATAAAAGGTTTCCGCCCAAACCAGAGGACTCTGAGGAGGCTTCTGAGGAGAGATCCGTGCACCTGTGTCGGAGATCTCTAAGAGTACCTCAGAGACGGTTGGCGGCCTGATCACCCTCCAATCCCACCCCCGTCCCCATCATCGAGTGGTCTGACGTACCCCCGTTCACTTGCCGGCTCGCTGTGTCAATGAACTCGTCGACTCGCCTGTTCTCTGTTACCGGTTCAGTTCCTGTTCTCTGTTACGTCGTCTGTTGAGTCACTTTCTGAGTTACCTGTAACCAAGCCAGTGCTTCTCACCTACGCCAGTGTCTTCAGAGGTGTAAGTAAAATCTCTTTTTGAAACCAATACGCTGTCCCAACCTCTCCATCACTCGCCTGCCTGACGATCCGATCTTGTTTATCATCCCTTCTGGGCCAATTCTATCCGGCACCAGGACACAAATGAGAAGCATACTGGCCTGAGAAGGTCTACAGGATCACATATGGAGGACAGATCAGATCAGATCAAAGTGCCTCTCACGTGACACTTCATCCTACACATCTCTGGTGAGAGATTTCCTAGCTCTAATATGAATTAGTTTAGGGAAGCCCACGGACCTGTGTTATGAAACAGACCTTATGCGAAGGTCAAACACAGTGGTCACAATGGTACTTGGTCTTGGATTCACTCAGAAGCAAGTGAGAGACCCTCAACCCATGGAGCAGCTTTGATTGAAGAAAAAGTTCTTTAACCTCTCTGTGATGCCATTTCCCAAGGGATGTTTAAAGTGCATAGAATTATCTTGTTTCTTACCTATTGTGACTCACCCTCGCTCTATAGACACCATTAAGAATCACCAACACTCATTGACAGACTCAGATAAAAAAGGGCAGGCCCAACCCCCTTCTTTGCAAGAAAAAAAAGAACTATTTAAAAATAATTTTTGAAAATCTTAAATCTGCTCCTTCCTTCAAACAACCAAACCAAAGGCTATTTGAATGCTTAGCCACAGAACTAAATTTGTTTTTAAAGGGTATATCTGCTGCAGCAGCCTTCACTTTGAATTTCCTGCCTCCTGTAAGTTTATGCCGCAACCTCAGTGTTATTTTGCCGTAGGTTTTGCATTCAGTATAGCCTTTATGTGAAGGTGTTCTGTGCAATCTGCCCTTTGCCTGTACAAACTAATAGAGCATCTGTGGTCTTGACATTTCATGTGGCATTACTGCGGCATTCCCCACTCCCGCAGACAATGTCAAAAGGACAGTTTACGAGCGAGGACCAGGTAAGGCTGGTCCCGTTGGTTATCCTTTTAGCAGCCAAATGCATATCGCTGAGTAATGACAGAAAATTAAATCAAATTAATAAACTAGTAGTTGAATGTACGTATGTATCTGTTGCTTACACTCTCCTGGATTTGAAGCAAAAAGAAGAAATAACCCATTCAAATTAGAAAATCTACTAAAGACATAATAAATGTTTACCGTTGTCTTTCAAAAACAGCATCAATGCCTGACATGTACACCCACCCCTTAGCAGCCTGAGATCTTCCAGGATTCTACATGGATACTACTCCACCGAGCACTAAAAACCCTTTACTAGGCAGGGCAGAAAAAAGAGCAGCCAGTCAGTGACAGCAACATCATAGACTGATTTAGGACAAGAAATGGGAAATAACATGCTAATGAAAACAGAAAAGGAAAGACAGAAACTTGGGGTGGTTCAAAGCCCATCAAAGTCAAAGACAGCCCCTTCAGCAACTATTTGATCAGGCTCATTATTACTGGTGTTAGAAGTTAGTCAGGTATCATCCCTTGCAAAAAAAAGAAAAAACTTCTTAGATTTTTAACGGCCACATTTCAAAGAGTAATTTTACAGGCTGGATGGCACAGAGATTGGACTAGTTTAATTGGCTGATGATCCATTTTTATCCTTAAATGTATCCGTTTTTATCCTTCATTAGCAGAGTATCTGACATTGAACAAACTGAAACCTGGAACAGAGTGATGGCATTGGCCTCGAACGTTTATTATAATCTGGTAGAGAGGACCATCCTTTTGCTACTGAATGATTGTTTCTAAGCCCAAGGAATCCTAGATAAGTTTCACATCCATTACTTCTAGTGCCCCAATGAGCCTGTGAGGTCAATGTTGGCGGGGAGGAGGAGGTAGGAAGGTCAAGAAGACTGGGAAGTCTCCAGTATCTCTCACTCAAATTTGCAGCCTGAAACTTCTTCTGGACCCCACCTGTTTCTGTTTTTCCTATAAAAGTAGTGGCCAAGAACATTTCTTATCTTCTGCCTAGATCAGGAGTTCTCCTCTATTGTGGAGCATAGGGCTCGGATCATTCAAAAAGGCCAAGCTTGAATTGATTCACTCTTTGCAGGTTAGCCCAACCTGCACACCTTAAACTGATTAATAACTGGACAGACATTCTTTGTCAAATCAGGAAATGCAGCCAATGCCTGCAGTGGCTCAAGCCAGAAGCTGGGTGGGTGCAAGAGCATGCCTGCCAGCCACTGCCTAAGGGGAGGGAAGAGAGATGCCCCCAAGACTCTCACCCTTCCCGCCTGGAGCAGAGGGGATGTGGCCAGGCACAAGCCAGGACCAGCACTACACACAGGATGCTAGCCACCAGCTGGGCAGGGAGCGGGGCAGCTGCTGCCAGACTAAGAAGTAGGGACGGGGAAAAAGTCCTTTCTCTGAAGCAAGCATGTATTGAACACAGCAATTTGCAAAGCATACAACAGGGAACTAGCAAAAATCTTCACCTAAGCTAAGATCCAGCCCAGGAAACACAGCATACACAACTTAGTCTAACTTAAAATGTAAATCAGGAAGACAAGAATTAGTTTTACTAATCCTGAGGGCAGAATGTCTCCTTATAGCCAGGCATTCAGAAAGGCTTTGTGTAGGCATTCCCAGCTTTTACATGTTCTGCTTCATATTGTAAATATAGTACTCTGCATTCTTTGGTGAAGCTGTCTGCAACTTCCCTTAACTACATCTCCAGCATGTGTGATGATTGTCAGGTCTTTGCCAGCACTTCCCACCTCTGTCTGGTCCTGTACGTCTTAGCTCTGGGCTCACAGATGCATCTCTGCCTGGCTGCAGGCAAGCCACAGAGACTGCAGCCAAACCCCCAGGAGTTCTAGAGGAGAGAGGGGACAGAGGAAGGAATTAACTCTGTCCCTTCCTGACTGCAGGCAAGCTGTGGAGGTGCAGCTGGGACTGGCAAACCTCAGCCGCAGTCCCCAGGGTTTGCCAGTGGGGGGGAGGGGAAAGAGGGGAAAGAGGTAGGAATTTACCTCAGGGGCCATGGCAGGCCAACATTTGGCCACACCCTGCCACTGCTCTGGATAAAGAATGGAGGTGAGGGGCCAAACCAGTTCACTGGAGCAGAGCTCTGCCCAGCCCAGAGAGCATACTGGGATGCTGAGGGAGTCTGATTTAACTTAAATCAGCAAGCGGTCTGGGACAGACATTTCATAAACCAGTTTGAGCCAAATTAGTTAACTCTACTACATTCAACCAGGTTAATCGCAAACTTGTTTGGCCATTTTCAAACTGGTTTCTGTGCACTGAATGTCTGTTCTGTTACAGGTTTAAACGTTTCTGATCACTTAAACCGGTTTGTGTGTAATGTCTGTCCCTAGAAGTTCAATACATATGTGGGTCTTTTCAGTCCATGCCAGTCTATCTTCTGATGGGCGTTTCCTATAGGGATCACATTGTACTTGATCTATGATCCGCAGTCTTTCTGTAACTGGGGGTGTTACAGCACTTCCAGGAGATGGGTTGGCTATCTTAAGATATCTTCAGTGTGAAGTCTTTGGTTCTGCAATTTGCTTCCCCAAAATCAAGATTTCATTGAGTTTCATGTCACACAGTAAACTTTTCTCTCAGACAAAGGTATAGCCCCAGCTCAAAATGAAGAGTGATAACTACCAAACAACAAATACTATTAGCTGCAAGCTCTGTTCTTTCCTCGGTCTCCCATTCAACACTGGCAGACTTAATGCTTGTGCTTTACTTGTGATGTGGGACAAGACAATATGGCTCTAAAAGCAACGTCATTATTTGGTATTCATTTCCATTCCACTAATTTTTCACAACTTTGCTTAGCTTAGAATTGTGCACAGATTGGATGCAGCAAGCTCAGACTAGCATCAGAAAAAAAACATCAAGAAACTGTCTGTCTGTTTTGTGCATCACTGCTGACCATTTTGTTTAAGGAATCAAAACCAAACTGGCAACAACATAAATGATACCTGTGATAGGTGAGGATCCAACTTACTCTTCCACTGCTACAGCATATTGGCTCTGTAGCATAAATGAGGTTGGATAACAAGCCCCGAATCTTTGAAGAAAGTCAGTTTGCACTCAAAGCAAAGAGCAAAGAAGATAGATAATGTTTCTCTGCTGTTCTTCATACATATTCTCCACAATTTTTGTTAGCAGCCAGGGCAGGAAACAAGAAGTGTAGCCCAACCCTGGAGATACAAGAGGCTAACAAAACATACTGCTTTGCATCAGTCCCTTCTAGATATGGATTCACCACCCCAATGTGGTGTGACTGAGTCCAAGATGGATACAAACTTTCTCACGCTGGGCACATGTACATGAGACATTTACTGCAGAGCTGACTAATTAACTCTGCAGTAAAACATCACCATCTACACATCTGCACTGAAGCCACTATATGTGCAACCCTATTAGGTCACAACAGACTAATAAATGCTGACACAGTGTAGTCCAGCTAAATGCAAGTACTACCCTGTGGCAGCAATGCACTGCAGTGCACATGTAGACAGTGATAGCATCGGCTGGGGCATGAGGGTGCTTCACCGCAGGGGCTGCCTGCTGCCTAGCCCCGCACTGGAGCACTCTTGTACCTCAGCCAGGCCCCCTGAAGCACAGTGAGCTGGGTCAGAGCAGCCCCGGGCTGGCAAGCTGCTCCCAAGTCTGCTGTAGAGCAGCCTCAAGTCCCCTGCCAGTCCAGGATTGCGGAGTCAGTGCTAGCTGAGGCAAGAGGGTGCTTCAGTACCAGGCTATCTGGCTGGCAGCCCTCGCACTGAAGCACCCTCATGCCTCATCCAGCCCCCCTGCTGCACATGGAGCCCAGTTGGAGCAGCCCTGGACTGGCAGGCTGACCCCCTGCCAGTCTGGGCTGCTCCGACCAGGCTCCATGTGCTGTGCATGAATAAATTCTGGACCAATATGCTCTGGAGTTTTTTGCTCCCAGGCACATGTTCAAACAGCATATTCAGGAGCAAAAAACTCTGAAGCAATAAGCTCCAGTTTATTCATGAGCATTAACTGCACATACAGGCATGCCCACTGAGTTCAATTTTCTACTACTTTACGTGATGACATTAGATTTTCAGCAGTGCGAACAGTGAGGAAAAGCTAGCTTTTTAAAAGTATTATAAAAAAGAAATGACAGCACTTCACAAGAGACTGAACAAGGAGGAAGAGAAAAGGGATGGGCTAGAAAGGGTGAAAATATCAGCAGACAAAAAAAAGTGGTAGGGGGAGAAGAACTGGGGGAAAAGCTGAAAAGTGCAATTTTAACACACTTGATTTTGGCTGGACATCCCAGAGGCAAGGCCAGAGAAGAGAGACTGGATAGACAAGGAGTGACAGATATGGGAGTGATCAGGGCAGAGTTGAGAGGAGAGGAGATCATCAAGAGAAGAGCAAAGACAGACCTTCAAGACCCAGAAATATTTGCTTTTTTATTATATTTGGTATTTTGGTGTTATTTGTACAATCACTTGTCTGACACTAAACATACTAAGAGTTATCTCTCCCACTTCGCTGCCCCTCTGCCCCATAGCACTCCAAAAAACCCCAAACAAAACCATGACATCTCATGATGCAGTAGGGCTGGTATGAAAAGTCAGCAACGAGTTGCACTCTACTACTGTAGGATTACTACCAGAAATCAATAATGTTGAACAGAAAGAACTAGATCTTGCTGCCTGTGCAAAATAAAACAACAGATTAGCGTTCACCTTTCTCATGCATATGCAAGGAATGCAGTCACTATTAATCTAAAAATCCTATACCATCTTCATTGAGTAGTTCTGGGAAAGAGATGAAGAACTGTTTATTTGTAGTGTATGTTACTCATCAGTTTAAATTCAACACTCACCAGTGGTGACAAAAAAAATCACTCATTCCACATGGTATGCCTGTTCAGTAATCTATGTGCTTTGATTTTAGTCCAGGCACCAGAGTAGCTGAATTCAAGGCAAAGTATACCTCTCTGCATTAGGCAGTGATAAGGTACAGTATTTAAAGGTTGTCAGTATATTTCAGTGGGTGCCAAAGCACACAGTTGACAGCCCAGAGGTCACAAGTTTGAGGCCACAGCAGACATGTCTACAGCACGGCCCTATCAGATTCCAATGACTCTGCAAATTCTATTAAATACCTTGTCACAAGGATGTGAAAAGGGAAGGAAGCTTCTTAGTGGACAGGCTACATCACCAAAGCCACTACCAGACTTGACCCCAGGTGTCAGCAGAGATAAGAACAACCTTGGGGTTGCACTGCTTCAAGTTTTAAAGGGGATAGGGTTAAATTTAAATTTCTAGATCTGAGCCCACTCCTACAATTTAGGTTTCAGGTCTGATATGAACTCCAAGTGGACCTATTTTTGAGATTAGACTTAAATACACCCAAGATCTCAAGATTTCATCTCAGCACGCTTGAAAACATGCAGGTACAGCTGGTCCTATGAAGTGTCAGCAAGACTGCAACATTTTGCCGTCATCAAATGTAAATCCCAGCCTAAAGCTAGTTTGAACACCATATCCTCAACTCTACACATCTGAACTTTCAGCAAAGAAAAAAAATGGGCATGTCTAGTGAGTTACCTTCTCAACTTTCAATGTAATTCCCTTAGCTGACTGTTTGGACAGCTGTGGGAAAGGGCTGCCCTTCACTAGACTAAAACCTTCTTGCCCTCCAACAAAGCAGAAGTGGACCAAGGTTCAGAGAAAGATATTCTAGTGACAAGATACACCAGTAGAAGTTGGGCCACCTGAATTCTCCTATTCACAGCTCTGCCATGAATTCTCTGTGTAATCTCTGCTAAATTGTTTAATTTTTCTGTGCTTTCTTTTCTCTTCTGTAAGAAGGGGATAATAATATGTCACTACTTCAGAGGCTTTAAGTCTGCCATGTTCTTTGAGATCCTCAGATACAAGGTAGACTTTATATATTGTTCAGAAACATTCTTGCTTTTAAGTTAAAAAACAAAGAAATGTAACAGTGGACTATGGGCATGTTTTACATAGGACTCTAAGGAAACAGGTGGTTGGGAAAGATAAAAGCTGCTAGCTTACTGGACGTGCCTTTCTTTGAGGAAGATGGGGGCACATCTACCCATGCTACTGACTGCACAGTTAGTCAATACTTGCTTTAGCAGCCCTGGCAGTTACTGTGTGGTCCCCTTGGCGCACAGGTTGTTTCCAACCCTACTGCACTCGTTGCTACTGAGCAGTAGTGTCGGCACCATGATTTGTCACAGTTCATCACTCGGCGCTACAGCGAAGTAGCATCTCGTGTAGACATGCCCAGGGAGTATGTCGCTGAAGTATGTATGTACTAAATGACTGCGCAGTGACAGCCATTACTGCGTGGTCCCGGTAACACACAAGTTGCTTCCGACCGTACTGCACAGTAGCAATGAGCTACTGAGCAATAGCATCTGCGTCACGGTTTGTCACTCATTGCTACAGCAAAGTAGCATCTCATGTAGATGCACCCAGGGAGTATGTAGCCCTTTGCACTTTTCTGCTAGAGATTTGCATGTCCAGAAGCAGAGACTTCACCTTCACGTAAATCCATAAATGCACCCAGAGTTCACGAGTACTGGTTGCCACCCTAGACTTGGCACCCAAGGAAGCTGCTGTTGATTAAAAACTGCAAAGCTGGATATAAATATCCCCTTTCTGCTGTCATTGCTGTTCAGTGCTCTAAACACAACCTTCCCAGCTTGAATACAAGTATTGATGGCACTGCAGGACTGTACCAGAAATTAGGGAACCTTGCCAGCTTTCTAAATACTCTTTTGCACCACCCACACGTCTGTATCTTGAGGTACCCAATGGCATGTACAATTGTTTACAATGCCCCCTCCTTTTGCCCACTACAAAAGCACTTCCTGCCTCATAGAGATGTGTCAGAAGGAGAAGCTCATCTCCAGTGTGCCTTGGGAAAGTATTGGTCTGGATACAAAACCTGATCCGAAATGTAGGGCCCAAGTTCCTAGCCATTTCCAACCTCCTTTTTTCTCCCCTATTTTCTTCAATGAAAATTAAATACCTCCTCCCCCCTAAATTCACTCTGGAAATTACCAACGCACAAGGACGTGTGCATATGCACACACACCGGCTCCCCACACCCTTTGACTACCCCTCACTTCCACGCTCAGTTCCATCCCAGCTCCAGCTACGAATGTGACCTTTCTCCAGTTGCCCTCAACCCCAGGGCACAAGCCAAGAACCAATAAAGGGACAAATCAGATCAAACCAGGAGCAGATGCTAGGAGTAAATGTTAGACAGTATTTCAGGCAACTAAGAAGAATCAAGCAAATTCCTGAAGAGAGCAATTCCCCGACTGACCTGCCTGTTTCCCATAGCTATGCCCTAGAAAATGAGGCCGTGGGTCCTCCAGCTAGAAATGAACCAGTTTCTTAAGAATTAAACTCCACCCTGAAAGAATGGGTTTCCCAAAGATATTTTTGTTTTGTTTTTCAAGTTTATTGAAAAAAAATCGGTTTTCATTTGAAACCCTGTCCCCGGTGGTGCTGAACATTCGCGCGGCAACAGTGTACTAGTACAGGGGAGCCAGAAAGGGAAACCAGCTGCAGCTTCAACCAGATGGCCAAGGGCAGTGGTGTCCAACTTTTGCTATGCTGGCCTGATTACTGGCTTTTACTTCAGGAGCGAGAAGAGGGGCTTCAGAAGAGGCAGCAAATTTAAGCCATGGGGTATGGATAAGGAAGTAATAGTAATATGTAAAGCACAGTAGTCATCCCTCTGGCCAATTATGTAGTCATGGGAACCAACGCAAAAAGGGAGGCTTTATCCTTGCTTGGAAAATAGGTGATGTGGAGATCTGATTCTGGGGGGAAATGGAGCTAAAATACTTGAAAATTGAGGGTGTTTGGGATTCTCAACGGGTAAAATGTTCTTGCCTTTTTCTGCAGCTAAGTTATTACAAGTTAAGTAAGCACCAGCAGAATCTTAAAGAAATAGTTGGTTATGGCCTGACAAAAATCTGCCACGGCTCTCAAACCCTTTTTGTGGCGGGAAGGCTGGTGCTTTCTGCTGTGTGATATGCTGGAACGATGAGATAATGTTCAGGGTGGTAAAATATAATTTGGCACTTCAACTATCATAAGCCTTCAGTGAGAGAGTCAAAGCAATTACTTTCAAAGCTTCGCAACCCTTTCCACTTCTCTGTTAATGTGTCAGGTTTTATTATTTTAATTGTACCTTATTTTGTCCTTGGAAACTAAAAGCAATTTGGCCGGAACATACACAATAACTCACTTTCATTTCCGTCTTTCACTTCCTTAGGTCTCTGTCCATTTTGTCTGCAGACTGTCCTATGGTGAAACAGGCTCCTGCCGGGAGCTCTCTTCCCACAGCTGGCCCATCCCAGTAGGACTAGATACACTTGGTCCATCTCTCTGCTGTGGTTTTGTCGTGTTGCTCACTAGAGAATCTCAGAGTGCTCCAAAGAAGGAGCAGAAACAGCATCTCCATTTTACACACGAGCAAACCTGGATATGGAGACTTGCCCAAGGACACAGAGAAGATCAGGGGCAGAGATGAGCATAAACAAATCTCATGAGACTCATCCCACCGCTCTCACTACACAGTAGCATTGGCTTCTTCACATGCTTATGAATGGGATGGGACTCTATCACCAGCTATACTGGACAAGACCAATAGGAGCTGTGTACATGTGGTTTTTTAAACCCCTATCAGAAGCTTTTGGTGCTGGAACACCTTTCAAAATCAGGCCCTGGAAACAGAGCTTTTGTCAGCGTCAGGAGAAAGCAGCAGCCTAGGA
>JAGPOW010003182.1:15665754-15679789 GCA_030014935.1 Caiman crocodilus | reverse complement strand
AGGTCACTGTAGCTCATTGCTACAGCATGAACAGCAGGCATGAACCGTGAAGCCAACACTACTGTGCAGCAGCTCATTGCTACTCTGCAGTAGGATGGGAAAAGGCCCATGTGGCATCTGGACTGCCCAACAACAACTGCCAAGTCTGGCACATGTGTAGACGTGCCCACTTTCATGGAAAAATAAGGCCCAGAGGAAAGGACCTCAGGAAAGAATCTAATCCACTCTGCACTCCTGCTCAAAGCAACATCTACACCATACTAAACAAGCTTGTCTAAGCTGCACTTTAATGTCCTAAGGATGGAGGAGGCCTGTAAAGGGCAGCCACGTCCATTGTAAGGAGCATTTTGAAGACCTTCTCAATTGAGACTGCTGTTGATGAAAGTGCTCTCAACTCCATCCTGCAATGCCCAGGAGTCCCTCCAACCCTTGAGGAGGTGAGGAAAGCCATCAAGCAGATGAAGAACAACAAGGCATCTGGAGCAGATGGAATACCTGCTGAAATCTTCAAACAGGGAGGAGAGAAGCTCACATCACAGCTTCATGCCCTCCTCTGAAGGATTTGGAATAATGAGGAAATCCCAGAAAAACTCAGGAAAACCATGATTGTGACACTCTTCAAGAAAGGAATCAAGTCTGACTGGAAACTACAGAGGGATCACCTTGCTCTCCACCACAGAAAAGATCACTGCAAGAACCCTCCTGAGCCATCTCCTTCCACTTGGTGAAGAGCTCTTCCTAGAACCTCAGTGTGGGTTTAGGTCTTCAAGAGGCACAGCTGACATGATCTTCACAGCTAGCTGGCTGCAGGAGAAATGCCTGAACAACATACACCTGGCTACATGGCCTTCTTTGACCTTACAAAATCTTTTGAATCTGTCAGCCGAGAAGTGTTGTGGAGGATCCTTCTGAAATACGAATGCCCACCAAAATTTGTCACCATTCTGTGCCTGTTCCATGACAATATGCAAGTGATGGTTCTCAGGAATGGACCTTTCACAAATCCCTTTGAGGTCAGAACAGGAGTTCAGCAAGGCTGTGTCACCGGTCCAACACTCTTCTCACTATTTCTTTGCCACAACATTACACCTGCCCACCGACAAGCTTCCAGCTGGGGTGGAACTAAACTACTGAATCAATGATCAACTGTTTAATAGAAGCTGGCTTTGAGCCCAAACCAAGGCCACCCCAACCTCAATCACTGACCTCCAGGATGCTGCTGCTGATGTAATATGTGCTCACTTGGAAGCAGACCTTCAGGCAATTATTGACATTTTTACTGAAGCATACAAGAAAATGGGACTAAGGAAGGAGGAAAAAGGGACTAAGTCATGCATTCAAATGACTTAGGGAACTTGTACACGTTTGTGCTGCAGTGCCGGCGCCCAGTACTACAACATATGCATTTGTATAAACAGCAAAATGTGCATCAATACTGAGAAAATGGTGGCAGCGTGCTTTTGAACTAAAACTCATCAAAGGTGTCTTAGTTTAAAAGTGCACCACTGCCATTTTCTGCATGCTGATGTGCATTTCGCCACTTATACAACTGCACACGATGCAGCGCAGTAAGCATCAGCTTGCGTGTGGAGACTCAATTAATCAGTCAATCGAGTCTACTCCAACGCGTCGGATCTCTGGCACATCACAGCATGAAAAACTGTGTATAAATGCCCTGAATGTAGGAGAGAGAAAAAGTCCCCCGAGGAAATAACCTCTTCACTTCTCTCACCAGGCAATTTCTTCCTCTTGCAGTTAAAAAAAAAAATTAAGCTTTTCCGTGAGAAATTTCATATTTGTCAAAATTTCCCGTAATTTTTCAATGAACAACAAAAAATCCCCAAAAGGTTTAAATTGTTTTTTAACCAAAAAACTAAGAAAGACAGACAAAAAAATCAACCTCTGGTAAATTTCTTTTGTATGTAAAAGCCTCAGATTAGGGATTTGGGGAGATATTTTTTGTTTCTTTCTTTTTTTTTTTTTTTTTTTTTTTTTTTAAGAAAACTGAAAAATGTTACTGAGAAATGACATTTTTTCCCCCAAAATCAGTTTTCAGTTTCTGTTCTTTTTCAAGAAACTTGTGTTTTGGATGAAAAGTGATTTTTCATCAGGGAAAAAAAATGTTTTGATGAAATATTTTCAACGACCTCTCCTCTCGTATGAAGCCACACACTTTCTTCTATTCGCACAAGCTCACTGCATCACTTACATGCTTGGCAGCATTTGGGCATTAGTGCTCTTAGGGCCTTTTTTATTGTAATTACTAAAAATGCTTACAGCTCCATAAAAAAGCTGCATCCTTTAATCATTTAGACATGGAATAAGGAAAGGTGATTTCACTAAAGTTAGTCAACCCTTTAACAGATTCAGTACTCAAAAAATTGCCACCAAGAAATGTGCTCCTCTCCTGCAAGCAATCAATAGCCTTCAACTTCCATTTCCCCTGCAGGAAGAGAGAGTTTACTACTGAAAGTCAGCACATTCACTGTAGGCTTGGGGAAATTTTAACGCTCCTATCTGGGGTTGCTGAATGTTCCTAAGAAGGGACACGAAAAAGGAAACAGTCACCACAGCATCAGCAGATCCCAGCATCAGTTGAAGGAGTTAATAATCACCTACAGCCATGCTGACAAGTGGTTTCATAACGAGAACTGCAGCAGTTTTCATTGCACTAAATCCTGCTCGAATGGAGACAGCCCAAAATTACCATTTTCCTCTTCTCACAAGCCCGTTCCTCCAGCGTTCTGGTCTGCAGGGCACTCTGGGTTTCAACCCAACACAAAGCACATCAGCAAAAAGATTCAGAAGGTAACCAATCTCACGATAGCTTTCAAGAGGAAATGCCAGATCTGGGGTGGTTATTTAATGGTGCCCTATAGATGAATTTGAAGCCTTTCCTATGCTGTACATTATGGCTGCATGTCTGGGCTTAGGGCTTTTTGTAAAAATTAGAATTTATTCACATTACTTAACCCCTGAAATAACTGCATTGGATGAGGGAAGTATTCTGCTCTGGGATATAAAGTGTGCAACAGAGAGCTCCTGCAGCGGGCAAGCATGAGGGGGAAACTCAGAAACTTAGCCTATTTCAAGCCTGATCAAATATTTTCTTCAAAACTGTTTTCAGGGGATACCTTGTTATATCCCCTTCCCCCACAACAAAGCAGATTCCTCCTCCTCTTCCCCCACTCCCAAAGTGAGCAGAGACCGAAAGACGCATGCACTGTCAAAAGTATCTATCATCTGCAAAAATGTATCAAGGCCTCATGGAAAAACTAAAAACTTTCTGTTTTGGAGCCCAAAACTGAAATATATATATTGTCTATTATTAGTTTTTCAGCAAAAAGTGATAACTTCCAGTGAGAACAGTTTCATTATCATTTTCTGTTGAAAAAAAAAAAGTGGAGGTGGGAGGCAGGGATTTCCACCAAGTCTAGTTATCTTGTCAGTCCGGTCAGATTAGATCTCAGCAACTGCAGCTCAACAAATGGAACATTTTTTCACAGACATGGTCGAGACACAGAAACCAGGCTAGATGTCAGTGGAAAAATGACAATCTAGTAAGCATCTAAGAAGAGAAGTGTATGTCGTTGCAGGAGAGCAACATCTGAATAGCCTCGCAGGTTTCTTGCTTCTGGGGCAGTACTGTAGGTGCTCCACTAGTGCAGCTGGACCTGCACACTTTCTTATCAGCCCGAGGGAGAAACAGATCTCTATTCTACACCGCAGGAATGATTAGCAGCAAGAGCTCCCAGCTGGACTAGTCAGCTCCACTGCTGGGCACAGCCATGTACCTCATCGGCTCTTAATCTGGGAGAAGTTGCCAATTCTTAGTCTCTTGCCCTTGTGCCACTCCTCTGCCACCCCTTCTGCTTCTGGCCCTTAGTGGGCATCACCCCTGAACCCATCAACCCTGTCAGAGGAATAATAAAGGTGCACCCCCATCCATCTGAAAAAGATTGGCCTGCCATTGTAACTGCTCAGGTCACTGCAACCAAAGCCGCTCAAGTTTATTGCTGTCACAGTTCACTAGCACCAAAATGAAATGAATTTCTGCCTTTGTTTAGATAGCAATGGACACTATAAGCATCTGGACACCTAAGAAAATACATTAAATAGAACTAGACAGTGAAAGAACTATGCCAGACACTCTGCAGAGCACAACCATCTGGCCACAAGACGTACTACTATAAGGTTTGCTGCATCACCAACTTGTTACCATCTCCTCTGAAACCACTGGAGAGAAGATACTAGATGAGACAAATACAGTGTGTCATAGTGTGTCATCTCCCATGTTCTTACAGTGTAAAACTATGCACTCCTGACACTAAATATACAGATACGTTTCCTAACTTGATATGATTTCACAAGGCCAAGTTGCATGTTATTTTGGGAAACATGCCCTGAGCAACGCTTTCATTAATCTACAGCTGTTTGAGCAAATTATTAAGGCTAGAAAACTATGGATTGCTTTGTCTTTAAATCCAACATAACTGTAACTGAATATTTCTCATGGGCTTTGAATGTCTGCTTTCAGAGCAGGAAACACGTAACAGCCACTCCAAATATGATTTTGTACTTCGGTGCTAACCATGGGTAAATGAAATAGCCATAGCACATGCAACACAACTGAAGTGTCAGCTATAACTATTTATAGGACAGCTTCCCCAGTACCTTTGAACACAGCAAATATTCACTGAAAACTTCTTCTCCCTGATCTAGTTTTCTATAATCAAGTTTCTCTCCCCTTCTTATAAAGTGCTTTGTGCCTGAAGAAAATCTCCAAAAGCATGTGTGTGTGTTTTGGACTCTAGGCACCCCTCAGTGGACTTCAGGCATAACTCCATAACTTGTGTGAATTGAGTGGCACCCAATTTCAGAAAGTTATTCATATATTACAGTGCTTACCTCCTTACAGAGGAGCCCAGCAGTAGGGATGGGGCAAGGACAAAACTGAGCCTGCACCTGTCTTCTTAGTGTATCTGCTTATCTCCTACCACCTCCTTACCTCCTCAGAACCCTTTAAAAGGTCTGGCAGCACCCCAGAGTGGCCTGGCACCCTAGCTGAGAATCACTGGTCTGTAAGGTGCAAATCTACCCTGCCTTTTGCTGAATTACTTTTAACTGATAACCTTAGAGTCTCCCTCTAGGCATGTCCACTAACAGTCCCCTCCCCCAGAGGACATTGACTTTCTTCTCCCAAATCACACAACAGTTCCTCTGCTCTCCTAAGTTCCTTCACTACTGACATTGCTTCTTCCCTTTGTGAGCAACAGAGAAACAGAGCTCTTTAGAGCAAAGACTGTCCTTTACTATGGGTATTTGTATAGCACCTGCCACAACAGAGGCCAAAGTGGGTGGACGCTTCAAGACACAACTACAATATAAATGATTTATATAAAAGATAGGACAAACTGTGACCCCCTCTTCATACTAGCCTTGAACATAAAGTTAACTAGTAGCAGCTACTTTCTGCTATAATGGACTATCAGCAATGACACCATGGAACTCAGGACCTTCTAAACCAAAATATAACATCTGTGCTAATGGGGAATCTCCACTGTCTGTAGTGAAATTAGGGCTTTCTTTTTCTGAGGCTCTGATGACACTAGATGATAACAGGCTCGCAAGCATCTGAACAGGTCTGCAATTCAATCTAGCAGATGACTGTGATGAAACATCCTGGTCAGCACACCTTGGAATCTATAGCATCTTTCATCGGAAGATCTCAAGGCCCTTTACAAATAATTATTTACAAATTGGAGGATATTGCTATTATTATTGTTACCGTTTTCCATGTGGGAAAACTGAAGCCCACGGAAATACGTTGCCTATGGATAAACAGATGGTTGGAACAAAATTTTTGTCTTCCCAATCTACATGTGACCAAAGCAACCCTTGCTGCATCTGCAAGTCATAGAAATGGAGCCTGGAAATATTGAAACCCACTCCCCTACTCTACCAGCATTCCCTGCCTAGCTGATACAACCTTTTGATACTAAAAATTAGACCACTGGTCACTGCTCCTGAGAAAGGCTCTCTTCTCTTAAGCCAGTGCTTTATCATTTCTGCTAACGACTTTAGCCTCCCTCCAACAGCAAGGGCATGCCTATACCACAGCAGCCCACGCTGGGCAAAACCACCGTAAAAAAAACATAGTTCTCCTACTGACTCCTGCTTTGTGCATGCCAAATACCAAAATAAGTGTAAATGTGGTAGCTTTTTGGTGCCTAGTGCTGCTGTCAGTCTTCCAGACTCAGGCGTGGTGATTAGAGGGGTGACTGGGTTCTTTAGAGCAGAAGTAGGTGAATTTGGGGGGGAGGTGTCAGAGACTGTCCCATCCCTTCTATGGTGTAACACAGCATAGAACAGCCCCAAGTATCACCTATTTATAGTTCCCTCCTGTGTACTTCAACTTGGATACCCTACAGCCCTTCACCTCAAATTCACCTACCACATGGGCCACTTAACTCCAGTTTCCTATCACACACATGAGCATATGGTTGCTGCATCGTGTGTCAATTAGCCCTTTCCTTCCCACCCCCACAAACTCTCTCTCTCCTCCATCTCTGCCCTACAATTCTCACCTGCATGGGATGGCTCTCACGCAATGTTACATGCAGACTCTAATCCTAGTCTAAGGATTTAATCTATTGTTGAGGTACTGCCAATCCTCCTCCAGCACCCCCAGCATCTGTCTCATGTGCACATACATGGGTGCTAAGCCTCATCATCACCTTTCCTCATCAGGATAAGTTGAGGCTCTTTGCCAAAGTACTTACTTTGGCTTAAACCATTGACAGAGCCTTCATTTTAGAAAGGAAAATAATAATTTAATTTATGGCCCCAGATTGACGATTGGACACTGCTGCTGGTTGGCAAAGTCATTCAAGCTGTTCTCCTAGAGATTTGCCATCAGCAGAACCTGGGGTACTGAAATGCACGCTGCTGATCTGATTTCCACTAGGAAGGAATTTTTTCTTCCTTTTTTTTTTATTTACTGCTTGTGATTCAAGCTAAATTTTATTTACTGGGCCATTTTGGTTCAGCAACTTGCCAACACTCTCAAGCAACTGATCATTACAGAAGCAGTACACACCCGCCCTTCCAGCACGACTTTTACTCTGGGTTCAGAATTGTACAGCCATGGGAGACACTTGCACACAGACTGGCTGACCTGTTGGAAAGTGGGTGAGCAAAGGGGCCTGGAAGATCATTGACTATACATAATTTTGTCTCTTGCTTTTCTTGCTAACCTAAGGAATAATGAGAGAGATTCTCAGTGAGAGGTATCTGCTATCGGTTTCCTAGCCTATCCAACTGGGTGTGAGCTAGTGAACAGGAGAAGAAATACACCACTGGGGACCTCCGCCTACCTCCACTGAATTCAGGGGAGTTTCACCAACATAATCTGTCATCTTGCTAGCAAACATTTCAATTGGGAAAAATCACAATCCAACTCTGACTTCACGTATGCTGGAGAAAATCCAACGACTCCAACAGTAGAATTTCTCCATCTAGTCAAGATCAAAAACTGGCTACCAGTCTGTGGAGAATGTATGTCCCTACTACAGCTGTTGAAACCCCATTAGAGTTTTCTACCCATGCACAGACTATTCTTATTCTTCAAGCATCAGGTCAAATTTATTCAGTATCAACGTTTACACCTTTGGTATCAGCATGAGATAATATTTCACCATCAAGAATAATTCCAATCATTCCACACATTGCTGTGCAGCTTGAATGGTCCAATGCCAGCTGTACCCCTTCGTGCTGCTCCCACCTGGATGGTACAGAAAGTTTTACAGGCTTGCCTGATCAAAACATCTCTAAAGTCAATGATTCAACTGCCTTTGGATTAGGCCCTGTATTAACTTTCCTATCAAGGTTCACATGTCTGTCTTAGCATCCTGGAGTCTTGACCAAAAAAAGGAAAGAAAATACAGGAATAACTTAGCCTGGCTCTGTTAAGACTGAGTACACTGAAAAATCTCAATTCATTTCACCTATATGACTCATATACAAGATCCCTTCCAACTGAAATAAGATGCAGTAAGTTATGGAAACCATCAGAACAATCAGTGATGTAAACTCTCGCGTCTTTAAATGAATTAGAGCGGATGCTGGAGAGAGTACAGTAATTAATCACTTTAGATATACCTAGCTCAATAATCTCCCTTTAAAGCATCCACTTCTGTCACTAATGGAGATGGGATAGTAGGCTAAATGGACCACAGATCTGACCCAATGTGGCAAATCTTATGTTCTTATCATGAATCCAAGTCCCATAGTTTTACAGTTCCTGTACTGACTCCCAAATAGTCTTCCAGGTCTGAGACTTGTTATCATTTCACCTTGTTCATCTCTCTAGTCCTCTGGGTAAATTGCTTGCCCTAGCTATTCCTTGAGCAAGTTGGGCATGCAGCTGACACATTTCTATTCTTAAAATAGTGAAATGCTCCAACTCCATCTGCAAATGGGGAGTTTGTTACATCCTGCCACATTTTAATTTCTCTGCCACAAAAGATGAGGCACGTAGGATCAGGGAAAGATATCAATCAAGTCCAAGACTTCCTGTGGCACAGATTTTTCCCCTGGACAGGTAAAGATAGCAGCAAGATGTTTTCACAGCAGCATCACAGCAGGAATGTGAACTGTCACTTTAAATGGTATTGTCACACCATTGATTTAGAGCACTATGCAACACCTGGATGCTATGCATGAGGAAAACAAGCAGCAATTAGATGTTAATGAAACTCTTTGGGACAAGAGGAAGAGAAAATGCAGGCAGAATAAGCTCACAGGTATAAACCACACAAGAGGCAATCGTGGGCACGACTCAGGTGAGATATAATGGTTCTTCCCATTATTCATCACTCTCTATTCTCTCCCAGATAGCAGGGGAGTTGAATAGAAGATTCCTTCACAGTCCATGTGGAGCTCAGAGAATTGTCCCTTACCCTGAATTGTCCTTGTGATCTCTCAGTGTTGCAAGCCAGAACCACAATCCAGACAGCTGAGGATGAGCTCTTTCATGGTATTTTTTGAACTGGCTTGGAGGTTCCTTTAATAAAAACTGACTGTACTGCCTTTGCCCAGACCTATGTGTATCTAAGGCATGAAAAGCCAGGCCTGGGATCCAGAACTTCCCCTGGGGCAGCCTCACTCATCACTTTTCTCCTCCTGCTGCCTGCTCCCTGTTCTGGTACCAACAGTGACTAGCTCTAAACACACTGAACTTTCAGAAGCACACAGCTTGCCCAAAACCTAATTTTGCAGGAATCTTCACAATCCCAACATAAACTCCTGCATCCCTGGCCCATTGTCTCATATAGTATGGCCTCGACTCTGCTATGGATTCTTCATATCCGTCTAGGCATTCATATTCTATGCCGGGGCGGGGAAAGTCCAGCCCATGGACCGGATTGAGCCCGCAGTGGACTCCATTTCTCAGCAGCCCCTGCAAGCATCACTGTGGCTGGTTTCCATGGAGCCCCCAGAAGTGGGGGTGCCATGACAGCGTGGGGCCAGGGTTCCCATGGAGACCAGCCCCAGCAGCACCGGTGGGGTGAGCAGCTGGGCAGGAAGCTGCTCCGGGGCTGGGATCTTGTGGCAGTGACAGCATGGTCCAGAGCCACAGCAGAGCCGTGATCCACTGCCCGCACGCTCCACACTGCCACCACTGCAAGATCCCAGCCCCAGCCCCGGAGCAACTCCCTGCCCAGCCACGCGCCCTGCCAGCACTCCATGGAAAGCCTGGCCCCCACTGTCATGGGGCCACCGCTCCAGGGGTCTTCATACAAACTGGCCACAGAGACATGGGCAGGGGCTGCTGGGAAACAGAGTCCAGCCACCAGCCAGATCTGTCATTTTGCCCACCCCTGCTCTATGACTACCTCACCGCCTACACCCTCCCCATCAGTGACTCCATCTTCCTTCCACAAGAGGAAAAGTCTAAGGAAACAGGCTTCTGAATGGTAATTCAATATTTGTGATCAGAAATCTAGCCTGACAATCAAGCTTGAGAGCATCACCTGCAGCTTACACCATCTCCCAGTACTGACTGCTCCCAAGGCTTTTCCCTCAGAACTGCTCGGCCCATCCCCTAGACGCTCTCTTTCCAAAGAGCCACTTTGTCCCTTCTTGGACCAGGGGGACAGCCTCAGCGAGGCAGCAGAAACCACTTGATCTTTTCCCAGCATGATAATCAGGAGGCGCATCAGACCAACACTGCCAACCTGTTGCAATATTTTATTATGATCCCACAAAATCCTGCACACACATTTCTAAAGATCCTGGCTTGAACAGGATTCAAAAGCATCAACGTTGGAAGAGGCTGATGCCTTCTCTTTTTCAATGCAACATTTTTTCATTTAATTTCTCTTTCTAGCACATTTCTCACAAGTCTGACAAATCCTTTTCACGTCCCTAATAGACAGACACTTTATATTTCCTGGGGAAATATACTTCCAGTTTCCCAAAGCACAGTTATCAGCAGCGAATGCTCTCTAAAATGTATCAGACAGGCACAACATATTGTCCATGGTGCTTTTAAGAATTATAGATTCTCCCTGGGGAACAGTACTTTAAATGTATTTCACTCCACTATGACTGTTAGATTGCTCTTTAGCAGCACTGGTTATGTTACCAATCTGATTAGTAAAAAGTGGCCGTTAACATCACCAGCCTAGGAAGAAAGCCAGCTAATAATATTATAAGAGTTCTAAAAGCAGATTCAGAAGATAGCTACTACTAGCTAAATATTATCAGACAACTAAAGCTAAATGGAAGAACTCAAGCATCCTATGCAAGTTATAATTAGGCATATATGATCCAGCTTGGTTAAGAACATTCTTAAGTTCAAACTTAGCCCAGAATGGGGAGAGGGAGCAGGAGAAAGTGAGTCCTCAAACGTAAAGCAAAGCTCTAGTTTGGACATCAGTCAAAAGAACAGAACTTTTTGGTGCATGTCAACTTCTTTATCATCCATCAAATAGATGCAGTAGGGGCTATTCAAGTTGTTTTGATAGCTCTACCTTTTGTGCCTACAACATCTCATCCCTCTATTCATGCTCCTTTAGTCCATCTGCTGCTTGGAGAATTCTCAGCCATGAAGTATTTCAAAATTTATGGTAAAATGTATTCCAAAATATACAGCTGTTGAAACTCCCCCATGCAAAATGCAACACAATCCTATAGGGTGCAACAAACTACAGCCAATGCAGGTAAAAAGAGCACTGTTGTCTACTATCTAACTGTTTCTGGGAGCCAAAACCTGATGAGATTTGAATGCCAATTTAAATGTGTTACCATTATCAGGCTTCTTCACGATGACATGAGAGCAACAACCATCCTAAGCAGTGGCTTGGAAATGGACCCTTTTACTAATAGAACTGGAGTCAAACAAGGAGATGTAATTGCACCAATACTCCTTTCCATCTATATTGCAGCTATTCCAGATCTCATTGCTGACAGAGTTCCACCTGGAGTCAGCATCCAGTATTGCAAGGACCGCAATCTCTTTAACATCAACCAGTCATGTTCTAAATCCAAGATAAGCAATACCTCCTTTACTGATCTTTTGACAACTGTGTTGTGTATGCCCACTTGACTGAAGAGTTTCAGATCATGCTTTGTCGCTTCTATGAAGTGTATGAAATGCTTGGACTCACTGTTAGTTTCACAGAAACCAAGCCACTTAACCAACCCAACCCACACCAACCAGCTGCTCTTCCACATATTACTATTAGAGGACAACCCTTGGAGAATGTCGAGCATTTCCCCTACGTGGGTCACCACCCGTCTCAGAAAATAAACATAGACAGTGATATTCAACACCAGATAAAATCTGCCAGTGCTGCCTTTACATGTCTCTAAAATCTATTTTTGAAGATCACATCAGGACCCAAACCTAACTTCTATTCTACCAACCTGGTGTCATCCTTATCCTGTGGCATGGGTATGAAACTTGGATAACACATCAAACACATCTGAAAGTTTTGGAATGTCCCCACCAGTGATGCCTTTGGACCAGTCATCTTTCCTGTCCCAGTGCAGGGGGGCTGGACTCAATGATCTTGTAAGGTCCCTTCCAGCCCCTAACATCTATGAATCTATGAATCGGAGAGATGGAAGAACAAGCGCCAGCATTCTGGCTCAAGCAAACACCACCATCATTGAAGCCATTTTTACACAGCACCATCTCCATCAGGCAGGACATATCATAAGGATGCCTGACAATCAATTCCCCAAACAGGTCCTATACTCCCAACTCACTGATAGTTATCACTCTAGGAGTGAGCAAAAGAAGAGATTCAAGGACCCCTTTAAGGCCAATGTGAAGAAATGCAATATTGACATCAATACCCGGGAGACTCGAGCACTGAATTGTTACGAGTGGTGCTGTTATGTACGATAAGGCATTGACCATTTTGAGCAAAACTGCCTCACTGTGGAGGCAGACAGATGAGAGACAAAGGGAAAGAACTGCGGCCAGACATCACCAGGATCTACCTCTTCCTCCCAGAACTATTTGCCATGTCTGCCAAAAAACATGTGGAACTTGGACTGGCCTCCCCAGTCACCTAGACTCACCAATGGCTTCCCTGTTTACTAGAAGTCTGTTATCCTCATATCAAAGGTTCCCTCCACTGCCAACAACTGCTTCTAGGGACAGAAGGACTGTTTAGTACTTCTAACTAAATGGACATCAGTTACCAATCTATAAATACATATATATACATCTCTCTCTATATAACTATATCTACATATACACAGATAGATATCTATCTGTGTATTGAACCTACAGAACTCATTGCTGCAGGATTCAGGGAAAGTGAAGTAGAAAATAAATTAGGAAAATGCTAAAAAAACAACCCTACACTAGCTACTTACAGGATTAATTCTAACATCTGAAATACAAGAGCCAAGCTAAAAAAAAAATCACAAGTGATAGCAATCCTTATGCTTCTGAAAAAATGCAGATTGTAGACTGGGGGTTCAGAAGAAATCTTTTCCCCCTGCCTCTACAATACATAATATTACACAACTACAGGCAACAACCTGCAAGTCACAAGAACTCTATGTTCATGTCAATGGGGAATCAGAAGATGCCAAACTGGGAAGAAAATACTGATTTGTGTTTCAGGGGTGTAGGTTGTAGCCGTGTTGGTCTAAGGACATAAGCAGACAAGGTTCTTTGCATGAATCTGGTATCTTTTATTAGACCAACTTAAATAGTTGGAAAACAATTATTAAGCAAGCTTTTGGGTTCAAAAACCCTTCGTCAGGCTAAGGAAGTTTCAGCAGGTGGTGCGTGCGCTTCCTGGATGGAATGAAAAGTAAAGAAGCCAGCGGATGGGCTGGTCTGCATACAAGACAGGTAGTCAGTGAAAATGTAGATTGAGGAGTCAATGGGTGAGGAGAGACCATACCTCCATCCAACTTTCTCTAAAATACTCCAGCACCAACATCTCCTTTTTAGACATGGTGATCAGTATCCAGAATGATAAAATACAGATCACGTTATACAAGAAACCTACAGACCAACATACATATCTGCACAGAACCAGCAATCACCCTAAACACACCAAAAAAGCTGTGATATACAGCCAAGTCCTCAGATACCACCGCATTTGCACTGAAGAGAACACCTGGAATTGCCACCTCACCCATCTCAAAAAGACTTTCACCCAACAAGGACACTCCTCCAGAGAGATAGATCGCATGTTTGAAAGAGCCACCCAGATACCACGTGAAAAACTGCTGCAGTACAGAAGAAAACTCCCCACAAATCCCACACCGCTGGTTATGACATATCACTCCTCCCTTGAACCTGTATGGAAAATCCTCAAACAACTGCAACCCATACTAGAAAGAGACCCTATTCTTAAAGAGATCTTCCCAGAGCCACCCGTCCTAGCCTTCAAACAAGCATCAAACCTCACCAACCTCATCACCAGAAGCAAACTTCCTCAAGCCCAGAACACACCAAAAGGATCCAGACCGTGCCAGGACAAGAAATGCAAAACCTGCC
>JAGPOW010003182.1:15642044-15665654 GCA_030014935.1 Caiman crocodilus | reverse complement strand
GTGGGGGCACATTCTCACAAGAAAACCACACTCTCTCCAATCTCTCAGTCCTGATCCTCAAGGGAAACTTACACAGCACTTCCCAGAGACAAGCCTATGAACTCCATTTCATCAACCTCCTGGATACTAAAAATCATGGACTAAATATAGACATTGGATTCACGACACATTATAACCCACCTGACATCTAACTCCCTGGGTATCTCTCCACTATTCATCCCCCTTTTCTCACTTCCCCACACTGCTCCCCACCTGTGTCTCACCCATTGACTCCTCAGTCTACATTTCCACTGACTGCCTGTCTTGCATGCAGCCCAGCCCAGCCCCTGGCTTCTTTCCTTTTTATTCCATCCAGGAAGAGCACACACCGACGGCTGAAACTTCCTTCGCCTGACAAAGGGTTTTTAACCTGAAAGCTTGCTTAATAATTGTTTTCCAACTATTTAAGTTGATCTAATGAAAGAGATCAGATTCACCCAAAGAACCTTGTCTGCCTGATTTTTGTTTTGGGTTATTTTGGAGTTTCAAGCACTATTTGCATTGTGATATAGTGGTTACTGGAGGCAGGACACCAGGCTGCGTGGACAATTAGCCTCTTTCTGTGCGGCTTCTTCCTTCTCTTTTGGAAGCACTGAACATTGCTGGTGAGAGCTTCCAGCCACAAAATGCTGAGAAGCCAAGTAAAGAACTGCTTGAATTAACTCATTAGCTCACTAACTCCCTTGCTATTCTAAGGGGAAGAAAGAAGTAAAACAAATCCTGGGCCTCCTCATGTGGTACCCTGGCCATTATTTATTTACGTATCAGGTTGCATGTGATATATTATTTATATAACATGAATATTTATTAGTGACAGGGAAAAGTAAATCACTTGCTGTCTGCAGCTACCTGCTGATGTTAAACTGTCCCCTTGCCCTATGGCAATGAATAATCTTTTCTCACTGATGCTGCCATTTATTTGCTGCTGACATGCATCTTCCATCCTCCTGCTCCAGAGAAGTTGCTCATGCTTGGAAATACGGAGACTAAGTGGCAATGGGCACAAGCTTGCCAATGGCAGAGCAATCATTCTGCAAGGTTTATTCCATGGGACAAAACAAAGTTCCTCATGACAGCGTGAGCTGTGTGTCATGCCAGCTCATTCCAACAGGATGCCATGTCAGGATATTATATTTCAAATATTTCAATGGCTACATAAAAATATACAAGGGAGGTTGGGAAGCTGTTGGTGATCCACGCAAGTCAGGAGCTGGAATTCAGGATTGGGAGAAAATTAATGGTGAACTCTGAAAAAAAAACCCACATGTTCCGGTTTGGCAACCACCATTATGGTTCAAGTCTTTGATCTTCAAAGTGTTGTTTAATGGCTCGACTATTTATATATGAGCAAAAAAAATTCAACAGTTCCAAAATGTTTAACCAGACACTCCCGCCCACAAACGTCTTTCCTTTTTAATCCATGACAAACCCCATATGTCCAAGGAGTGTAGCTGCTTACAAAAAGGAAGCAAGTAAATCTATTTTCTTTTTTTCCCATCTAGAGAAAATTGCTTTTGTATAACTATAACCATGCAGTGACCAAAGTAGTGCATCTTCATCTGCTAAGCTGAAAAGCACCACAGAAAAACCTATAATTAAAGGAATAAATTTGGGCTTAGTTATACACTGTTCTTGAAAACTGTAAGTATTTTGCCAGCATAGCATTCAGCTTGTTTACTCTGAAACAGAACAGGCGGGGAAGGCCTTTGGAGATATCTTCCAAGACACAAATGAAAGCTATGTCCATCACTCCCACCAGCTTGTAAAGGATAATAAATGAATAATTTCTGCGTGCGCCTTTGAAAGTCTCCCCGCTTGTGCTGAGATCCGTGTTTTTTAGATATGTCATAGTTTCCAAGAAAAGGCCAGTGACATGGGTGGCCTAATTTGAGTAATGTTGGGCTCAGTTATTAAAAGTTCTGAAAACATGTCTCTCCCAGTCGCTCAAGCTAGAGTTAGGAGTACTTAAATCTTCTGAAAAGAAGGATCAAAGAGGCTTAGCCATTGTTTTTGAGTTCCCACCAGAGTGTCTCAGCACTCAAAACCTGTAGCGCCCCAAATCAGTGGTTGTGTCTAAAATATTGTCTCCAACATCTACCAGGCTGTGACCCTTGGCACATTCCAAATGCCCCTCAGAAACATGCTCTATGGGTATGTCCTGTCCTGGGAAAGACCCACCACCACCACCACCACATCCTGCCCTTCTGCTCCCACTCCTGTACCATACCTGGAAGCGTCGTGATAAAGCGTATAGAGCATTGGCGATGCGTAGGGGGAGCACACGGGTGCACATGCACGCCCTGAGCTTGGCAGTGCACCCTGGGCAGCTCAATGCTTGCTGCCTCCACGCTCCCACCACCAACAGCACCACCACCACTTGCGGGAGTTCACCATGCCCCCCTGGCCTCCGGGGACATGCGGTGCTCATGCTATACGGTGCGTCGTCAGTAGCCAGTCTGCAGGACGCTGGAGAATGAGGTCTTGAGAGAGGCCTGGGACACAACTGCACCATACCTGCACTTCTGAGCATTGCCAAGTTTGAAGAGTACATAAAAACCTAAGGGGACACACCTGGCTGTCACAACTCAGCTGGCATGCAATGCTTTACTGGGCTCATGGAAGGAAAGAGGGGGAAAATAAGAAGGGAACAGAAAGGTTTTGCTCCATTAATTATAATATAACACACCAAGCAGGCCATTTTTGCCATGAAGACAGCACCCTGCTAGAGGTGCTGTATAGCACACAAAAAAAAAGTCACTGTCCACAGTCCATATACGTGTTCCTAAAAGGGTCTCTGAAAACCCAACAATGTCACTTTCTAGCACAGTCCTAAGAGTACACAGAGAACGCTTGTTGCTTAAAGACCTCCAAGTGTGGCACTAGGCCACAACTGTATTGCCCGCCTGCTGTTTATGGGCATACACTGCTCTTCTCTTTATTAGTTTCTGAGCATTGCTATGTTTGAAGAGTACATAAAAGCCCTAAGGGGACACACCTGGCTGTCACAACTCAGCTGGCAAGCAAAGCTTTACTGGGCTCATGGAGAGACAGAGGAGGAGAATGGGAAGGGAGCAGAAAGGTTTTGCTGCATTAATTAAAACACACTTCACAATAGGACCCATAACTGCTCACCTCAAGTAGCAATTAATGAAGCAGCAGCTGACCACAACCCTTGCCTGAAATTTAACCTATTCCCATTAGGATGCAGAAACTCCTAATAACGATTACATTAGTCCAGGGGCATCAAACTCATCTTTCTGCAAAGTCAGATCTGGAACACGGGGCTTCTCACAGGCCACAGCCAGATGCAGCAGCAGCAGTGCAGTGATGGGGACACAGTAAACAGTGGGGTGAACGTCTTATGCACTTAGCTCCAGTCTGTGAGTCAAACTCCCATTTCTTCAGGCCTTGTTCCACGTGCTTCCAGCAGTCACACAATCAACATGATCCCTGTTGTGAACAGAGCTCCATTTGTGTGCTGTTCAATATCAGGAAATTACTGTCATTTAAAAAGAAAAGAATGGCGGGAGGGAGGCAGATATATTGAAAAGAAATTAATCCTCTTGATGACGAAGAATGCTTAAAAAGGAATCATATATAATTGCATTGGAAAAGCAGTCATTGTCATCATCATCAACTATGGGAATCAAAGCAACTCTCTCTTCCTCCAGGTAAATCATTGATTGAAGGCTGCATGTTTATCTAGCAGTCTGCTGTCATTGCAGGCTAGTCTCATTCCAGAGCCCTCTCCTATACGTCATTAGCAGAGTTGCACCGAGAGACTGATCAGGTTCAAGTTTGTGGAAAAGGGTCCATTTCAACACATGATTGGCCCAAAGGGATAGAAGCATTGTGTAAATGGCATTTTCCTGCCAAGGACTCTTTCACTGAGGGACTCTTAGGCTGAGTCCAGACAAGAGCAGCTGTACGGTACGTGGTACTGCAGACCTACCTGCGGCACCACACGTTGCACTTTGAGGCATTTCTTGTGCTGCTACCTGGTAGCACAGGGGGTGGGGTTTAGACTCCGGGAAATCCTGGGAGCCAAGAAACCTACCTGGAAAAAAGCAGGGCAGCACACTTGGCAGCAGCACATGCTGCCCAAAACTGGAGCCAGGCTGGCTGGAGCCGAGCTCCAGCTGCAGGCCAGGCTCCCAGCCGCAGAAGTGCCACGGCTGCAGCCTCCGCAGCCCCCAGGTAAGGCTGCTGGGGCCAGAGCAGTTGTTGTCCCCAGCCACCCTACCCCACCTAAGGTAATCTGCAGTGACATGAGGTGTGCTGCTGTTACTTGTCCCCAGGGAACCAAGCATCCATGCTCATCTGGATGCAGCCTTAGGTCTTAAGAACCCAAGTGCCGCTCATGTTATTATAGTATCTAGGGTCAGAAGGGGCCTAGAGCAGGCCATCTAGTCTGACCCCACCGCCAAAGGCAGGAACAAGTACTGGGGTCACAGGACCCCAGCCAAGTACCTATCTAAAATATGTTATGTTAATAAAATCAAATCAGTAAAATTTTACCATGGATTTAAATTTTTTATAGAACATCAACAATCTGCTTCTCATTATTTTTTCACACTCCCTCCAGGACACAATCTGGCACCTCTGATTCTGCTTATTACTTTCACTGAGTTCTATCATAGCCCTGAAAGAAAAGCATTTTTCCCACCCTGCTTTTCTCTGTTCACCAGCAGAGAGAAGAGAAGAGAAGAGAAGAGAAGAGAAGAGAAGAGAAGAGAAGAGAAGAGAAGAGAAGAGAAGAGAAGAGAAGAGAAACCAAAACAGGAGGGTTGAAAAAGGTGAGAGAAATGACACAAAGTCTCTAGTAAAAACTCAGGTTGCAAACTGTTATGGGTCCAGTTCATTTGGATCCTTCCATTGTCAAAAACTAAAAGAGAAAAACAACCTATTTTCTTTGGACCTAAAAGTGGCTCCCATGTATGAGTGGCCACTGATCTCTTTCATGCAGAACAATGCGCCTGTATTAGACGGACACACCTAGTGCTGGAATAGCGAGGCCGTAGAATAGACACCTAGGGAAGTTGTGGACTCCTCACCACTGGACGTTTTCAAGAAGATGTCGGACAGCCACTGGCCAGGGATGATCTAGGGGTAGCAATGCCTATGTTCTCCTATGGCTATTTCCCATGCTTCTGGACTTTGCTTGCTGCCCCCACATTCCTTTTATATTACACATCACAGTGCTTTTAAGCCCCTCTCAGAGGCTTTGTCTGTTGGCTACAGCCAAGGCTGGGGATGTTGGCTATAGCTTGGGTGTGCCAATGCTCCTGCTGGAACCAAAGCCAGAGGTTCTTGGCTAGAGGGTCTTGCCCCTCAGCGCAGGGTCAGACCAAAGCCATATTTGGGTGAAGAAGAAATTTCACCTCGTGGTCAGATTGATATGGACCGTGGCAGGGTTTGCCTTCGGCTGTAGTGGGTTGCATGACCCTTTACCCGGGATTTCTTGTGAATATAATTAACAATATTTCACAGAAGCAGGACATTGGCTGCCATGGTTCCCCTGCTTTACCTGTGGCAGGGTAGTGTGCTAGGTCTGTGAGGTGGCAAGGTTAAAAGCAATCTTATGTAGAGTTTAGATTATGGATTTTATGAGATGGTTTGGAAAGGGTTGATCCTAGCTCAGGCAGGGATTAGATTAGATGACCTCTGGAGGTCCCTTCCAGCCCTACTTCTCTCTGATGCTGTACTCTGCTAACAATACTACTAGTCAGCCCATCATTGCACTCTAGTCTTATACAATGCCATGCCCTATTTCTACAGCGCTTCTACTAGGAACTTTCACCCTGTTTCGAACATCAGGTGTACAGAGAGGATCATTACGATTGAGATCTGAAAGAATACATGTTCATATTCGTTGTAACCTGAATTGAAAGTTGGGATCCAGACTCCTCAGTTGTTTTTCAAAATCTGACATGATTCAAACCATGTCCACAGCCCTCTTTTTACAACAAGCTGAACCAAAATCATGGATCCACATATGGCCTGACTTGGGGGGCGTTCTAAAACCATCTCTTCCAAATCTGAATCCAAACATGTAGCTGGATCACCCTTCCTCCCCTGCCCCACAACTCCCAAGTGGTTTCTCCCACTTATAAAGTCCTGAGATTACTCCCTTCAAATTTTGATCAGGATCTGAACCAAGAGGTTTGGACAAAAAACCTTAATCTTTCCGATTTTTAAGCTCAGAGCTTAGTGCAAGCTGTATGATACCTATACTGTGAATATGTGATTAACGGATCTCATTATTGAGTCTCAGTGCCTTAATTGAAGAAGCAACCAATAAAAGACAAAAAAACAGGCTGAAAATGTAAAAAGAATGAACAATGATTACATTAACAAAAAAGAACGAACACAAAGAACAATTAAAAAAGGAGAAACAATTAGCATAAAACACCCAGAAACTAAGACATGAACAGCGAACAAAAAAGACAGGTTCGAGCAGATAAATGCACGAACAAAACAGCAGTGGAGGCTTGGTGTGAACTGCAGAAAGCAGAAGAGAAACAAAACAAAAAGATACACACTCATGTTGGAGCTTATTTTCTCTGCTTGAGTTGCATGTGTGTTGGGGCAGCTTCACTTCCCAGAACAACAACATTATATCAAGAAGTCTGTGCCCACTCATCCACCCACAAATGCATGCAGCGAGCGCTGAGCTGAGCATTCAAGAGTCTTCCACACAATCAAAACACAGCATGAAAAGTGCTGGTTGGATAGCGCGGTACCTTGGCTACTATCTAGAGAAACTTCCCAACAATATCTAGAGCAGCATTTTTTTTAATGTCCTAAACATTTTGGGAGCGATGCCTTTTTGCTTCTCCATAAAAGCTGGCCTGAAATGACCGTGATTTTCTGCTTCTTTTTAATGCTAAAAGGTTGGGTCTTGAATGCCCTGGAAGACTCTGTAGACCACTCAAGAACTGTTATTAGAATGGTCAGCTTTCATGACAGCAGATCCCAAAGAACTGAAATTTGATTGAGAGAGGAACTCATTGAAATTTAACCTACTTTAAGAACACATGCACGCATGCAGATGTGCGTGCACATACGCGCACACACACACGCGCACACAGAATGGCACATCTGGCAATGTGAGTATTCCCAATTACCTTGGAGTAAATGAGAGGAAACTCCTCAAGTCAATGGTGTTAAGTTAGTCTAATATCAATATATCTGAGAGCAGAAGCTAGTTTTTACATTTTTCTTTGTCTCTACACAATCCCTTTAACACAAGCATTTGACTAACAATAGCAAGTATGTTTGTTTCCTTAAACATTTCATGCCTCTTATCCTGTCTATAAAGTGCTGAAAAAGCTACAATACACTTAGATCAGATAACATTATATCCTTAACACATCCTCAGAAAAAATCAGGAGAGCCTATTAGTGACATTTCTGATACTTCTAATGTCAGGAAACAGAAATGAAAAACAAGGAGGAAAAACAACAGGGCTAGGAAGCCTTTTCAAGTTGTTTTTTCTAGACCATAAAAAGTAAAAATAAACTCAAAATAAACTCTAATTAAATTTTTGGCCACAAGCACTATTTTCTTTTAGGTCACTTGCAACCTATTAGAGATTCACTGGGGCAACTCTTTCCTAAGTTTAGGGATGCATCCATCCATCCATCTCAGAGGCAAATTCTCAGCTACTGCATTTTTTCTTAGTTCAGTAATGATGCTGAGGATCTGTCCCATACTTGAGCTTCTGCTCTTCTTATGTTATCAGAGTATGTAAAACTTGATCCTTTTTCTATTAGAGAGAACTTGCTTATTAACAATATCAAGAAAAGATTTGGCTAATAATGAAGAGAAAAATATTGTGAACATTTTATAGCAGATGCATAATATTCATTATCTTCCATTATCCAGTTGTCTCCGTAATAAAACAAAAAGGGAAAAAATGAAAACCACAGCACCACATTATTATAAGGATTCATGATCCACTTTGCAAAATTTTTCATTATTTGCTCTAAAGAAAAACAAGCTGTAGACAAAGCAGGGCAATGGAACCTGACCGGCTCTCTCAAAAATCTCCATTTGGCAGCCTTCAAAAGCATCGGAGCTTGGGTACAGCAGCAGAAGTGGCAAGTTGGGCTCTCCGAAATGGGGTATTAGTGACCAACTCTGGGGAATGCCCAAGTACTCAGCAAGCTTCTTATTTTGCTCCAGATGGGAGCAGAGAGGCTCAACTGCAGATCAGGGCAGGACTGAATGTAGTAGCAAATGCAGATTAACCATTTTGAAATGTCCCAAAAATTCTACTATAATGTTGCCAATTTTTTTCATCTTGAGCCTCCCCTACCCCAGAAATATTGGCCCATATTTCTACTAATTTCCATCAGGCTGAACCTTAATCATTGCAAATCTTTACTGCTTGGCAGACTCCCTTCCCTATGGTATGAATCGTATTCCAACAGTTTAACTGCAAAACCCTTTGATTGAAAGCCGCTGACCCAGGCTGGAAATTGTTGTCCTATTTCCCCAGCAGTTCCTGTTAGCCTACAACAGGCTTGTCCAACATACAGCCCGTGGGCCGCCACGCAGGCCTCCAAGCTGTTTTCTGAGACCCAAGGTGCTGTGACAGGAAATGAAAATAAACACTGTATTTTTGTTTCGGGCGGTGATGTGATGCCGCTTCCTGTGAGGTCTTTGAATATGGCTCGCCGGCCCACTAGGTTATAAAAAGTTTATGATCCGGCCCCACATTCAAAAAGGTTGGGCACCCTCGGCATACAATCTCCACTGCTGCCCATAGAAATATTCAGCCCCGGGTGATTTTTTAAGTCAGGTCTCCTTCCCTACCTGGATGCCCACCTATCTTTGTGACAAATAAATTAAGTCAGCCTTGTGATTGTTTTCAGTTTTGTTTCCATTTGAAGCATACAGTTATTAAAGAATGTGATCTGTCATGCCAAAATATTTTGAATCCTCTCCTGGCTACAAAAAACCCACAATAAACTTCAGTCCTAACAATGGTACGGAACCATTAGCTGCCACATTATCAAATTACCTTTGTATTGGGGTCAGTCAAAATGTTTCAGGCACCATAAAATTGGATGTTTGACCAAATTATTTTTTTCTCTTGCTTTCCACAAACAATTTCAAGTTTTTCATCAAAAACCTGATTTCCTGAAAACCAAATTCTTTCATGTGAAAATGGATTTATTTCTGTGTGGGGACGTTCCTGTGGATCCTCAGGGGAGTTGCCATTTTTATTTTTATTTTTTGCCTCCCAGCCTCACTATACTTTAAGGGACATACCTTAGCCAGCAACTCCTATAATACACCACATTCCCTGTCCAAGATTATTTTTTGTTCTGCTTCAAGCTCCACAGTATATTTATTAAAACACCAGCAGCAGCAACAACAATATCCATGGGAATAATTATCTGAATTTCACATTGCTGAAATTCCTGCTTTCGCACATTAATTTGAGACGGTTCTAAAACAGTGGGGTCACCCTCTATAGTGGTACAACAGTGTGTACAAAAATTATATGAAGTCATTCAACATTAATGTAGAAAGCTGGGAAGAGTGTGCAAAATCCCAACCAATTTGGAGGAAACATCCAGCACTGGGGGCAGCTCACACATGGAGCACCATGGATCTGGAGGATGGAAGCAAAGCAACGAAGACGACAATCAGGACTCGTAGTAGGGATGATATCTTTTATTAGACCATCAAGATTTTTGCAAAAAAAATTAAAGAAATTAAAGTGATTAAAGATTTTTTTTGCAAAAATCTTGGTGGTCTAATAAAAGATATCATTTCTATGAGGCCTGGTTGCCTTTTCCTCTAGACCAATGCGGCTACAACCTAGATACTTGAAGCAAGAAAGAAGGAAGCAGCATGCTGCAAACTTGGACTCCAACTGGAACGGCCCCTGGATCTGTGAAACTTTTAACGAGCAATGTCTCTGTCTTGAATTTTGTTCATTGCCACAAAAGGATTCATCATCAGGCACCTGACTAGACCTCTCGCATGTACTCCATGATCCAGAGGCTCAATGGTCACCATAAAAGGAAGTCAGCCATGGCCAGCACATGTCCCATATTAACCACAAACAGTTCCCAACCAGGACAGTGACAAGTGTGAAACTGCAGGATGCTGAATATGGAGAAAACTTGCTAATGGTGACCATTCTTCTTGGCTGCCAGAGAAAGGCACTGATAATCACCTATCGGTGGAGCAACCATGACATCTAGTGGTAATTCTGAAAATCTGTTTAAGTCTATATTCTTCGATTTGTTAGGGCTGGTATGCAGTTAATTAAAATGTGACTATGACTTCAATGGACTGCTTTTTAAGTCAAGCCTCTTTTCGAGGGCACTCTCATTTTCTAATAAAAGTGATAAAACTGATGTGGCTAACCATGTCTTAGACAACTCGTTTTTATTCTGAAAGAGTGCCCCTTTTCTGAGAAGTCCCTACACTGACTTGCACTGCAGGAAGAGAATCAGTGCGAGAGCATTAGTTTACTTAAAGTGGAGATAATGAAGGTGTACGCCAGCCATTAGGGACTGAATATTACGCACTGTTCTGTTAAAGAAGGAAAACACAAAGGTTTGAAAAGTACACAAGATGCATATCTCTGTTGCGCTTTGCACAAAAATTCAATAATTAATCTCCACCCTACAGACGCCGCTCTTCATAATTTCATCCAACCTGAAGCTCAATACTGCTTTCCATTTAATTTCCTCAGTGCCTAGGATGTCCTTCACTTCCTTGGCCTGGCAGTTAATTATTATAATGTATTTTCTTTTCTGCTGGTTCGATTTTTTTTTTCATCGGAGTGGAGCACAGTAGGTTTTATGAGGGAAGACTCCAGGCAGCTCCATCCTGGTATTTTTTCTTCCATCAGCTCACTGTGGTATTTGATATACTACATGTGTCAAAGTTCTCTGGAGAACTGTGCAACTTGAATTCTCCTAATACCGCCCTTGGGAATTAATCCTAAATATCAACCGTTCTACCTGAAATAGTCTGTGGCAACGTTGCTGTCATACACAGTTGTAAAAGCTCATAAAAGTGAGAATTCTTCCAGTGCATGTACTGTAGGACGCCCTACACATGCCCCCTCAAGCCCTGATGCACAGAAAGCAAGAGGGAAAATCCCCTAGTATAAGCAGTAATCGGATTTTCTGCTGCCGTACAGCACCACCAAAATAATCCTAGGGATGGGCAAAGGCTGGACTGCCGTATACTGGAGCAGTGCCTGGCTGCATTCATGTCTTCATGTTAGGGGGAAACAGTACTAATTTCTGGAACCAAATTAGAAGGGTACAAAGTTGGCAAGCAACTACTTTTGTCTCTTCCTGCCTAGGCATGCGTTAGTATTTGCAGTCCAAAACTTCAGCCTGATAATAAATATCAGGACTGACTGAGAACAAGATTTTGCATCCCACAAAAGTTTTCAAGATTTAAATTTTTCGCATTCCACAGTAAGGCAAACCAAGCCCTTTTAAGTGAAAAACAGACACAGAAAGAAAAGGATGGGGAGAGAGGAGCCGATAATAGCTATCAGCCTGTAGTTCGGATAGTGAGGTGACGTGTAGTAAACTGAAGTTCAAGACTCTAATTCTGAATTGGAAAGAGTAGGGGCTTGCAGTGCTTCGTCTCCCCCGCACCAAGGCACTGTAGCTGCTGGGACACTGGCTGTTGTGACATGTTCTTCTTAGCTATGACAAAAAAATCCCATCTTTGTCAAAATTTACATGTACATCCTCATAAAAGGTTCAACCAACTAACACTTCCCAGTGAAAACTCTTGGCCAGCATGTCTAAATTATACACCGGGCAAGTTTCCAGTTTGCGTCTCCTATTTATACCCGAAACAAATTTTGTGGAATCGCACTCCTTTCACCACTAATGCTTATCTGGAATACAACGTTTAAACTGTTGCAGCACAGTGTTAAAACTTGCAGTAAACACCAAAACCCTGCACCCAAAAACTACTAAACTCCAAGGGACATTTGATCCATTTGCAGTTCAGATACCTCTCCATCTAAAAGATGTTATGGCATAAAGTCTGATGTGCATAAGAAATTTTTCTAAAACTAGATTCAATAGAACAAGGATTATTAAGATTCTACTTTATAATAATCTAAAAGTTCCAGGTGGAGCAGATCATATTTTGATTCAAATCATCTATCTTTCCAGTCTCTATTTTCTTGCTGCTACTTTTTGGCCACTTAGCACATTTGAGACGCACTAAATCACAGCACAGTTCCTAAAGGCCCAAGATCATCCAATGGTTCCTAAACTCTTTAGGCGTATTCGCTATAGTAGGTATACATTTAATATAAAGCTCCATAGTATCACAGAATCATAGTACTTCGGGTCAGAAGGGACCTAAACAGATCATCAGCTCCGACCCCCTGCCCCAGGCAGGAACGGGTGCCAGGATCATATCGCTCCAGCCAAATATTTGTCCAGCCTCCTCTTGAAGACCCCCAAGGTAGGAGACAGCACCATCTCTCTTGGGAGCCCATTCCAGAGCCTGGCAGCCCTAACTGTGAAGTAATGCCTCCTGATGTCCAGTCTGAACCTTCTCCCTAACAATTCGTGGTCATTATTCCTAGTAACCCTGGGTGGTGCCCGGGGGAACAGAACTTTCCCCAGTTCCCGCTGGTCCCCCCAGGTGAGTTTGTAAATGGCCACCAGATCCCTCTCCGCCTTCTCTTGTACTCTTGAACAGGTTCAGGTCCTGTAGCCTCTCTTCGTAGGGCCTGCCCTGCTGCCCCCTGATCACGTGGGTGGCCTCCTCTGGACCCTCTCCATGCTGTCCACATCCCTCCTGTAGTGCAGCGCCCAGAACTGGACGCAGTACTCCAACTGTGGCCTACACCAGTGCCACATAGAAGGGAAGGATCACCTCCTAGGCCCTGCTTGTGATGCATCTGTGGATACACAGACAAGGTGCGGTTAGCCTTAATGACCACTTCCTTGCACTGACGGCTCATGTTCATCCTGGAGTCAGTAACGACTCCAAGATCCCTTTCTGCCACCACATTGACAAGAAGGGTGTTTCCCAGCCTATAGGTGTGTTGCAGGTTGCTTCTCCCTAGATGCAGCACCCTGCACTTGTCTGCATCGAATTCCACCCTACTCTTACCCGCCCACCTCTGTAACCTGTCCAGATCTAGCTGGATTCTGTCCCTCCCCTCCAGCATGCCCATCTTGCCCCACAACTTGGTGTTGTCAGTGCATTTGGGCAGCATGCATTGCACACCCACATCCAGATTGCTGAGAAAGATGCTGAACAGTACAGCCCCCAGGACTGAGCCCCGGGGGACTCCACTGCCCACATCCCTCCAGGTCGAAAACGACCCGTCCACCACCACTCTGTGTGTGTGACCATCTAGCCAATTTGTGACCCATCTGACTGTGTAGGCATTAATGCCATAGTCACCCAGTTTTTTAAGAGAATATGGTGTGACACAGTGTCAAAGGCCTTCTTAAAGTTCAGGAAGACGACATCCACCCCGACACCCACATCCAGAGACTTTGTGACTTGATCATGAAAAGAAACCAGATTAGTCAGGCAGGACCTGCCCTCAATGAACCCATGTTGGCTGCCCCTGAGCATTACCTCCCATGCTGGGCCCTTGCAGGTGTGCTCCTTGATAATTTTCTCAAAAGTCTTCTCAAGGACCACAGTAAGACTGACTGACATATAATTGCCAGGGTCCTCTTTTCTCCCCTTCTTGTAAATAGGGACCGCATTGGCACTTTACAATCCTCTGGTACCTGGCCACTGCTCCACAAGTGCTCGTAGAGCTGTTCCAGGGACCCACTATGACCCCCACCAATTCCCTCTGCACCCTCGGGTGAAAAACATCTGGACCTACTGATTTAAACACGTCCAGTCTCTCCAAAAGTTCCCTAACTAGGTTGTCCCTGACCCTAGGCATGGCGGTGCCTCCCCTGGGTCCATCCGCAGTTCTAGTGGGGGAGATGTCCCAGTCCCTGTTCAGGAGCACGGAGGCAAAGAATTTGTAAAAGAGGTCAGCTTTTTTGTTTGCTGCAATCACCAGATTGCCAAGCCTATTCTGTAGGGACCCCATGTTACCCAGTACCTTCTTCTTACTTCCTGTGTATTTGGAAAAGGACTTTTTATTATCCTTAATTCTGGTCGCTAGCCCTAGCTCCATCTCTGCCTTGGCCTTCCTACCTACCTCCCTGGAATTCCAAGCAACAGAGGTGTAATCCTGCTTGATAATAGCCCCTTCCTTCCACTGTTTGTACACCTCCTTTTTTGCCCTCTGCCATCCCTGGATGCCTTTGCTGAGTCATGGAGGCTTCTTAGCACTTCTTCCCCCCTTGGTGTGCATCGGGACTGACTCCATTTGAGCTTGGAGGATCGTCTCCTTGAGGAACAACCACCCGTCTTGGACTCCTAACTCGTTGAAGCTCCAAGACCCCAAAGCCTCTCCTACTAACCTTCTTAGCTTACAGAAGTTGGCCCTCCTGAAGTCGAGGACCTCTGCCTTGCTGTTTGCTTTCATCACCCTGCGCTGGAAAGTAAATTTCACCAGGCGATGATCACTGTTGCCCAGGTGGTCGATAGAAACCAACCAACTTTATTTACTGGGTAAATTTCAAGACTTTAATTAAATAAACCTGCTGTCAAGCAGCACCCCGTTACCCAAAGGAGGTGCCAGATAATGGAAAGATAAATCTAGCCTAATTCTCTCCCAGATGCCAGAGTGTAGACAACTTGGTATTTAATGCATGTAGGGTACCTAAAAATGTAAGGCTGAGTCCTTTGCAGAAATTTGGTCTTTATTTTAAGTTAAGTTTATATTTACTACATGACTCTTCAGTGGTACCTGTACTACATCAGTGCAGTTGACTTGTTTGAATTTTCTGCCTCAGACAGACAGGGGTACTAGCCGTGTACAGTGCCCTGTGGGTGATGACATAGGGATATTGGGGAAGAGACGAAGAACTGCTTTATCTCTAAGCTAGTTTGGCAAGGAGACAGCAGAGGCTCACAAGAATAGGACAGAATCACAAATGGGCCACAGAAAAATGTGTGCGTCAGGAACTGGCCTAAAGGCATACACTGAAATCTGAAGCTGCCTTCAAGTTATTCCAGATGGAGAGAGACAGGGAGGATTTTCTGTTTGGCCTGGGTGAGGCCACATCTGCAGTACTGTGTTCAGTTTTGGGCCCCCCACTACAGAAATGATGAGGATAAATTGGAGAGAGGGCAATGAAAATGGATAGAGGGCTGGGGAGCATGACTTCTGAGGAACAACTGGAGAAACTAGCGTTTTTTTAGTCTGGAGAAAAGAAGACAGAGAGGGGATTTAATAGCAGCTTTCACCTACCTGAAGGAGGTTGCAAAGAGGACGGAGCTTGATTGTTCCCAGTGGTGGCAGATGACAAAACAAGGAGCAATGGTCTCAAGGGAAGTTTAGGCTAGATGTCAGGAAAAAAAACTCTCTCACCAGGAGGGTAGTAAAGCACTGGAATATGTTACCCACAGAGATTGGAGAATCTCCACCCTTAGAGGTTTTTAAGACCCAGCTAGACAAAGTTCTGGCTGAGATAATCTAGTTGGTGGTGGTCCTACTTTGAGCAGGGGGTTACACTAGATGACCTCCTAAGGTCCCTTCCCTCTCTCATTTTCTATGACTTCTTTACAACAGCCTGTAATATATTTCTTTCCTCTAATGAAATGTCTGAGGAAAGATTAAAAGATCTAAATTGGCTCTTTTGGCTTCAGACAACAAAGCAGGAAGAGGGGGAGGAAGACGAGGACTTCAGAAAACATAATGAGTAGGTGAAGGGAAAATGCAGAGAGAAAGAGGCTGAGTTAAGACAATAAATTAGGTGTAAGAAGGTGTAAGGTCATCAATAACTATATCAGTGTTTTCACTGGGTTATAAACCATGGTACTAGAATATGCTTGTATAATTCCCAGAAGGGCTGACTTAAGGCTGCTTAATTTGGTAATTAAATACACAAATTAGAATACATAATGGCACTTGTTCTCAAGTGAGAGCTTGCACACTTCTGGGTTCTCACATGCCATCACAGACATCCTTTAAGGCACTCAGGTAAGATGGGAATAAATGTAATCAGCTTGGGGTCAGATTAGTAGCTGTAGTAAACTGGCATCGTTCCCCAGACTAATACAAGTGTACTGATTTACATCATCTGAAGGCCTGATAACTTCCACTTAAAGTTGACAGGGCATTTTGATTAGGAATTTCAGTGGATAAACGCACGCGCGCGCACACGCACACACACACACACAGACACACACAGCTGGGAACACTTGGTCAGGAAACGAATAACAAGAGGATGAGTTTGCTCAGCCAAGACATGAAAAATAAATCTAGGACCTAGGAGAGTGTAATGAAACCGTAACCCCAAAAGGACTGAAACCTTTTACTTTTTCTAGCCAAGTCAGTCTCCTTGAGACAGCTACCCTGGATTTTGATTAAACTAAAACCAAACAAAGTTTTAAACTGTCAAATTAGCCAGCAGAGGGAGTTCTGGGAATAGAATAGAAAAGCAATTTAATTGACAAAGAAAAAAATTAATTAAATGTTGTATAACTTGAGATACAGGGTTTAAACAAAGCACTTCCTCCATTCTCCAGCTAACAGCAGCTCTTCTGTGCATGAAAATAAGGCTTTGGGAGCTATGTCAGTGCTTTGAACAATGATTCAAAAAAGACAGACAGACAGGCTATACCCCACCCCGCCACCCCCAGCACAGATTTTCAGATGGGAAAATCTGTGTATGGAATTTGTGCGGACATCACTATCATACATGTACTGTCAGCAGCTATGTGGGGGGGAAGACACGTGTGCTCGGTCTAAAAATCTAGGCCCAGGTTTTTAAATGAGCAAGTACACAGACAAGCAATTTTCAAATGTGCATTATGCTAGGCTCAACTTAATCTCCTTAGCAAGGAAAAAAGGTTTAATCTTCCAGAAAGACTTGCTGACATCTTATAGAAAACCTTGTATGTGCATGCCTTGCAGTTGGTCTGTCCTAGCTACCTTGTCCTCACTTCAAGTCCCAATCCTTTCTCCTCCTTTTCACATTTGTGACTCAATAACCCAAAGAGAACCCCTGAACAGTGCCTTATACAACAAGACCCCAAACCTGACACGGCTCCTGACTCTAGTCCAATACAGTTATTAAAGCATAAGAATAGCTAGTGGAAGGGGCAGTGTACTAGGTGGAACTAAACACGGCTTTTCAAGTTCCCAACTCATGCTGTTGGCATGGTATTGCCCACAGAGTGCTTGTAAGGTCCTGACTCTGTAGCTGGAGAATCTCTTGATATTATTGGGAAATGTTAAAGGTCACCACTTTCAGGAATGCTAATAAATTCCTTCCCCAGCACCCACTAATTTCAAAGCCTTGGCAAAACTGCTCCATTAAGAAGGCTGACACTGAAAGATTGGGTGGAAAACCTCATATGAAAAAAAATGTAGATGCCTTGCTTCCAGCTCCAAGAGGCAGCTATTATCTTTTACTAGGGGTATATCACAAGGTGTTGACTGATCCACTTCCTACCAGCTCAGCTGGGGGAACTAAACCAAAGCCTGCCCCTTTTTAATTTTAATCGGGTTCCAAAAAGGCATTGTGATACCTTATCGAATGGCCCTTGCTTCATGAAATGTACAATATAATCCCCTGCTTCATTACTTGATAAGATCACAGGCATTTTTTTTTAGATCCACCAGTATTTCCGTAATAACTGTGCCAATTCTCTCCCGTGCCTTCGTATATCTTTTCCCTCTCACTTTCCTTTTCTATTCTCCTTTCCTTAGATTTCCCATCAAGCTGGTGCATTTGAGGGATTATCCATTTCTAGTATGGACAGAAGAAGTGTTTGAAAGCAGTTTGCAGGACTGCTTGTGGGTATTATGATGAAAAATGCATAGGCACAGTAAAGAACTTCCTCTAAAAACTTCTTAAAATGCACTTTTTATTAATGAAATGAGCCATGATGCACAAACTTCACTGGAGGGGCTATAATCCTCATGAAGGAGAAAGATATAACACATTCAGATATGCCCTGTCTGCCTAGAAACTGATATAGCTCCCATCAATATTAAATCTAAACATGATACTGAATCTCAACCTTGCACCATCAAATGAAGGCTGTTTGGAACAAATTACCATTTTTTGTTACTTTTATGCTACTAGTTAAGGCAGTTATAGGCCCTCAAGGCCTGTGAGACCAGAGAGAGATTGTATTATGACAACTGTTATTATTCTGAGTTATTTCCATTTGGCCAAATTATTGACCAAAAAGGTTGTTCCTACCCCGAATAGCTTCTAATCCAAGCATAAAACAAAAGGAAAATAAATAGAAACAATAAGATAATATTAGCACAACAGGCAGGTCAGGACACCTAACAAAATGACATCCTGGTTTACAATTTGTGGTCTTAGGTGCTATGCAAATAAATCACAATAGTAATGATTCCTAAATTGTAATACTATTTACCAAAAATTGCCATAATCAAGATAGGAGATGATGGGAGCATGCATGAGAACCTGGACAATGTGAATGCACAGGAAGAACTGCATCCTAGAGATGTTAGATAGTAAGAATCTGCAAAGCTAGCAACGGCAGTGCAGAGGTGTTGGTATTTCCAAAGCCAAACTTATTAATAAATGTCTCCCTCATTAGCATCACCAGCACAGAGGCAGAAGAAAAGAATATATAACAAGAAATTCAAACGTCTCCGTTACTACAGAAGCATTCCCTCCAGGACCAGCAGAGTATGCTGCTGGTCCCTTGTAGAGACCACAATCCAATGCACTCATTATATTGTGCAATAAAGGATTTAGGTCTCTAAGACCATCCATGTAAAACTTTTCACCAGTGTTGAATCTCTAATGCCACGGTCTCTGTTGGTCTAAGCCATTCTAGGCCCTCTGCAATTCCATGCCAATTTGCATCAAGTAGGGCCTGTCAAACAAAAAGACTGATCACCAGCTCTCATGATTAGTCAGCTCCCAATTGCTGTCTCAAAGTCAGGACTTCGTTTAGCTGGCACCACGCATCTCAAAACGTCACTGTACGAATCTACATGGCGGAGCTGATAGATGCTCCATTACAGCACTCGGACGGTGAGGGAGAAGAAAGACCAATTTGTACTCTCCCTTCCCTGAAGATATACAAAGCCATCATTCTCCCGACTCTCCTCTACACCTGTGAAACCTGGACCGTCTACCAGCATCACATCAAGAAACAAAACCACTTCCACCTGTGCTGCCTGTGAAAGATATTACAGATCAAAAGACAGGACAAGATTCCAGATGCCTAGATGCTCAGAAGATCAGCTCGCCCCAGTATTCACACTCTCCCGAAACTCACCTTGCCCGACACCCACCTGCCGAAGAAAATCTTCTACGTCGAACTGTCAGATGGAGTACGCTCTCATGGCGCACCAAAGAAGGGGTACAAGGACGCCCTAAAGATGTTCCTAAAGAGTTCTGGCACCGACCCAGGGTCGTGGGAGCAAATCACTCGTGACCGTCCATCCTGGAGGTCATCAATCCAGAAAAAAGCACTGGCCTTCAAACAGCAACATACAGCAGAAACAATGAGAAAACATGTGGCCCAACATAGGAAAACCTCTTGTACCCAGGCCTCATTGCTTTCCTGCCCGCACTGCAGCAGATTGCTGAAGGCAAAGATCAGGCGTATAAGTCGCCTATGTACCCATGCGACCTAGCCTCCACACCCCGACTCCCCCCTTCCCCTTCCTCTCTCTTTTCTCCTATTTCTTTTTTATTCTCCATTTCTCTTTTCTCCTTCCCCATTTCTTTTCCCATTTCTTGTCTCTCTTCTTCCCATCCCGCTGGACGCAGTCTTCATCCATGAAGGACAGCAACACTCTCCTTTCTAATCCTTCTGCTCATTTGTGTCCAGTCATGTAAACAGCAGGGAATTCTCCATTAATCAGGGAGGGACTTGTTAAAGTGTCACTTCAAAGTTTTAACCCAGCAAGGGGATCACTATTAAAATCAGCCAGGAATATTCAATAAAACTTTTTGTTAGGATATGCACATTCATCCATTCTGATGAAACATTTTGACAGACAGAATTTTCAGCGGTAGAAAAGGCCAAAATGAATCAGACCTTTCATTACCCTTTGATTAAGGTACTTAGGATGTAAAAGGTCCAGACTGTAGCTGGAAAATACCCTCACCACTGAATGACTAGCTGGGGTGGGTGTTCACTTTTGCACTTGCGTTTCTCTCTTCCCCCCCAAAAAATATTGAACGCTCTCACATTTCAATCTCCATCAGAACAAAAACAAATGATAAAATCTCCATACGTTTCATGAAACGAATGTTTTCCAGCTACCCCAAAAGCAACAAAGAAATTTGTGGCATTCCTTGCCCTTGTAAAATATTCATATATTTCATGCTGTGGCTACAGCAATTCAATCCACCCAGCTTGTCAGCTCACTCCAACAAAAACAAAACCACATTGTTACCTGGAAATACTTGCTAAGAAATAAAATTAAAAAAAAAAATCCTGCTGAGCCTCTGGGTTTTAATGTCTGCTGATTTGCCTGTTTAAATTAGTTTTGCTTGGACAATAATAAAAAGAGAGGAAGAGCAAATGAAGCAAGGGAATTCAACCAAACCTATGCCCAATGCAGAGAAATGTTGTGGTTGCTTAGTGTGTCAAATCAAAACACATAACAATGAACCCTCTGGGTAAAACCTAGAGAAAATGGGCTGATTTCTAAATGTCATCAGCAGAAAATGTCTTTGCACTCATATTTTGGATGCTTAGCAGCAGAAGGATTTAAAATGAAATTAAAGAAACTCCTCACTCTGCCACTGCACTGCGAGGAGCTGCAAACACTGCACAGTTTTCTTTGCTTTTTTGATGTTAAATCTCCTCTACCTGTTAGCAGCAAAGCAGTGTTGAAAGGTCTAGAAAAGCTCTTCTAAAGAGAAAACCGTACTCTGCAGAGGAGACTGTGACAAGCTGGTTTTCAGTTCCCACAGGTTTGGCTTCATTTATTCCTAGGCTTTGATACAGCGCTCATCACTGCATCTCGTGTTTACCGAGGGAGAGAAGCATTATCTCCATCTTGCAAAACAGTAAAAACAGAAACACAAACAAGTTCAACTTGCTCCAGAGTAAATCAATGGCAGAGCCAAAAATAACACCCCAGAAGGTCCGACTCCACATCCAACTCTTGAACCAAAAGATCATCCTTCCTCATATGGGAGTCACTCTGATTTGCCTGCCACAATACCAGCTGCAAAGGCTTATCTTCATTGCTGCATTAGCCTGAAGTATATTTCAAGTGTCCCTACCTTGGCTGCCATTTACACACAGAAATCTCTAGCTCCAGTTAAGTGCCTCCTTCCATTTGAGCTTAGCTGGCACCCTCCTGTGTGTATCGGTTGAAGCTTGAAGGCTGCTGAAGTGGCAATGCAGTGAGGACTCACAGGCACGCCATGAGTCCCACTGCGCGAGTCGCCAATACAAACAGTCCCCACTTGTTGAATGATCTATGTGATTGGTTTCACCCACGCTCTGCTAACCTGAGGGGAGTTAATGTGAGTACACATAACTTCTGCTAACCACAGTGGGTGCTTGTTAGACCTGTGTGAAGCAGCAAGTATTTGATTCAGCTTTGGATTTGGCTGATTTGGAGGGACAGTGATTCGATTTGGCAATTCAAATCACTGTCCTGATTCGATTCAGCCGATTCAGATTTGGCCACCAAATCAGGCTGAATATCCTTTAAATTGAACAGGCGGCAGTGGTGGCAGCAAGTGCCCGTCCCCCCCACGTGGCTGACCTGCCCAGCCTCATCCATCCTAGCACTTAAAAAAACAAAAACAAAAACAAAAAAACCCGCACTCACTGGCTGCAGCAGCATTGTACGGGTTGTCTGGGGGCTCATGGCAGAGCCCCCTGCGCAACACAGGGCAGGGCAGTGGGGGCCAGAGGGGATGCCCACCGCCCCCCTCCACTCCCGTCTGGCACCTGAATAGCAGTTGCTTCAGAGGCTTCCAATTTGATTCACACCTTTTATTGGGTCTCCCAGTTCACTCCCAAATTGGGCTGAATCGCCTCCAAATTAAATCAGCTACTGAAGCTTCACACAGCCCTAGTGCTTGTACACATGATGAAGACAGCTTTTACAGGTGATGAAAATTGCCCTTTTGTATGGCTTAATGTCACGCTTTACATGTATGCAAGTTGTTGGTGATTTAATGAGTTTGCATCATCATAAACTAATCCCATCCTGATGTAGTTTAGTTTGCGACGATGCAACTTGGAATGGTGCAACCATTAATGTCATATGTACATGGTAATTCATTGAATGATGCATGGCAAGTCCTTTTGTCCATCAGGTGTCTCTACAATTTTTGTGTAGCAAGCCCCATGTCCACCAAGTGTCACTAAAATTTGCAGGTATTTGTGCGTAATGAATGTTTTAGGACACCAGCAGGGAGCCCTGGTGAATGCTGCTGCCTGGTGCAACTGTTGCAAGTTTTGGCAGAGCATAGGTCTTGTATGCCTAGCAAAAATCCTCAGACTTTTCCCAGCAACAACCATGAGGAATCCCTGCTCCCCTCCACCTTGCACCTCTAAAACATCCCTTTTCAGCTGGCTGCAGTGTAATTGTCTCTTAACGCCATTAAATCATGTGCCAGTTTTACATAAACATGACAAGCAGAGTTCTGCAAGCCCAGATGAATGTTAAGTGTGCTCGCTTTATAAATAGTGGGCAAGATCTGTCAGTATTCGTCCCCTCACCAGCTATGTCTAAACTGCTTGCTCAGCAGTTCAAACCATGTCCTGCTAGAAGTGGTGTCTTGACACATGGGTCACTAGGAAGTCTGCTGTTGTGCCATGCCCTGACAGGGAGCCTGTGGGCACCCATTGAGAGTCTAATTCTTGGTACATGGCTTATGGGGTAGCCTAATGCTGTGCCATCACATACACAGCACTAAAAAACCTAACAGGGCTAAAAGATGTGCAGAGCAAGTGTGCCCTTGAGGTACAAAGTTGCCACTGGTGCAGATACCCACTCCCTGCCTTGGCCCTGCCTGGCACCAGCTTGTCCAATGCCCAAACTTTGCTCAGCAACAACAGGGTGGGAGGGGAGTGAACTTCCCTTTGTTGTCTCAAGACTTATAAATTGAGCACAAAGCTCCCTGGGGTACCCCTGATAGATCTGAGATGTCTGATATTCAGGGGAGTATGGAGTGGATCAGGGCACATAGGTCTAGGCCAACTGGATTTTTGCTGAAATAAAGAGCCTGCTGGGGACCCTGTGGTCACACACCAGTTTGTCTGTAGCCCACAGGCCAGCTGGCACATCTGTCTTGCTGCTGCCAGGAGAATGGGGTAACGGGCACAACTGGGGCAGTCCAGTGCTGTCAAGGCAAAGATGCTTCAGGCTGCTTTCCACAGGGACGACACCAGAGCATAGTGGCACGGGGCAGGGCATAGTGGGGTCACTGTATGACATGGCCCATTACAGATACCTCCAGCCACTTATGAGGTACTGGCTCACCACAAGCA
>JAGPOW010003182.1:15590663-15641944 GCA_030014935.1 Caiman crocodilus | reverse complement strand
ATAGGGACAGTGGCATCCCCACCTGCTGAGACATTTCCAATCACCACTGTGACTAGCTGGGCCGTGAGGTGGCGAGCGGGGGAAGGGGACAGCATAGGGCAGTGCTTTAAAGATGTCGGGAGTCAGTGGGCAGTGCAGGGAGGTACAGGGCAACATACAGCAGGGAGGCACATTGGTGGCCAAAATGGGTAGGCACTTGTTTGCAGCCACTCACGGACTGCTACCAACCATGGCCATCTGCACCCCTTCTCAGTCATTTGGAGCCGATCGCTTCTTATCTGCTCTCAAGATTCACTGAGTGCATCTTTTTAGTGTGCTGAATGTCTTGATTCACTCTATTTCCTGTGTTTCTTGATTTTCACCTCCACTTGAAATGCTGCGTCCAAGGTGCCCAGGCTACTGAGGCAGTCTGCTGCCAACACATGCACGGACAGGATCGTTGGACTGTGAGCATTGCCTGCGCGAGATGGTGACATGCATCACCTGGCTATGGGAAAATTCACAGCCCATACCTTATAAATAAAGGTTTCTATTTGCTTTGTTTGATTCTTCACTTCTAGTTCCCGGTAAGAGAGGAAGTGTAGAACAGTGTGGGGAGGGGTTTTGCTGGCTTGTAGGGTAAGGGACTTGCATGAGCTGCTGATGGGCACACCTGGCTTTCAACAGTGGCAGTTAGCAGTTGGTTAAGCCTGTCTGCCTGGTTTTGAAACTGCTTTGTTCTCCTCCACTGCCAGTCACCAGCAGAACTCCTAGCTGCATGCGCTCAAAGGAGATATTACGTGCACTGTGCGGCACCCACTCAATTACTGCTCCCCGCATCAACAAAATTCCAGGCCAGCTCACTATCGCTCTGCCTTGGTTTGGCCAACGTGTCTTTCTCTGGTTAATCATAAAAGCCCAGGCCTTGAAAGCCCCTCCGTCCCTCCCCAAAACTCGCCCCTTGGGTGGGGTGGTCAGGGAGCACTGAAAATCAGTACGTACTCAGAGGAAATATTATGGGTGCTATGCAACACCCCCAATTACTGCTCACTGCTATACCCTTGGTACCCACATTCTGGGCACCCCCCTGACACACACCTCAGTCCAGAGGTGAGCTTGCCCTCTTTCATTAGTGCAATGTGTCTGGAACAAGCCTGGCCTTCTCTGGTTCGGCTTACCTTCCCACAACAACCCATGCCTCTACAGCTCTTCCTAGTATAGCAGACAGACATGGACAAAAATTAATTTCAATTTCACCAAGCATTTATTTTATCATCAGTAACTGAGGCAGAACTGAAATAATGCAGAAATACAATGCTCACTCCCCAATTTCCTACAGCAGCAACACCACTAACACCTAAAAACCCAACACCCCTTTTACGCTCTTCTTCCCCATACTGTGTTCCCTCTCGTCTCACCCTCCCCTTTGTCCCTAAAGCATAGTGGCACTCTCCTTAGCCAGCTAGAGTAGGGGCATCCCTCACTTGCAGGCACAGTGGCTGTCACTGAGGTTGTCACTATAGGGGTCAGCTCATGGATAGGGGTACCCACACTGGATGGTGCATGGGTGATCCTGGGTCAAGATGGGGAAGATCACGAATGGGGGCCAGGGTCATGCATCTAAACAGTTACTCTCTAAACATGCCCTCCACTTTCCAGCTCTCTTTGATATCCTGATGGCACTGTCTGGCCAGGTCAAGGAATCCATTTGTATTGGCGATGATGTCCCGGTGAGCTCCTACCTCTCACTCTTCAACCATTCTATACACCTCGCAGACCTCGGACCACCATTCATCTGTAGACCAGACTTGCGATTCCAAGGCCACCACCAAAACCTCCATCATGCTTTCTCTGGACTGTCATTGCCCATGGCAGTATTCATGCATTCACTCAGCTCTGGTCCATGCTGGTGTCCACACTTCGGGCGAAAATCACTGCCTTCCAGTGATGCAGAAGCCGGTAACAGGAATGGGAAAAAACAAAGAACAAAAAATCCCAGGTGTTCGTGGTCAAAGATCTCGTCCCCACTCCCTGTAGTGGACACTCCCTGAGAACGCAGGACAGCTGCTGCCTCCGAATGAGAATTCTGGTCCTGGGCCCAACACAAAGCACGTTTCAGAGCCTTCATCTTGCTGTGGCACTGCCCAGTCCCAGTTGTGGCCGTGCAACTTCATTTCCTCAACAATGACCACATAGACTGGCTTATTATTCAGTTTTCCAGTTGTTCCAGCTGGAATGTTTTGTTCCTCCCAAATATTAATCAAATCTTCCAGCTTTTCCTGGACCCAGTTGGGGCCATGGCTTAGGGATGGATGTATCTGGTTGCTGCTACAAGTCTGGCAGACATGGCTTGCTCTTCAATACCTCCATTGAGTATATTATCAGGGCCAGAATAAGTCACAGAGAGAGGCGTTGCTGTGCTCCGACCAGAATCGCGAGACGCTTTCTGCCTCTGGCTGAGAGCAGTTCTATAGACATGTGCATGGCACCTTTTTGTGCAGGTCTCAGTTTCCAATGCCTGGACACCCATTCTGCCTCTGCCCGGCCCCTGCACCAGGCCACTGCCAGCGTGCTGACTGCACCAGCCAGCTGCTGCCCTGTCAGTCATGTTTCAGGCTGCCAACACTGCCCTGAACTCTATGTCAGGTCTCTTCTACCCTGCTTGAATCTGTCCCATGGGCCAGGTCACTGTTACTCTCCCTATTTCTGCTTTGTGTCATAATTTACCTCAATGATTTTCCCCTCATCCTAATTCATAAAAGACATTTTAATAAGCATGCAGTCTTGGAAATGAGGGAGCTATGCAATATTAACAAAGCAGTTCTGATGGAGTAGCAAGCAGGCCTACTTCCAGTGCAATCTGTACAACAACACAACACCTCCCCTGAAAGCTGTGAATAATGCATTTTTGTGGAGGACCAGGAACGTCCCCTTTGGGGATCTGTGGGGGAGGCAGGATTCTGAGGACCTTCTGCTTGAAAGTCTAGCATAAAGGTTGGACTGTCTGTCTCTAACTCTCCGGGGAATCATTGAACTCCTGACATACTGGGATGCAATGATGATCAGAACAGGCCAGTACTATTCACTCTCCTTACTCTAAGTTACAGCCCAGCTTTCCAGACTGAGTGTCAGGAAGCACCTCTTCCTGCCTTCCTCATGCATCTCTTCATATTCCCCTAGGGTCCTGCCTGATTTAGTACTAGTTTGGAACTGGCCCACTGCCCTGCAATACGATGGGGATTTTGCCTCTTGTACACTGGTAGCCTTTAGACAAAGTCACCTGAGATTGGCCAAGGAGATATCGGATAGCATTGACTGCCCTTGGTAAAACGTAAGGCCCTGTGGGACTATTCCAGATGACACCATTTTTAGTGGCTGTGTATACTCTGTATTTCTGATGGAGCTAAGATAGGCTGGTTTTGTGCAGCTGTTGCATATCTAATCCTTAGGTGACTTTGAGATTTGTTGTGCATCTGACAGGGGCTCCATATTCAAAGCAGTTTGGAGGAATACAGTAATCCCTTACTTACACTATAGTCTCATTAAGATGATCCTAACAGCTACTCCCAAAATGATGTCTTTTTGGTTTAGTGCTCCATGGATAGCAATATAATTTTATTTTGGTGTTGATGCTTAATTGTAAATCACTCAGAATGTCTACAAAATTATCCAAACAAGAATGCACTTCCTAGAGAAGAAGGATTATCCAACAGTTGGAGCACTACCCTAGGCCACGGGCAGTATGTGTTATGTTCTATGTGATTTTTCAAGTCTATTAGTCTTTCTGGACCCCAGTTTCCCACCTGTAAAATTCAATAGCACTAGCCATACACATCTTGCATACACCATGGCCTAGAAGGATCCACAGTTGCCCATTACTACTTCCCTACTCACTAGGGCATTGTGAGGGCAAACACATTAAATGACTGAAGCTCAGAAACTACAGTGATGGGGGTCACCTTAAACAGCAAACCTGGGGAAACGGTCTGTTCCATTCACTCTACCCAAAAGGAATAGTTCAACTAATAAGGGGCCTGAGAACCATGTACCAAGCATCCTGAAATGTGGATTAGCCTTACAAATAAATGTGTGATGTGTAGACTATAAAGAAGTATAATATCTTGTGCTTGAATTATCACTTATACTGTCATGCAGCAAGAATTCAGCAAGCAACTGTGGACACAAATCATGGAGAATTTAGGGTATTTAAGTAATAGTATTTTAAGTAGTACAAATAATTAACTGCCAGAGGTATTAACCAAAAGTATAACAGCATAGCAACTATTTAACATATGTGAAATGATGGTGAAATAAGTGGGTAATTAACCTACAGCCTAAAATGAGTAGGGTGTGAAGGCTGAATATGGAAAATATAAAATGAAGTGGGTATTAAAATAGCACCCTGAGGAAAAAAAAAACAGCGTACAAGTAACTGCCTACTAAACACCACTATCTTACCTGCTTTGGGTCTTTTCCCTTAAAGGTTTGTGTGAAGACTACAAACGGGGATCATTCTGTATTGCTTTCCTCAGCTTTGTCAGATCACTGTCATGCTCTTCTACTTGAATTTGTAGATGAGGCTGTGTTATATCTATCTACCTCACCTGTTTGTCATAAGTTATTAGGCAGAGGACTCCCATATACTGCAACTGCCAAGATGAATACCTTCAGCTAAATAACTCTAAGAAAAATATTAATAGTCCAAATTAACTGTATAATATGGGTCATTGAGAAAACCCCATTTATTAAAAAGAAAAATTCAGGAGAGTAAGGTAGATACATAGTAGACATTTTTTCCAAAAAGACTTGTTTGATTTTTTTTCGGGCATATTTGAGTTACTTTTGCATTCACCTTGTAAGTATATGCCTGCACCCAATGGTATTAGCAAAAGCATTCAAGGAAAGCACTGCTTAATATCACGCAAATAATGCCACAACAAAAAACAACCCCCCCGACCAAAAAACAGAATTTTCAATTTCCGTTTCACATGTCATCCTTTATGCTTTGCATTCATACTTCAAACCTGTTCCAATCACAGCGGAGAAACAAAACCATGATTTATGTGACCCATCATAACTGAGCAGCTACAGTTTTACTAATAAAATGAGCTTCAGATTAAACAACATTGCAAATGATGCTTATGCTCAATTTTAAGACAATGGCAATCTGTTTGTTTGTATTCTTTAAACAGAAACAGATGGTCAAAAGTCCTACAGATTACTGGCTAAGATCTAAACTGTGAGCATGTACAACTCATGTGCACTCATTTTATCAGCCCATTAGAAATACTTATAAATTGATTAACTTCTTTCTAGTCCAGTGGTGGCTAACCTTTTGGGCAGGCATGCTACGAGTTAACACCTGTCCTCCCTCCATCATCCGCCTTCCCTGAGTGCTACTCTAACCTTCACCCCCCCAGCAGCATGCCTGGGGTTGAACAGAGCAGAGTAGGGGCAGGACACTAACTTTTGGCAGTCACACTGCCTCTCATAGCAAATTGACCCTTCCTCGGCTATGAAAATGTCCATAGGTTTATATGGCAAGCAAGGATCCAAAGCCTCTAATTTAGCAGCTGATCCTGCCCCACTCTCCTCCAGGAGGTGTGAGCCCATTACAGAGCGCCCAGGGCTTGCATGTCGTACACAGCAGTTGCTCATGCCGCTTGCGGTGCATGTGTCATGGGTTGTCCACCCCTTGCTCTAGTGTCTAGTAGGCCTGTATTCACTTCAGATTCGGTCAATTTGGAGGGCAGTGATTCGATTCAGAGATTCAAATCACTGTCCCAATTCAATTTGGCCAAATCAGATCCAAAAGATTTGATGCCGCTTTGGCAATTTGGCCACAGACTAAACAGGCAGCTGACACAGCTGCCCTCAGCAGGTAAGTCTGTTGAGGTTGGGGAAGGGGGGATTGGGGCTGGGACAAGCTGCCCAGACAGGGCAGGGAGTCACGTTACTTGGGGAAGAGAGCGCGAGGGGGCAGGATGTGGGCACAGCAGCGGTCGGAGTGAGGGCTCTGCCCTGCTGCCACTTGCCCAGCCAGCGTGGAGGGGAAGGGCATGATGCAGGTGTGGCTCGCTCCAGGAGGAAGGGGGCAAGCGGTAGCAGGGCATAGACCCTGCTCCCAGCGCTGCTGCATCTGCATCCCACACCAGCTGGAACGCGGCAACAGGTCAGAGTCCCTACTTCAAGCACTGATGCAGGTGCAGCAGCGCTGGAAGCAGCAGCTATGCTCTGCTGCTGCTTACCACCTTCCACCTGGAGCAAGCTATGCCCACATCCCACCTCCTTCCCCAGCTGTGCAAACAGCAGCAGGGTACAGCCCCCGCTTTGAGCGCTGCCATGCCCGCACACCCTCCTGCCCCACTTCCCAAGTCCCACACTCCCCGCCCCAGCTGGGCAGCTTGTCCCAGCCTCAATCCCTCCCTCCCCCATGCCTCTTCCCTCCCCTCTCCCCAGCCCTAACAGAATTCTGTGTCCGCTGCCTATTTAGTCTATGGCCAAATCCTTTCCAAATCTATTCAGAGAGCTTCGAATCGATTCAGATTTGGAGATTCGGTCCCTGAATCAGGCCAAATCTCCTCCGACTTGAACTGGCTACCAAAACTTTGCATAGCCCTAGTGCCTAGTTCAGGCACGGCTGATCTGTGGCATAAGCAGCTTCTGTCTGTGGCATGGAGCAAACTGGGAAGTGGATGACAGTTTCTAGGGCAGGACACCAGAACAGGAGATAAGACAGGAGGTAAGGGATAGGGCAGGAAGCAGAAAACCCAAAGCAAAAGATTGGGCAGAGGAAGAGGAACAGAGTAGGATTCAGGAATGGTACCAGGCTAATTTGTGGCATGCTTGCCAAAAAAGGCTGGCCCCTATCAGTCTAGTCTAATATCTGACCATGCTACGGTTGTTCCTCCCTGTAATGCTTTGCCTGGTCTACTTTCAAAACATCCAAAGCATTTGGGAATCCACTCCCCTGTGTTTTCACAACAGGTATTTTCTTGCTGTTCAACGTGATAAGATGTGCATCAGATTTGTAGTTTATTTGTCCATGTTTTTTATTGCTGTTCATCACTATTTAGCTGGATTATAAGCTATACCACCATAATCAATCATAACAGTAGGCTATCGAGCACAGCAAAGAAACACCAGATTGCCTCCCTGACAGCAGGCATTCTTTCGCCTTTTTTTGTTACACTTGAAGAGAAAAGCCACTGAAATCATCTTAACGTATGCACTGTAGGAAGGGGAAGAGATAAATTAAGTTGTAAACAACAATGGAAAAGCTACATCTGAGTAGTCTGTCAGGTCAGATTTCTGCTGTTCCAGGGATTTATCTCTGTCAATCCAAACGTCTGCAAAACCCGATATTTCAATGACACAATTATTATAGGTCAAAGCAAACCATGAGATCCTTGGTGTACAAATGGGGTTTCATGCATTCAAGGGTTAAGTTGAAGCCAGAAAATGTTGGGACCAAGCTTCAGCCCAAGAGGTGGAAAATGCCATCTGGTGCCCCCATCTCCAAGGTCTTGGAATTAGGTCCTACAGCTGTAAATCTGCCTGTGGTTTTGTTTTAGATGAGGCTATTGAGATAGGTATGAACCAGAGCATGACAACTCGGAAACAGGGCACTGCTGCCAGATATCCAGGTGCCAGACTGCCTATACATCGGCTTAGGTTTGGGGGGGCGAGAATGTTTTAATTATAAGGGTTCCCAGAGAGCCACTATAATTAAAATGCCTCGCTGTCGCATGCATTAAGCCCCTGCAGGTTTTAAACACCCGCAGGACACTATCTAAGCCTCGCTGGACAAGGTTTAGTTGAAGCACCCCAGAGGCCATTTTTTAAACCTGTGGGCACTTATACACATGACGATTAGCTACAATTAATCAAGTCTACTCTGATGCATTCTAATTAAAACATAAGCCAGAACACATATAGGCAGCCAGAAGAGTCACCTGGCCTTTTCCTTCCTGACTGCTTCTTACTAACAGCCCTCTGGCTCTGCTGAACTCACCCGTACACTGCCCCAAATCAAATGTTGTCATTTTATATATTCCTCTTGTGAGAGTCACACAGCCAAAGTAGTCTAGCGCAGAGAGAGAATACTTTCACAGCTTCCTGCTGTCAAAAAACTTTAGCAGAACAAGCTGCAAGCTAAAAACAAGGGCTTTCCACAAGTGGAAAAAAAATGTCTGCCTGGACTAACATAGAAACAAACTTGCTAATTTGAAATACCTTGATAAATGTTTCTCAATTAGCTGGTTTACTACTTATTGTCTTTCACACAAACCTTCTGTAATAGAGGTAATAGATTATAAACTGATTCAGTTTAACCCCTGGCTTTCCAGTGGAAACTCACATGGTTCAAATCCCTGTCTGTTTGGATGTGAAGAGCAGGAAGGTCCAAGAAGGGGTTATTTCCTTTTGAGTTGATACTCAGTTCTTTGCTCAGTGTCAAGTACAGAAAAGCATTATTCCAGGATTATAACAAAACTGCCATTCCCTACTGATCAACAGATCTATAGTTTGAGTCAGAGGCTTGAGCTAATCGGTAGAAATCAGAAGACATCTGATACTTTGGGTCATGCCAGCTCCTTGATATAAATATAAATATAGTCAATAGGGCATAAAAGCAGAGACCTTGAACCATGGCTCATCTAACACTCACACCTGATGTATTTGTTTGAGCTCTTTTATGACAAGTAGTGGAGAAATAATGAGAGGATTTCATCTAAAGAAGAGACTAGGATGGAAAAGAATGTAAAATAGAATAGAGAAGAAAATGATGAATTATTTCTCAGAAAATTCATGTCAATAAGGGCTGAAAGCTCAGCTATGCAAATATTTCAAGACATCCTAAATAAGCACAACTTATCATTCAAAATCATTGTCAATGTCCTGATTCAAAGCCAAATAACTGTACTGTCTTTCTCTTTTCTGTGAGTTCACAGAATGCTGCCCTGAGAAAAGTTATTTCCTCCTTTTTGGTGTGGAAGTGATCAAAATGAGATTTACCAGTTGTGACTCTCAATCAAAATACTGCAAGATGCATCTTTTCAGATCCAGTGTTGAGGGAATTAAGTAATAGGGAAGGGAGGAGTGGAGATGATTCTTTATTGCTTTGCATTTCATGTAATTATTTACACCGGTGCAATGGGAATAAAGTGGGAGTAAAAATTAGTCGACTAAAATTAATTGTTCTACCTTTTCTTTGAACTAGTGTATGAGACAACATGCAAAATAAAGAATCAGATCCTTAATACTGTACAAGTACATCCATAAAAAAGTGAGCATGATCCACCTCTAAGATTCTTGGTTAGGCTGTCACAGATTTGAGAGATTGAAGAGAGTGCAGAAGCAAGTACTCATGTCATGTAACCTTTGCTAATCAGTACAGTGCACCTGTTGACCAAGATATACCAGCCAGTTCTATCTCCTGTTACTCATATTTCCATTTGCAAACAGAACAAAACCTTAGCTGTCTTAATGGGAATCAAAAATTTAAGTAGTACTTTCTTTTTTTGACTGAAATTTTTGCTGAGGAAACAGATTCATGCCTCAGCTTCCATACATTAGTAGCAGTGCCATCAAGGACTGCCAGGCAGCTACTTTGATAAATAAACCTTATGGAGAAGAAATGGAGATTGGGAGGAGGAAATGAGTGGGAGGCAGGAGGTAGATGTCAGTTTATTAATGGCAGTCTTGGTACGTGGAAGAAAGGTGCAGAGCACCATCATCATGCTTTGACGCATAGAGAAACTTGATTGTGCCAGCTGTCCAATTTATTTTGCTGCTTTCTGAGATACAAAATATCCTATGAGGAACCAGAACCCAGGAAGGAACCAGAACCCAGGAAATCCTGGGTGAACCAGAAGGTAGTCATGAATGGTGTGCATGAGTAACTGCTGTGGGAATTTTCCTACTGCATTCTTTCATAATACAGGAAAATTTGCTGTTATCAATATGGAGTGGGGGGGGGACACAAATCTTGGTCATCTGATCATACAGATCAGTAAGAAATGAGTGAAACCTGGGTGACAGAAGGCTGGACACTTTCTTCTGAATCAGCACTGAACAAATAACTCTGCACTGAGCTATAAGGGACTGTGTCCCAGATGAGATAAAATTCATGTCCTTACCACTGTAGGTTATAACAGATTCCTGGAACTTGAACTCTGCCTTTGGTGGCCACATATTTTGTCTGCCTAGAAAAGTAGGGCTAGAAGGGACCTTAGGACATCTAGTCCAACCTCTTTTCAAGCCAGAATCATCCCTATTTAAACTATCCCATGCAATGCTCCTGTCAATTTTACATAGTACCTATTCTGAATTATCACCTACCATCACTGTGTGCAGTTAAAGAGTTGCTAAGAGCATGCAGTTATAGAGTAGCCAGAGATGGTTGCATTTTAGTCCTGAATGAAACTATTATCCTACATGTATTGTGTCAGATACAGCACACATAAGAGCTTTGGAAACCTCCAAAATGAAATGTTATATAAAGTTGATGTTATATAAAGTGCCATCACAATTTACCTCGGTGTCAGATTGTGCAAGTTCAGAATCAAGCCTATTTTTAAATACGGACCTCATGAGAGCTCACTTAAAGTAGTAATGCATGATAACTGAAAGGTCAAAGTTATGGTAGCCATGCAGTACAGTATATGGCAAAAATAAAGGAAAAAGGGCAATATAATACAGCCCCCATGGAGCTCAATTACTTCTGACTCATTCTCCCAAATGAGTTCTTTGCCTTCATAAATCAGAGGGAACAGAAGCACTTGTACTGCTGAGATAGAAGGTAATTATTCCAGCACAGTGTGAGGGGAAGTACACATGCTAATGGCTTCAGCTTGCAGGACTGGGATTGAATTGGCAGAAAGAAAAACGTGCTCTTAAAATGGACTTGCTCCATGAAATGACAGAGGTATCTGCCACATTCTTGCTCAGCTCCATTGATGTGATGGATTCTGAGCAGGTATCATGATGCATATGTCTAGGAATCAGGAGAGAAAGAGAGGTACAAATACCAAATCCAGCCTCTGTGCATGGGGTTGAGTTAGATGACCCTTGTGGACCCTTCAGTCTATGACTATGATTCACTTTGCCAAGACAGCTTGAAATCTAGAAGCCATAAGAAGGCAGGATATGCTGGGAGATCCCCGTGATTCTACCTGCCTTAGATTCTTCTAAAATGCTTTAATCTAGCATGTCTCTTTGGGGAATATAATGAAAGAAGTGCATCTTTAGTGAGCATCATACATGGGTTGTTGGTAGACCATGAGTAATGTTCCACACATAGGGGGAAAATGGAAGAAGGTATGAAGATGTAAGTAGGTAAGGAAAAGAAGGAGGCAATAGGTGAAGGGAATGAGAAGGGCATGTCAATATGTAATCCATATTGTAGGTTGGCTCAAAATTTGATGGCGAGAGCAAGAAACTGGTCATGCTGAGAAATGGAGAGTCAATAGAGCAGTTCAGTGGAACAAACCAAGTCCCTCTTGGAAAGGTGATCCTTCCGGTTGCTTCCTTTGGGTGGTTGATGACTAAAACGTTTTTCAGCCCTACATTGTCTGCTGCTATCCCCTCCTCCTGTGCTTTATCAGTTATCTGTATAGAGGAGGAAGCTCCAATTTAGAATTTAAAAATCCTGGGATAGAGCTAGAGGTCCAAAATGGCAGGGCCTTCAGTAAAGGATCTGGATAGTGAGTTGATAACATAAGATAAAGACTCATTCATTCGTTGGTCAGATCAGTCCCAGCTCTTGAACCCACCTGACGGCACTTTGCAATAAGTGGGTCTGAATCAAGTTCCTCGCAGTCAAGTATCCACACCACAAAAGCCACCATCACAAAGACAGCCCCTTGCTTTCAGTGTCAGTGGATAGGCAAAGGACTAAACAGGCCATGGAGAATGATTTCCCATGCGCCTCTGCCCCGTGGCCCCAGAGCTGGCTTGGAAATATCAGGACTCAGGTGCACTGTCCTTGTGCCATATCTATTGTGTGGATAAACAGAGACATCCAGTATCTAGGAAAGATGTTCCAGCCAGCAGGGGAAAGCTCCAACACGATAAAGGTAACTTCCCAGCAAGGGTAACAATGCACATAGAAGCCTAACATGCTTTTCCAAAGAAAAGATCAGGGATGTAGGACAGTGACAACCTTTTGTTAGAAGAATCTTTGTACTGACTAACCTAATCTGTTCCAAGCATTAGATACAAAACATTCATCCTGCCATTGTCATACCAAAGAAAAGCGCCTTAACGTGCCTTAAAAAAAAAACAAAGGAGCTGAAAGACTATCTATTCACTCTGTCTTTTCTTTAGGGAGCCTCACAGTCCATCTAGAACACAGGGAAAGCTGTAAAGCAGCCTTCACAGCTAATGTCTCTTCAGAGACCTTTCTGGGAAACTTTCCATTTTCTGGTCTCCCTGCAGGACCTCAGGGAATGCATCTGAAGAGCTTATTTGCATATCAGACAGCAAGACAAGGCCAATGGGCCCAATTTTCAAATCTCACTTACACCAGTGTAAACTGGGAGTAATATGGGTTTAAAGCCTACTAGGCTATGTATCATGGCTACACAATGAGTTTAAAAAAATACACAGTGCTTACAGTTGTGCTGCTTCTAAACAGCATTTAATTGGACTACCTGGGAAACCCTTTTTTCTCATCCTAGCTGGAGGTTAGCTTGGTCTCATCTGCCTCATTACTAGAAGATCCTGAGCAAAATGTACAACTTCAAATGCCAAGCTCAAGATTTTTGAGGGTTATTCTCTTAAACCAATATTCTTTAGAAAATCCAGGACATTTATGTAACCTTTCCAAAAGCTTGCAAATTTGGATTGAAAAAAAAACCCAAAAAACTTTAGCTACTCTTACAACTCTTACGCATACCATAAAGCATACAAATCCTCCTTGCAGAGTAAGGTTATCTGGCACGAAAAGCACATAGTTAAATAGTTTCTTCAGTAGTACTTTATATGTGCCACTGGACTGGAAAAATATTTGATCAATCTCTGTGCAGTAGGTCAAAGCTCATGTGCCTTAATAGGAAATGGGCTTTATCTTGGATTTATTAATTCACAAACTTAGTTCTTGGCAGATTGATTTTTTTTCTATTAACTTTGCCCTTTCCAATTTTTTTATTAAAATTACTCAAGGAAAGACAATAGTGGAGGAGAAATTTTAGGTCAAGGATTCCCAAGTCCAACATTTGCTTGGTTGAAGAGTTTAATTCAACATCATCTTTTTCTTTCCTTTTCCTTTTTTTGCGGGGGGAGGAGGGAGAACAGAGCTGGAATTTTCAAAGCAGGATGCAGGAGCCAATTGAGATTTCTGGCCCTAATACTCTAGGACTTTTTTGTTAGTCCTAAACTGAAAGGGATATTTTGCACGTGCAAAACAGCTGATATAATATTAATACCAGAAGGTGAAAAAGGGGGGAATTGGGAAGTGTGTTTCTAATAAATATTTAAATTTTGAGATGCTACTTCCAGATTTATAAGAATCACCTATAATCCATGGATTTGAAAAAATGAACTAGAGAGCCTAAAGTAAAATATGAAAGGAAAATAGTATGTTTAAGTGGGAGGAAGGCATGTGAAATATAACTTTACATATGCATAAGAATATAGCCCAGTTAAACCAAGAACCACCTACCCTTATAAAATCCACCTACTGCCCTATCTCAGTTTCCCCCACACAAGTAATTCTGGAACTAAAATGTTAATAATAATTAGAAAACTAGTGGAAGTCCAACTATTTTAGCAATATAACCATATGGAAGCACAGCAACATTTTGAGTGACATACAGTCCCAGACAGGCCACATAACCAATCTGTCTCATATCCATGTAAGCATGCAGCAAAAAATTCTTGTTGAAATATCTTGCTTTTCTTACTAGAAGAGCCATCTGTCCATCTCATAGACAACAGTAAATGAAGATGTCTCTAGCATGCATGTGTGGGAGCAACAAAAACACCTTTACATTTTCATTTAGTAGCACTGGCCCCACCAAACACTAATTGTTCGGTCGGATGAGACCACATTCAGAAGTGAAAACACTGCAGGCATATTAGAATGCAGGCCACCTAAAGGCTAAATACAGACAGATAAAAAGCCCAAGGCTGAATCAGTTCAGTCTTTGCAGGTTAATCTAAACTGCACAGATTAAATTAAAACAGAAGTGACTGACATTTACCTTTGATTCAGGAAATGTAGCCTCATGCTTGCAGTGGCTCAGGCCTGAAGCCGGGGGGGGGAAGGGGGGCTAGAGCACAGCTCTGTGGCTGCGTGTTCACTTCCTCTTCCTGATGCCCCTAAAGTCTCTGGGATTTACAGTCCACAATTACAGCAGCAGGACTCTACAGGGTTGCTCATCTGTCACTTATTCCTGCTTCAGGTGTGCTTCTGGGATTTGTAGTCCACAGTTGCAGCTAGCATTAAGTTAGAGGGGTTAAATTCCTCTTCTCCCACTCACCCTGGCCCCAGATCCCAGCCGGGGGAAGGCATTTCCCCCATAGACTGGGCTGCATCCCCAGCCAGGCTTGTCCTGCACCCCCTTGCCAGCCAGCCCTCACTGCTCCAGTTAGGGAGCAGAAGGGTGCGACCAGCCCTGCTCTCTGGAGCAGGCAGCCCAGCCCAGACCAGGCCAGGGCTGCAAAACCTGCTGGGATGCTGGGGGACTGCGATTTAACTCGAACTAGGAAGGGGTCTGGAACAGAAGTTCCATAAACTGGTTTGACCCAAATCAGTCAAGTCTGATACTACATTCAACCAGATTTATCTTAAACCAGCTTCAACCATTTTGAAACTGGTTTATGTGCCCCGAACTTCCGTTCTGTTACAGGTTTAAACCAGTTTCTGATCATTTAAACTGGTCTATGGGCAACTTCTGTCCCTAGCCAAAGACCTATTCTGGCTTCAGTGGCACTGAGAACTTCCTTCCGTTTAATACCCTCCAGTGGGTAGATCCTGAACTTATCCACAACTGTTTTTTTCAAGAGAAGAAACATGGTTCCATTAATAATTACAGAGCCAGCAAAAAACCAGAGATTTTCAGAGTAAACACAACAGAGTAAAGAGGTCAGAGAGAAGCAAAATGGATACAAGTGCACCAAGATAAAGGTGCCTTACACAGATATAGTTTGTTCCCATTCTCTTATGGGAATAACAATAGCTGTATAAACTCCTTTAGTGTGGACAGTTAAACCACTATAAGAGGGTTCCACATTTTAATTAAATTGGTATCATTAAAACAGCACAACTTTTCTATGTGGAAAAGTCCACGGAGGATCTGATTTGCGACCCAACCCAGGTGGTTTAAAGCTGATCCTCTATATGCAGCAAGTAGATTAAAATTAAAATAACGCATTACTATAGGTAAAACACCCAATATGACTTGAAAGAAGTGAGTCATCTTATGTTTTCCAACATTTGTTTACAGCCTATCATGGCACTTGCAAAAAAGTTCTGAGCTTCATGTGACAAGGTTTCCAGTAATAGATATTTCAGGTGCTTGGAAAAATTGTTCAGGCACAAAAAGAAAAAATATTCCCCCTACAGGTTTCCTGTGTAATCCTCACAAGTGTCTCCTGGCCCCATCTTCTATTTAAAATGCTTAAGTCAAAACCTACTCACATGTAACTAGAAGGTCCAATGCAAACAGTTTATCTCATCTCTTTCTATTAAGCCTCACAGGGAGTACAAGTGAGTCTAGCTCTAACTTTATTAAAGGCTGGTGCACGTTTCTTTGCAAATATTTATTTGGGCACTGACCCCTGAAATAAACTTAACTCCTCCAACTGCTGATGCAGTCAGCTTTGCACTGATGGAGTAAGATTCCTTGCAGAATGAGGACTCGAGATTTTCTCTCTCTCTCTTTCCAGGAATTTAAAACAATCTTAATGATTAAAATTTGACTTATGCTTTAGGCTGGGTTTCTCAAAGAACCCCAAGGGAATTAGGTAATCAACAACTACTAGATAGGCAGCAGCACCTTTGAAAATCCCTGTCCCTAGACATCACAGAAATGGGCTGTGCATAGACAGAAAAGCAGACTAGATTGCATTAGACAAATCAAGCAGTAGATTACAACTCACTTTCCCTCTGGCACACAGTCCATGATTTGCATTTTGCATAGTAAATAGCAGCTGTGACGTTTAACTTCCAACTATCCCACATTCCAGTGTTCTCCAAATTGTGCCTATTTTACCCTGATGCCCACTAAAATTGCCACAGTGCAGAAGAGCGAGCTTTTGATCCTACAGAATACTAGTGCAAGCGTTTTAGCGGCACAAATCCCTTTCTTGAACAGCTCCTGGAGCTGAACTCTCAAATCTCATGAATCTCCCAGGCCAGTGAGGCATAACCAGGTTGCCACTGCAATATTTGGTGCAGTGTGTTAACAACAGCTTATTTCCTGATTAAAGGGCCCATCCAAGAAACAGTGTTGAATAAAAATGAGATGCATCATTGCAAGCTGAAAAATAAAAATAAAACTTGGTTGGCCATGAAGGGAAGAAGGAGGAATAGTGTATGGAGGCAACAGGAAAGAGATAACAGTCATATCAGACCAATGCCAGAAGTCCTAGACGGTGAGAGATGTTGGCCTGTTCAGTGCTTTTGGGCTCCTTAATATAACTATAGCGTTCTAGGATGACAGCACAGTGGGTGCAAGAAAATACTGCAAGTACTGGCTGCAGAAAATACAACAGATGGATGGAGAGAGGAAAAAAAGCTCGCAGGAGATGTGCACATGTCCTGAATTCTACCTCACATGTAAATGAAGTTTCAGCAGACCTGAAAATGAGAGAACTTCTGTTAATACAAAGCACTGACCTTTTTATTTCTGTTTGGTTTCTCTCTTAGCAAAGTGTCTGGTTATCCTTTGCAAATTACTATAGTCAGGCCCTTCTGTAGAAATTAGCATTTCCCAGGAGTCACCTAAAAAGTATGAACCTAAGCTCAACTGCAGAGCAAGTGGCAAAGAAAAAAAAAAGAAAATTGAACATTAAGTATGCAATACACAACAGGGATAAAATCTTCTCATAAGTGTTCACACTGCAGAGTAGGTACCTTCGACTAAAAACATACTTAAAACTGACATACCACCCCCGCCCCAAGATTATCTACTGCAACCACACAACGATAAATATATAGCTTATTCATTTAGAGCCAAAAATGATGGAAATATCAACATTTCCAAATACTTACATCAAAGGTAGGTAATTTTCACATCAATCCTTATCATCATCAAGAGCAGTGGTGAAGGTGAGACATGGGCAAGTAAGAAGGCAGAAGATTAACTTCCATAATGCATCAAATAGCAATCTGGTTTTTCCCATCTGAGAAGTTTCAGTGACTACAATTCTAACATTGGCTATGGAGATGGAAATCACAATAAATAAGAGCAGGAAGACAAGGTAACATAGTGAGGCATCTAATTTTAAGCAGGTGAACAGTCTTGCTGACTCTACTCACATATTATATGTAAGGTATGTGCTTAATTATCTTGTTGAATGAGGGCCCAGTGGCCTGACCCAAAATGCATTATGGTTGTTGCAAAGAGTGACATCGACTTGAGTGTGGTTTGATTTAGGATCTAAGATGCACTGGTTACAAAGGGAACCCCTAACATTTTGCATAAGATTCATAACCCAGTTCCTGAAAAAGGTGGCCAATCGCCAGAGGGCTTGTACAAAATTATATATACAACTCAAATCAGGATAAATATTACCCGATAACTACCATGCTCATTTCTTACATGAACAAGATGCATAAGCGGGCCTTTCTAGGAGTGACAACGGTGACTTCAGTGGAAGTGCCATGGTGCCATTAAGCGAACAACTGATTGGATCAATACACATATCTTAGACCCAAGAGTGATATTCAGAGAGCAAAGGTAGAACAGGAAAGCCCTGAAGGGTAAAATGCTATATGCTGATAATAGCATAAGTGAAGTAAAGAACGTGCTAGCGGAGAATTCAACAATGTGGAAAATAATGGTTACTGTTGAGAATGAAGAGAATCGGGGAAATGATGATATATTTCAAGCAAAAAATAAACAAAATGGGTTGGATGGGGTCACAGTTACACCAACATCAATACAGAGGTAAGTTTATTGGCTTCAATGCACTTACATAGCTTCAGACCAACATAAAGAAAATGAAAAAATGGTGCCATGTGAAGAAGAGAAGACCCTAAAGGAAAAGCCCACAGGAAAGAAGGAAACACGAAGTTGTGGCCAGGTCAAAATACCATGTTCAAAAGTGAGTTATGCACTTAGGAGCATGGGACTTGGCACAGATTGCAAGTAAAAGTTCATTTGAGTTTATATGATTTTCAGTCACTTGGACCCTGATTCACCAAGGTCTCTGGACACACAACTCCTATACGGTTACCCTGTTCTCTAGAAGAGGAAGCTCTTTGTGCATTTATGATGGTAATGGTGGACATGGGGAAGTAATAAATAATCAGTTACCAAAAGGGCATCAGTGATCCAAGCAAATATTATTGTGCGCAGTTTGAAGCATCAAACAACTCATGAACTTTAACAGTTCATTGCTAATCAATTGCTTTCCTGATTTTGCTTTATTTTAAGTGTGATTTCACTGAGCTTCCAGAGAACAGCAATGAGGGTCTTGAGTGGCTGAGGAATGCATCCAACAGAGTTCAAGAAGCCAAATCATGTACTGCTTTGCTTGCTAATACCCATTACTTGTTTTCTGGAAAAGGCTACCTGAACGTGGGGACCAAGGGACACCAAACTCCAGTCTGATGTATCCTTTTATCTCCTCTCCCAAACGCTTGCATGTCTCAAAGTGGCTGGTAAATCTTACCAGTCCTAAGTGGATCAGTGGTTCTTTGCTTTTTTTTAATTTTTTTATAAAGGGATCCCCTGGCCATAATCTCCTCCAAACTAGGACTCATTTTGTAATATGGTAAGGGCAGGATAGTCAGAACTCCTTGAGCCATAGAAAATTAGGACCTAATGAGTTACATCTCCATAAAAAGCTTTATTTTTATTTGTCTGTTATTTTGTTTCCACTTCTTGGCTAGGACAGCTGCGTGTTATACTTAGCTAGCCAGCTTTTTTTTTCTTTTTTAATAAAATGATACCCGCACTAAATTCTCAGGAAATGGGCTCGTTTCCTCTGGGTGTGACTTGTGGACTGATTTTGTTTCTAGATTTTAGTAACAGTACTAATGGCCACTGTGCTGGGAAAGGGGGTTTTGTGATCTGTGTGAAGGCGGATTAAATCAGGGCTGGTAAGCTGCAGCATGGACTCTTCACAATCACCTGTCTGCATCATAAATAGAATAAAGCACAATCCTCTGCTTTTGTTACCCAGAGATGATCTGTCACAACAGCTCATGTGTCAGAGGGCTTTTTTGCTCATTTACTACATGAAAACACAAAAACAGTCTATTGCCCCAAGCACTACCAGTGATCGCTTTTCTATGTAAGATAAACAATTCCCTCAAATGAGATTAATCTGTTTTTGTACTGGACATTTTTTTCTCCAAATCCACTGAATGTGAAGGTTGTGTGATACTGTTCATCAGTGCCCACTCCCATCTATTCCAGAGGATAAACCAGAGAACTCCAAGTGTTTCATGTATATACAAATACCTTCCTGGGGCCACTGTTTTTGATGATTTCTGAGCTTAGAACAGTGCTGCAAATGCAATACTGGAATCATTGCTCCAGTGTTCTTGCTGCCTCACTCTTTCCTGGTCCAGCTAATTGCATAAAATTCTAAAAAGGAACATAAAAATCAATGAATTTAGCTAAGTTGTCCTAAATGTGTCCTTTGGACATTGCTTGAATTGGAGCATCCCAGCAATTTGCATACTTAATTTAAGTATGCAACTGCATGCCTCCAGCCCTGGAATTCTGAGCATCAAGACTTCTGCGCGAGCGGATTCCAAGGCTTCAAAATGAGTGAGCGGAGAAACACAAAACACTTTGACCAAAGGTGAATTGGACAGTGGGTCAGCTCCAGCGAGCATCACCTCACCTCATCAGAATGCCTTCTTAAAAATTCACTTGAAAATAAATTCTCCAATGTGTGACCTTTATTGTATAAAATGCTTCTGCTCTCCTTTCTGTTTTTGAATAACATTTTTTTTTTCCAGGGAGCTGATTTATTCCAAATGCACTGGTCAAAAAGAGAGAGAAAGAAAAAGAAAGACAACACAACACAACATTGGCATTTGATGTTGGTATTTAGCTGTAATGTCAGCTTTGCTAACTTTAACATTTGTCAGCAAGGAGGAGAAACTAGAATGGTTTTACGTTTCAAGAAAAAAAAAAAAAAAGTTAAACCTGTATTTTTATTCATAGATTCATAAAGCTTCTTTACAAGTCCTTCTAAGGCAAAGGAGGGAAGATTCACATTATTACCTGTCCCACATGATAAAGCATCTGGGATGAAACTGGGTGAACAGCACCCAAGGTGTGGTAATCTACTTCTCAGACAAGGGCTATGAAGGATTTGCTCCTATGGCTCTTGGAATCTCATTTTGCATCTTTCTTAGGTCTGCTGTATAAACAGTGAACACTGTAAACCCCCTCTGATAGTTCTGTAATAAGTGTAAAATCACAGTGAAGCTTCCTTCTGAAAAATGACAACTCCAGCACTTCAAGCAAAAAGTGATGCTTCCCATCCAGCAAATGCAGATTGCAGTGAATGGAGTTGATGGCAATTGACTGAAAGAAGGGCAGTTCATCTCTTAGCCCGTGAAATTGCAGACTGCCATCAGATGCTATTTCCTCCAATTCACAGTATTCCCTCCCTTTCCCCCCCCTTTAACAATAGGGCTAGAAAAAGCCAGAGCCATCTGTCAAACCCAGATGGCTCACTCTGAAAATGCCTGTGCGTATGTTTGTAAGGAATGAGACAACAGAGAGGGTTTGGATATTTATGTAGGTTGGAAGCTACTGGTGAGTCAAACTCATTCGTGGTTCACATGTAGGTGGGACTTGAGGAAATGCCTTTACCTTGCTCAGGAGCCAGAGTCTTGTATGCAATTGGCCAGATTCAGTAAAGGTGACACAGGGTGGAGTAACGAGTCTCCCTGCACCGGGAAAGTCTCTTGAAGCTTACAGTGGGAATTCACCTTGAGCAATGCTAGATTACAGATCGGTTCCATACAGGAAAGCCACACTGGAATGTTATTCAGGTTTCAAACATCCTCAGCATCCAGGATATGCCAAAGCTAAGGTTCCTAAGGTAATTTTAACACTGCCCCCCATGTCTCCAAATTGAACTACATGACAACTTCTTTACAGAGAAACTTTGCTGCACGGAAGCACAGTGCTCAGTGAATGTAAGAACTACCATTTACTGGGTCACACCATAGGTCCGTCCTGCCCCGTGGCCTGTTACACCATGGCAGAGAAGATGCTGGAAGGGACGGCGAGCTGGGTATGACCAGGGTTTTTCCACTGCTCTTCTCTCACTTGCAGCCTCCACTGTTGAAGAACCAGAGGCTGTACCCCTAACTCCTATGCTCAATAGCTACCGATGCCCATTTCTCCAAGAATTTGTCCAATCCCTTTTTAATCCAACTAAACTGTCAGCTTCTACCACATCTGGTGGCAAATAGTTTCACACTAATTATATGCAGTGTAAAAAAGACCTCTTTTGTTAGTTTTAGACTTCCTACCTATTAACGCAAGGGCAGGCGATGATTTTGGGCGGAGGGCCACTTACCGAGTTTTGGCAAGCCATGACAGGCAGCCAGGGGCAGATAAATATTAATTTTCTAAATTTTTAAGGGGCCCCGCAGACCAGATAGAATGGCCTGGCAGGCCGCATCCAGCCCGCAGGCCGCATTTTGCCCACCCCTGTACTAATGCCATTTTGTGACCTCTAGTTCTTGTATTGTGTGAGAGAGTAAATAATAAATCCATATTTACTTCCTCTTTGGCATTTAGTATTTTGTAAACCCCCTCCAATATCTATTCTTTTCTTCGCGATTCAGGATCCAACCTACTCCTCATTTACTGCACACGCTGAAGTACTACACAGCGAAAGGACATATTCTTTGATATACGGTACAGTAGTAGGCACCCATCGATCCTTTGGATCATGGTGTACATGTAAGAGATCTAGTCAGGTGCCTGATGACGAGGCCTGTGCACGAAGCGGCTAGTATTCACTGTGGATTCTGCCAGTTTGGGGGACAGGGATTCAATCTGGTGATTTGAATCATGTCACCGGTGGGGTCCTACAGGAGGGCCGGGATCTCCTGAAGGCCCTCTGCCCATGCCAAGTCTGGCCCAAGGCACCCTCAATTCTCGCCCGCCACATCTCTGATCTTAATAGAGGTATGCTGGGAGGCTGCCTTACACCATGGCCAAGGCGGTACATCAGGACCTTTGTCCCCGTGATCTCCTGGACCCACCAGGATGTTTCCCCGTATAATGGGTGCCCTCCAGGCACCCCGGCCTTAGGGCCAAGCATGGCTCCTACCAGTCCCTAATACCACGTCCCAAGTCTTGCTGATGTCGTAGATGTTGGTTGGTCAAATATATGCCGGTTCTCACGGGCCTCTCAATATATCGCCCCTCACGGGCCTCTCAAAGTGTCTTACCGCGCGGACTACACCCCCCCGCAAGCAACCTACAGCTTGCCTCTCCTCAAGCCTCCGGCGTTTCCAGCCACCCGTGCTTCTCCCTCTGTTCTCTGAGGCCAACCGCACCACTAGCCCCCTTCCTCTCTGGGGGTAACCGCGGCACCTCATCCTTCCTAGAGGGCTACCACAGCACCCAGCCTCTGCTGGAGCTCGCCGCGCCCGTCCCATGCTCCTCAGTACTTTCCCGCACTTGGGAACTGTCTATGCCGCCCTCTCTCGGGCTTTTCAGTAGCGCTCCTCTCTGGGCTGGGGTCTATGCACGCTCGCTAGCACTAGCTGTGCCCCCATGGGCGCTGGGATCCCCACACTGCTGGGGTCCCTTTACGAGGCCTCCTCCAACCCCTGCAGCCTCACCCAAACCACCGGTATAATACAATCAACACAACACAACACAAGCCGGCCGGCTGTAACTGAACATAAGGCAGCTAGCCATAACCGCACAAGCCTCCTGGCTACGACTGAGCACCATCGCTCCAGCCTCTGGAGCTCTCACAGGCTGCACTCACACTTTACCTCTCCGAGCTCCTACCCCCACAGCTGCCGGCAGGGAACTGCCAGCCTGGCCTTGGCTCTGGGCTTTATAAGAGCCAGGCCCGGCCCCTCAGGCTCAGCTGCCTCCCCTTTGTTGCCCTGGCAACTCGCAGCTGCGCTCATTCTCTCTGCTGGGCTTGGCCCCGGCAGCTTCTCCCTTCTCCGGGAGCAGGGCAGGCACGCCCAGTGCCCTGCTGCGATCTATACAAGTGGCGGACACGCACAGTGCCCGGCCACACGCCTTCCCCCCTCAGGGAGCGGCGGGCGCACACCGCTCTCTCCATGGGGGCTCTCATCAACGCCCTTGATGAGACTCCTCTCTAGGAGCGGGGCAGCGAGGTGCTCCACGACAAATCGCTGTCCCAAATCAATTCAGCTGAATCCGATTCAGAGATTCGGCCGCCGCTGAATCAGCCAAACCTCCCCCATCCCCTGCCTGCTCTCCCAGCCCTGTCAGTGGCTGGTCTGCCCGGCCCCAGCTCCTGGCACTCTGAAAGGCCAGGCGGGGGGGTGCCCCCCACCACTTGGGGGGCTCTACCATAACCCCCACCCGCTATCCCAGCCCCCCCATGGCTGCCCCACCTGCCCCAGTTTCTGGCTTTTGGGGAAAAAAAGCTGAGCTCTCACATGCTGCATGGGGGGCTTTGCCCACTTATATATAAAGAACTGATGCTGACAGCCTAAGTCAGGGTCATGCCCTTTAACTTAACTTTTCTCCAATCAAGCCAGTGGGGACTAGGCTTTTGAAGCACCCTATACTCATCTTACTCTGGGGGTTGCAACACTGTAGTATTTTATAGGCGCTACCCCACCATGTTGCCACCAGGCCTTCCAGTTGGATGCAGTTTACAAATCATACCCAGGGATATGGGACTCATTTAAATGTCAGCAAAATGCACAGCTCACCAATCTTCATGTATTTATCCTCAAAATCCCTACTGATATCCAAAAGCATTATTATCTCCACTTTAATAGCCATAGGACCTCAGCACAGAGAATAGGGTTCCTCTCAAAATTCCTGTAAAAGTAACTGAAGTTTTCTTTTTTTTGACATCGGTAGACTTTATATGGGTCTCAAGTCAACATAGCCTCCCTGCCAAGCCTAGGACTTCTGCTGAGCAGGCCATGCTCATTCATTCTAGACAATTAGGCAGCATTGTTATCAAGCTCTCTGCAGTGGGAATGTGTACCACCATTACCGCTTCATTGGAGGCCTAACTGGCGCCACTGGGAGCGGTTTGCTTCTTCAGCACCAGTCCAGAGCTCAGGCAACAGATTGTACAGAAGCACAGAAAAATACAAGTGGAAGGGACCTCAGGAAATCACATCTAGTCTACCCCCCTACTCTGGGAAAGGTCATCCCCCATCTAATGCATCCCAGACAAGTGTTTTTCTAACTTGCGCTTCCCTTAAGAAGGAGGTTCCACATCCTCTCTATGACACCTATTTCAAAGATCTTCCACTCTCTTAGTGAAAGAGTTCTTCCTGATATCCAAACTAAACTTCTTTTGTTGAAAATTGAGACCATTACTTCTTGTCCTGTCCCCTGAAGACAAAGAACAATCTATTTGTAAACTATGCAATTCTTATCTAATCCCCCCTCAATCTTCTCTTCTCCAACCAAAAAAATTTTCTAACCTTTTTTTTCCTAAGTCATGTTTTCTAGACTTCTAATCTTTTTTTTTTTTTGCTCTTCACTAAAAGGCTGCTAAGACAATACCTACGTGAATTGGTCAAAGCCAAATAGAAGGTCTGTGACAAAGACACAAGAGGAGTCAGCTCTTCTGAGATCCAGTCTGCCATGTTAGCAAGACTAGTCATAATTCCTTTTTCAGTGGATGTTTCCTTTATTCACCATGTACTGTATGACAGCTGCAGAGAATACAACTCCTTTAGATCTATATTAATTTCACAGACCATAGTTTGCAAACCCTGATAATGAAAACAAATTCTACTCCACACAGTAACATACAGGCTAGGGACAGACATTACCCATAAACCAGTTTAAATGATCAGAAACTGGTTTAAACCTGTAAGAGAACAGAAGTTCAGGGCACTAAGGTGCCTGCTACTGAGAGAGCAGGAAAGACTCCTCAGGTGCTGGTTGCTGAAGCAATTAGTAGGATAATGACCCGCACCTGCCTAGCCAGGTGAAGAAAGGAGGCAGGGACTGGCTCCTATATAAAGCACAGGCAGGAGGCTAGAGGGAGTCCCCTACCAGCAGCTAAGGAAAAAGGAGCTCCCTGCTAGGAAAGAGAAGCCTGAAGGCCAGAGCAGTGTTAGTCACCGCAGTAGAATAGAGAACCCGGTAGGCCTGAGCATAGTTATGTCTGTACTCAGTGATTAGAGGTGCCTCGGCACAGCAGAATTTCCCAGGCACAGCGCAATTCCTCTGTACAAAAAGTCCCTTGGTATGGTGGAAAACCTTGGTGCAGTGATCAATCCCCGCCAAACTTAGCAATTGCATTGTTTGAATGCACACTACCTATTGGCTTGTTGTAGATTATTCCTACCTAGTGACTAGCAATTGGCTCGCTAGCCATATAAAAGCTAGGGCAGTTTCCACCCAAATTGGAGAACTCTGCATGTACTTTGGAAGAGAGTTCCGCGTGCATCCCAGAGCAAACTTGGAGGCCTGATCACCCACCAACGACTCCCCATTACTGAATGTCCCAACGTACCCCGTACCCTGCATCCCCAGAAAGCATTGGTGTGTTGTTGAGAATTCTACCCGAATTGCAACTTTACGGAAGGTGCCTACACTGTGTACGTTGACATGAGTCCCTGTACTTCAGTATTGTAAGTAAAGTTATTTCAAGTTAACCAATACGTGTCTGTGCCTAATTCTACTCCATTGGTCGAAGTACCAACAGCCCCACCGGCTATACTTGGCTCCCACAAGTTATAACTAGTGGTTTATGTTTAGGTTATAGCCAGAAGGCTAGTATTTTGTGTTGCTGTTTATTTATCACCAGTGGTTTGCATGAGGCTATTAGAGAATGGAGGAGGCCTCATAGGGGACTCACAATAGTGTGGGGACCCCAGCATCAGTGAGGGTGCTGCATATGGGGTACATAGACCCCAGCCCCAGAGAGGAGCAGTTCAGAAGCCCCAGAGAAGGGGGCATTCTTGAGAAGCCCCAGTACGGGCATAGTGAGCCTCAAAAAAGGGGGCAACTTTTTAAAAAGAAAAGAAGGCCCTAGAGAGAAGGGCAGCACTATTGAGAAGGCCCTGGAAAGAAGGGCACAGAGAGAGAAAGATGGGACTGGAGAGCCTGAGCACTAGAGGGGGCACGAACAGAGAGGCCTAACAACGTCTACCACATCTGCAGGGCTTGGGATGTGGTATTGGGGTGGTAGGAGCCATGCATAGCCCATAAGGCTGAGGAGTATGGAAAACACACTACCGTAGAAGAACAAAAAGTAACAGGACAACCATGGCCAAGAAGAAGGAAGGCAGCCTCCCTATAAAAATATATACAATTGAAGTCATGGCGGGTGAGAATAGAAGGGCGCGAGTCGACAGCTTGGCATGGTAAAGGAGGTGGCAGGGGAGAGCATGGCAACCCTGATGTCTCTCCTGTGACACACACAAACCAATATGAGAAGGGCTGAAAGTGGTTTGAGAGAAATCTGACTGAATGTAGTATCAGACTTGACTGATTTGGTTCAAACAAGTTTATCCCAGATCCCTTGCTGGTTTAACTCTCTCAGCATCCTGGCATGCTGTCTGGGCTGGGTGGGGCTCTCTGCTCCACAGCAGAGCTGGCCCCTCCCCTCTGCTCCCTGGCTGCAGGTCTGGCAGAGACTGCAGGCTGCTTCCCCCTTCCCTTTGACCACTCCTTGCTAAGAAGGAATCCCCTCTCCCTTCTACCTTGCTGAGAGGTGTCTGTGCATTAGCCAGCATGTGGGCTGCTAGCTATGTCCAATCTGCCACAGCACGGACCAAAGTCAGAATCAACAGGGAGCTGGCAATGTCCTTCTGTTTTCTTAATGGGCTAATAAACTATAAGTGAGGGGTGATAAACACTGTTAGCAATTCCCTACTGGGCTGGCCTACTGGGGGGTCCCTAATCAGAGCATCCTGCCAGGGCCTGTCCATGCCCCACTCAGCTCAGCACTAAAGAAGGGAAGGGAGGGCTGCTCTAGCACCCCTCAGTTTCTAGCCTGAGCCACTGCAGGCACGTGCCTGAACTTCCTCAGTCCAGAGGGGCTGTCTGTATGGTTACAAACTGATTCAGCCTAGACCAGTCTCCAAAGATTGAATCTGTTCAGGCTCAGGCTTTCTTAATGTCTGTCCCTAGCCATATAGGTACACCCTTAGGAAACGCAAGACATCATCAGATAATGAAACTTTTCATTCTCCCATTATTATATATTTATATAATTATTGCACAGAGAGGAATATCGGGAAATGTTTAATTTCCTTGGTTTAACATAATCCAGTTTACTTGAGTAAAGTGTGGTGATTTTTTTTTTTTTTTAAACCATGTAACATGGACAAACTATATCAAGTTTTGGCTCGATGATAAAAGGGCAAATCAATAACATTTGAGACAATGTGCAAGACACATTTCAAGTTTCCATCAGCCTTTCTGGAGGTGAAAGAACTGTTCAAAAGTGAACATCACTTTTATGGCACACTTATCCTGTCTCATTCCCTGCTGGAGTATGAGACAACCATTTTCATTTACTTTTGGAAGTAAATTACACCCAGGCTCAGAGTACAAGTACCAAACATCAGCCAAAGATGTAAAACTCTAAGAAGGTTATAGAAGACCTTATTATAATGACCATGTTGAGGAAGTCATTCCATACCCTCCCCATCAATAAAAGGAGAACAGGGCATCAGATGGATGCAAATATCTCTACCAGCTAATGTTTATGATTAAGATTCTGAATGCAGCCCATATAGTCATTACTTGGATGCGAGTTTTATGGATTTGCACAATTTAAACTGTGGATTTTTGCAACTGGAGGCTGTTAGGAGAAATATGCAACAACTTGCTATATTATGGGAGTGAAAGAAAACAGATTCTAGGCTTAACTGTAAATAAAATGCGAGTCTGCCCTCAAAAATAAAATAAAGAAGGGAGATGCAAAGAAGCCGTAATTCCATTCTGGAAAATGTGGCTTCCATGGGATTACGCTATTGTGCCACTTGCTCTTGTCCATTTTAGCCTCAGCAAAAGACATTAACCTCATTATTCCCACTGAAGCAATAAAAACAATTATCTTGCTGGCAATAGGATTTGCTGCTGAGAAGAAAAGTCTATTAGGAAAGAAATGAAGGCTGAAATATGAATAACAGCTTCTAGTCCCAGCAGCCTGCTATGCCCTGCAATAGTTAGCAACACTGCAGCACTGGTCTTGGAATGGGGCTGGAAGGATGGACACCCCCCTCCCCCCAGAAATCCACCAATGTCCATAAAGGAAGCTGTACAAATATTTCATCACTGAGAACCCAAGAACTGAAAGAATCCATAAAGGAATCAATTTGTTGCTCCAGGTGCTTCTTTCACCAGCAGGTGCCACCAGAGGCAAAGTTGTGACAAGAAAACAAATGCTAAGAAAAGAAAGCAAGACAGATTCCCATTGTGCCTGGCACAGATGCAGTGAACTGTATTTGCTGCAGTTATTTTGTTTTAAATAACATTTGCTAGAGGTGGGGAAGGGAGGTGTTGGATGATAAGGAAGTGGGAGGAAACGGAAATCAAATGTTTTAGGCTGGTAGACATAAGAAAAGATATTGATTGTTACAGACACTTGTATTGTGCCACAGGGCAGACACACACTTGCAGTAAAAAAAAGTGATGTGTTTAACGAGACAAGTAAGAGGGAAACACAGTGGAGTCTAGCATGAAGCCTTAATGGCCCTTCAAAATCTTCATGCTTTCGCTAGTCTCCAGCAATGCTGAGTAACCCCATTCTCCATCTCATTGGAAATTAAGGGAATTTAGTGCTTCTAAAAGGTTGACAGATTGGCAGGACTTAGCCAATGAAGTCCTTTGCCTAAGTGCAGAAGAGGCAGAGCATGGAGAGAGCATCACGGAGCGCTTCCCCAAAAAAACACCCGCTGCCGCCACAGGGACTCGGCTTCCGCTGAGCGTCTCCAATGCTTCATCTGGGAGCTGGTCCTGCGCCACTGCCGACTGCTGCCTATGGAAGTTGTACTATTACATTCCCGCAAGAGCAGGAACTGTTCTTTTACAAAACAGACCATTGTTTTTTTCCTGCTTGCAAAACATTTGTTCCCAATGGAGAAGAGACGAGAGACGAGTTTTTTTCTTGGAAGGCATCCTCCACTTCTGTTTCTTTCTGGCCACCAGCAGGCAAGAGGGCTGCGAGACACAAATCCATTCACACGCGCACTGTTTACTCAGCAAGTAAATAAAGAGGCAGCTTGTGTCGTTTCCATTGTCGGGATGATGCAATGACCCCTCACAAGTGTTCTCTTCACTCAAAGATTAACAACAGGCGAACACCATAGACCATTAGTCAGCGCGACAAGCCTCAGGAAGGGTTTGGTAGCCTGCCATCTCCAATAAATCTCGCTGATGTTTCATTGTCTCCCACCAGCGCAGACTGTCACCAAGCCGGTGATGGGTATTCAGGGACCTTTCACTCCATCTTACCAGCTTCCTGGATGATTACAAGAGGGGTAATGGCAAAGAGATCATTTTAACTGCTTTTGCTGAGCCCTACACTCTTCTGCCGTTCCTGGTCAGAGCTATAGGAGCTGCTTCTTTGCAGTCCTAATAAGGCCCAGCTGAGTAAGAGGCGTGTGCCATGAATTGCTAAAAGAATATGCAAGACACTGATGCATGGAAAAAACATGTTTCATTATTTATATATTTTGATTTCACCAGCTATGAAGAAATACTCCAGGTGCACTAGCACGGAATGAGTCTAAAAATTAGAAATGACAACATCAGACAGCAGAAAATAACTGCAGACACAAGATACAAAATAACTCAGCCAGACAATAAATCAAAATAGAGAAGCAACTTCACACCTCTTTTTTCACTACCCTTAACCTATCCTAACAGCCTTCCACTGCATACTCAAAAGTACATCAAAGCTGTGGCTATTTTAGAACCAGAGGGAAAAGTACAGCATTAACATACTGAAAGACCCAAGAAGTTACCACCAACTGGGATTTATTATACTCTTCAGTTTTGTAGACTACTGGCACACTAGTGAATACTTTTGCTGATGGGGAAACCTATAGTAGGTTATTATGATTCCTATTAAGAATGACAGGGAAGTCCTTTTGAGCTCATAATGGCAAGGGTTAATTTCCTGGACCAAGCCACCCTGCTTTTTTACAAATTCCCACTGAAAATAACAATAAACAGGTGGATAATCCATTGGGAGAAATTACTTCAATTCATTGATTGTCAAGTTATATTCTGTGGCATCATATTGGTCCTCTCACAACAAAGACTTGAAGTCCCCTCAGAATCTATCATTGTCATACCAAAGATCACCATCGAGCTGTCAAAGCACCCTTTTCTCTCTCTGGGCTCACGCCTGCTGCCTCCAAAGCCTCAGCAAGCCCAGGAGCAATAGGCCAAAACCATAAAATCCAGGTTGGCCAAGAAGTCCAAAGAATTCATATCTAGAGCTTGAATATCATTAGCTGTAGCTGTACCAGAGAGCCAGCAACAATACTCCAGCACATTGGGATCCCAACCATCTCTAACCCAGTCTGCTAATCTGATGCGAAGATGTTGTAATAGTGACTGTACTAGTCAGATACAGTGGCTGCATTTAGGGCAGGGAGAGGAAGATGACAATGAAACCAAACTGACTGGAAAGCATCATTGAAGTTACTGAACAAGTCACAAGGTGGGAATCACAGACTAGAAGTCAATACCTTGTGCTTGCAGACATCTTGGTTTAACTCAGGTAGGGGAGAGGAACAATGAACCCCCTGCTTAACTCAGTTGATTCATTTGATACACTGAAGAACAAGATAAAAAGTATTTTTTTTCACTTAAAAGAGTCCCCTTACAAGCTCTGCCAACAGCTGAAAAGTGACAGGCTGGCTCCACTTGCCAGAATAAACTGAACATTATTATTTCTAAAGTCAAGGCTACTTGTTACTCCTGTGGAAGCCATAACTTCATCTGCAAGACTCACATGGGTGTCATGCTAGCAGACAAGTTCCAGTTCATTCCCTTCGCCCTTTGGGAATCAGTGGGGTGACAAAGAGCAGGAGCTCAGAGACCTACACAAACTCCATGTTTTGCTAAGGAAGGGAAGGAATCCTTGCATCGCAATTGCAGTGCTCCTGCCTCTTCCCCCTCTCCTCCCTACCAACACATACACATGTTCGCTTGCTCAAGCCCAATACTCAAAGTTGTATATCACTTGAAGCCGGTGAAAACATGTCATGACACAGCTCCAGACAGAGCTTTGAGAAATGTGAACTAGGGAAGTGAGGCATGAAGTGGGTGGACATGGGCAAACCCAAAGTCCTTGACTGTCCCATGGTTGAGATGGGGTCCCATTTATTGTTGAAAGCAATCTTGATATAAATAACAACTTCCCATGGTAGAATGGCTCACATTTAAATATAAAAGCACGTACGGCTGAATAGATATAAATCATTCATATTCCATGGCAAAGTCACATTGCTATCGATTTCAGAATTACTTTCAAGTTATAAATGCTTGCAATAAAATTAACTGCATGAATTTCAGGCATTATGCTTCTCTTGTGATTTCAATTATTGATTAATTGCCACACTGGAAGCATTAAGCTCTGAAACACTCACAATAATTATTACTACTGCCATGGTTATTTTCTTTTCTTTTAATTTTAGGAATGTGACTTGGGCCAGGCATTCTGGGAGTTGTAGTTCAAGGGGGTTTTTTCCCCCAAATCAGACTTGAGATGGATCCTTCCAGGTTAGAAAATTGTTCTCTATCCAGCCAAGCCTGTAAGTTTTCAAACCCAATAGAAATGAATTCCCAGCATGTTGAATAATTACCTGGCCATTTTTAGCACTCTGTTGATCAGATGGCACTGTATTTATCGGAAGAAGTTACGTGCTTCACTCCAGGGATTTCTGTGAACGCAAGGTCTCAAGGGTTTTTTCCTGGAGAACAAAATGTATTTTAAAAATACTGCTTAGCTCAAAATTCACCACTGGCATAAGATCTGTTGGCATCAAATGAATAAAATTACAAATGAATGTGGTTCCCGCTATTTAAATTTAAAAAACAAGTTCACTGGCTTCTGTGTTTCCCCAGGCTAACACCCAAATAATCCATAAACTGTATTTGCTGAGCAAAATTAGCTGAAAACATTGTTACAGGTCCATCCCGTGAAAATTACTCAGCATTGTAAGCATAGGATTAACTAAATTGAGCAGATTAGTCCCCTCACCGTTGCTGCTTCTCCTTAAATTCAGCGACTAAAGCTGCAATTACAAGTGCCCAGCCACCTTCAACTCAAATCCCCAGTTTCCTTTGTCTCCCTAATTATGTGCAACTGAAGTTGGGGCAGGGAGAGGCATCCCTGTCTTCTTCTTTTATGATTCTGGAACAGATTTGGGCCTAACCCTTACTTATGCAGGACACCTGGGCACAAAGGTCTTCAAGTGGAGTATGTGCAAGTGGAGGGTTATTTATCTATTCCAAGATAACGCCATAGGGTCAGACCTGGGTGAGAACACAAGCCTTTCCATAGTCTGGCTACAATGCACGTAAATCTTGCAGAGCTCTGCTTGGCAACTGCCTCCTTTGGTAAAGTTCGTGACTAGGTTGGCCTTTTGTTGGTTCTCTCATTTCTTCCAAATTCAGACTAAGCTGATAAACTGTCCCAAATGCTCCTCCTCAATCTGCCCACAGAATGCCATTATCATGAGCCATCAGACAGTCCAAGCATTATCCTGATAATATGGGTTTCCTTCTTCCCTTCCCTTTTATTGTTTCATTGAGAGAAACTACTGGTATGACATTGCAAAGCTACTTTCTCCACCTTCTTGCCCCATGGAAATCAAATGCAAAGGATACTCACTGTGCTGCCATAAATGCAAACCAGTGAAGAATCTGACCCCACATTTTTTCAGTTTGGAGTGGCAATTTATCAACAAATGCAAGTCATGAGCAACATCATCAGTAGCTGCTAAATCAGGGCAGGGCAAAATGCGGCCCGGGGCTGAATGTGGCCCGGCAGGCCATTCTATCTGGCCCACAGGACCCCTAAAAAATTTAAAATATTAATCTACTCTAGGCTGCCTGTCATGCGGCCCTTGATGGCTTGCTGAAACTCAGTAAGGGGCCCTCCGCCCAAAATAATTGCCCACCCCTGTGCTAAATAGATCATCTCCACTGCATTCACTACAACTACATTGATTTACACCAGTTTGGCCCAATACTATCATTACTGTCTATATCTAATATGCTAGTGCCAGAAGCCTTAAACCATGGATTTCGTAAGGCTTTATACCACTCCCCTAAAAAAAAAAAGTTGTAGCCCAAAGAATTTACAATCAGGCAACCTAAGTATCTTGAATGCTTCCTTCAGTTGCAGTTCAAATTACAGATGTACAGGAAATACCTGTTGGATGACTTTAGCCAAAATTCCTTAATAGGTACCTGGACATGTGTATGCACAAAGAGGGAAAAATAAAAAGAGACGATATTGTTACCAGCAAATCTCAATGCATCGATCCATCATTCCTAACAAGCCAAAGACAAAAAGCTTCAAAGTTCCCTGTCTGTACATTATGCCACAGAGGTCTGCTACTTTTTTCAAATCTAAAGTCATAATCATCCTTTGCCTGTGACATCAAACTGAGATGACAAGGAGGCAGCTATGATGTAATAAAGATGAGCAAGGGCCTCAGCTGAGGAATGAGGAGCAGTAGGATTTCCAGGCAGTGGAGATTTTCTTCACGTAAACACCCTTAACTGTGAGCTTCTTGACAGGTACTGAATCTTTATGTACATACAATGGCAAGTACATTGACAGTGCTCAATAAATAATAAACAAGAGAAGATAAAGGAGGCAAAAAATAGACAACTCATCATCAACGCCCTCTCTGATAGGAATTATTTTCAGAGCTCTCTGTGCCGGGGCACTTGCGATTCTTTAGAATACATATTCTAAAGAACCATTATCTATAAAATGAAGTTTGTTCAGCTTTATTTCCCTTCATGTCTGAAGCATTAGCGTCTTTGGATGAGGCATCCTTCAGTTTGGAACTATATTTGATTTGCAACAAATCATTGCTGGAAAGGTGTTTTCTTCCTGACTCAGCCTTGATCTATAATGAGAAATAAGCACAGACCCAGACCTTCTATCTGGTCATTCTGGTACTTAGGGACACTATGGATTTGAGTCCAGCCTTGAATTTCTCTTTAAATAGACAGGCAGACAGCCAGATCTAGATCTATGTATAGAGAGACAGACAGACAAACTAAAGAGGAGTTCAAGTTTACACCCAAATCCATAGTATCCCTAAGTACCAGAATGACCAGATCCAAGATTTGGGTCTGAGCTCATCGCTTGTTACAATTCAAAGCTATGCCAGAAGGAAAACATTTTCCAGCAATGATTTGTTGCAAACACATACTGATTTTAATCTTCACCATCATCATCAGACCTTAGTGGGAAAAGATCTTTACACAGCTGCTACTTGATGACCGAAAGCTACCTCCTCTGTGAGGTGAGGTGTCACAACGTGGCTCCAAGTAATCCCAGGGTTAGACTGCAACCCTATGACCCAGCCAGGGAAATGGGCAACACAGAGCTGTAGGTCTCTTTGAAGATCACTTCTGTCTTGAGAGGATGACATTTATTATATGAAATCAGTAACATCCATTGGGAGCTCTCGAGTATGAGAGGTACTTTTCCACAGGATAGTTTCCAACCAGGCAGATGCAGAAATGAACATTCATATCCACACACCAGTACCAGGCAAGCGCGCACTTTAAAAACCTGTGTATGCACTGCATTTGCCCCAGTGAGTGTTGCATTGCAAATTGTAATACCTGCATATTCACGAGCAGGTGGTAGGCTGTTTTCAGGGCACACACAGGTGTTTAAACTGCTAAGCATACAAGTATACACCTTACCAATTCTGGGTACGCACAAGTAGAAGTCATGTGTGCGTAGCTTTTTGCTGCTACAGGTTGGCACTCAAATCAGTCAAGTCCCTTGGTATAAAGCAACAGGAGTCAGAAAATTAGCATTTCATTAGGCTTCTGTAGAACACCTGAGCTCTGAGACTGACTCGGTATCAAATCTAAATCATCCCAGAGAAAGTTATTTAGCTACTGTATGTGCTGCCTCATAGTATAGCATAACAGGAGACTTCAGCCTGATGTATGGTAGGGACACTGATGAATGGATTACCTTGTTTTCTCCCAGGAGAATAAGAGTAGAATATTCCATATTTTAACCATACAGGAGGGAAGGGGAAATGATGAAAACACACATGAAGTAGCTGGTTGTGCTGCACTGTTTAATATTAATTATAGAATATTGTAGTAGTATTAGATTAGTGTTGCAAACCAAATTTGTTCTAACAAGGAACATAAAGAATTATAACAGCTGTGCTTGTCATTATTCCACTTAGCCTCGTAACTCAGTTGGTTTGAAAGAGCCATATTGGCTTAACAGATTTTCTTAAAACCAGTGGTTTCTAGGCACTGGCTCACTGCAAACCACAGGAGGGAGAACTTTTCACAGCTAAACCACCTCATCTCCTCCACTTCCTAATTGCTTACATTCTCTGCAGTCAGCTTTATCCATTACCTTGGTTCTATGGGCTGCCAGAAAGGATGTCATGAACCACCTGTAGGCTGCAGAGCACATCTGCAGACCCACCATATGAAAAGATGCACCGTTTAGTAAGTTAGCATGGCAATGATATTCTACCATGCTGACTAGGAAACCTATCTTATGCATAGAATGGAAGTCCAGTGAAGGGAGTTGGTTCAGCTTTATTTCTTTTCACTTCTGAAGCATCTTTGGATGAGGCATCCTTAGTGTGAATCCATGTCGTCCTTACTAACTTGTGGTCTGCTTCCTGCAGTTGAGGGACCTCCAAGGCAAGGAGCTTTTGGTCTCCAGCAACGAAGCAATATTGCAAATAGAGTTTGCTATTACTATTTGCACTGACCACATTCATTTGGCATGGAGGGCAGGATTCTGTGCTTTACTTTTTCCAGAAGTGCTGCTAGCTGTATTCATTCTGAATGCAGTTAGCTTCAATACGGCTCATGCAGTCACATCCAGTTTTATAACAAGGGAGTCAATTTATTCAGCAAAATGCAAAACTTTGCTGACACTCAGAATAAACTGGGGAAGTGGGAGCCTCCTGAAGAGCCATGGAGGACAATGTAAAAAATTCTAACTGTAGAATTGCTATTGTTCCCAACAGAGCAAAACTGAGGCACAAGGAACAGCTACTTGAGACTAAAAGGAAAGTGAGGGGCATGAAATATTTGTCAAATACCAGTGAAGGCACAAAACCTCCCACCCAAAAATAGTTGTTATCTTGATTTGCATGAAACATATGTTCTGCCTGAAGCAAAGAGAGCTTGGACTAAGATACAACATTTCATGACAAAGCGCAGGGAATCTCAAAGGCATTTTAAGCACTTGTAGTGTGGTGAAATGTAAGTCATTGAGATGATGAAATTGCAAGAGACTGAACAGTGTTGCTACTAGCTCTCTTTGGGTTTGAGGGGAAAAAAAACAAAACAAAAAAAACCCCAACACTTATGAAGATGCTATCTATTCCCTAGGAAAAAGCAAAAGCAACCATTACAGCCACGACTTGTGAATTAGCACAGTCAACAGACAACAAGGACTGTTGGCAATGCAAACTGATATCATGCAAATGCATTCAATGAGAAGGAGATATGGGAATACTAGCGAGCATTAATGTGCAGTACCAGAGTCACTGGAACACACTATGCAAAGTCATATCCAAATTGCGTGGGCAGGGTAGAAGAAAACACACCCCTAGAGAAATCTCTCTTGCATATGTAAAGATGCTATAGATTTATTCCAAAGCAGTCAATGCTATTGGCCACCAGATGGCAGAGAGCAATTCTTTTCTGACTGCAGAGATGTCTGCTGATTTTGGGGGGGAATTGTAAGACTTCAGTCATTTTGCTGCAGACCCTGGGCACTTAGAACTTTATAATGGTAACAAAGCTAAACAACTCAGCTCCTCCTACATGCAAAGCTCACTGTCCTGCTGTTTGAGCTAATTTTACCTGGTAGCAGTATAGGGCTTATGACACATCGAAAAGTTCTAACGCGATCCAGCAGAGGTCACCGGCAGCTTGTTACAATATGGCCAATAACAAGAGAGTACGGGAACTGTATCAGATAGAGCGACTGAGCACCTGGTATAGGGTACAATAAGAGCACAATAAAATGCTTAGTAGAGGATTCCTAAGCTAGCTCTGAACAGCAGAAGTAGTATAAATATGCTAGCATGGCACTCCGTTTGGACGAATTAGCCTTTCCAAGAAATAGTCTACATTGCTCCCAACACCCAAAATATTTTGATCAGAGCTGATTTGGGTCTCTCTACCCAGAGTTTCAGAAACGCTCCAAAAGGCTCAACTCAAAGTCCCTCTCAATACATTTAGACTCGCTTCTGAATTGAAGCCAAGGTTACAATTTTTTTTGCCTTCCTTAGTTCAGACAGCCTCTCCAGCATCCTCACACCTCATTCAATGGCACTAGGACACTATAGCGGGCATTTTGCTGGTTCTCATCCACGTTTAGAGCAGGTAGATTCTATGGTCTTTGGGTTTAAAGTGTCTGCCGAGGCAAAGAAAAAGAGAGGCAAGGAGCAAACACTTACAAGAAAACAGCTCTGAACTGAGCTCAAGAGAAAAGCGAGTCTGAAGTGTATTGTCCGCTCATTGAATTTCAGTAAAAGCTAGAGACAAAATTCAGAGAGATCATGCATGTGAGTGGGAGGAGGGGAGCCCCAGGCTGATAAGACCACCACAGAACTCTACTGACACCCACTGACCTGCGCATACCTTACACCTCCTTAGATATACGACCTTTTGACTTGGCACTAAAATAATTTAGGAAGAGACAAGTATTACATCACCTTAAACCAGGGGTGGGAAGAAAAAGGTCTGCAGGCCAGATCCATCCCACCAGGCCATGCTATCCAGCCTGCAGGACCCCTACGAAAAAACAATTATTACCAGCCTGCAACTGCCCCTCTGAAATCTGATGGGAGGTGGGCTTTCAGAGGTCAGGTACCATTGGACTGGGTGGGCTCTGTGCCTCCACCACTGAGGGGCTCACAGCAATCGATCTGGGAGCCCTGTGTGAAGGCACAGTGTGCGATGGTATGCGACTGGACAGCTGGTGAGTGGGGAGGGGAGCTCCTGCCTACAGGGGGTTTTGTGGGGGTGTGTGGGCCCCCAAGCCACATGCCCCCCCCAGTGCACAGCAGCAGGAGACCCTTGGAGCACTCATGGCCCGCAGCAGGCAGAGGCCCTGGTGGCATGTGGTTCCAGCTGAATCCCAGGAGACGCACACAGCGGCACAGAGCCCACCTGGCCTGGCTCACTGGCATGCTCCTTCAAACCAGACTAGGCTGGCCCCGTGCCAGCAAGTGGAGCTCCTGGCACTGCAGGTGGGAGCCGTGCACCATTGGGCTGGGCCAGGCCAAGTCTGTACCTCCACATGTGGCTTCTAGCTCTCCAGTGGGGAACCACACATGTAGGCACAGAGCCCAACCAGCCTGATGGCGCACAACTCCCTGTGGGTCCAGCTCCATGTGCCATTAGACTGGGTGGGCTTCGTGATGCCACATGCAACTCCTGGGATTCAGCTGGAGCTGTGCATCACCGGAGGGCTCTACCTGGCATAGGCCATGGACTGCCCCAAGGGCCTGCTGATGCCACTGGGCGGGAGGGACATGTAGCAAGGGGGCCCACACCAAGCCACAAACACTCCACAGCCCCCCCCACACACATCCACACCCCTTCAAAAAACCCCACAAACATCCACATACACCCCACAACCCACCATACACACACCCATCCTCCAACCACACCGCACACGATATACAAAAGTAAAACTTTGTTTTGAGCTATTATGCAAATCACCTCTATGTACACTATAGAAGTGATCATATAATAGCTCAAACATAAATCAGAACAAATGTTTTTTTTTAAAATAAAATATGTTATAGTAGATGCTTGACTGTTAGTATATGGGTTTTTTTCTGGTTCTAAGATGAGAAACCCACTCCTATAAGGAATACTTCCAGGGGCAAGGGGTTGGGGGTGGGGGGAGACTTCCAGTGGCAAAGGTCAGGGGTTCAGTATGGCACTTCCAATCCCATGATGGCAAAAATCAGGGGGGAGGGGCCCCTGTCAAGGGGTGAGGCTACCCTTGCGGCCCTCAACAGCTCACCGGAACTCATTAAGTGGCCCTCCAGCTGAAATAAGTGCCCACCCCGTCTTATACATTCCTGTAACAGCCCTTAAGTTCTCCAGATGTCAATCTAGCCTCTCAATTCAAATCCATTCCTGTTTGTCAGTTCAATTATATATTGACCTTTGTTCCATTTGAAAGACACTCTTTTGTAGAACGAGGAAGGACGTTCAGTTGCATCTCAGCATGGAACAAAATGATCCTGAAGCCCCCATTGCAATACCTCCCCGGATGGAAATGGTCATGTAGATCATGGAAAAACTGCACCACATAATTCAATTGTTTGTATATAAATTATTTGAAAAACTCAGGGTGTTGCAAATGATACATTTCTAAATTCCATCAAGCCAGATTGTAGCCCTACAAAAGATCTGCTGAGATTCACAGAACCAGAAAGGTTCGTTCAGAGAATATCCTTTTCAGAATCAGAAATCACACAAGAAACCAAGTTTTCAGCAAAATTCCCAGTACTTCATAGCAAAAAGCAGTCACAATTACAGTTATGCCAGAGACACCATCAAAACTACCTGTGATGGAGTTCAAGTAGGTTTTTTATTATCAAACTCTGATCATAACACTTTACAGAGAAGTCACAACAAGCTTATTTCAACTTTGCTTCACCTTGTGGCGGTATTTTAATCTACTGGCCATTTGGCTGCTGTAAAATCCTGAGAAAAGGTTGCCTTTAGGAAATGGGAAGTAGGCGACAGGCTGAAACAGTTGCCAAACTTTGCGATTAAAAAAGGTGCTGTCAGGTGCCTAATGACCCGTCACTGACACATGCTCCCGACCAAAAGCTATGTACCATAAATCAGTATTTCTGAGCTGCAAACACTAGACAACAATAATGGAAATGCTTTTATTTTTTGATCTTCTCCACAGCTAGTGGGATGTGGTCAGCAAGAATTTGAAGTAGATAGGCTGCCTGAGAAAAACACATATTCAGTAGGAGGCAAACAAAGCAGAGATTATTTTGGATGGGATAAGAATACAAATTCAGAGCAGTTAAGAAATCATCCTAAGCCATATCTATTCACCAGGTGTAAGGACACGGTCTGCCCAACTGGAACTCAGTAAGTGCCAGAACCCTTTTCCACCAAGCTAAATCAAACTTCAAAAAAGGCAAGGGAAAGCAGTGCCGTGTCTAGCAGTAATAGCAACACCAGCAGAGTCTCCCTATGCCTGACAAAGGGTGGTTGTGCCCAAAAGCTTGCAAAGAACTTTTCCAGCTTTTTAGTTGGTCTAATAAAAGATACCACATCTACCCAAAGAACTTTGCCTGCCTGTGTCCTTAGACCAACATGGCTACAACCAACAACCATATAGAAACCTAAAACAGCCAAAGCTCCTGCAGACTGGAAACTCCTTGTTATTTTATTTTTTCCCTCCATTCTCTGGTTCAAGCCTTCAAGAGAGCAGGGCCCAGTAGGATGATTGAGATAGATAAGTCGATAGATTTAGACAGGAATAAAGTGTTAGAAACTTCCCTTCCCAGCCGCAAGGCAAAAGTTGTACCTTTATCAGCTGCTCTGTTCTGTCTCTTCTTTGCTCCCTGTCACCTGCTCTCCCAAAGTAATTACATTCCCCAGGGAGAGAGCGGCAGACACCATTTGATCAGCTCCGTGACCTCTGTGGGGAATGAAATTAAAAACCGGAGGCATCAACCACAATAGGGGGAAGACATTCTTCATGGCTAAGTTTCAGGCCTGAAGGTTAAATGACTATTGCTGCGGCTGCTGGCAGTTCTCATTTCGACTTTGAGATGCGAGAGTCTGCAGCAAGGGCTCCCAGCCCTCTTTGCTCCTGCCCTCACAGGACTGAATGAGTTTGAGGATGGTTCATCACAGCTTCTTGCTTTAGGATGTACGACTCGGCACACCATTAATCTGCATGTCCTGCAGTCGGTTAGGCTCCCTCCTTGGTTCCTAATGACAGGCTCATGCTTTTCCTAGTTCCAGTCTAGAGGTTCAGTTCAGATTAATAATATTGTGCTTAACACCACCAAATCGGGATGCTCAAGCAAATTCCACTGGGCCTCATGACTTGGCAAGCTGAAATGAAGCAGGCTCTGATCTTCTGCTTCCTAGTAGACCAGAACACTCTTCCATGGGAAGAGGGATTTTGTGATTTCCCCTTCCTATCATTTGGCTAACAAAGCAAACACAGAACTCATTAATCTTCTCTAAAGGCAGTTCACTACTACTCTTCTCAGGATCTGTGTGTACCAGATGGCACACACTAATACGGCTTGTAAATCTGAAGTGGGTGTTGAAGGGGTGTTGCCAATGCATTACCGAAAAGTGACAACATGGTCAACCCCAAGGGTGAAAATGGCAATAATTAAATGTGAGATGACCTGACAACCTTGCCAGAGGAACAAGACAAGATCTGCAACTGCAGGAACTGGTAAAACAGGGAGAGCGCTCCATATTGAGGAACATGCTTTGACTTTGCATGCAAGTGAGGTTGGTTGAGCTGACCTTGGCTGTGTCAGGATCCTGCTAGAATCGCCATTTTCAAAGAGCATTTTGGGAAGCAGTGGCAGATTGAGATTTATTGGGGCCCAGGACAAAATGAAAATTGGAGGCTCTCGACACCCCATTATAACGGCATTATAAAATGCCTATTGCAAGACATTTTAAAACTATTGACAATCAACATTTGTTTTTTTTGGCACACTCCAGCAGCCTCCTGTGTCACATGGATCAGTGTCCCGGCACTTAAAAATGGCAGCGGGGGTGCTTGAACTAAAGCTTGTTGAATAAGCTTTAGTTCACACATCATCACCACTATTTTTAAGCACAGAGATGCTGATACATGAGATGCTGTGGCACTTTAATTAGAGCACTCTCAAAGCTGCTCTAATTAAAATGCTCCCACCCCTGGAGCTCGTATAAAAAGGCTCTCCTCTCTGCTGCCTTTCCCTTGGGAGCCCACACCAGCCATGTGTCCCATACCTGCCCAGAACTGGGAGGCACAAATCACTGCCCCTGCTGCTGCCGGACACACGGGGGAAGATGGCCAGTGCAAGGCACCCCAGGCAAGACAGCAGAGCAGAGTGCACCAAGCCCACAGTGAGCAGCCCGCATCTGCCCCATGCACAAATATGGGGGGGTACATGCTCCCCCAACCCTTATGTCCACTGGACAAGCTGCCCACGGCTCCATCCCATTCCCCACCCCAGCCCTGGATCCCATGCAGTGCCCTGGCTGGGCAGTGCCCCCAGCCCATGCCCCAGTCCCTCCTTCACTGTGGGGGCCTCAGTCTGCAGGGAACCACTCTCCATGCTGCCTGGCTGTTTTTCTGACCATGTGCTTGCATGCAGTCATGCATATGCACGTGGCACCCACTGTGTCTCGCTCCTGGCAGCCCCAAAGCAGGACCCCTTGTAGGCTGGAATGCTGCCCACTTACATGAGGAAACCCACCATTTCCCAAGGGAACCCAGGCATCCAGGAAGCCCCTGGGCCCGGGCCCCATACGTTAGTTCACCTCTTCTGAGAAGGAACTCCCTCTTGTTGCTTGATTCCTGCAACTGGAAAGAGGCCAAACAGATGTGCTTCCATTTGGCAGGGGCTCAGCCAGTGCCATTCTTCAGACAAGACTTTCCATACAGACTCACACATGACCCCTCCATTCCCCCCACGTTTCATCTCCACATAGTTGTAGGAGTCTTAGAAGGTGGGGGGCGGGAGGAGGAGCTGTCCAGAAGAGGCAAGGATTTCTACTCAAGAGAGAGGTGGTTTATATTCTGAAGGGAATGAAGATGTTGAACTAAAAAAAATGTATTATTGAAGTTGGAGATTAGAATGATTCTGTGATCAAGGACAGAGCACTGTGACTAAGTACATTTCATAGTCTATCGAGCATCAAAATATGAAAATGCCTGCTGCACAGACTCTCCGTGGCAGAGGAGGGTAGAGTAGAAACCCCCTACATTTAATGGAATTGAAATTGCATCAAAAATATCTAGCAATTCAATTGTGCTTTCATGCTTGCATGCTTCCTCACTTGCTTATCTGGGCATCCTTGGTTTTTTTTTTGGTCTGGACATGTGCATAATTTGCTGGCAGAATGTCTTCTGCCAAGCTGGGACTCTTTCATGTTACTATACTGATCCCTATTTAATAACACTTGCAATTCTACCCCCCACCTCTAAACACGCACACTTAACTACTGAGCGGTATTGCTTTGTGTTGCCACAATATTTGCAACACCCAGAGCTGCAGTTTTGGAGGGTAATGGCAAAGACATTTGGGGCATTCTCCTCCCCAAATAGCTGAGCATCTCTCGAAACCAAACTAACTTCTTTATAATGTAAAGTAGAAGTAGGGTACATGGAGCCACCAGCACTGAATATTGCCAGTATCTGAAAATTCCTCCAGTGGACTGTTCTCCAGATAATGTCCGTATCAAGCTGGTCACCAGCTACCAGCACAGGAAGAGGTTTGCTGTATATTCAGGTCAATTTACAGTGATGTTTATCCATCTTTTTCACAAAATCATTTAATTAGGAAATCCAGAGTTGCCCAAAGCATCAGTATCAACCCATAAACCTGCTGTCACAACCTTCTCTGAACTATACGGGGATAGAAAATGTCTGCTGGGGAAACACAATGGAGTAAGGGAGCATAAATACATCAAATACGATCTACTAAAATACATTGAATCCAGCCCACTAACCTAGAAACTGCTTGTGCCTCTGACCTGTTATGCACTTTCTTCTCCCTTTTTCCCCCCATACTCAAAAGGAATGGGCACTGGTTGAAAATCTTACATTGAAACAGGGAGGTTAGAGGAGAAAAGAAAGTGATTTGACAGAAAGTTGGGCTTTTCAAAAGAAAAACCATTATAAAAGTGTCCGCTTCCCGTGGAAAACTGAATTTAAATTTGTTAGATTTTGGGACCAGAATATTTTGGCCTACAAATATAAAATAAAAGAAAACTCCACCGAAAGAAAACTTCCAGAGAAAATCTCTTGGTTTTCAAATTCTCAGCTGAAAAATTAAAAAAAGGACGTAAAGTTGCCACAATAGGAAGAACTAATGTCGGCTCTTATGCACTACACGGAGAGTTTGAATTTGTGTCCCACGTTATTACCCTGTACAGATCTAGATGCAAAGGCTTTTAGCCCAGCGCTGTGACTCTCCTGTGGAAACTTCCCCTTACTGATGGCCCCAGTGCTTCTCTCCCATTTCTGCTCATTTTCTTCACTTTATACGCAGTCTGAAGTGCTCTGGTCTGGTCCCTGTAAGGTATGTACTACCTAAGTATGTCCACACTATCCTCAGCAATATCTGCTTCACCACTGTGGTACCGCAGCTTTGGTTTTCCTTTCTCTGCTTAGGACACCTCAGTACCATAGAACAGATGAGATATTGTTGCACCAACTATTCCTTAACACTAGATCTGTTAGGGAAAAAAAAAAAGGGCCAACTTTCTGACCAAAAACAGTTTAACTTTCCATGTTGCTATATTCAGAATGCTCCTCTCTTCTGTTGCCCATGAACTTCTCCAGGATTGTTGTTTTAAGCAAAAAATGTAATCAAAACTATTTTCAGACTTTTCCACAGACTTAAAATTCAAATTTCGTTTTGGATGAACTAAGAAAAGTTTGAAAGTGGTTTGCACCAACATGTTAATTATTTTTCATGTAAAAGCCAAAAAATGTCAACAACACTAATAATGTTTTCTGAAAGATTCTGTTTTGAATTTAAAAAGGCCATTTTTCAATTAGCATAATTTTGTTGTACGCTAATATTTCAGCTAGCACAGCATCCCATTTGATGACTTATCCCCACGAGTTCTGCATCTCTGGATTATCTTCCTGCTGTCTATTCCAAAGGAGGAATCTGGAAAACTACTCACTTCTCTCCTTACTTTGCTGAATGCGTCCGTCAGTCTCTTCCCTAGCAGTTAGAGACTCATGTTTCCAGTCTAGACCTCTTCTCCCTAGCTTCCCTTTCACTATGCTGGAGGACAGTGTCACTCCAGCCCATCTTAGCCTGGCTCTCTTCTAGAGCCATTTTGAAACATGTCTGCCAAAGGCTCGCCTTTGCACACTGGAGCTTGTCAGCCTTCGGATGGGTCCAGTTTGTGATCAGCTGTTCTAGAATGACCCTAATTTCCTTCAATAACTGCAGCCTGGAAAATCTGTTTCTGGCATCTGTCCCCTTGCCTTCTGGATGAATGTTAAAAGGAAAGAAATCATTTCTTTTATTCATTTTTTTTAAAGCAATGCCCACAGATTTTTGCTGCCCACAGATCCCTGCCTGCTGCCTCTCTCAAAGGTTATGTTGGCTGTTTTACTCATTTCTTGTTCAAGAGGAACTTGTATTCTTTAGTGCTACCTCTTAACTATCTCCCTCTTCTTCCCCACTTTTTCCTTTCACATCATTTTATGCTTGCTCTTCTGTTAATAGCTTTGCACAACTCTCTAAACCCCAACCACTCTTCTCAGGGTACACTTAATAGAGTGCTGTGTGGCTATAAGGAAAGATAATACGGCATCTAGGCTTCCCCATTTTTAAAACAAAGATAAACTGGTACCCATCTCCCAGGTGCATTTCAAGGAAGACTGTTACCTGCTAAAGTGTACAGTGCTGGAGAAGAGACTGAACTTTAATGGAGAGCTAACCGTCAGGTACATTATTCTTGTCTACGGAGGACTAAAAAACCCCAGGTTCACCTCCTTCTCAGACCTTCTGGAAGCAGAAACTGTGACCAGCCAAGCTGCCAATCATCCCCAATGCTGTAGGAAGAGAACGTCATTGCTATTCTTACCGCCTACAAGCTCAATCCCAGCAGCTTGCAGGTGCTCAAGGAAGATAGGCTTAGGCCCACAGTGCATGGCTGTTTGTGAGTGAATCTCTCTGCGTTTCTATTTTCATTTATTCAGCAGTAATTTAGCGACACGTCTGCAGATGGCACCTCGAATCTCAGAGAAACTGTTCCCAGAAAAGTAAACGGATCTGGTTAGAAAGAATGCAAACAGAGCGTGAAACTGTCATCAGAGGCTATTAATGTTTTCTTAATGTGTGAACTGAGCTGGAAATGTATAGCTGGGGAGAGAGAAAAAACAAATAGCTTGCACAGACATGGCCTGAATTTCCCATCCCCCTCTCCCCCATACCTTCAGGGACATTTATAGCAGAAAAACTTCTTATCCCTCCTTTCCCCAGTGTCACAGAGAAGCTGTGATGATGTTGTGTGCAACACCATGAAAAATTAAACTTCCTGGCCAGAACAGAGACTGTTCAGGCTTATATATCCTATATAGTCCTTTATTCTCCCATTATTCACAACTAGAGAAATTCGTAATAAGAGGTGTAGCAAGTTATCACTGTTTACAGAACAATTTTATTTTCCCCGAGTCAAACTTGTCCCCACAGGGAACAGCATAATGATAAAACAAACAAATATATAGACAGTAAAGGGTTAACTCACACTGCAGTCCTTTCCTGGACCTTGAGAGTCATCTCAGCTCTGTGCTGTGTCTCCACAGCATGCAAGCCTTCCCTCTTTCCCTCCCTCAGCTCCCTTCCCTGGGAGCTTTTAACTTCCTCTGGGCCATCCAATCACCCCTGTCAGCTAGCTCCATGCTCCTAGGCAGGCAGACAATCCCTTTTCAACTACCTGCAGCTGGGCTGCAACCCCCGAGCCATGCACCATGCTGCAACAGGACTTTGCTCCTTTGTATAATATCTCATCTATATATGCTCTAGCTCATCTCAAGCACCTTTCCAAAGCAGATAATCATGGATGAACACCACCCTACCCCCCCACACATATACCCCACCCCCAAGGCACAGGGAGAAAAAGCAATTTGCCCAAGGCTAACATAATAGCATAAATCTGTCCCCCAAGCCCCACTAGGAAACTCTGTCAACTGGACCACGCTCCCTTCCTAAGCAACTTATAGGTATTTTGTCTGCTCCAGTTAGTTACTAGTGTGGATGCAAAGTGGGAGTACACATCACAGCAAAGTTTATGCTACCACAGACCTTGGACTACAGTTCAGAAGGAGAATGAGCACTTCTACACACAAAAACTTTCAGAAAGGAATATGATGAAAACATTTTAAACACCTGGGAATATATGATAAATTGAGTCAGAAATATTTCAAAAGAGCTTCCCCCCATAATTTCATAAAGGGAGGAAAGTCTGAAAATAGACTAAAAGAAGTGTCATTCAGATAACCTAAGCCTCATGCAAAAGTTGCATTTAACTACGATCAGTGAGTTTAGCAGCATTCATTGATTTAGTTAAACTGGTACAAAGTCCTGCACAGACTTTAATAAGCTGATTTATCCCTCGTTTACATGGATTTAGAGTAAGTTGCAAAGAAGTGACATAATCTAATTCAAAATAAGCTAAAGTGAAATCAATTCAAGAGTTCACCCTGGATTTATGAAGTGGTTAAATTAATTTAACAACATGCCATTGGCTAAACTGGCAAAATTTTGAATGTACAAAAATGGACTTTGGGGACAAAAAGGAAGTTTTTGCCCTTTAATGTCTTTTTTAATAAATACAGTCTTCAAATAAAAACACCCATTTCTTCCATTTACTTCCCAGGGTTGGCATTTTATTTGTTGGGTTTTTTTTAACCCGCAAATAATTAGCTTGATTCACAATCTTTAAAAATATTTGCCCAACAGCATTCATAATCATTTGACATTTTGTGTTCTGAGCAATATGACATATGCTATCTGTAGGTCATGATTTCAGAAACCATGCCTCACACAGCTGCAAACTGAATGACAAGTGCACTGATATTAGCTGGGATGATTAAAAGTGCTGTGGTTTTGTGAGCATTAAATAATCTACCTCGACTTAACTCACAGCTCTGAATGCATGTATAATTCTAATTGGAAGCTTTTAGTACTGTGAAATTTTCAGCACAAAGGGAACACACAGTCTGTGGATAATGAGGCACAAGCCTTTCAAAGCCAATTGTTGAAACAGGTTGTACTGCGTATCTTTTTCATGCAGTGACAATTCCAGCAGATAAAATGAATTCAATGTACATCTTCACATCCCCTTGAAACACCTGATTTTGTATGAATGGTGTAGTGAAGAGGGGCTGTAAATATGACTTTGGATTTAGTTTGGGAAGTTAACATCATGTGCCTAATCCAACAAAGTCAATGGGGCTGGAGGACATTCAGCATCCAGGTGGATTATATCTATTGTGGCAGAGGCAGAGAAAATGCCCAGCTAGAGACAAGAACAGCCTACAAATCCAGACATTGCTGGTATTTATAAATAAACTGTGTACTACCTATTTAGCCTTCTGTTCAGCTTTTATAGGGTATGTCAGCCAGGGACTGACCCATTTTGTTTAACACCAACCTCTCGTGGTCATGGCATGAAAAAGGTATTTTCTCTCTCTGTTTAAATAATACACCCCAGATAAATTGGCTCTTGAGAATAAGCACCTAATCCATGAAAAAGAATGTTCTCAAGTTAATGTCTGGGTTTTTCAGCCCAATGCAGAGAAGCCAGGCTGATTTACAATGAGTTTAATACCATTTTTATATTACTATAAACTACATTTACAACCCTATGTTTAGCTAGGGTGAAGATGGTTTGGCTTCCCTTGTGTTCAGATGGCCATTATAGCTCTAAGTGATCACATGGATGCCATAAAGTTTCAAGAATGTTCTTTCGTCAGTGGAAAGCCACTTGGCAAAAACAACCTGTGGAAAAATTGAAGAAAGAGTATATGTTGTACGACAGGAACAATACAAAAAGGAGATGGACTTCCCATACCAGATCCCTCTCCTGAAGAATACTACGCCTCCTCATGGAAATGACTCAAAGAAAGCCATATATTACCTAGGAAAATGAACCTACTTGCCTGCAAATCAATAGACTCTTCAACACAAAGACTTCATTGGAAAAAAATCTGCTCTGCACCTATCAGGTATTGGACCACAGGGCCTGCCCTCATAAAAGAGGCCAGAACACCCAGCTTCTATTCCTGCTCCGTGACTTCCAGCAGGTCACGTTATTTGTCACCGATTCCCCTGGACAATATGCTCCCCACCACCACCACCACCACCTCCATCTTGATAAATACTTTGATACAAAGTGCAACCTACAGGCTCAATATCAGTAACAGCATCTTGTTATCCAAGCGCAATTTATGATCAAATATGGTAACGTGCCTGAATTTTGATGTATAGAATCGTAGAAAAACAGGAACAGAAAGGAACTCAGTGGAGGGGGAGGGAAGGGCCATCTAGTTCTCCCCTTACTCAAGGCAGGATTGACTCTGTCTAAACCATCCCAAAATAAATGTTTAGTCTAAGCTGCTGTTAAAATCATTCCAGGATGGAGATTCCACAAGCTCTCCCTATTTTCAAGAAGGGGAGGAAGGAGGATCCAGGCAACTATAGACCAGTCAGTCTCACCTCCATCCTTGGCAAAGTCTTTGAAAAGATTATTAAGGCTTATATATGTGACAGCCCAGCAGGAAAAATTATGCTGAGGCAAAACCAGCACAGGTTCATAGTAGGTAGATCATGCCTGACTAATCTAGTCTCTTTTTATGACCAAGTTACAAAACTCCTGGACAAAGGAATAGGGGTATTCATCTTTTACTTAGACTTCAGGAAGGCCTTCGATATGGTATCCCACCACACACTGGTGAACAAATTAAGAGGCTGTGACTTGGATGATTACACAGTCCGGTGGGTGGCAAATTGGCTAGAGGGCTGTACCCATAGATTGGTGGTGGAGGGGTCAGTATTAACCTGGTATGGGCAGTGGGGTCCCGCAGGGCTTGGTCCTTGGACTGATACTCTTCAACATCTTCATCAGTGACTTGGATGAGGGAGTGAAGTGTACTCTGTCCAAGTTTGCGGATGACACAAAACTGTGGGGAGAATTGGACACACCAGAGGACAGGCAACAACTACAAGCAGACCTGGACAGATTGGACATATGGGCAGAAAACAATAGAATACAATTTAACAAGGAGAATTGCAAAGTGCTGCACTTAGGAAGCAAAAATGTCCAGCATACCTACTCCCTAGGAAATGATCTGCTAGGCAGCACGAAAGCAGAAAGGGATCTCGGAGTCCTAGTGGACTCCAAGATGAACATGAGTTGTCAGTGTGACGAAGCCATCAGCAAAACTAACTGCACGTTATCATGCATCAGCAGATGCATGACAAACAGATCCAAGGAGGTGATACTTCTCTTCTATCGGGCACTGGTCAGACCGCAATTGGAGTACTGCATGCAATTTTGGGTGCCACACTTCAAGAGGGATGTGGGTAACCTGGAGAGGGTCCAGAGAAGGGCCACTCATACAGTTAAGGGCTTGCAGGCCAAGCCCTATGAGGTGAGACTGGGGCACCTGGACCTCCTCAGCCTCAGCAAGAGAAGGTTGAGAGGCGACCTTGTGGCTACCTATAAGTTCATCACGGGGATGCAGAAGGGAATTGGTGAGGCTCTACTCACCAAGGCACCCCTGGGGGTTACAAGAAATAATGGCCACAAGCTAGCAGAGTGCAGATTTAGACTGGACATTAGGAAAAACTTCTTCACAGTTAGAGTGGCCAAAATGTGGAATGGGCTCCCAAGGGAAGTGGTGCTCTCCCCTACCCTGGGGGTCTTCAAGAGGAGGTTAGATAAGCATCTAGCTGGGGTCATCTGAACCCAGCACTC
>JAGPOW010003182.1:15561089-15576218 GCA_030014935.1 Caiman crocodilus | reverse complement strand
TCGAGCCAGAGTCTTCCTGCCCTCGTCTCCCGTTCCTATCCATCATGTGCCCACAGGAGGGGTTTCTTGGGATGCAAGGACTGAGTAACGAGCATGCAGAGACAATGGCAGGAACTGTAAAATTCTCCCCTTCTCTTTGAAGGTCTAAATTCACCCGGCCCCCTTCCTTGCACAGAGGAAGTGAACAGGAGTGGACCGGGCCCAAGGTACAACTAAACCTACCGGAAGGTGGCTGCTATCACTTTATGCCCTGAGAAGGAAGCTGCTGGAACTTGGTACAGAGATAAACCTTGGTGGAGGGTAGAAAAAAACACAACCCTTAGAAAACAGCCAGAATTTGGTTTCTATGCACAACAAGCTTGGCTGCATCTTCCACATGACAGGATCCTGGGCTCCTCAACTGACTCCTATTTGGATTGTCACTTGAAGTCTCTGTGCCCATTAGGAATCTGCTTCATTTCCATTTTTATTAATAAACACTGACATTAACCTTTTGCCGAGCTTTCAATTACTCCTCCTCTAATGCATCCTGCTGCTAGTAAGTGCTCTCCTTCAACCCTTGCATGCCTCCCAGCACTGCCGCCAACCCTCACCCTTTGCCCTCCCTGCCATTTTTCAAGTGCTGGAGGTGCTCAAATGCTTAGAAAAAAATACATCGTGCGTACACAGCTCTGCTACCATGGCACAGGAGAGAGGAAGCTTGAGGTCACAAGTTCACTGGGGGCAGGAGGGGTTGTTCAAGCAAAAGCCATGTCCTCCAGTCCAGATCATCTTTATGTTCCCCAAACAAGTAGCTCGCTGACAGGAGCTTCTTGGCCCTGCAGTTTTGCAGTGACTGCCCATCTATCGCCACAAAGACCAAACAGGAAGAACACAGATTCTGCCATAAACTTTCAGAGTAGGGCTATGATCATCCCTAAATATAGAGCACGTATCCTTGATTTTTGCCTCCCAGACATGTAACAATGTTGGGCGTTCTTCCCTTGATGCTGATAACTCTTGAAGCTGCCTGCTTCTGCGTAGAGCAGAGTAGGTACCAACAAAGCATGCAGTCCAATGCAATGGCAAGCACAAAGGAATATCCCTACTTCCCCCTTCACTGGCTCTTGCACAGGACAATCCATTATCAGCTTTTAATGATACTGTCAGGAGACTGCTCATGTTCTAACAGGTCAACGGCTCATTATTTTAACTCACTTCCCCTTGCTAAAAATCAATGAGACCCTAGAACAACATTATCTGGGCAGACTGGCGTTTTAGCATCTCACTTCTACCAAAAGCATACATTAAAACTAGGGTCTCTCTATTAAAGTGCTGATCACATGATTAGACATGAGGATGGAAATAAGTTCTAGTTGGGAGAATGGCGTATAGACCAAGGATTTGGGATTCGGGACAATTGGATTCTTTCCCCTGCTCCCCTTCCCTTCCTTTCCAAGACTTAGTCTGTGACCTTGGACAAGTCTCTTTACCTCTGCTACCACTAATTCTCTCATCTATGAAACATTAATTACAATGGAACTGACATTAGTATAACGTTTTTGGCAATCCTGCTTTCCAACAAAGCTGCTGTGGCTTCAGCAAGCTTTTTTGCCTTTTTTTCTAGCTATGTAACTGTTTTCCTCCTACAACAAAAGTCAGTCCAATGTATCCAAAGTTCCAGGGAGTGAAAGGAAAAGTATTACAAGAGAACAAGTTCTCCCCCAAAATAAGATTGCTCTTCGCTTAAAATAATATTGCTCTTCACTCAGTCTCAAGGTTGGATGTGTCAAAAGTGCTCACATGCCTCAAACTTGAGGTATTCATGCTATATGATAGGAACAATTTTACATCCAGCATGTAACCCTGGCTAATGCTATATGTCTGAAATGCTTAATATTTTAATATCTTGCCTGTGGCTAATCAACTAAGCTGGTTAGCAGCAGGCTGATGAGGTGACAGGTAGCTAGGAAGCAGGCTTCATAAACTGTCTGTCAGATCAGGTGCGTGGAGTATTTTATCACAGGATAATCTGCAGGGCTTAAACAATAAATGCTGAACAAGAGAAATTCCTGGTGGGGAGGGAGGTCCCAGGCATGGACTCAAATCTAGCCCTGGTTAGTAGCAGCCAAAAGTCATTATTACGAGGGGTTTTGATGGCCTACGTGGAATGAATCAGAGATCTGGATATATACTTCCCAATGGAGAAGCATCCACATCACAAAAATAAAATAAAATAAATTCTTGTAATGGGCATTAACTGGAACCTCATTAGCTAGCTCAGTAGACTGCCCAGGTCAAGAACACTGAACCATTCATGCCAAAATGCGGTATAACTTCAGCTCAGACCCAAGTTACATTAAACAGGTAACAGCATGAGATAAGCTTGCATTGCTATTGCCCAAACTACACCTGCTCAGTGACTATGAAAAAGATTTAAGGATTCTGGGCTAATTTAATTCAATTAAATTTTATGTAAAAAAAAAAAAGTAGCATGGACTTACAGACAAGGGGAAGTGCCCAGAAAATTTACAATACCCTAAAGAGGGAGGCCATTTTTCTATTGGCCTCTGACCATGTTAGCATCTCCCTTATGACTATCTAAAGAGATTCCCCTTTCCATATAGACTGGGGTGCTTATAACATGCCTGCATTTGACCGCAAGTGACTTCCTTGCTGAAGTAATTCAACAGAAGTCACCCAGGCAAGCTGTGGTATGGAATCTACAACCTCTTGTACAGCTGGGCTAGGGACAGACATTACACATAAACCCATTTAAGTGATCAGAAACTAGTCTAAACCTGTAATAGAATAGATGTTCAGTACACATAAACCAGTCTGAAAATGGCTGAAACCAGTTTGAGATAAACCTGCTTAAGTGTATTATCAGAGACTTAACTGATTTGGCTCAAACCAGTTTATGCAATGTCTGCTCTCTGGCCGGAGCTCCCACACAGACAGCAGGCCGCTCCCCCGCACTTCCCCACCACTCCCTGCTAAGCAGGAATTCCCCTCTCCCCTCTGCCTTGGTGAGGTGTCTGTGTATTAGCTAGCAGACCACATGCTGGGTAGGGTCCGTGCTGAATCAACAGGCAAAAAAATCAACAAGCAGCTGGTAATGTCCCATTGTCGTTTTCTTAATTGAGTGATAAACACTGCTATCCATACCCTGCTCCTATGGGAGCCTGGCCACATCCCCCTCAGCTCCATATGCTGTGGAAGGAAGGGAGGGCTGCTCTAGCACCCTCCAGCTTCTGGCCTGAGCCATTGCAGGCATGTGCCTGCATTTCTGAGCTATCTGTCTGGTTACAAAACTGATTTAACTTAACCAGGTTAGACTAACCTGCAAAGACTGAATCAATTCAGACTCAGGCTTTTTGAACGTCTGTTCCCAGCCCTGACGTTTAGGCTAAAATGACCAAATGAGTCTAATAAGGGAAACAAGACACCCAGTTTTTATTGAACCAACAACCTTTAAAATTAAAAAATTAAAGAGAAAATCAGAATTTCTAGATCTCCACTCTTTCCGAAAAGCTGGAGTTTCCTTGTAATGCTTCCATTACCCCCTCTGTTCTTCATTGAACTATTTCCCTGCTCTTCTCCAGAGCTACATGTTGGATCTAAAATTGCTTCCATCACATAGCATAAATACCTCAGCTATGAGGCATGTGAGCACCTGTGGCAAATCTAACCTTGAGATTGGGTGGGTAAGCAAAAGGCAATATTATTTGGGAGAGAGCTTCAGCTCCCATGGTGAATGGATTTTGTGAGATCAGATGCCAGCCAACAGTACTGTACTTTGCACTTAGCTACTATCTTCTGACAGTATTCTCAAGGCACTTTACAAACCTTGTATCATATTTACAGATGAGAGAAGAGAAACCTGGAAAGATTTCATCCTGAGGACTTGCCTAAAGTGGCAGAGCTGGGGTTAACAAACCAATCCCCACCTCTCATCCTCCCATGATCAAACCACCATATCACTCTCCTTCCATTGCTTTCCTTATTCCTGCCCCTCTGCTATTGCACCTTCCAACCCAAATGGGATACTTCAGTGCCTGTTCCCACTATGCACATCTGGGAAGCTACAGCAGCTGTGGACAATGTTCCTGGGAGTTAGCATTTGGGGTAGCAGATGGGTGGCAAAACATGGCACAAATTGATCCCCTGCTGAAGGCAAGATTTCTTCTCTTAATTATTTAAAGCTATAAAGTAGATGTGATTTGCTGCAATTTTGTCTGCCACTGAATTACTGCTGTGCAGCACATGACCCTTGACGAGAGCTAAACGCAGAGCTGTCTCTGACGTGCTGCTGTGAAATGCTGTCTGCTACAGCGCAACCCAGAGTGGCAGAACAAGGGAAGTTTATATGCAGATTCATTGAACAAGCCCAAATGTTATTTAGGCAGCAAGGGTTTATCCACTTCTTAGAATCAGTGAGATCTGGCTCGTGATGAAAGCTGCAGGGAGGAAAATATTTCAACTGATACACCTTTGGTTACAGTTGACTAGCAAAATCCTCAAGAGGCAGGAGAAACTCCCGTTACAGCCTGATTTCTACATGCAAATACTTGTCTTCCTGTCCCCATGTGGCTCACTGCCAACCCCTCTTATATATATGGTGATGCTGGAAGGATGAAGATCCAATGCAAATCAGAAGTGGAAAGGGAGCAAAGGCAAAATAACAATGGACATTCCTTGAGGGAGATGGAGAGGAAGGGTAGAAACAGAAACAATGGGTCATCTATACATTGGAAAGCTGGAATTCAGGGCGGCTAAGAGGATACAACATATGTGGCTAAAAATTAAAGTAAATAAAATCAAGCAAGCTCCAAGGTGCCTTCAAGGTACCTTGCCCATTACATAAACAGAGCTATAGTTCAGTCAGAAACTGTGGGAACACCCTCCCCACCCCCCCCCCCAGCCCTCCAAATCCTTAACAACAGACTGATGGCTTGGCACAATGGCCATAAACTGGACATACATGCTGCATGGTCAAAAATACAGAAGCTTATATTAAAAGGGAAATTTGTTGTGTCAAGAGTAAGAGTATTAAGAGACTTATTGGTGAGACGTGAGACAAGGTAACCCCTTTTTCAGAGAATCCTTTGACAAACACTAGATATCATGGAGCCAAAAGGGTGAAGGACACCAATATAAATGGACTAGAGTGATGGATGCCAACAGGTCTGTGCCATTAGAAGAGCTGAGTTCTGCCTTTCCATGCTTATAAGCAATACCCACTGGCATTAGTAAGAACCGTATGAATGCACGTGATGGGCTCCATAACAGGATCCAACAGCGCTCTTATTTCATGGCTTTCTTAAGTGTTTTATTGATTTAATGAAGATAACATCAAAAACTCTGAGTGCCTGGAGAAGGGACGTTTTTGCTCCACTCCTAAAACTCACATATTTATGACAATGTATTTGTTACTCAAAGGCAGCCAGTCAACTGTCTATTGAACTTTTTCCTTTTTTTATATTTCTCCTAAAGGTTCGGTGCAGCTACAGACATTCTGTGCATGAAAATGCACAACAGTGAAATGCAGTAATGAAATCCACTTGGTAATGCACTGCCCTTATAGAGGTGCTTTGATCAGAGTGTATTTTTCAAATATGGTCATTCTCTGCTTTAGCAGAGAGAAAATTGAGAAAGAGATAGGTTAATGGGCAGATTTGCAGAGTGGCACAGGAGTCCCAGTTCTCTTCGGATTTCAGGGGGAAAATACAGGCTATACACAGCTCTAGGGAAAAAAATGAAGCTAACTTTCTTTCATGTTAAACTAAACCATTGTCCAATGGCAAAATCAGAAGTGGAACCCAGGGAACTCGGTCCAACCCCTTGTGCAAAGATACGAATAGCCCACTGCTATGTAGGGATCAATTCACCTGATCAATACCACTGAATTGCAAAGTGTGCTGGGGTGGAAACAGTGACTGTTGAATAGATCGTGGCACCACTTCACTAGCACTTAGGACAGGAATGAAAAAATGCTACCATTAGGAACTGAAATTGCAGAGGAGACCGAACATAATTACCCATGTTGGATGTGGGCCAAGGTATCAGGTTTAACACCTCCATTTGTATGAAAAAGTGCCCTGGGATTTTGCGCGAATTTAAACTTAATTTGAAGGATGGCCCCGTCAATAGCATCGTACTGCTCAACCCCATGTGGGGATTAGGCTTTACCGTGGTGCATTTGCTTACTGTGTTTTCCTGCCCATGCAAAGGAGCTTTAGGATCCAGAGCTCCTGGCTTCTGCCTTTAGCACCATTTTAAGCTATTAAATCAGCCAAAAGCTGGCTGCAAATGCTTATTTTGAAAAGGCCTGTAACACCAAAAATCTCTCCCTTTATTCCTCGCTCACTTTCCAGCAACTGCTATTGATTTCTACATTACAGAGTTAAAACAGCTCTTGTCTTTCATCTTCTCTCGGCACAAACAACGATTCAGTCACGTTTCTGGAGACCGAGTATTAGCTTGTAGATTTGCTCTCCCAAGCATGGCTTTTTCAAACGATCGGAAATGCTTTTTCTCCTTTGAAAAAAAATTGCCCTGCGGGTCAGTGCAGAGTCTTGCCACCAAGAGAAATCAGAAGCTGAGTGAAAGATCCAAAGGCTGCTGTTAGGGACTGCATGGCAAGATATAACAAACAAAAGGAAACAAGCAAGCATTGGTTGAACTGAACATGAGAAAAGAGAAGAATAAGAATATTATTAGCATTGCAGTAATTAAACCATGAAGTCTGATGAGCAGGGCAGTGTCTTCAGATAACCAAAGTATCCAGGTTAATGGCTAAAGGATGGTACTCTAGGTTGATACTCATAAACTTGCTTCTTCAGAGTACAGAGTAGTATTACGAACTAATAATACAGCTACGCACAATCCTCCTCTCTGACCATTCTCCCCTATGGACACCAGGGCTGCCTGAGCTGTTTTCCCACACAGAAATGAGGATATAGTACATCCCGTTGCTGCAAGAGCATGCAACGTGCTTGTCAAGAGATTGCGCACCAAGAATTAAGTATGCTCATTAAGCCTGTGCGAGTTGGTAGCAATCTGATTCAGCCACTTTGGATGGCTGCGATCCTATCCGGAGCTCCAGACCAGGTTTCCGCCTCGATCCGGCTGAAGTGACTCCGAAGCTTCAGAGCCACTTCGGAAATGCGGCCATAGGGTATAATGGGGAATCAATTAAATATCTATAACTTTGTTATTTTTTGTCTGATTTTGATGAAGCTTGCAGGGATGGTAGCTTCTGCTGAGAACGTGAAACCTGCCAAGATTCAAGAAGATTGGTGCAGGGGTTGGGGGGAACTGTACCAAATTCAACACAGGGAGGTCAAACTGCAGGGTTGGTAGTGCTTACTGAGGCCACAAAGCCTGCCAAATTTCAAGGAGATTGGGGCAAGGGTTGGGGGTAGCTCCCCCTCAAGTTGCAGACAAGCAAAACTCATGCCATGGGTGACACTGCGTGTGTTAAGGCGCAGCGGGGTGACAGCTGCAGGGACGGTGGCCCCTGCTGTGACGCCTGCCAGCTGTGGAGGAGATCGGTGCAAGGGGGCTCTGGGGCCCTGCACCCCTAGCTGCTGACAGACAAAACTCAAGCCAAGACTGCGTCTGCCTTGGGCCAGCTGATTGTATTGATTCTTTCCTCTCCTTAGCCTGGTTTTGTAGGTGCTAATTGATGCTCGTTAAGTCATTATGTAGTAGCTGGGTCCTGTGCATTGAGCCGGTCCCTGAGTGAATTATGACTGGCTGATCCGTACCTGGGAACACAGCAGCTGAGCAGCCAGGCCTGCAGCCGTGTCTCCCCCCTCCCCAAGACAGACACAGTCAGTCCCACAGCACCCACGGCACCAGTTGTGCTTGTCTGCAGCTTGAGGGGCAGTTCCTACCAAACCCCTGCACTGATCTTCTTGAAACTTGGCAGGCTTTGTGGCCTCAGCAAGAGCACCCAGCCCTGCCATTTTGCCGCACCCCCCCCCATGTTGTAATGCATAGATGTGACAGGAGTTTTGCTTTCAAGCATCTGGGGTGCTGTTCCCCACAAACCCCATGTATTGATCTTCTTGAAACTTGGCAAGATTCATGCTCTCTGCAGGGTCTACCACCCCTGAACATTTCATCCAAATCAGACAAAAAACAAAGTTATAGATATTTTATTGTTTCCCCATTATACCCTACAGCCAGTTCTCAGAGGTGGCTCCAAACCACTTCGGGAAGCCAAACGAGGCCAGCGCTTCAACCCGGATGAGTCCTGAAGGAGAAAAACTCCTTAGGCTTCCTGCCAGATCTGTTCTCATAAGGGTAAAGGCTTGTGTGAACAGTATATAATCCCATTCTCCCCTGAACAAGATGGGAAAAATCGAGGTAGATCTTGGGCCCGCAGAAAAGCAGTGCATCACTTCAGGTTCCGAAATACACCTAAGCAAAGAAATAGTAATAGTAATAACAACAAGCCCTCCTCACAGCACTAGATATTAGCGGGTGCTAATTTAGGCATCTACAGGCATGAATCTATTAACCCACACAACTCCTCTGTGATGCAGTGTTTTCCATTTTACAAGCGGAAAAACTAAGGCATGGTCATTGGCGAGGGAACTGTCACAGGACCTCTTAAGCAGTCTGCAGAGAACAGAGTGAGCCATTCCAGGTGCCTAGATAATAGGGGTGTGCGAAGCAGGCCCGATTCCATTTGAATTCGGATTCAGCCCGAATTGGGGACAGTGATTCAATTTGCTGATTGGGGTCACTGTCCCCAATTCGACCTGGCCAAATCCAAACCTGAAGAGTCAATGCTGATTCAGAGAATCAGCAATTCAGACAGACACACCTTTAAAAGTTTTGTGGGGGGGGTTTGTTTTGTTTTTTACATACCTTGAGGTAGCAGGCACGGCTCATGATCATTGTGAACCTGGGGTGCATGGAGCGTCCCACAGGAGTGCGGGGGGGGCCCTCCATGTTCTCGCTGGCAAACCGAGAAATACACCAGAAGTACTTCCAGTCCACTTCTGGGTCCACTGGGGAGTGTGCTGCCCTCCTCCGGCTCAGCAATCACCTGCAGGGAGACCCTGGGTGCCCCCCCAGATGTTGGGGACCCCCCACACTTCTGTGGGATGCTCCATGCTCCCCAGCATTGCAGCGTTCATGAGCTCCTGCTAGCTAGAGGTATGTAGAAAAAAACATTTAAAGTTGCGTCTGTCTGAATCACCAAATCAATTCGGAGAGATTAAAGCGTCCTCTAATTCGATTCAGATTTGGAGATTCATCCACCAAATCAGTCCGAATCTCTGCCGTATTGAATTAGCGACTGAAGCTTCACATAACCCTACCTAATAGGTTGCAAATTCAGCGTTCATAAAAAGGTTTCCTGTGATTTCTATGGTAACTGCCACATCCCTGACTCCCCATTTTTCTCTCCTGTTGCTTTGTGTTTTACTCCTTTTTGATTCAAGATTTTGCTGAAGCTTTGAAACTTGAGCAGTAGACTGATGTAAATGGAGGAAAGCCGTCTATAAGATTCCTCACATCCCACCCTTCCAAGCTGCCCATCAGGCAATGTTCTGATCTTCCATTGCCAGGGATCTGTCTGAGCAGATGCTACTGATGACACTGAATAAATATCACAGAAAAAAGCAGACTGGCATAGTTCATATCGCAGAAACAGCCCCTAACCTCCATAGCAGCCTCAGTGTACTACTGCTGTGTAACAATAAAGCCCTTGCTCCGAAGAGCCCATGGGGACAAATGTTGAAAGAACTGAAAAATGGTGCCGAACCCCTGCTCCCCACATATGCATGCATATACACACGCAAGTCCTGTAGGGCCCAGGTCAACATGTCACAGAAGTCTTCAAAAATTGAATTCATCTTGACATGTAGGGAGAACCACCTCCCCTTCCTCATCACATACGCAGTGCTCAAGCATTAGCTAGGCCCTTATTTCTTTGGGTAGATGAACTGGAGTGCCACGGAGATGACTAATAGCATCACGTTAGCAGAGACGGTGACAGCATCTGTAATTCAAACAAATATAGAAAATATCTTCAAATGTCTGCAACCAAGCACACACCAAGGTTAGTATAAGTTTGCTCTAGTCTTCTTTATCAGTAGAATTATTTTATGGAAAATGTACATTATTTAAAAGGGCAATGTAACAACTAGGAGAGTTCACTGGGTGCATTTATTTTGCAACCTCAGGGAAACTCTTCTGCAGCATTATCTTTGCCCTCTGCCAGTCAGAAAGGAGCAATTCAGTTGGCAGGGTCAGCAACATCTACCATTTAATGCATGGATTTAATCACATGCTGCTTTATAATGCTCCATTGAACTCCAACAGTACATGGTAGCCTCTCCTGCTTAAAAACCAAAGCAGTCTTCACACAGCATCACTGAAACTCAAGGTGTTGATAGAAAGCATGTTTGGTTGAATGCATTGCCTAGTGGAAGGCAAAGTTTTCAGCACTGTCATTGGACTCGCTGAATTTAGTTCGAGCCAGAGTTTTCTGGTGAGAAAACCAAAGCCAGTAATTACAGGATGCCAAGAATATCTAACTTTAATGAGACAAAGAGTCAGACAAAATGGAAATCATCATAAGCCTACAATTTGTGCAAGTTTCATTTATTCTGAGTGTCTTAGATCCACCCACCCAAAAAATAAGAAAGAGCAGGAGGGAAGGGAGGTAGCTCACTCCCTTCACAATGTGAGGTGACCAAAAATTATATTTGAATTAAAAAAAAAAAAATGAAAAGCTTCATTACTCTTTCATTCTAAAGAACAAGTCTATGAGAACACCACGGATAATTGGGCAAAAAATTCAGACCCTCCCAACAGGGATGGTTTTATCACAGTGTGCGATTCAGCTGAATTGAGCACGGGAGAGGAAAGAACCTATCATTCTCCATCGGGACGGTGCAGAGTACAGAATTTCTTCTCTTGGGACATTTCTCATCATAGCCCTCAGCTAATGTTGAGATGTACTCTGATCCCAATTAGTCCAGTGTAAATCCACATTGGCTGTATGAATTTCAAGGAAGTTATGATTTATATATTCATGTAACTAAGATTTGCGCTAGGCTGAATGAAGGAGGGTAGGAACTGGAGTTAATACCATACTGTTCCAATTGTAAGTTGACTCCACATATAAATCAATCCTGCATTTGCAGGTCCAATTTTTAGGGGGCGGGGAGGAAAATCAGTTCTCTCCCCAAATAAAAGTTAATAACTACAGATGAAGTCTCTGAATTGCTACTGTCCTTACAAAATCCCAGGAGAGAATTAAATAATCAAGGAAAAGCCCAACACGGCTAAATGCCTTAAAATGTAAAAATGAAAACAAACAAACCCCACCATCCTCTGTACCAAGAGTAACTTTGCCCAGGGCTCACCATATCATCTTCAGCCTAAAATTCCATGTCAGTACATACCCAGAAAAACATTCTTTGTTCAGTAGAAACTGTTTCCAGGTTTAAACAATGTGTTATTAAGTGTAACATTAATAAATGTGTAAGTGTAAACATTAACTGGAAGCGTAACTCAGAATTCAAAGCTCATTTGACATATAGAGTCAAAACCCTAGGTCCAGACACCACTAGTGTTAATGACTCAACATCCATATTTTCTTCATTTGAGGAACGTGGAGATGGAGAAAGCAGGTGGTTATATGTGAATTTTGTAACAATAAGGGGGAGGAGTGTTGGAACATGCCTGTTTGTTGAATCTAAAGTATCTTCTATTATTTTGATCCATTGCCAGAGAAACGCAGGCAGGGCTCAACACATCTCTGCAGAGTTTCCTTCCAGCTCATCTTGCAGCCAGTTTCCTGGTTCTGTGCCTCCAGTGGCAACCTGCCCCATGGACTGCCTCAAGCTGGGAAGGAATCCTTGACCCCTCAATTTATCCAGGGCCCTGAGGACTTCTGGATTCTTACCTTTCTGCCTCCCCAACCCAACAAAACAGACAGGGGCCACTCCCCTGGAACAGCAGAGGATCGGCTATTATTGCCCTTCCCTATACAAGCCCAGGTCAGCACCATGGCCCAGCCATTATGGCCCTGAAGGGTAAGGTGCAGGGTCATCTGCTCCATACAAGAATACTGCATTGTTTTGATTTAGATCAACTCCACATAGAAGTTGAATGCGACTTTTATGCCTTCAAACAGAACCATAAAAAGGACACCTTATAATAGGAATTACATAGTAAGCACCTAAGACCTAATTTTCAAAAGCACTGAGTTTCTGAATATATCAATAACAAGAATCAAAATCGATGGGACTGGAGGCTCTGAGCTCCTATGATAAAGCAAACCCCTTAGAACATGCTCCTATTTCAGTCATAATAGTGGTTTGTGCCAACAGAAGGAAGACAATTATTCCTTCTCTTTGTTTAACCTCGGTATGCATTTTTTCTGCCCACACCATGTATAGCTAGGGAATCTATCACTTTAACCTTCAAGGTGCAGAGCTGCAGTGGTGGGTTACTACTGACCTTTAGCCTCTATTTACATGAAAAGATGCCCAAGTGACAAAGAGAAACTATCTAGCTATAATCAAATAATTATTCCACTACAGTTATTTCTGTACACATTCCCATATGGGCATTTTATTCTCAAATAAATGTGACTTTATTCCAGTATAATAAATCAGGGCAATTATACTGGAAAACAGAGACTTTTGTTCTAGAACAGTATCCATATAGGGACTTCTACATATACAAATTGCAGAGGAATAATTATTCCAGTGTAGCTATACTGAGAAATTTTCACAGGTAGAGAATTCCTTGAGGACCAAAATGTCCATTTTAGGCAGGTTGAGTGTTGATAGTGCGTGGTCCCCCATACCGCCTACACACCTCCACTGGGAACTGGACTTGAATTCATGCCAGAGATGCCAACAACTGCAGGCAGATAGTCATCCATTTTGTCATGACTATGTGCATTGGAAGCCCCAAGCAATGTATGAATGCCAGCATGGATGTCCAGGGAGCTGTCCTTCCCTCAAAGGGCAGGTTTGTGAATGTTGGTTTAGCTTGCACATGAAAATTAGTGCAGAGTCTCAGCTCAGTCCCATCTGGAATTTGGGCCACACTTCATAAGCAACACAAAAAACTGGCTGTAATTTGGCATGATTATCAGTGCTATTTGAGAACAAAGCTAAGAATAGAATGACAAGGTGCTGATGGCCAGGCCAGTGCTGTATTTGCAATGAATCCACTCTAGAGTTATTTGTTCATTTCTATTCATAAAAAGGCAGCTTTCATTAAGACTTTTTTTTAAAAAGGCATACAAACAACAACTGTCCAAAAAGTGCCAGGTAACAGTCCCAGCTCACCCACACAAAATTCCCCTATCCTGCACAGTCCTCAATGCCTCATCGAAAACACCTTCACTCTCCCAATATTTACCCAGAGATTTATCTCTGCCGTGTGCTCCAAAACTCACTGGATCTTGGTTATTTCAAAACATAGGTACGGCAAGAGTCAACTTCAAGCAAGATGGTGCCAAGCCATTGTAGCCCAGCCCGATTCTGCTTAACACTTCAGTAAACTAGTATTATCACTGCTAGTCAAAAGGACTGACAATGTAATAGCTGATAGAACAGAATACAGTGTTTGACAATAAGAATATACTTTGAAATAGAGAATGATATTTATGTGGTAGAATTGAGTGGGCTGATTAAGAGTAAGACAGCAACAATCCCATTTCTCATCAGTCCAAGTCGTTCCATAGAAAACTACTGGCCTCAACTTGATTAAATCGTATATTATTTTTCTAATAGTATGGTCATCAAAGCAATGGATCAAAATTGGCACCCCGCATCAGGCACAATATGACAGAATTACAGTGGGAGGGGAGACACTTTTGAGGGGTATCGAGAAGCCTGCACAAGACATGCCTGAAGCACATTAAGGCATAGCTATTAACCCCTCACATTCACTGGTTGCAAATTCACATCAACATTTTAATGAAAGAAAAAGAGCCCATCAAGGTCTAGCAGGATGTGCTTTGGCTGTCCTATCACTTTGATGAACGAACGTTTTCCTTTAAGCATTACGAGCGCCAACTTAAAGCAATTCTAATTCCCCACCATACCTTGTTGGAGGTCAGAACCTCTATTTTAACATTTTGTTTAAAAGCAGTGGCCTGTATAATTAGTATTACCAACAAACAGCAGCCCATAAATTCCTAAGCACTGTGTGTGCAGTTCCTCATCTCTGGCAAGGCTTGGATACTCTGTAAAGAAGGTATCCAGGAATACATCAGCAGAATGCTATGTACACAGACAAACATAAATGCTTTTCAACCTTGTAGCAGCCAGTCACTTATTATTCATAGCATTAAATGACAGCAATCCAGTACAATTTCTAAGAACTAGATGGCGGTAAGAGATCAGATCATGTTGCTGTAGGTTTAGACAAGGGGATTCTGCAAAGCAATGTACCAATGCTTTGAAGCATCAGCCTAAGATTTAAATATAATTCTAGTAAAACCTTGCCACTTCTCCCAAATAACTAGGAGACACGCTGTGAATTACTGAGTTAGGGCCTGATACTTTAGGCAATAAGGCACATGCTTCACTTTAACTAGATGAATAGTCCCACTGGTTTCTAAATTTCCATGTATGCAAGACTTTGTAGTAGTGGGGCCCTCATAGGTAAGTGAACAAGCACAATAAAAAAAACCCAACAACATAATAGTTAGAGTGGTTTACCATCTGTAGGATTCTTTTTCTATTTTTATACACACACACACACACACACACACTCTTACTTCTTCAGTTTATTGACTGTATTTATTCTCACACACACACACTTCAGTTTATTGACTGTGTTTATTCACACACACACACACACTTTTCTTCAGTTTATTGACTGTTTATTCACACACACACACACTTCTTCAGTTTATTGACTGTTTATTCACACACACACACACACACTTCTTCAGTTTATTGACTGTGTTTATTCACACACACACACTTCTTCAGTTTATTGACTGTGTTTATTCACACACACACACTTACTTCTTCAGTTTATTGACTGTTTATTCACACACACACACACACACTTCTTCAGTTTATTGACTGTGTTTATTCACACACACACACTTACTTCTTCAGTTTATTGACTGTGTTTATTCACACACAC
>JAGPOW010003182.1:15549689-15560989 GCA_030014935.1 Caiman crocodilus | reverse complement strand
CACACACACTTACTTCTTCAGTTTATTGACTGTGTTTATTCACACACACACACACTTACTTCTTCAGTTTATTGACTGTGTTTATTCACACACACACACTTACTTCTTCAGTTTATTGACTGTGTTTATTCACACACACACACTTCTTCAGTTTATTGACTGTTTATTCACACACACACACACACTTCTTCAGTTTATTGACTGTTTATTCACACACACACACACACTTCTTCAGTTTATTGACTGTTTATTCACACACACACACACACACCTTCAGTTTATTGACTGTGTTTATTCACACACACACACACACACTTCTTCAGTTTATTAACTGTTTATTCACACACACACACACACTTCTTCAGTTTATTGACTGTGTTTATTCACACACACACACACACACACACACACACCCCTTCAGTTTATTGACTGTGTTTATTCACACACACACACACACAACTTCTTCAGTTTATTGACTGTTTATTCACACACACACACACACACACACTTCTTCAGTTTATTGACTGTTTATTCACACACACACACACACACACACACACACACACTTCTTCAGTTTATTGACTGTGTTTATTCACACACACACAACACAAAAGTGCCATTTCTCATGCAAGTCCTTAAAATTTATACATGTTTCCTGATGAATTAACTGTGAAATTTAGAAATTTTCTATCTTTAACTTAGCAGGACAGTTTTCTTTAAAGCGGTAAGTTAAGCAGAAAGAACTCCAATTCCAGGCAGGATCATAGAGTTTCACAGCTGCAAAGCAGTGCCCTGATTTATGGTTGGAACCAAAAGCAAAATCTGGGCCTGGTGAGACTTTCAGCAGGGATGCCATTGTATTTTTAAAATTTCCTTATATGCATTTCAATGTTTCCACCAAAATCACGGAGAAAAAAAAAATACCCTCTCTTGTTAAGCAGGAGAATTCTCTCTGGATTCCTACTCTTACCAAATTTAATCCACTGCATGATGTGTAAATGATCCATTGCCCCACAGTTTGCATGCTCTTCCTTTCATTTTAGGAATTGGAAAACATCATCAAGAATTTCCCTTCCTTGGGCTTTGCATACATGGATCTACCATGGGAAACATCTGCCCACAACTCTGACAATCAGCCTGACCATACAGCCAATAAAATTCCATCATACACTCCTACAGCTGTTTCCTAGGTAACCAGCGGGGAGCCACAAACCGGCTGTATGCAATGGAAAGCAACAAACAGCAGCAACATAACCCTGCAACATTTCTACTTTTTAGCACAGCTTTAACTTGTCATAGTTTTATTTTTCTTTTACCTGCCCTAGATGACTCTCACAAGAGACATCAAGAACTTACTTTAGGTTTCATAATCCTCCTGTATTGGTGCTTGTGTTGTGTGTGGAAAGAGGAAAGGGATGGGGGGGGTGCTATTATTCTGGGGTTTGTGATGTATAAAGTTACAGGCCAAACCTTGAGGTCCTTGCTCAAGCAAAAAGGCCAAAGCACCCTAGACATTTACAGTCAAACCCTATAACTTGTTCCCAATAACATAGGAACAATGTCTGAGAACTGTGTCAGGATACGTGGATAATTATGGTGACTGGTACTATAGTATATAGATGTTATCCAAGCTACACTTGTTAGGACAAAACTGTCTTTTGCTTTCTTTATACATATGCTTTGCCTCTGTGACTGTGTGGCCAAAGACTGCCCTTGGCTGCTCGCAGGTTCTGAAATTCAGAGGAACTGAATTTCGTAGGAACTTTGAACACATCACCTTCAGTGACCTAAAGCTGAATTTGGCCTTTTGTTTTTTCCATGACTGACATCCTGAGCGTGCCACGAGTAAGACCCAGTCCTCAAGCAGCACTCCGATACAAGACTGCAACCTCACATCCTACACATAGACATTATGGGCCAAAGCCCCTGTGTTACACTAAGCATTGCTCCCAGCAGGTCAGTCCTTTCAATAAGCTTTGCAAGATCTGGCCGGACAAATGTATACAAACAGCAATGAGTAGAAATAAGAAATATTTTCCACCTGCCTTTCTTGTACTGTTGATATTGAATTTTTTGTTGAAATTTGAACATCATTACCCACATACAAGGTAAGTATTTGGCAGATAACACTCCAGAAGGAAGTGTACAGACACTGTCTCCTATGCACTGTGTAATTAACAACCCAATCATAAAGCGTATAGACTGGCAAATTAGAATGGTGTGGTTACCTTTCCTGAGATACCAAGTCCTTGTGCTAGCAAAACCTCATCCGAAGCCACTGTCAATGGAACATTTTGCAGATCCCAGTGGACTTTGATAGAATTAGTCACAGGAGAAAAGAAGTGCTTACAGGATCAAACCTTTAGCTTGGAGTGAACAGAGCCATTTGTACAGTATGCGCATGAGAGGAAATATATATTTATATGCACAGGATTGCATGCATAGACATGCTATCCTGGCAATAGACAACTTTTAACAAGTAATGTCAATAATGATATCAAAGTTGTTCATGCCAGCTATTCCTCTACCAGCAACCATACATAGCACAGAATCCCTGCCTGTTGGAGAATAAGGAGAAATCTGAGATCAGAACATTGTTCAGAGGTTGTATGCCTCAAACTGAAAGAATTTTTACAGCAAACATGTTAAGAAAATAATGGTGTGGGTTTGTTTGTTTTAAATGAATGCCGTTTTGCAGCACAGCTCATGTGAATCTTCTGTATTTCCAATTCCGTTACCTAATATGTCTGACCTTTTGAACACCATCCTTGATTAATGAAGCTTCCAGGCTAGCATAATGTGGCTGCAAAGTGATTCCAGTCACATGAATATTCAGTAACCAAAATATATCGTTCACTCCAAACCGCCAATAGGCTCCGTTTGCTGAATGACAGAACATTCACTTGAAAACTGAGGACTACAGTTTATATGCAGAATTAAACACACTGCTTGGCAAGCATGCATTACTCTGAGGAGGGTTTGCAATATCATGGCTGCTAAATGGTGGTGGAAGTAATGAAAATCCCATAATTGCACAATCACAAAAAACTAACAAACAGGCATGGAGAGCTTGTTCAGAACAAGGAGATATGGAAAAAGAATATTTGTAATACACAGAGAGAGCTTGTCTCGAAACATTAAAAAAACCACAGCAAAACCCTGCTGAGATTTCATAGTGCTGCTATACGAGACAAGATGTGAAAGTTTCTCTAGAGTCCAGTTATACATTGTACTGCATCTGTTAAAAATCTTAATACTACAAAGTATTCACAGGAACTGTGCCTGTCTTCTCAGTAGCAGGGCAGCATGTCACTTTCCAGTGTGAACATAACTGTTTAGACTCATAAGAAAAAAAATACCTGACATAAAAGGAAAGGCAATCCCTTCCCCGCGTGTTCAGAATACTCATTGCTATCATGCACCCTGTCCTCTCAACATCAAACCAGCCCATTACAGCCCATATCCTGGAAGATTTTTGCTTCAGATGAACTGCTGTCTGATTAGCCAGGTGGTCACTTCCAAAGGCAAACTACAGTGTGACAACAACATTACAAGAAAAACACCTTTTTAAGCATATAAATTAGGTACAAACCAACAGTCAGGTAAGTGACTCACCACAGTGCTTTGTATAAATTGTAAGGAGAGAGAGAGCAATGAAGAGAAAGTTAATTGCAAAAGGCATAAGAGACAAGTACCACTACAGATCACTGAAAGTCATATAAAATATTAGGTAGAATTGTATTAGCTGCCTTGGTTTAACACATCAGAAGATCAATGCTACAAAAGGTGCTTTAAAACAACTTGCCTCCAAACCTTCCCTGATCTACCGGTACAAGAGCACCTGCGCATATTATGGCAGGCCAGCATTACAGTCTACAGCCCAGCAGTGGCAGGATGAGGTAGTTTGAGGACCCTGTCAAATTTGCTTGAACTGAATTTTTTATAATAGAACAAAATCTGTGATTTTCAACTGAAATTTAAGTTCTCAAATCACAGGAGACTGGGGGTCCAGTGAAGGGGGTACAACCTGTGGGGGGGTCAAAAAAAAAAAAAAAAGCTGTTCATCTGACACAGAAAGGACAAGAAAGAAATATGTATCATTACTGACACATGACGCGGAAAACAGGTCAGTTTAAACTACTCGATCCTGACCCTTTGCAAGGCACAGAAGAAAGCGATCCATTTCTGTGCTTAGTAACCAGCAGGACTGATGTGTCTCAGCTTTTTTGCAGTTCGCTGGATAGGGGAAACTCGAGGGCTCCAAATCATTCCTCCGTCCTCCTGGCACCGCAGCGGCTTTGACAGCGACACGAAATACTCGGCTGGGGGTTAGGCACTTGTGGCATAGAAACCAAGGGACCGCATTGACAAGGCAAGCCTGAAAGGGCAAGCCACAAAGGCTTAACTCTGATCCTGAACAGCGGTCTGGGAACAGCCCCGCTTTCACGGCAGAGTTAGGCTCATGCCCCATTTCCGATCCCAGCTGTGCCCCCACTCTCGCCGCCCTTCACCTGCAACCCCACCAACCAAAATAAACCGCGGCAGCCGCACGCTTTGCTTTGTGCCACCTGGTGGCTGCTTCCTTCCAGCTGTCCCGAGCCGCAGGACCAGCATTACACCGCGCCGTGCCAGCCACATCATGCCCGGAGCCGGCGCGAGGAGCCGAGGCTCGGCCTGCAGAGCAGCACGGCCGCGGAGAAACTTCCCCCGGAGCTGCTGCTCTACATGCCCCGCATGAGCAGGGGAAGCCCGGTGCCAGCAGCGAGGGCCGGGGGGGACAGACGTGCTGCCTCCAAGTTTCCTGCCTCCTGCGCCAGGTGCCCCCCCGGGCAGAGCACGGGGCGGCCAAGCGGGTCCCGGCCACGGGGCTCTTCAAGCAGCCCCTTGCAGCAGGGCCCTCGGCCCCGAGCCTGCCTCCCCCTGGGAGGGATGGGATGGGAGCGGGCCCCCCCTCCGTCCCCCCGCCTCACCTTCCTCCTGCATCCTCTGCAGGCACAGGGCCAGGTTCTTCCTCCAGCCCGGCATCCCGGCGCAGGACCGGCCCGGGCGCGGCGGCTGCTCCTCGGCGCGGCGAGGCGGCTGCGCGGCTAGCGGCGGGGACCCGCCGAGGCGAGGCACGGGCGAGCCGGCCGCTCCATCAGGGCGGCCCCCTGCAGCTCCCGGGAGGAGGAGCCGGGGTCCCCGCAGGTAGGAGCGGAGCCTGGGCCGCGGGAGGGGGCTGGGCCGGTCCGCTTCTCCCCGCCGGGAGAGAAGAGCCCAGGTGCAGGGAGGACGCAGCCCCCGGCCCTTTCCTGTGGCCTCTTCACTGGGAACAACCCACGAGTTGCAAGCGGTGCCCCAGGGCTTAACAGGTGCCGCCCGGCCGGCCGGCCCTCACCATCCCCGGGGCTCCGGTCGGACTCTTCCCTCTGCTCTGCTCTCCTGTGCGCGAGCCAGAGGCGATGCAGGTCTCCACCCAGGGCTGCAGCAACAAACGGGGGAAAGGGAAATGTTTTCCACCCCTTTCCCCTCCCTTCTCTTATTTAGGGGGTGGGGAGTTCATCTCCTCTTCTGTCCAGGAGAGGAGCAGGTGAAAAGGAATGGGGGGGGGCAGTGATTTGCAGTGGCGGCTGCCTCTTTTTAACTCTGGTTGAAGTTGTACAATAAATGCAAATTTCAGACTCTTTGTATCATTTAAAAGGTTTGTTGTTTTGGTGTGGGTTTTTTTTTTTAAAAAAAAGGCATGACAAGTCCAGTCCTGACAGCATCCAAAGCTAAACGTGAAACTGTCCCTTAGCAAGGGTAAAACAACAAACTTCATTGATTGCTGTTGTCCAAGGTAAAGGCAGGACGGATGGACCACCTGGGAACTGGGATAGTTGCTCTGTCCCGTGTCCTGTCTCTGACACGTTGTGCCCTTGAGCATGTCCTTTATCCGTCCTATGAAGGAAACAGGCTCATGGTGGGTTTGACACATTGCTTGTGATCTCCGATTCCTCTAACACTGCCACTACGCCATAGTATGGTGTATGAATGAATGAAGCAAAAGGATGTAAATGACGTGCACAAAGCAAAAGCACTGTTCTAAAAACACTTGCACTTTGTAATCAAGGGATGTTGTCAAGTAGGGCAAGGAGTTTGTTCACAACATGGCATCCCGGTGGCACTTTGTCTCTAATGTGCTGATGGGGCACCCACATCTCAATCCTGCCAACATGGGTGTAATGCTTTACTCATGTGAGCAGACATAAGTGCTTGGGCCTACTCGTGTGAGTAAAGGTGGGTGACTAGGAACAGTTTATAGACTTCATTTTTAATGACAACTCACAAATAGTTAAAAATCTCCTCACATTGAGAAGAGCCTCTGTGGTTTCCTAGTATCCTGGAGTTCTGTTAGTGCCTTAACATATGGGTACAAAGGAGACATTTATTGTGTATGCCATGGCATTCTTGTTTTTAATTTCCTGGGGGCAACGTATCTCAGCAATGAATGGCAGGTTTTTTTGTTCTTTGTCAGGCCTTTTATTAGCAAACTGGTAGGTCTCATGCTGTATCTCTGCCTCCGCTATTGCATAGATTATATTGTGTGAACCGGTAGTTACAGCCTTACAAGAGGAGCGCCCAAATTCTCACTCACAGTACAGTGGAAACTCCTGCCCTGCTTTGAATGGTTGGGACAGGTGCAATGCTGAGGGGAGCAATGCATCTGGATACAGGTCAGGTCTTCCAACTTGGCCTGTGGAACCAAGAAAAAGGAATCGGGCAGTTCTGGTTTCCAGCTAAGCGGAGGAGGGAAGTGGCTAGCACCAGGACGCCGAGACCACAGAAAGAAACCCTACCCACCACCTTCATGTTGCCCCTCTGCTCTGAGAAATGGGAATAGGAGCCAGAGGGTGAATGTGTTACTTGGTCCGTACCGAATTGATTCGCAACACTGAAGATTTCCAAACCTTTGTGAAATCTGGAAGACTTTTGCAAGAAAGCACCTTAGTTTCTGACCCCAGCCTTAAAGAACCAGTGTTGCAGCTACAACCCCTCGGATGAGGAGGACTTCATTTTGAAGCTCATGAATGTTACTTGAACTGGCCAAAGGAGGTACTGTCCATTAACAAAAGATACCCTGAAAACGTGCAAGTATTTGGCTGGTTTTACTCATCTGAATAGCCCAGCTGAATTTATTCATTTAAAGGCTGGAGCACACAAACTGAAGCCTTAGATAGCAAGAAGCAGAGCCAACAAACAACTCAAATTTCCAACATAGTGATGCAGAGAAATACCACAAAGGCTGCCTCTCTTACCCAGCTTTTTCTGATCATGGAGCTATCCATCACCCGCTGGGCAAGAACTTGGTCTAATCAATAGCAATTGAAGATTACAGTATTCCAAATTATCAGATAATAATGGCTGCCTCATAATGTAGGCACTTCCTAGGCATGTTTCATGATGAGCATGAGCTGGCAAGAACATCATCCCTTAAACCCTAACTAAATGCTTCAGGGACCACAGTAGTAAAGCCAGTTTATGTTCACTCCCAAATGGTAACAAAACATGGGTGTCTCTCTTGCCTGACTTACTAACAGTGTTGAAACCCCTGCCCAGCTGGAACTTCTAACACAAGCTAAGAGCTCTTGGCTTCTCTACATTGAATGTGACAGTGTTCAGCAGTTTGCTTTTAAAGGGGAAAAATACAGCTCTCAATAGTTTAGTTGCAAAAGTACATGGTACATTGGGGAGTTGCAATGAGTCAGAATTCTTTAGCAGAGTTTAAGACAGTGTGTGTCACACTAAGCTATAGAAAGTTTTCTTTTTCTTTTTATGTGCATCAAATATTCTAGCTGATGACACAAAAAAAGATTATTGAGAAATTGAGACCAATAGGAAGCCAAAATCAATACTAATGAAAGATGATGATGCTTTTCAGCAGTTCGGATGTGAAACTGGGAGCCAATATTGTTGAGGTGTATTCCTGACTACCTCTGACATAGGCAACGCCCTTTGATTTTTCCATGTATTAGTGTCCTCATATGTCTATTGAGTCTAATAGCAATCCCCCTACAACTTACCTTGCATTGCTGGATTGCTCTAGATTTATTCTGCATTGCTGGATTGCTTGCCTTTGAGAATAAGGCCGTCTTGGGCAAAGTGATGACAAGGACACAACCATAACCCTACGAGCTGGTGTTGGTTGGGTAGTGTAACCCTCCAGCTGGGTGTGATAGGCTGCCAGGATTGTCGTCAGGTTGAAATTATTTCTCCAGGCTGAGGTGCACTGAGATTGGATGAATGAGTCACCATGTCACTGAAAGTATTCAACGTATCCTACATTTCACATGTGCCCGGTTCTCTCCCTTCCCTGGTGCAGAAGGAGGCTGACAGAGGCATGGAACAACAGAAAAAGCCCTGAAGCCCCTTAGATGTAGTAGGCACTATTTTGATGAAAAAGGCAGTGATTCATGCACATCATTTGGAGCCTGTGGTATGTAGCCAGAATGCCTGTGTAGACAACTGCAGCTGAGATGACCAGAAGGACATTCAAGGGAGGGCAGTTATTTTGCATGAGTACGAAGAAGCAGAGCTGAGGATGAGTCATTTTAGATTCAACACCAGACATGCTCAAGTGCAACTGCTTTTTGAACACAGGTTAGAGCTAATGAGGAAGAAACTTTAAAGCTTCATTTCAGGTAAGTACTACAGGGTTTAGATTCTTGTCCCCCAGTGCAACCAAGTTAAAAAAAAATACAGTGGAAATCTCATAAAGAAAGGCTCTGCCAAGTGAGGACCTATGCTTCTGGCATCATTTGGGCAAGGTGATTCTTGCTTCGGAGCCCCAGCTGTATGCTGGTTGTTTTAAAGACAAGCGGGAACACAGAGGTCCCCGTCTTGCAGAGCTGACAGACTGAATGAGCACAAGGAAGATGGTGCATTACAAATAGCAAATAATTTAAAAATGAGGCGTATTTTCCACTTCGTGACTGGATTTGGATGCCCTTGTTTCTCTGGCAGAGGGCTTCTGGTTGGTAGGGCACATCAAAAGCAGCTGTTTAGATGACAGAAGCAGGACAGGGCTCATTCAGAACTTGGTCCTGGCACCACTACTCACAATGTGGTTCCAGGAGGTATCTCCGGTGAGAATTTGGCTCCACCTGGTTTAAGAGTCAGCTTGAAGGAAAAAAGTGGGAGGTCTTTGGGTTTTCAAACCTTAAACTGAGCCCAGCTGCTTCTTGAGCTCTGGGAAAGTACTTTGTCAGTTTTCTAGCATGAGACAGGTGTTTGCAACTCACTGGTCATTAAGCAGCTCTATTTGATACCGGTGCACTGGTTTAGCTGATGGCAGTAGCGTCTTTATGTTGTTATAAGAGATCTTCCAAACAATAAATAAAGCTCATTAGAAAACTATAAGTAAAGCACTCCAGCACATTTACCCTTACCAATAAGCACAGGCTGGTTTATTAAAAATTCTAATTTCATTCAAGAGTTAAGCAAACTTGATTATGCATAGGATATGCCCAAGCTTTTTTAGCTTCCTCTGGGCATATTTACAGGCTAGGAAGACCACGAATCCCAAATTCTTCCAGCCATCCTTTATCTAAGGACATGTTACTTCCATCGCTGACAGGGGAATCCTTGAAAGCTCTTCTGGGAGCCGGAAAGGACAGCTTTTGCAATAGCAAGTTATACTGAGCATAGATGTATGTCTGTGTGGATAAGCTGTATGCTTTTCCCTCACTTAATGAAATGTTACCACTGCCATATGAAATACAGTTGTTAGAAATGAAGTTGGCACAGTGGCACTATCTTTGTTTTGTTAAATGCTGTGGAAAGGAAATTCAGTTGCAGTTACTTTCCAGCTACACTTTTCCTCTCTCCCCTTCCCCTGTCCCTTGTGGACTCTAGCTTTCATTCTGTCTACTGCATCATCTTTCTCATTAAGTGGCCTGCACAGCCAACAGAATATGGAAAAGAATATAAGAAAAAAATGAACATAGGGTCACATCTGGCAAGCAGTTTTAATGGAAAATGCTTGTGGAATCAGTAGGAGTCCTGCCCACAGATTGATAGCAAAATATTGCCAAAAAAACCAAACAAACTAAAAAAACCCCAAACAAACCCTAGTGAATTTGCTATGTGCCAAGTTATACCATGACTGTAAATGTTATCAACATAAGATTGCTAGTTTATGTGCAACTTATCAATGAAGAGCATAAACTCATGATTGAAAATGCAACTATAAACCACTAATGGGTTTGGGTGTTTTTTTGGTAGAGACCTCACCTGTCTTTTGTGCGCACAGACCCTGGCGTAACAGGGCCCCGATTTAGTCAGAGTGCCATCACACAAAAGAAATTTATAAAAATATAGTAATTTTGGAATAGATTGGGCCTGCACTTCCACAATTGGAAGTGAATGCAAGCAACCTTTCCAGAAATGGGACAGGATATAAATGGATCCTTGCAGAGGCATAGCTTAAAATATTGGCACCCATTGGTAGGGAAAGTGAGTGGTGTGGGTGTAGGGAAAGTGAGGACTTGCCCATAGAGGCATTGGTGACATGTAGAGGGGGCATACAGGTGCACATGCACCCCCTGAGATTGGCCGTGCACCCCCTGGAAGCACCAGCCACGAAACCAGAAATCCCTCTCCACCTCGGTTGGCGAACGGTCGCTGGGGGACACCCCCCCAGATTCAGAAGGCACCAGTCACCCATGCATAGAGGGGCTGCTGCTTCCACCTACCATAAGCTCCCTGAACACCTGGCACCCCACTGAATTGACACCTGGGGTTGATACCCTGTTCACCTCCTCCCAAGTTATGCTACTGGGTCCTTGCACTCCTTTGAGTGAAGTTAATCAGGTGGCTCTTCCTTCATGGCCCAGTTCAACTGGCCCAGTGCAGAGTCGTGAGCAAGTTACACAGAGTAGTAGAACCACCCACACATCCCCAAGATACAAGAAGCAGCATGTCAGGGTCTCTGTCAAAGGTTATAACGAAACAATGCACCTCTCTCCCTTGTAATAAGTACGCAGCATCAGAGCAGTGCTAGCAAAAATCCCAGCCTTTTCTAACCCTCAAATGGGTCACTGTTACAAAGGGTCTAAACCCCCTGATACAGAACCAGGTTACAACTCTTTCATTTCAGTGACTGCTGTTGCAAACTCCCTCCATGGGTGGTTGGTTGTGTCCTGAAAGAGTCATGTAGCCCAAGCAGCAATTCAATTTAAGAGGATTCATAGATACTAGGGTCAGAAGGGACCTCAATAGATCATTGAGTCCGACCCCCTGCATAGGCAGGAAAGAGTGCTGGGTCTAGATGACCCCAGCTA
>JAGPOW010003182.1:15496220-15532964 GCA_030014935.1 Caiman crocodilus | reverse complement strand
AAAACAACCTTCCAGTCTCACTGTGTATTCTGTCTTGGGAGGATGGCTCGAGGCCATTTATTAGGCCTTCAAAGAAATGGCTCGGGGTTATTCACAACAGCGGGTGTCTGGAGCATGTACGCACATACTGAGCAGTGCTGTGTTATGGGGTCACCATGGCATGAAATCCTGTTGACACTGCTGGGGCCCAGCCCAATGAACTATATGGTAAATCATGAGCCTTTTGGCATTGGACTAATATCATGCATAATTATCACAAATTTATAACATTTCCTCTATATAGAATCTGATTATTGGGGGGGTCGTCTTATACTCAAGTAAATATGGTAATATCAACAGGCCTTTTATAATCAGTCATCTTGTATTCAAGGAAATATAGTAATACCTACGGGAGTTTTATGTTCATGTTTGCAAGAAAAGCACTCTATAAACAATGACAAAGAAGTTAACGTTTTTTATGAAGACTAACTTCAGTTAGGACTATTTCTTGAAAGGAGTTATCATCCAGTTAAGAATTTGTAGGGTTAAAAACATTGTGATTTGCTGTGATCTTTCTGAGTTCTTTGCAGCAGAAGAATTACTCTAGTATTTTTCCATAGTCAAAAATGACTGAAAATTAAGAGCAGGCACTTGTCTGCAGGGTGCCTCAAGTCTGATAAGGGGCAATTTGAATCTAAACAAGTTGAGAGCCTCTACTCAAGGAGCAACAAGCTACCCTTTCCACCCTGTCAAATGCTCACAAAATTACACAGTGCTTTCACTGGTTTAAAAATGGAGAGTGCATCTTGGTGCTTTTTCTCCAAAGATTTCAACGTATTGCCTGTAAGGTGAAATGCTTCTGTGCTGTGACACAGTATATACCTTACTCTACAAACACAGCGCTGAATTTGCTTGTGTTTCTGAACTGTAATTAAGGTTTTGTGTTTGACTGTGAGACGGAGACCTGAGTAGATTCCCTGACCTGCAGGAGGCAGCAGGAAATTGTGTGAAGAAGCAGTTTCTTATTGAAAATATTCTCTCTGGATGTAAGGGCATATCAGCATGATGGCCTGTAACTTGACATTCCCTTGCTTTTAATCAGTTGAAGTGAGACAATGCTATCAAAAACTGTTTTTGGTTTTAACATACTGCTACAGGGCAGTGGTTGTACTTGGTAGCCGTGCTGGTCTGAGACAAAAAGACACGCAACAAACTAGAACTATTGGTTCCAAAATGATACCTTTTATTAGACCAACTGGAAAATGGCAAGAAAATTGTCCTTTTGGAACCAAGAGTTATAGTTTTTTTCATGTCTGCAGGGCAGTGGCACTTTTCTAAATCCCAAATATGGAAGTAGTAAATAACTTCATTGAGAGGCCACCCAGATTGCACAAAATAGATAAACAGTAAAAATGTGACCTTACTTCAGGTTAAGTAAAGTACTTCTAGCTTACATATCTTGTATTCCTCTCACTAACAATTTTATTAATAAAAATCAACAGAGCATTGTTTTTCTATCTTCACTCCCCTTCTCAGCATAGTGTAACAATTGCATTGTAACAATGAGCAATAGGAATAAATAAAATTGTATACAAAGCCTTTGATAGTGAATTTATGGGACAGCACTTTAAAAAGTTCAGGAAAATCTAGGTTGGTTAGCGTTTTTTTGTATCATGATAATAATTATGCTTTGAACAGTGGGTTGGGGGATCAACTAAATGACCTCCTGAGCTCCCTAATGGCCCCCTCTTTTTTTCCTCTGTGACATTATGTGAGGTAGCTAAATGCTAAAATTTGTGACACATTTTAATATCAAACATTTTCCACTTACCTGGTTAAGGTACATGTTACTAATAATGTGGTTTCTACAGAACTGGCAGGAAAGAAAACATGATCAAGAACACTTCTAAAGGGTACTTAAACATCACTCACCCTTTTAATGAAGTTTCTGAATAGCACATGGGATGGCAAATAATGCCAAGTGGGAGTTTTATGTTAATGTTTACAAGAAAAACAATTAAAAATAGCGTGCAAAGAGTTAGATTTTTTTATAAAGACTAACTCAATCAGTTAAGACTCTTTGAAAAGGAATTGTCATCAAATTTTCATACAGGTTAGTCTTTAAATTAAACCAAGCAGGTATTTTATTACTATATATTCTCTGTTTTCGTTGGTCTTCAGAGGCTGTTAATAGCTTTGTATGAAATGATATCTCTTCTGTCCCTGCAAGTTTCCCATCACGGAGTGAAGGATCAGTACTGTAACAACTGTCTATAAATAACTTTTTAAACCACCTATTGTGCATTGTGTTCTATGTCATTTTTCTGGTTTACTGAACTCTAGATACTGCTGTAAATTTTAAATGTTAAATTCCTGCTCCACATTTCCATGGTAGAAATGCAGTCATTTTTGTTATAGCTCCACAGTCTTGCTTTTTCACTAGGAATTTCCTTTTATTTTCCTTTGGTAACTCCTGTTGTTTTTATTTCTGCCGAGGTAGTTGGTAGACTTGAAGGCTGAACTCTTCCGAAAGCAAGAAGAATTCAGGAAAGAAAAACTATTGAAAGATGCTGGAGTTCCTGTAAAACCCAAAACAACAAATAAGGTAGAAATAAGTCATGATGAGTAAATCTTTATTGTTATTCTTTTTACTTAACAAAATGGAAAAAACAAGGCATTAGACAATCAAAAGAACGTGTCAATACAGTATTTCAGTTTAATTGCAAACTCTTGATGGTGGTCTTCACTGAAACTTCTATCATCCTCTTTCTGTTTGAGGTTTTCGCACAAAGTCTAAAACTGTTCTTTCATTCCTTGTGCATCATATTTTAATACACATTCTCCAGATGGTCAAGTGATACAACCCTGAAAAATAGTCCCATAAAAATTGTGTGTTGTGTTACTTATTGATGCCATTATTAATTTTATCTGGAAAGATCAATGAAATATTTTTGTTGACCATATTTGCTTGGAAACTTTTTTTTTTAATAGTCACTGATACCTTTATATCAGTACTATCTTGTTTTCACAAAGGCCACGTTTAGTCTTTGGAAGTTTCTTGAAAATTTTCACTACTAAAAGCCATAAAAGTGGTTTTTGGATTGGATGAAATTTATTTTAAAGCAGTTATAAATAAATACCGTAGGATCTCCATGGACATTACTATTCAGTCTCCAGATGTTTAAATAAAATAAAAACAATGTGATTCTCTTTACTGGCTTTCCTCTCCTGAATTGTTATATTGTATGAAATTCAGTGTGCTGTTCAGACCTACCTGCTGCATTCATCAGCACAGGAGATGGATCATTAAATTTAAAATGGTTAGACTAATAGTTATCTGCAGCTTTTTTCTCTTTACAGATTGATTTTTCTTCAATAACCACACACAGTTGAAATCTAATTTTAAAAACTCATGTTCCACAGAAACCAAGCATCTGGAACAAACAGAACACAGGGGTTTCAGGACGAGCTGAGAAAGATGTTGAGCAGAAGATTGAAGAGCAGCAAACATTAGATAAAGCGAGGTGACTTTTAGGCATTATAAGAGATGCAATATATGCAAAATGTACAAAAATGTTTAACAGTTGCAGGGAGAGGATATTGTAAATAGTAGTGTACAGATAAAAGGAGAAGCAAGTAATTTGTTTTTATAGGGGTGCAATTAGTTCATTTCTTATTTAATGTGTTACTTCAGGCTACTTTAAAAAATATCTATATTTAAATATTTATATCTGTCAAAATGTGATGAGGTCTTGATTTTTTTCTGCTGTGCCAGGAGAGGCACAAAACAACATCAGAATTCTATACATCAAACAGCAATCATCAGCCTCTAAGTTAGCTCTACAGTATAACACCGAGTTAAAATATAATTGATAATCTCTCAGTTTTTTGGCAATGATTCTTATATATTAGAAGTTCTGTCTCTTAGAAGTATTCAGAGAAAGGCTTCTAGTACCCTAATCAGAACCTGCTTAGGTTGCTGAGGGTAGTCATATCCAGTGTCCATTCCAAATCATGTTTTCTGGAAAGCATCTCTTTTTGTGGTGGGTATTCAGTATCTCATTGCTAGAAAAGAATTGCTTTGTTCAAGATGTTCCTATCTCTTTGATAACTGCAGTAATGTTGCTACAAACGTTTCATGATACTGACTCTATAATCAGATATCTATTCATGTCAAGAAATTGCAGTTAAGTTTAAAGGAAAATTTGTCTTTTGTTTACCTGCCAAGAATAGATTTCAGGATTCTGCATTTTCCTCCAGCTATAGTTAGTAGTCTCTCTGGCACTTAATGCAGCACAAGGATGGTAGGGGGCACAGCAGGAAAAACTCAGAGCCTTTGGTTAAAAGGGCTTCAAAGACAAGTATCAAATGTATTTCAGCGTTTGCTTATTCCATTGCAGTCTAAGTGATGATAAGCTATTCTTTTGGGGGTGTATTTGAAATCTGTCATACTGAATTGTTAACATTTTCTTTTCAGGCAGAAACTAGAAGAAAAAGCAAAACTATATGAGAAGATGACTAAAGGAGACTTTCCAGGTGATCAAAACAATTGTGAAACCAGCGTTTGGGGTTTTGGGGTTTTTAGGTTTTGTTGTTTTTTGTTCGGTTTTTTTTTTAAATCTTGCTTTTTATTTTGTTAGGCTACAAAATTGGCCTTAACCACCTGGTAGTTGACAGCTGTTCAGCTCTGAAATACATTACTTTGTTAATCAATAAACATTTGCTTTTGAACTAAACAAGACTTTTTAGAGATACATTATAAACTGATTGACACAGGTTATATTGGAAAGAAAGAAAAATAGATTATTACATGTTGAAGGGTATTCTGCTGTAATGGAGAACTGTGGGTTCATTATGCTTTGTCATTGAGAGAGAGGTGTATTCTGGATTCATAATAGAAAACCCAAGAACAGTAAACTATATGAAAAGTTTCTAATTGAGGAGGAAGAGACTTTTATATGAATGCTCTTCATGTAGCCAGTTCTATAGGACAGTTTTTTAATACCCACTTTGGAAACTACATGAATGACTAAAGGATCCTGCTGCAGATTTATTTAGCTGTTTCATATAGACTACGTATTTCTTAAAGAATTTTTTCTCCCTCCAAATTAGTTTTCTTAATATCAGTTTTTCTAAACAGAAAGAAAAGGTTCATTCTGATGGTTTTATTTTATTTGTTGTAAATGAGCATTGAAACTATTGATTAGCACAACAGATGCTCATAGAGAAACGGTTTTTGTGAAGAGAGTGTGTAGGTATTTATCTGTGAATTTTTCTGTATATGGTACAAAGATGATTTATTAGTTTAAACAAAGTTGCTTTCAGAAATACAGCTCATCAGTAAGGAGTCAGGTTATAGTTCTGAGTTTGCTTGGCACTAGATGAGATTAAAGTATTATCTGATAGCATAGTCAAGGGCATTTGCAGCTGGAGAGCTGATTGTGGCTATTTCATATTGATTTCTTGTTCAGTTCTGTTCTTTTGATGCCTGCTATCTAAGAATTGATTTTCTACCCTAGATGAAGAAACTGAGAATTTGTACCTTGTGGATTTCACTCAGAAGATCATAGACAATCAGAGAGAGGTACAGGATCTATGTAGAAGTGAAGCTTCTAGAAAGACATTAGAAAAGGAGGAAGATGAAGAAAAACTACCTGAAATGGAAATACCACCTCCACAGGACCCCAGTGAAGAATGGTTGGTAATATACAATGGGCAATTGAATACAATGGGCAATTAATATACAATGGGCCATTGAAGCAAGTCTGTTTTTCATTTCTTGGCAATCTCACAGGGGTGGGGGCAATCTGTTTTACAGTTGTTTTGGCTGATATAATGTATTTAGGAATGGTGACATCCTTTCACCACAAGAAGCATTCTTTTACATCGATTTTTCTATGTTGTAGGAAGGACACCATATGGGATAGCTTATTTCCATATAGTTTAATCTGTTCGGTTTTGAATATCTGTAAACGTGCAGTTCAGTTTTACTTAACTGCTGTTTTCATCTATTTTCTTTTATCAAAACTGAGCAAGATGATACTGTTTACACTGAATTCCTCAAATTCATGTTTTCTGTGGCATATAAAATAATACAATTGTTACTGATTCTTAGGGAGTTCAGTTGAAGTCTTCCATTACACATATCAGATGATATCAGCTGGGACTTTTCCCGAGTCAGAGTTAAAATTTAGAAGCCACAGATGGAATGTTTGTATATCAGTCCTATTTTGTAGGTCTGTTGCCGAAGCAGCTATTTGAAAACCCAGTAGCTTTCTTGGATTCTTGTTTTATCTCTGTTCAGATCACTTCAGTAGATGAAATGATAAAATAGGCAACCCACCAGTTATTCCCTTTAAATTCATTTATCAGTATGAGAGAAGAATGTCACAGAATAGAATGCCCGATTTATTTGCCTTCCAGTACATCCCTGTAGTGTCTCTGAGGCTCTCGCTAGGATTGATTTGTTCACTGCAGCTGGACTTAGGAGTTTTTTGACTTATAATATGTATAGAAGGCTAAATTGTAAACAGAATCAACAGTTATTACCTAGTACTTAAAATCATTCTGATTTTAAACAGCCTTTTTAGACTAAAAAATGAAAAATCTTACTTCTTACAAAAAATTACCCAACATTTCATTTTACAAATCGCCACTAAATTTCCACATAAAATTTCCTTCCTCAACTAGGATTTCTAAACTGATAACACATGATAAGAGCTTGAGTCAATTCATATAACTTTGACATATTTTGTTCAGGGAAATATGCCATAAAATAATAATTGTATTAAAGAGGTCCACTTACTTTTCTGGTGAATTTAGGGCAGTCCTAAATGTGATCATTGATAGAGAGACTGTTTTTTTGTTTTGTTTTGTTTTGTTTTTTTGGCAACACCCTCTTTATTCTTTGAAATAGCTATTTTTTCCTGATGACATGGGGCTGTCCAAAACAACAATAGTTTTGGTTACATGGCACTATGCTTTGTATGGATTTTCTTTAGTTATAGGACAAATATGATTTCCGACCCTCCCTTACATTTAAATTCTAGAATTTCAAGCTAACCATATTGCTAACACTTCTGTAGCTGTTTCAGGCTATTCTTTTTCAACATGTATCTGTACCACCTCAACAGAAGGAGGAGGGCAAATCTAATTACTGTTTATAATTGATAAACATTTTGGAGCAGCAATTGCCTCTCTTCTTACTTTTGTACAGTATCCAGCACAATGGCACCCCCATCTTCAAAAGGCCTTAGACAATGTCATATTTACTGTTCTCTAACCATAATAAATAGTGGGTCTGACTGGAATTTTTTTTTCTGCTATCATTGTTTGTTAGTCACATTGCTGTGTAGAACAGGATGTTTTGTTTTTTCCCATGCTTCTGGGCTTTGCTGGTTACGACATGGCATTGGGAAGGATTTTTCCCTTCCTAGTGCTACAGGAGTCAGGGATGCGTATTGGCTTCCTCAAGATGGACTGGATGTTGAGTGCAGCCAGCATGGTCCTCTTCCTTGGATCGCTCAAGTGTATTTTAACAAAGTACTTCTGTCCTTGAAGCAGCAGGACGTTGGCAGTGCCCTCTTCCCCCTGTTTACCTGTGTCAGGTTAGGGTATTAGCATTTTGGGGGATTGTGCATGGGAGTTGTGCAAGAGAATTGTTCGTGTAATTTTAAGAAAAAGGTAGGCATATGTTTGCATAGGATGATTTAGATGTGCATGATCCCTGAGCGGGTCCTGAGACCCCTACTAACCCTGCTTTCCTGTGATCCTGTGAAGGCACAAGTGTTTCAAAGTTAGCCTTAGGGATCATATTGCATTCTGCATCAGCAGTACTTTGTCAGCTGTGACTTGAATTTTCAAAACTTGGATGATTGGGACACTTGGTCCACTAATGCTGCCAAGTTCTTTAGCATCAATAACTACTTCTGTTTATCTGATTCTATAAATGGAGCATTCACTATGATAAAGAGCTTTGTGTAAAGCCATCTCTTTTAGAGTTTCAAAGGAACATTTTGCTATCATTTTACACAGCCTTTGTTCAACTGAGATAAAAATCACTTGAAATCCTTAGTAAATGAGCCTTAGACTGATAATTGAAATATACTGTAGCAATTTAAATTTGTCAGAAGTCAATGTTGCATCATTATTTTCTCCACGGGAAGCAAATACTGTGTTCATTTTATTTTTACTTGGAGCTATGTGATATTGTAACTTTTTAAAGAGTTTTTAAACTGTTTTGTGTCTGAGACAGGCGACAGGCTGAGCATGAGATGGAGTACAATATATAAATACAATAAATCTGTCATGGCCTCTCCTAAAAATGCATACTTTTATCCTGTTTCTATTGACTGTTATGCTGGAGGTAAACGTAAGACACTGAAAGGGTGAATATTCTTGGGAAAGTACTAAACTTTTTATCTACTGGATAAGAGTTCTATAAGTCTCAGGATCTAAAACTCCATTTATAAAATTCTTTTCCCTTTAATTTCAGGGTTGATTATGTGGATTCCTTAGGCCGATCTAGACGCTGTATGAAAAAGGATTTGCCGGATCTGCTTAAAATGGATAAAGAACTTCAGGGGAAAAGGTGTGGCTTTAGTGGCAATATTTTCTCCTACAGTATTTTACAAACTGCTTTTACCTTAGTGTAAATCTGAAATTCCTCTACCTCATAAAAATATCTGCATTTTTATTGATAGCAGTAGAATTTGATCCTGTTCATGTTTAAAACAAACAGTGTGCATTATTGTTGGTTTATGATTAAACTGTTACAATCTTTTTATGAAGTTTTGGGGGAAAAAGTAGCTCATTTTATGAAAACTTTCAATTTGAAACGCAAGCAGTAGTCCTAAGTTTGTTTTATTTTGCTCCAGCAATTGATCCTTTAAGAGAGAGGCATGTGCATACAGTGTCATCTTGTTTTTAAATTGCAGCATTGGCTCCCATATTTTACCATAAAACAAATGTCTAAAAAAAGTAAGTTAGTGACCTGACAGATACTTGATTTATTTTTCAACTGTGGTGCTTTTTCTATTGAAATTTAATTTATTGAACTCTGAACAATCCCTCCAAATTTTTTCCAGCCTGAATGGTCTGATTACAAGGTTTTTTAGGAAGCCAAATACAGGATGACATTCCAAATGAATTTGTTAGAGCGCCATTTGTTTGTTTTGGTCATTACATCTATTCTGATAAAACGGTAATGACAGAGCTGAGAATTATATTGGAAAGAAATTTAGAGTCTCCATGATCAAAGCTTTATTGTAGTTGAAGTGTAAGTTCCTGTTTCTCTCATTTGAGGATTCTTCAGCATGATATTTATCATTTAAAAATAAAATGAGAACTATAAATGCTTTGTTTGCTCATGATCTGCCAGCAGGCTTTGCTTTAGCTAGGTTATGGGACAAAGAACTGTTTCTTCTCTCTAAAGGAAAACCAGAAGGTAAGGTATTTTCCATCTCAGCTCTTGGTCTCTTCTTTGCAAGATATAAATTCACTGCCAGTACATTATTGTCTTCAATTGACTTCATTCTCTGATGTTGAGTCTAAAATGTTGCTGCTCAGTCTTGTATCAGCTTCACAACAGATGCCAAGAAAAGTGTGGTTTTTGGTGGATATTCTGTTGAGCTTCATCTTTGCCTTGCATTTTGAGTTAATAGTGACTTCACAAAGCCTGTGGAAATGGTACCATCTTAAAAGTTTTTTGGGGGTTTTTTTTGTTTTTTTTTTTTAGAATACTGTGTCAGAGGGGAGTATAGTAGTCCTTATTCTAAACTGCATTAATTCATATATTTCATTCATTATTGTAATGGCACAAGTTTATCTATGTGCCTAGCTCTGCATGTTCTAGCTTCAAAACCGGAAGCAGTATAGCAGCTTCATATTAATGCCTGCATACTGCAGCACTAATATAGTCACATTGCTTCTGGTTTCAAAACTAACTGATATTTTTGTCCAGTGCTATGTAGACTGTGGCATGAGCCAGAAGTTCCACAGTGCTCTCAGCTCAGCACTACATTTATGCTGTGGAGGCATACCTTCATTTTCTTCCAGTAGTGCTCTACACAGCCTATGCTTCTAGTGTTCAGTTCCACAGAACTCACAGTTTATATTCTGTAATCCATATCCTGCTTTCTTTATTAGACAAGATACTGATGAGAAGAGTCTGCTCTCTGAAGACATGAGAAGAGAAATTCAGCGGCAGCAGTGGGAAAAAGAGGAAGAGGAGGCCCTAAAGAAACCTATGGGACCTGTACATTATGAAGATATTCGTGAAAATGGCATGTATTTATTTTATATGGTTTGTCTTCATTGTACAATTGCTGGAAGAAGTATGATTTACCTCAAAGTGTAAAAAAGTATTCCCATAGGTATAAATTCTCACCTCTGTTAAACAACGATTCTGTGCAATTCCCAGAGAGAGAAAATGGATTCTTCTATTAATTGGAGAAATAAATCGGGAAAATCATTTAATCTCTTAGGGAAAGGTGGTAGGATGCTTCATCACATTTAAAACTAGACTGGACAAAAATGTTTGTTTATTACTAGGAATAGCTCTGAATCACAAGCAGGACAGAGAACACAATGGCTTAGCAGGTTTCTCCCTACTAAAGCATACCACGGTGAATTGTGGATGATTGTTAACTCTGATAAAATATAATCTTGTTGTAACTCCTCCTTCCTTTCAGAGGCCAGGCAGCTTGGTGTTGGTTATTTTTCCTTTTCTCGTGATAAGGAACTAAGAAACAAGCAAATGGAGACATTGGATATGCTAAGAGAACAGGTATGGGGTTAAAAGTAGGTCTTGGTATAATCGTATTTTGATTCAGCTACAGGACTCCTAGGTACTACAGTCATATAAATAATAAATGACTTGTACTTGTGGAACCTTGTTTTGAGTACAACTTTGTAAATGTGTTTAGGCTCAGAATTGTTCACTCATGACTTGTGATAACTAAACAGCAAAATATTTGGGGACATTTTTTCAAAGGAGGTAGCCTGAAGGTTTGCATTAAAAAAAAAAAAAAAAAGCTTGTTTACTGTAGCTTTTCTAGTGAATGTTTACATAAATTTCAAAATTGCCACTTACAAGCAGTCACAATAAATATACCCTCAGGGAAGCTGGCTCTGAAAGTTGAGGAACTTGATCACATTTTGTATTAGTCTCTAAGCATAAAGTATGTAAAGAAGCACTTATTGCATCAGTTTTGGGAAGCAGTTGTAGGTGGAAGAGGTAGATGAATGCATTAACGGAAATTTTACATCCTAAAGCAAAGAACTTACTGGTTTTGCTTTTCATCCATGAGTTGGAGATAGATGTATCCTCAGTGAAAAATCCTATTTTTAGCTTCTGAATTTTTCAACTAAGATGTGAAATAAGTACTTTTACAGGGAAAGTGTGATAGAGATAGGAGCTCCTTGAAAACAGGCACATCCAGTTTGTTATAGTTAACTAGTTCACCTTCACCATTTGAAATTAGTGGTACAGGTCTTGTGTCGTAGAATTTTGCAAGGCTGCATTCATAGTCTGGGATGGGTTTTTCCTTATTAGGATAATATAGCTGATAATCTTTTTGCTTCAGGCACTGTTGAGGGAAATGCACAATTGATTGTAATCAAGCCTGAGAATTAATTAATGACTATCTTCTGTTGTCATTAAGACTCAAGAACAAAGAACAAAACGTGAACATGTAAAAGAAAAACGAAAGGCAATTCTGGAGTCAAGACTGTCTAAGCTTCGAGCAAGGAAGATGAAGAGATTAAAAGAGGAGGGAATAGAGGAAAATGAAATCAAACTGGAAGGCGGAGGTACAAACTTTTGCAAGTCTTTTTTTCTTTGTTCTTTTTTTAAACAAGCTTTTTGCTTATGAGGGGAAAATAAGTTGTTCGGGCTGAATTTTGCTAATTGTATTGATCAGCATTATATATTCTACATATATTAAACTGTGGAACTATGAAAAAATTAACAGGTCAAAGAATTACACACAGATGTAAAAATGGACAGTCACCTTGCTGGGTTCTCCTGACCCCAGCTGTCTTTCCTGCTTGGTGCAGGGGGCTGGACCTGATGCTTTTCCAAGGTCCCTTCCAGCCTTACAATCTATGAAACTTGTTAAAATAGGGGGTTTTTATGCATAGGATAGCGAGTGATGTACTTTGTGTATTATAGTACCAGCAGCATTCATGCCTGCCAGCAAGAATTAAGCAGGTTGTTTAAAGTTAGAGTAGCAGGCATTTTAATAGTTGTTTTAAGATGGGATGGTACAAAGAAGTACATCTCATTTTAGTTGTAGAACTGTCTTGTGAGAGAGGCCAGATTCTGTATACTCATACAAATAAGACAAGTGCAAGTGGTGGTAAGGACCAGATTTTGTCTTCTAATGACAATGTACAACTATCAGAGGCCAGAGTTTTGTTGTAACATCATAGCTATGACTCATTTCTTCAACAAGAACCAACTCTGCTTCATAACATTTTTTGTATGAGGATGTACAAATGGATGCATAGCCCAATTAATACTAAATCACAGTGCTGAACCAGTGATTAACTGAAGAGTGTTTTGAAAATACAAGTAGTATTTTGTGTGTTAAGTCTAATTATTATGAAAAGGAATAAGAATACTAATTTTTTTATGATTAGTGAGCTGGGGAAATATGCTAATGTTTTCATTTTACCTGTTTTCCCATCTTCAGTATATAGCTCGACCAATTCCTGCTTCAATTATTAGTCAACACATCTTCAGCTGCCTTTCTGTATCACTGAAACCTAATGAAGTGTCTCTTGATAGATTTGTTTCTTGATTATCTGGCTTATTCCTTATCACTTGTGAACTAGTATGCAGTAATTAAAAAGCTTCCATCTTCCCAGTCAGATGCATTTTGTTCTAATTAGAGAACTGCTGTAGACTTTGTTAATGTAAACAGCTATTACGCTTGTGTGCATCCTGTGATGTTTGTAGCCAGACTCATGCCATATGAATTGACAAACTTATTCCCTCTCTCTCCTAAACAAAAGCAGATGAAGTAATTGCTCCAGTACCAGCTGAGCCAGAAGCCACCATAGCTGCAAGAGTTGCTTCAGAAAGTAGGAAAGTAGAGGTTGTCATTCAGGAGAGAAAAGATACCAAACCAGGTGTACCATATGTTCGCGAGTGGGATAAAGGCAAAGGTAAGAAAACTAGCTTATGAATTTTAATGTGGGATAGGAAGCAATGCTTTTTAAGTAATAGAATGAGCCCAATTCTTAGTTCTGCTTGGTGATAAGCAGCAATGGGGCTGAGAAGTAAAGGAAACTATTTTCTTTTTCCCCTTTCTTTCTGGTGCACATTACCACAATTAACCACCTTGGCTATGACCTGAACAGGTGGTGTAATGTTCTGTAAAATTATCCTCCGCTTGCATTCATGGAAGGTCCACAAAATTGTAAACAGTATGATTTTTTTTGTCTGTACTTATTTTGTAGTATATTGCTGTGCTATATGACAGGTCACGTGTAGCACAAGCGTCTCACCTTGAAATGTATGAATAGATTCTGTATTGCATCAAATAATGTAAACAGAATCTATGGAGACAGATGGAGTTTGAGAACAGACAAAAGGCAATGAGGAAACATTGAGTGGGTGGAAAAGGTAGGCATTGTCAGGTAGGTCTCTGAAGGAGGGGATTCTCAATTTGAGGCAAATACAGGCAAGAATCTATTGATCTATTTTGTACATAGTAAATAGTACATTTGGATCTAAAGTGAGAGCTTTGCCTGAATTACAGGCACAGCAGGGCCCTGAAACATCCATCTGCTATTGTAGGACAGATAATTGGAATACAAAAGGTGCTATATATAAGGCAGACCCAAAAAAGTTAAAAGCTTGGAGATCCACAGTTCTGTGAAGGACAACAGAGTGCATCAGAGCATTTGGGATCTGTTCAAGAACATCCTGAGATAGATGGAATCTGTACTAGCTGTGATAGCTGATAAAAGCACATAGGATAGTAAAATCAAACCTGAGACAATACATGTGTTGGAGATGCTGTACTTGATTAAGTTCATTAATCAGTAAATTGTAAAGATACTAGGCATAGTGCCAGACATGATTGATCCCTAGAAAGGTATGTAGAAGAATACAATGCTTACGGTGTACAGTAGTCATAAAGGTTAATTATAAAGATCATTAATCACCAAGTAGCAGTATGCAATGATGCATGCCTAACATTAGCACTTATAAAAGGAATAGACTAGGAATGTACTTTGGATTTGTGTTAACCCTGCACTAACTCTGGTGTCAGCCAGTCTGATGATCCCCTAGCTGATAGCATGAATAAAGGCTATACTAAATATATATTCATTGAATAGCTGCCACTTGCATATCTGAACTCTGTTGCAGTAGGACTTAACAGGTCTATATACATAATTTCTAGCCTTATATTAAAACTAAAACTTGAAATAAGTTTACAGTCTGTGATTTGTAACCACTTTAGCACCAGCACCTTAAACAATGTGATAGATGCAACTCCCTGCTCTATTGATGTACTTTTTTTTATTCGTGCTTAATATTTTTATTGTTAGCATAACAATAAACAATTTTTATTGGGGATCTATTTGCTGAATATGCACACAGGATTTTTGTCCCAGGAATATGTAAAATCCATCAGTTTCTGCATGCCAGTTGAAATGGGTTTTGAGGAAGAAATCATAGCTGTTTTACAGAGGCACTCAAAACACTGAATTTTAGTTGAAATCTATTTAGTTTTATAAATATGATAAAGTTGAGTTATTGCAACAACACTTCATAGCTATTTTTAATGAGAAAATTGACATTGAAATTAAGGTGTCTACCACTTTTGCTGACATTAACAACTGATACAACTGATCCAAGACCACCAGAGGGCATAGTACATTTTAATAATAACTACTTTGACATGATTGTCTTCTTTTAAGACTTTCAAAATCTTAGGGCACCTATACATGAGCACAGAGGCTGCTCTAATACACTGCAATTACTCTATTAATTGAGCCTACTGGAACGTGACAATTACTGTGCTCCAGCAACCTCCTGCATCTCGTGTATCAGTGTCCCTGTGTTTAAAAATGGCAGCAGGTGTGCTGGAACTGAAGGTCATCAAACGAGTTTCAGTTCAAGTGCCCTGCCACCATTTTTAAGTACAGGGACACTTGTACACGAGACACAGTGGCACTTTAGAGAGTGGCTCTTGCTGCCACTCCAATTAAAGCGCTGTCCCTCCCACCCCCAGAGCATATCTAAAAATGCCCTTAGTGCTTTGCACTTGGCCTGGCCCTTTACTATTAGCAACTTTCTATAAACCAGTGACCAGATTATTTAAAAACTGTATCTTTTTTAAATTAAAATTGTGAATGGTGAAAGTTTTTTAATGCTTTTAAAAGTTATTTTGATTCCTTGAGTTTAGGTGAAATTCAGCCTGTCATTGTAAATAAATGGAAAGCTGTTTTACAAGTGACTTAAAGCAACTCAGTTTTCCTTTGCTACTAAACTGTGAAAGGAAGGGATACCTTCCTAGGAAGGAAATATAAATCATCGTTGTACAGTAAAACTTGGATACAAATTACCATGTTTTTTTCTGTATCTTAACAGATTTTACTTCCGGACTGTGGTCAAGGAGACAGTCCGCTCTTAGAGATGAACGAGATCCAGAGTTTGCACCACCTTCTAATTACTTTTGGGGCCAAAAGCCTGCCAGCAACCAAAAAAGCCAGAGTTGGAACAGGCCTGAACCCTCTCACGAGAAATTGGAACCAGAATCGGCACCGAACCAGCAGTTTCCATCAACACAGACTTACTACAACTGCCCCCCAAATCAGCAGCCACTTTACCAAAGTCTAGATGACATGCTGTCTTATTACAAGCAAGTGACTTGAGCTTATTTATAGCATAAGGAAGAATCTTAACTTAAATAATTGAAATATAATTGTGTTATAAGTATTCATCTATTGTTCTTTCCAGACCTTGGGAAGATGGATTTTCATAATAATGAAATCTCTCATATGAACCAAGGCTATTAGAACTGTCACAACACACGGCCACATATTTGCTCCCTCAGGGCTGTATTCCCAACTGCATTAAAAACCCATGGTTTGGTGGCAGTATTTATTTGATACAACAGTCATTCTTTATGTGTTTTTTGCTATTTCTGTACATTTGTCTTGGTTTTTAAAATCATGAATAGAGATGATATTCTCTCCAGATAAATTTTAATTCTTTTGGTGAGACTTTTTTATTTTATTTCCTCAAAGGGCCACTGGTGGAAGAGCTAATATATAGTTTGAGTCTATTACAAAATGAAAATCAAGTTGATCTGATATATGATCAAGTACTTTAAAAAAAAGTTAAAATGATCACGTTTATTTGTAAGCCAAAACTTCTGGGATTAAATTTCTATAAGAAACGTGCATCTACCTATTTTTGTATGTGGACATCACAGGGTAAGATAGTACTCACTTCCCCATTCCTAAATAATTATGTAGAGTTGTTCACATAGTCATAGTGCCTCTTGCTTTCAAAAGATCTGCTTACATCTTGTAATTGTATAAAACAGTCAAAGTTTGAGTGGCACTGTGTAAATCAATAAATAATGCCTACATATTTACAGGAAGGTTGGACCAAGTACAACATGATGATGGCTTAGATGTGACGGTTTGCAAAGTACCATTTTTCTTGTTAGGTGCATTTGTGTCATTACTTCAACCCATTTACTAACAGGGTGGCATTACTTTTATATGCTACCCTACTGTCATACTTGCAGAATGTAGGTACAAATTACAGTACTATGCTTCAAATAGCTAGACAGCAGAGGGCATGGATTTGTTATTTAGGAAATTTAAGCTCTGATTTTTAAAAAGCAGTTGGGATATAATGTCAGTGTGACTCTGATAATATTTATATGGGTAGGTCACAATGGCAAACTAAATTTGGTATCAAAATAATAAGCTCTGTAGAAGCCACAAAAGTGTACATGAAGAGCTGCTGATAATTTGTTCTTTTAAGATCATCTAGCATCCTAGGATTTTGGAGTGTTTTGAGAGGTTGATAAGCAGCACAGAAGACTAAACTGACTTGTGCAAAGTCATTCAGCAGATGTGGCAGTGTGTGGAAGACATCCTGTTCCCAGATTCAGTCTGTTTACAGTGTTAAATTTTTCTCTCAACCCCTAGAAGCAGTAATCCTGAGCATAGTCATTTAGAAGTCTAGATTTTCTATAAAAGTTATTTGTGGAGTATGGAGCTCTGAAGAAACTTTAGTTTTATGTACCTGTTAAAAAAAGATTCAGCATTTGTGAAAATGTGCACAATATAGACTTCCCTGCTTTTGCACTGTTTAGCTTTCCATCTTTTGAGTTATTTGAAACGCAAATGATTTCGTAGCAAAAACTTCTCCAATGTAACAAATTGTTTGAGTTCTTGCATCTGTCCTCAAACTTTTACAGAAAAGGTCATCTTAAGCATCAAAACAAAATGGTATGACTATGCCTGTTTTATGAAAAATCTCACATCATTTAGCCAGTTCACTTATCATAAAGCAAGAAACAAATGCTCTGTCTGACTGTTCTTACTGATCTAAAAAACTCATATAATATAGTCATTGTCGGCAACAACACAAAACTGGATATTTCCTCTGCACGGTCCCTGATAAATGAGTCAAGATTATTCCCACCAGATGGCAGTCTAATACTTGCATCTTTTCCAGTAAGAGCCCAATGTATGGGCATTTAATATACAGTTTTGTTTCTAGTAGCATTGAAGTTACTTATATGTTTCTCCAGAGCATTGGTGAGATATCTGACACCCTCTCTACTCCATTCACCCAAATGCACCATAAACCAATGGTTCAGGGTCTTTGGATCTACCCAAAGAGTACTAGTTGATGGGAGCAAATCAGTGTGGTGCAGGGTTACCAGTGGAGTCCCTCAGGACTCAGTACTTGGGCCACTACTCTTTAACAATCTGGAGTCGGGAGTCAGATGTGAAGTGGCAAAGTTTGCAGATGACACCAAATTATGGGAGTGGGTGATCACACCGCAGGACAGACTGGGGATACAGGCCAACGTGGACATGCTGTCAAGATGACCTGACCAAAACCTGGTGGCCTTCAATGTAGAGAAGTGTACGGTGCTGCACTTCGGTAAAAAGAACTCTCAACATACAGGGTCGGCAGTGCTACGCTCACTAGCACCACCACCGAAAAAGACTTGGGGGTCCTGACTGACTACCAAATGAACACAAGTCACCAATGCGATGCTGTAGCTGGCAAAGCAAACCAAACTGGTGTGCATCTACCGATGCATCTCCAGCAAAAGCAGCGATGTCATCCTCCTGCTTTACGCGGCCACAATAAAGTAGCTGGAGTACCGCATCCAGTTTTGGGCCACCCCACTTCAGGAGAGATGTGGAAAAGCTTGAGAGTCCAGAGAAGAGCCACTTGATGAACCTAGGCCTGCAGGGCAGGCTGTACAAGGAGAGGCTGAGGGATCTGGGATTCTTCAGTCTGGAAAAGAGAAAGCTCAAGGGGGACTTGGTAGGAGCCTGCAATTATATAAGAGGGGTACATCAGGACCTGGGAGAACAGCTGTTCACTAGAGCTCCCCAAGGGATAACAAGGTCTAACAGTCACAAACTCCAGGAAGACCAATTTAAACTAGACATAAGAAAAAAGTTGTTTATGGTGTGTGTGCCCAGGGTCTGTACTGACTCCCTCCAGAGGTAAGCACCTACTCTGGACTCTTGCAAAAAAAGTCTGGATATTTTTCTTGCTGGGATCACGTGAAATCTATGCATCTATATTTTATGACAGTAGCTGCATTCATTGAAAACGCAAGTTGTTGAAACCCAGCTTTGAACCCTGAACAGCTGAGGGTAGGGACATTTCATTGGGGTGCCATCAGACTTAAGGGAAGTCTCAGCTTTTAGGTACTATGGCATGTCTGAGTTCTTATAGAAAATCACCAGCTGTACAATGACATTCAGTACAGTGCTCCTAGAATAACCTAGATTCCAGTTATAAACAAATGGTTTCAATTTTGCAGGAGGACACAAAACTGATTCCTAGCCTGGCCATATTCTTGGAATACCTTTTGAAGTGTTATCTGAAGCACGGGCCAGGGAATCCATCGAAATAAGTGTTTGATGGGAGATGCTTTGCCAAGCTCTCTCCAAGTTTCAGAGTCGGGAAAAAGCTGTTGTTGCTCTAGTTTGATAAGATCAGATTGGTTGATTCCTTTTGCTCTTGGAAGGAAATGTGAGAGATGAAAATCACTGTTGCCATCTGTTTATGATTTAAATGTAAACCTTTGAAACATAGCTAATAAGCTTTTTTGATATAGGAAAATAGTACCATCCTCATTTTTATGGGGAGGGAGACAGAGGTGAAGTAACTTTGGCCAAGCCTACATAGGGAATTGCTGCTAGCACAGGCAAGCTTAGAACACAGGAGTTTCTGGTTCCTAGACCCATATTAAGGCCACTGAACCATGTTGTTGTACCCTTCTGTAATGTTTGCTGAATTAGAGCATAAAATTACAGCATGCAAAATTCACCTGTAAGATTTTAGACCCAAGTAGTTCTAAGACTCAAACACACACTTCTGTTTACCAAATGGTCATACTGTCAGGTTCTGACCTATTGTGACGTGTATGTTGGTGTCAGAATGTAGAATTTGTAACTTGCTCTCTTTGACAACTTGTCCAACATAATAGCAACACTTCTGCCTTTCTGATCTTTTGGTGTTTTTATTTTAATCAAGGGGAGGGTGCATGGAAAGATGTAGGTCTTAAGCACCTTTAGTGATCAGGTAAGAAAGTCTAGTTTGATGCAACTACAAAAGAAGCTCCAACCATTTAAGGATGCCATTTCGAAGGTATTTTTTGTCTTAAGGCAGTGAAAAATAAAATATATCTGGTCTTGATTAACTAACTACCATCTTCTGAGTTTTCCAGCCTAGGTCTTTTGTAATTAGGAAGTGGTTTTGAAACCAATGCTCCTTTTTTTTTTCTGATAGCTCATAGCAAATACTGTTATCGCTATGTGAGGAAAACCCCCACATTGAAAAATATTGAGTCATATAAATAGTTGAGTTAAAAACAAAATTACAACCAACAAATATGTTTAGGGCTCCTGTGCCAATTTCCTTATCTGCATGTCTTAAATATTTTGATATTGGACTTGTGTACACAAGGTCAAGAGTTGATTTTTCCTTCATCTGAAGTGTTACGTGCCTGTAAACTCTTCCTAATCAGCTGTATTCATCTTATTCAATTAAGGTAAAAACCCCTTTCTTAATAAAGGATCTTGGAGTTAAATGACAGAATCCTACTGAATTTCAGTACATTTTAGGCACCTAGCTACTTCAAACATCAGTTTGAGTAATCCTTTATAGAATATAATGTGACAATATATCTGGGGCCAATTTAAAGATATAGTAGCTACAAAATGGTGAAACGTGTTGTGTTTTGAAATTCTAGTAGTTATTTAAGTACAGTAATGAGGGGATTATGTCATCAAGGCTAGGAGTGGCTAACCTGTGGCATGAGTGCCACAAATGGCATGGGCACTTGGCAGACCATGGAGGGGGCAGACAAGACAGTGGCAGTTAGGACAAGGATTAGAAAGCAGAGCAGCAAATCAGACAGGGCAAGGGTATGTGGGGCTAATTTATAGCATGTCTGCCAAAAAGGTTAGCTCCCACTGATCTCAGCCAGCTGCCTTCCAGTACAGGAGTCCCCAAGTGTCTCCAAGGCTGGCTTCAGTCTTTAGTAACCAAGTGTAGTTCATTTGGGTCTGTTAATCATAAAATCTTACTCATATTCCATCTGCAAGCATTGCCTTGTGGCTGTCCATCTAGGTAGATTAAACTCCATGCTAGTATTAATGCCATGTCCTAAATCAGCATGTAGTCATGTTAAATATGCAAGGGAAGTTTAGGTTAGCGAGGGAAATGTAGGTTCGATATTAGGAAGAACTCTCACTAGGAAGGCAGTAAAGCATAGGAACAGGCTACTCAGAGAGATGGTACCCGGGGTTCCTTCCAACTCTAATTTTCTATGATTCTGTATATCATAGCTGTTGGATTTCACCCCAGAAGTAATTCCACTTTAGTAGTAGGAAACAGTTCCTCTAGACAGTTGTTGGCATCTTCCTAAATAATATGCCCTTGCATGTTTAATCTTTTTCAGCCTAGGATCTCAGTGACTATTCAATGTTCAGTGATTTAAACATTACAGGATCATCCTGAGGTAAGAAAGTATTACTATTCCCACTTCACAGAAATCGAGGCACAGATTATTTTACTCCAGACTTCTCAGCAAGTGTGTGGTAGAGCAAACAACCCACTCCACCTAGTTCTCCTATCTCCCTTAGTGCATGCAACAATGCTTCCCTTCAAAGGCTCTGTAACGCAGGAAAAGTTGTTGTTTAGAATAAAAGCAAAGATTTCATTTGATATGAAGTGAGTCCTTAGCCTCACTCCACTCCTGCCAAAGAGAAGACAAATGGCTCCAAACTTTGAGCTCAATTTGAATTCCCTGCTCAAATTATTTCCTCTGAGCAATTTTCCTTTGTACTGCATTCACTTCTATTTTGCCGGCCATTTCAGTCATTGACATTAAACTTCCCACACCCTGTGGGCTTCTGATTGCTGGATAGTCTTGCAGAGATGCGACTTTAGTTTAATAGTGATATTGAGCTGTGGTTTTGAATCAGAATCCTCCTGTTAGAAGGCTTTATGTAAAAATGTATAATCAAACTTTGATTTTTTTAATCCATTCTGCCTCATAACTGACATGAAGAACAGCAGGATTCTTCAGTCCACCCACGCTATTGCAGGCCTGTATGTTAAAAGGGTGTCATTTAGGTTCCCTTGTCTTGTAACAGACTCACAATTGGATTTGTGTAGACTTTTTTTAATAATGTGTAAAAGAGTGAAAAGGAGTTTAAATTAGGATATGTTACATACAGAAGGACTTAAGAAGGGATAAGGTGATAAGTAGGGTAGATTATATGTTCTTCTAGTCTTTTAACTGCTCTTCTTATAATAATTTCTGTTCCCTTTCATAAGCCACCTCAAGTTCACTCAATGTATCTAAACTGAAAAAGCAGTACATTCTTAGCTGGTGTTGGCTACTGCTGTTGAAAGCAGCAGTAGAGGGAAAGGAGTTTAAGCTAAGGCTAATGTCTTGAGTACAAACATAGGGCTGAACTTGAGAGGCTTAGCTGAATTAAGTCATTCCTTCAAGGCATATCTGCTTTGTTGAAAAAAGAAGCTACATTTGCACTCCAGCAGAACATCTCTGCTGGCTAGCACAGGCAACGCTTGCAGTGACGATGTGGCAGCCTAGACTTCAGCACAGGACAGCAGGTCAGAGTGCAAACCCAGCATCCCAGCACCTTGTGCAGCCCTTTCTGAAGTCTAAATTGCTATTGTTAGCAGAGCTCACCAGCCTAAGGGAGGGTGATCTGGCTGTCTGAGCACTGGTCACACCTTTATTTGCCACATAGACATATCTTTAACAGGCAGTTGCTTCAATTTAAAGGTGGTGTGTATAGTGGAGTGTGAATCTAAGTACACTAAGTGGTTGAATGTCCCTTGTTAGAGAACAGAGAGGTCTGTAAATTACATTAACTTCTATTCCCTTTAAACATACTTATATTTGCCTCTGACTTTGCACTGCAGCTTCATTCCTTCATGATCCTTTAACACAGCTATACCTATTTTAAAAGAGGCCCAGTGAGACTATATCGCCTGCCAAGAAGCCACGTTTAGTCAGTGGCACAACTAGAATTAAACTCTAAGGATCCCAGTTTCCTTCTCCCTGCCTAAACCAACTCAGATTGCAGGCCAGTTGGTCTCCTACCCTTGTCACTCCTTTCTTTGTTTTTTTTGTTGTTGGTTTTTTTTTCCAGTGGAGGGGGTTGTCTAAAGGTATCTAAAGTTCTCACAGAGCATGGACTTTGCCTAAAATGACTTGCACAGAAATTACTCAAGTCTCAGCTTCCCTTTTCCTCCCCTTCATTCCCACCATCTAAAGTTAGCTTCATTGTGATCAGCCCTCTCATTCTTTTCATTTAGTAACTCCCAGGGAAACAATAGTATGTTTCTAGGCTGCCAAGGTCACATTCCCCTCGGTCACAGCCTGCCCATTTCTGGGAAGATTTTCTGCTTCCCTCCTTGTTTAATGACATCTCCCAAGAGCTCAGTGCTCAGGCCTAGAAACCATTGGTCAATGCGTACACACTTTTGTGCTATGTATTTAAGAGTATGCCACTATCAGTGACACAAGTTTTGTCTGCCAGCAGCTAGGGGTGCAGGGCCCCAGAACCCGTGCACTGATCTCCTTGACAGCTGGCAGGCTTCATGGCCTCAGCAGGGGCCACCATCCCTGCAGCTGCCACCCCGCTGTGCCTTAACACACACAGTGTCACCCATGTCACGAGTGTTGCTTGTCCGCAGCATGAGGTGCAGTTCCCCCCAAACCCCTGCACCGATCTTGAAATTTGGCAGGCTTCATGGTCTCATCAGGGGCCACCACCCCTGCAGTTTTGACCCCTCTGTGTTGTAACACATAGACGTGACACAAGTTTTCTTGGAAAGCCTGACAAAGCCAGCACTTCGATCCGGACATGCTGCTTCGGATGCCGAAGCACAGTCCGAAGCCTCACACAGCCCTAACAGTCGCCTACCCTGGAAATCTTCAAAAGGAGACTGGACAGTCCCCTCACTGGGGTCAGTTGTCTTTTCCTGCCTAGTGCAGGGGAACTGGACCCGATGATCTACAAGATCCCTTCCAGCCCCTACCAATCTATGGATCTATGAATCAAACATAATTTCTGTTTCACATTGGGGCCTAGAGCTATATTTGGGTCCATGTCTGCAGAGTAAAAGTAACAGGTACCACTGACTTAGGACAATATTAAACATCTTCACTCCCTTGAGAGGAGAGCGGTTTAGACAGCAGACAGGTCCCTTCTGTTCTTTTGCCAGCTCTGCAATTTATTCCTGCATGTGCCTTACAACAGCCATTCAATAATAAATTAAAGTTCTTTGACCTTTCCATCAGCTAAGCCTTATAAAAAACATGGTTTTAGGTTCTTGAAAGTCAGTCAATAAACACCCATGCACACAATCAATATTTTATGAGGAATTTTGTGGAGAAGGTGTTGTAGCCTCATACATATAAGTAATTTGCCAAATTCTTGATCTATAAGTTTAAAACAAACGTAGCAGTCTGGCAGGCTCTCGGACCTGATTCTGCCACTGAGCCATATTCAGGGAATGATGCCCCTTCACTGTTTCTATTGCAGACAATTTTTTCATTCCTTCTCTCGCCCTTGTCAACTCAGACATTGCTCTAGATCAGAGGTGGGCAGTTATTTTGGGCGGAGGACTGCTTACTGAGTTTTGGCAAGCCATCAAAGGCCGCATAACAGGCAAACGGGGCAGATAAATATTAATTTTCTAAATTTTTAGGGACCTCACAGGCCAGATAGAATGGTCTGGCGGGTTGCATTTGGCCCGCGCACTGCATTTTGCCCACCCCTGCTCTAGATTCTGTTCTTGCATCAATGTAAATCAATCTGAGTTGCCTGATCTAATACATAGGATGGAAAGCATATTAGTATTTAGATATAAAGTCCAGTGTAGCTTCAATCACTGAAGTTGCTCAGGTATTGCTCATTATCCATAAATTTTAGTGCACCAAATTTTAAAATGCAGATGAACAAGGCAAGTAGGTAATAGTAATCAATATTGCTCATCTTCTAACCTTTACTCTCCCTCACATTTTTTCTGCTGACCTCTTTTTTTGTGATGTGTCCAACTTAGATTGTAAACTCATCTGCTTTTAAAAACTTTGCCGGCAAATCACCAGGCACAACAGTGGCAGGAGGAAAATAGCAAAAAGAGTCCTAACCTTCATTCTGGGACTGCTGTGCTCTGTTAACCAGATGCCACATTCCCACCCAGAGGTGGCTGCATTTCAGTGGAGGGCGAAGTGATCTGTGGGTAAATCAATCCAATCCAGTAACAATTCAAGTAATGTTCTGTGGAGTAGTTAAAACCATTCTGCTGTACCAAGCTTTTCAGTATCTTTCAACTGAAATTTCCAACTTTTTGAGTTGGTCTAATAAAAGTTATCAGATTTACCCAAAGAACCTTGTCTGCCTATGTCCTTAGACCAACCCAGCTACAACCTACACCCCTGTAAGTTTTTCAGTATTACATTTCATCAGGCTGTGTAATGCATTCGGTAATTACTTCAGTTATAACCAATGCTGGCATCAACTCTGTTAATTCCAGTGAAACACTTTTTTGGTCACCCTGACTACAGAACTGGTCCATTAGCAAAGAGATTTTTGCATCCTCTTTTGTTTGTTCCCCCAGATCACCACTTCAAGTAAAGTAGCCACAAGTGAAATGACTGCATCGCCAACATGAATGCCAAAAGAAGTACTGTCAAACTATTTGAGGAGGTTAAAGCATCAGCTCCAGAAATTCTGGCCCAAATCATTCAACTCCTTGCAATATGCCATAAGATGGACATCCATGTGCCTCGAGGGATCAAAAACATCTTTGAGTTCACCTGGGAGGAGCTAATACTAATACCCCCCAGGAAAGGTGCCACTGGTGAATTCTTTCCCATTGTTCACTTAGCTCCAGCCTTGGGAAACTTATCCTCTGGCTCTGTCTGCAAGCCCCACATTGCAAAAAGAACTACCATCAAAGGCTCAAGACTAGAGCCAAAGTATGCATCTCCTTCAGCTGAAAATCAGCAGATACTCTTCAGGTTCCAACAAAGGTCCATCCACCTGCTGAGCGAACTCCTCAAGCTGAAGATGCAGGCGATGATCAATTCCGTTTCTCGTAAGGACACCTAAGTGATTGCATTACGTTATTTTTCTTACACAGATCACAGTGGAACCTATCCCTGTGTTAGAACATTAACCCTGATGGGAACCCCTTGTGACCATTTAATGTGCTGGGATCTGGTTGTGACAAATACACTTGGTATTCCACTATGCAGCAGGTCATTCATTCAACTAGTTATTTCTAACTGGTGACCTGGACTCCCTTGCTTTTTCTTGTCATAGGATGTTGTTGATGTTTTGGCTATTATGAGGTTGAAGTGATTTGAGGGATTCCTTCACTTACCAATTGCCTGCAAACACAGAGGACCAATCTTGATGGCCCAGGATGCCCTTTCTAGCTCTGTATTCTAATGCTTCAATGCCTTTGAGCAGATACCTCAATTCACATACCTTTCTACATTGTAGTTAAACTGGTCTGGTATGCTGAGCACCATGACCCAGACTACAGGAAGACAGCATAGTAACACCTGCTGTGCCCAGTGAGAAATCTGATTGTTGATAGAAGATGGCCTAAATAGGAAGAGCAGTTTCATTTTTAGTTCACTATGGATGTTTGTTCCTCAGGTTACAGCACTGATGACACCAGTAAGAAGTTTTTGGAAGCCGCTCAGCTGCTGCGCCCCAGGAATCAGGAGGAGGCTGCTGAATTAATGGCACAAACACCCAAAAAGAAAGGTAGGGAAAGAAAATTGTGGCCACGTTTTGGAAGGTTGCAATAAAATTGTCCAGATACCACATTTACTATATGAACTGTTCTACTGCAGATTTTTCCATGGCTTTAGCACCACTTGCTATAGCCAATTCATTAATATGAGAATTCCTCAGGGCTCCAGACTGATTAGGATTCAATGTGAATTGCTTTCATAGAATCATAGAAAATTAGGGCTGGAAAGGACCTCAGGAGGTCACATCTAGTCCAACCCCCTACTCAAAGCAGGACCATCCCTAACTAGATTATTCCAGCCAGGGCTTTGTCAGCCTGCAAGGATGGAGTTTCCACCACCTCTTACAAGGAAAGAGGCTATGCCTGCCCTGAAGAGCTTACATTCAAAATAGACAGGACAGCTGCAGGGTGGGAGAAGGGAGTATAATTATCCTCATGTTACAGAGGAAGAATGGATGCAAAGAGAGATCGAGTCATGCGAAGCACTGTGAAAATTGTGTTTAGATCTCCTGGGTCCCAATCCAGTGCCTTGCCTTCAAGATCCTTTATCCTCTCTTCTTCCAGCCTCAGATGTATGAATAAAGCCAGACATAAATTGTGATGTAACTGAAGTTGGCAACAATTTTTTCATTTTATTTTCTTCCCCTTTATTGTTATTATTGTTCATCTGAAAGCCAGTTTTAACTTTCTAAGCATATATTTTGCTTAACCCCAGTGTTACACGGCATCTACAGGACCAGCCAGATTTCTTCCACCATTCAAATTGTACACCAGGTCCCCATGTCCTGCATCAGCTTCTCACTTTCATCAAAGACGAACAAACAGCTACAGCCTCACCGTAAGCACAACTTCTAGGCAATCTCTCACCTCTAACTTAAATAACAACTGCTTCCCCCCACCAAGAGTTTATGAAAGCCAGAGCAGGACACCACTTGTCTCTGCGATAGGAAGCCTCTGAAATGAACAAATACAAAACCAACCCCCCAAAAAACCTCTGAAAAAAACCACTGTCCATCATAATGCATGGCATTTTTGTACAGTGTCACTGATATCCATCTTGCTCCAAGTTATACTGCTTATATCAGTAAATGTACCAGTATATAAAATAGGACATCATGCAGCATGCAGGCAGTGGTGTTTTGACTGAACTGTCCCTCGTATGCATTTACAAGGCCCCTATTACTTTAATATCTGAACACCTCACTTATTTGTCGTGTATTCATCAGCGTCACACCCCGGGGGAGAGCTAGGGAAATGCTGACCTCTTCATTTGACAGTTGGGGAACAAAGGTACAATCAGGCTACGTGATTTGCCCAGGATCTCACAGAAAATCTGACAACAAATATTCCCTGACCTGAAACAGAGACTCCTAAATCTCACTGAACTGTTTCACTCTTCACTGGTTCATCCTTTCTCCCCCCTCTCTGGACTAAACTGTCTTCAGGATATTTTTATCCAAATACACTTTTACAACACGTTTGTATCTTTTTACTCTTCCTATTTCCCTTCACGATTCCTTCCCTTGGCGCTATCTTGTGTTCACACATGGGAGCTGCATGTGTTGACTCGGTCTCTATTCAATTAGACTTGGATCTGGTCAAAGAAGCATTCAAATTTCAAAATTTTATGAGGACAAATGGTGTGTTTTTCATGAAAACATGTTTCTACTCTTTGACTGGCTTTAATTAAAGTGCCTGATAGATATGAGAGAGCAGGGGTTAAAGAGGGGAACAACACCCTTCAGGGACCAGCCCTATTTTTAAAAGAAAATTACTGCAGCTTTGTGACACTTACAATTTTTCCTTGCTAACAAAGGGATTGACTGTCCCTTACTTTGCATAGATTCTCTGGGGAAGGGTCTACAAACGTGGTTGTTCATATACAGTAACTCACCATTGGCTTTTTTCAGCTTCCTCTAGATTTAAAGCCGTGAAGGAGACACCACCTGCATACCAGCAGTTTGATCCCTGCCCTGAGGCCAGACAGAAGCTCAAAGAAATGTGCCGACGTATGTAAGCATCCCCAATGGCTGCCCTTGGTGAAATGGACTGTAGAGGGATGCAACTGGACATGACAATGGCCTTGTTACACTCATGGTCACTTAGTCACATAGCATGCCTCTACCAATAACCAGAAGAAGATTCTTAGAGAAAAGTGTCAGAAACCCTGTAATGTGGGATATGTACTGACAGGCAAGGTTTCCTCCTAAACTCTGTCAATAAGAACTAGCCCCACAGCCCCAGCTAGTGATGAGGGAGCTCTCTTTTTTCCTGAATCAATAGAATGTAATTATTTTGGGCTGATTGATGGTTTCCCCCCATCTGATTAACTCCAGGTTTACAGGCAATATGTGTTTGGAACAATTATGCTTGTTTATGTGACTTAAAGGCAAGTACATCTTATAAATATCCAGCTAAAAAGAGAGCTGGTGCAGGCTGAAAAATGCCATCCAAATTTGCTGAAAGATCATTTTTCACAGCAATCCATGCTCCATGTAGATAATGCCTGTCTTCCTGAAAGAGCACACAGTTCTTTAAAAACCACAGGAATTGTGTGTTTGCCATTGAGGTAATTTTAGCTGTAAAATGTAACATCCCATCTGCATCAATGCACAGATATTATGGGATGGAGAAGTTTCTGTAATTTAAATCATAGGAGGAATTTGTGAGGTCCCAGTGCGCTCGTGCAAGTGGGAGTTTAGCAGAGATTCTGTGGTAAAGCCTTCTGTTTGCATGAAACATGCCATCAAGTCTTTATCGGTCAAAAGTAGATAACTAATTGGTAAATATAAATGGGAGGAAAAGAAATCAATATTATTAAATGGAAAGGGATGAACTACAGATGGAAACAGAATACCCCAAATGCACACACCTGAGTGTGAAAGAGAAAATAAATGCGTATTGCACATACCTGAATATGAAAAAGAAAATAAAATCCAAAGCAATTACAGTACTATAGAAAGAAGAAATAGGCATTTCACAGGATAGCGAATGGGTATGACCCTTCCAGTTCCATTTTGCCAAGGGGAATCCAGACCATGCAGGCAACAGCGACAGTAGTTACCATCTGTTGGCTGGTTACATGTCCAGTATTAAGTCCTCCTAGTTCTCATTTGCAAGGTATCCACTTCATAACATAATAGATAATAGATTTTTTGGCAGCCTCTGCACAAAAGTCCAAGGACTGTATGAATGAGCCACCAAGATGGAAAATTCCCCCCACCTCCCCTTGAAATAGTGTGTCCAGGTCAAGGACAAGGTACGTTCATGAGTGTGGAGGGTTGGCAGTAGCTTACACTGACTCTAATTGTGCGGTATTTGTTTTATGGATGGATTTCTTGACACCTTTCAGAAGCAGCCGACTCAGTACTTTGTTAATAGAGGAAAAAATTAGAAAAAGCCTTTGCCGGGGGGGGCGGGGCAGGAAAGCTGATGGTACCTTTTCTTGAAAGGTGTCAGAAAGAGCCTAGTCAACAGAAAAATCTGTACTTGACACAAAATATGTTTTGAAAGACAGTACTCCACTGAAATAAATCAATGGACTTATGTCCATTCATACGAGCTGTGGACCTGAGCCATTGGCTTCATGTATTTAGACTGTATGCTGAAGCAGATGCCTCCTGTATCCCTTTTCACTGTAGAGAGGAAGAGAATGCTGCAATCAAAGCCAAGGGCCACACCAGGCCTCTAATACTGCGCAACTATGCAGCTACACTCGTATCACCGTCCATTTCTGTCCGGAAACCTAGGACTGGTGAACCACAGGTCCGCCAGCCCACAGCTGTCAAGTCTGACGAGATTAAGTTCTATTTTGCCTTCCCTGATGGGGGGTCATTAATTTTGTATCCTTCTATTGAAAGCAAAGAAGAGGGTTGGACTAGCAGAAAGTAGCCAGCACTTACCAGCTAAGTGCAAGGGTAGACTGTGGTTAGCAACCCTTGGGAAATCAACCCTGGGGTAGGGTATATCATTCCTCAAGTGTTAAAGTGACTAGATTACAAAAGGTTCCCCAGGGAGAACTGGAAATGACACAGTAGCAGCACAAATGCCATCGTTCCTTCTGGTCCACCAAGTATCAAAATGTACAGAGGGGTGCTGAATGTGCCAAGCTTTCAGACCTGGGACATCATGCTTAGTTGTCTAGAAACCTAGACATTGGCAAAATCTTATGTCATTTTTGAAGGCTCCTAGCATAGAGAAAGCAATCGTTTGTTGAAATTAGAGAAATTAGCCTGGATTTCTGTGAGAGAAAGTGCAGACTAACAAGTAATGAGATTCAGTGATATCCCCCTCTCAGCCTCTTCCCTGCAGCTGGAGCTCCCTTTTATATGACCTTGTACTTCTCTACAACCTGGCATAACAGAGTCAAGACAAGAAGATGAGTTCTGTTGTGTCTTGTAGTAAAAGCAGCCCTTGAAAATCCCTGAAGCCTACATATATTATGGGCAGCCAGTAACACATTAACTTTTCCTGTTCCCTCATCTGAAACTAAATTTGTTCCCCCACTGCCATCCCCTAACTCCACACATCTCGAAAATGAGCTACTTTGAAGGAAAAAATGGAAAAATTTATAGCACTTGGCTTTGTTCTCTTATACCTTCTGGATGGTGTCCCTCTTTTAGTATCTAATTCGAATCCCAAATGAAGTCGATGGCTCTTTTGAGTAGGAATCAGTAGGAATGTGATGGATTCCTTTTATCTGACCCTTGGATGAGCACACCTTTACTAGCAAGTAGCTAGAGACAGGTGACTAACAAAAGAATCAAGGACCAGTTTCACCAACCTCTAAAAAGCTTAAATGTTCAGCCAAGCTTTGTCTAAGGCATCTATTGTTATCCTAAGCTCATTGAACTGAGACAGGAATTTCACAGGAACATACTTTTTATGGAATACCCATAGCTTTCTGCTGGAGTGGAAATACCATAAGAAAAGTTACTTTCATGACCACTTATTGAGGACCTGCTTGTAATATTTCTACTGATTCAAAAGCTTTCATTTGTCTACAAGAGATTTCCAGTAAAAACAGGCAATCTCTCAACCAGAAGAAAGTACAGTTGCTATTAGTATTCAGACCCCAATGTAATCAAGGTGATATAAAAATTTGGCTGAGCTACATGGATTACACTAAGTTAGATTTTTGTCTTGCTTGATCTGGTCCCAGTTATAATCAGGAAATGCAGAGACTCTGTTTAGTATTATAAATTAAATTCTTATTTGTACTGGACCTGGGAATGGGGCCCTTTGTGTTGGGCACTGCACCAGCACAGGACAAAAGACGGTTCAGGCCCAAAAACCAATTAAACATGTAGTACAGTGTTGTTAAAAAGGTAACCTCACCAGTCTGAACTCTCAGAGAATACCAGGGCATGCACAGTTTCAAAGGACAAGTCTAGTCTTGAAACCATCATTTTATGCTTCTGTGGTAAATTTTCCCAACACTAATTATAACCCAGTGATTTTCACTGAAAACCTTTTGGGTGTCATAGCAGGGACCATTGACATTCATCTGTCATTCACAATTAACTCTCCACAGCCCTCCCAGTAGACCCCTTATTGGGTCTCTGCTAATTTTCTATTCTACTTTAGTTTGCTTCTTATGCCACTTCTGCCTGCTAAAACTGGGTAAATTGCTGACTTAAGGAGAGCAGTGAGGAGAAAGAAAGAACTAGGAAATGCAGCTTGTTTCCCAGGCCTATTTAATTTTCATAAATTAAACTTTCAATTCCAGTCCTTCAGGGAGTTCACAGACAGTGAAGAGGTGAAGTAGGATAGAGCGCTGTCTGAAAGACGACCCAGGCCTTAACTCCATCTCTAAGGGAATTTCAGCCCATTACCTTCTGTAAAAAGCTGCTTGGCTGCAGTTCAATTTGTGGTTGCTTCACAAGAACTCATGTGCAAGTTGACCTTTGACTGCACTGGGTATTAAGAATTTAACACTCCTACTCCAAGATTTCATATTATTTCTCTAGTTTAAATGAGTCCATTCATCACATTTTATCCAGTCTCATCTTTCTGATACAGTGTTTTAAACACAACAAGCTCATTTGGAGACCTTGTCACTCTTTTTTTTACTCCACTTTGAGCTCTTCACTTTGGTTGATAGAATCAATTGCTGTAGAGTTAGTTATGAAGATGTCAGTGAATTAAGTCCTTACAGAATTGGCTTCTACAGAAAGAGACAGACTCGGTGCTCAGTCAGACAGTCGTTATTCAGCTGCCAATAATGCAACCCAGTCACTGGGAGTTTAGCAAACCACGTCTCATTACAAAGGATGGAGGTGAATTTTGGAAGTACTATAGCTTTGAGCTGGTGTTACTGCTATGCAAAAGCCCTGTTTAAGTGGAATACAGAATAGCAGGGTGGTATCTTTGTCACTGACTGTTACTGTCAGAGAAATTAGTGTTAAGTTTTTCCCCCCACACATATGAAGCCACCTTGTAACCTGTCAGTTTGAATGACTGACTTCAGCACCTGAAGAAAACTAGTAGAACAAAAGTCACTTCTCCCTGGAAGAATATGTTGTGCGCCCCCCTTTGTAACAACCCTACAGAAGAACTGATTGGATAACGGGTGTTGGTTGTAGCCTTGTTGTTGGTCTAAGGACATAGGCAGACAAGGTTATTTGGGTAAATCTGGTATCTTTTATTAGACCAACTCAAATAGTTGGAAAAAATCTTCTTTGCAAGCTTTCGGGTACAGACACCCATCTTCAGGCCTGAAGAAACCTGTTGGGTACAACCACCCACCTTCAGGCCTGAAGAAGGGTGTTTGCACCTGAAAGCTTGCAAAGAAGAATTTTTCCAACTATTTTGGTTGGTCTAATAAAAGATATCAGATTTTCCCAGAGAACCTTGTCTGCTTGGATAATGACTTTCTCCACCTAACATTCCAATGGGAAAAAAAAGAGACCAAGAAGCTGTCAAAATTTACAACAGAAAATGTTGCCTTTTTATCAAAAAGCCCCAACACAAAATTTTTCAGCAAAAAATTGTCAAAATCTGAAAAGAGCCAACATTTTCAGATGAAAATGTTTTATGTTATGATTGAATCTTTTTTTTTTTAAATGCTGCTAAGTCCTTCCTAGAAAAAAAAAATAATCAGCACCCCCGCCCAACCCAAGTTTTCTGCCTAAACCAAAAAAAATCTGACAAAATTTGTTGACCTTTCCTAACCAGCCTTATCTTAGCTGCTAGTGAAACAACTGCTCTCTCAGCTCACTGAACAAGTTAATTGCTGTGGTGTCCCTCAGTCCTCCTACCTTCTGCCTTACCTCTAGATACTTTCTGAAGGCTTGGAAAGACATGAGCTTTCATCCTACTTAGCAACAACGTATAAGCAATAACATACTTAGATGCTAGCACACAGGAAACAAATGCATAAATGTTTCCTTTGTGTATACCAAAGTTTCTATACGTTGTTTATTTGAAAAATGTGTATAAGCGTCTTTCCTCAATAAAGTTGTTAATTACAAAAGAAACATCACCCCCCATTCCTTAATATTACTAACAGTTATTTGAACCCATAGTAAAAATGATGAATCTTATACTGTATTTTAAACTTGTCCAGCTCAGATTCTGGCAAATACATGAATGAAGTTCGTTCCAGAGGGCTAGGGCAAGTGTATTCACTTCAAAGCTGTTTTGTAATTTAGAACTCAGACTTTTCTCACTACATAAGCAAGTACTATGAACCCCAGGAGGTAGGCTGAATTCATTCAGGGTGGAATAAAACAAATATGGCTATTCTAAGAGGGGGAAAAATGTGTTAGATGTTAAGGGATCCAGCAGAAAGAACCTAAATGAAGGCTATGCATACCGTTGCAATTCACAGCTAGACAGAGCATATCAGGAACATTATTTCATATATCATTTGTGATCATACTTGACAATCTGTATAAGTTACCCAACAGGAAATATTGCTGTTTGCCAGCTCCCTTTATGCTGCATGGGAAAATGTATCACCCTTCTCTTTAATGATTTTCCAAGGCTAGATGTTTTAGCTTGTTTTGCAGCTGAAGGCCAGGCATGTGTGCATTATTCCTTCAAAGCCCGGTGAGTGGATTTCAACTTCTTCCTATTATGTAGATAAATCAGTGGAGCTGGTGCATGGAAGGAGAACATAGGTCTATTTTCCAGAGCCGCTGAACACCCGCATTGACCTCTTGGAAATATGTGCACTTATTAACTTGAGTGTTTGACTGACTCCCAAACTGGAAATGTTGGAGGCATCACAGCAGTAAAGCCATCAGAGAAAGGAGTAAATGCTATAGTGTTACAGTATCATATGTCCTTATATGTGATATTGAATATAAACTGTAACTATATTGAAAGACCGAAGAGCCCTTTTTGTGGAACAGGGTTTGGAGATAACATTGCAAGGAGGGCTTTACATGAAAATAGAAAAGGGCACTGCTCTGTATTGCATGTGATGCCATCCTATTACAGGCACAGCCCTGCTTGAGCACGCTGCTGAGACATCAAAATACTAATGTATAAAAGTATCTGCAAGGATGATGGAAATAGGGAGGGGCTTTCTAAAAGTCTTTCTAAAGGAAAGAAGTATTTCTAGACCATAACTTTACCTTTCTATTCTAAGGTGGAAAGACTTGCCAGTGCTCCTGGATTATGGGTTTTTTTCATGCCTTAAATGTGACAATTCATTAGACATTATTGCCACATCACTTCAAGATGAGATGCCTGGGAACATTTCTCTTCAGTCATTAGGTTTCTCTATCCAACTTTTATCAGTTTAGTTTCCAGTATTGAAAAAAACCGAGGCATGTGTATAACTTCATGCATACAAGTAATAGCTCAAGTGTGCAAATGCTTGCAAGACTAGAACGTTAATTATTCGGTCTTGTATCTGTTTGTGTTATAGCCAATAAAAAGCAAAACAGTTCACACTCCAATTGTGTCTTCTAGTCCAAGGAAACCAACATACTTTTCCAAGCATTAATTAATTATACCTGTAAAGAACCCTGTAAGGGAGAGATTATCATTTCCACTTTACTAAGTAGAATAAAGGCATGGAGAAGTAAAAGTGTCTCACCCAAGATCACACAGCTAGCTGCTGACAAACATAAGAGCAGAATCCTGAGATCTGAACTCCAACCAAATGGCTCTTTTTTGTTAATAGTAATTGAATACACCTTCAGAAATATCTCTTGTTATATACCTCTTACAGTTCATCAGAGCTTTGTAACGTTTTTTACCCTCGAGGAAAAGGTCATCAGAGACTTGAGCTATGCATACAGAAGGAGACCAAAACAGAGTGAAGTGGTAGAGTGGTACAGTACAAGCTTTGGATTGCAGATTGTCTGATGTAATGCTTATGGAAAGAGCAGAGTGATCCCACATAAGATTCCTATATCTTTCAGAAATTTCTACCCACCAGATGGTTCAGATGCTTCATTTGAATTGGTTACAATAACCAGATCATATGTCATTTGTGGTTTCTTCACAAATGCAAGAAATTACTCCAACACACCAAAAACAGGCACCTGGAATTTGAAGCAACCCAGTTTTTCAAAGCTACTCTCTTTCACTTATAAGAGTATAAGGAAGATCTGTTGAGATCTCCCCCAGAACCGGATGTTCACTCCTGTTATTTTATCCAATTAATACTGTATCACAAAATCTAACTACTTTTTCTCTGCTCAGCTGTTCACTTGCATTAATGATGGATCTTGGAGGAGGAATTGTCAGGGACACAGATGGATATGTAACTCATGAATGGACTTGGTCTTCAGGGACTTTTCAATCTTTAGAATTTCAGGTATAAAAGTAAACTCTTGCTGAGTGTCAGTATTCCAAGAGTTATGAGAGTCTAAACCTATAAATATTTTCCAAAGTCCCTGTGTGAGTGGTGGTGTCCACTCTGTCAGTGTCTTCTGTTTGATGAAACAGTGGTTTTTATTTATTCCCTTTGATGTTACTTTTGTTTTGATCCAGGATTAGAATCATAGGAAGTTAGGGTTAGAAGGGACCTCAGGAGGTCATCTAGTGCAAATCCCTGCTCAAAGTAGGACCATCCCAGCCAAAGATTTGTCTAGCCGGGTTTTGAAAACCTCCAAGGATGAAGCTTCCACCAACTCTCTGGGTAACCTGCTCCAGTGTTTTATTACCTTCCTAGTGAGAAAATTCTGCCTAATATCTAACCTAAACTTCCCTTGCTGCAACTTGAGACCATTGCTCCTTGTCCTGTCATCTGCCACCAC